>CM070589.1:16233365-16833365 GCA_036346355.1 Rhipidocladum racemiflorum
AAGCATTCTTTATGTACAATTTAAGGTATTTTAGTTACCTACAACTTTCTGAACAGGCGGCCGACCAAAATCCAAATCTAAAATCGCGATAACTCAAACCCTGGGTCGAGTGCACAATCTGCCCGAAACAGAGAATTAAGAAACATCTAGTTTTCATCTAATCTACCCAATCACAACACCACCACTTGATCTAAAAGCATCATATCAACCTCTATAACAACACCTAGACCATCCCTAAGGATCACCCATACCATACCTCTTCTTGACGGATCACCCGGTCGACAAACGTCTCCTCCTCGCGACCCGATCTCTCCTCCAATCGCTGGGAACGCCAGATCTTCTTGGACGGAGAGCTCCCGGACAGCGAGATCGCAAGGAGGTGGAGGCTCTAGGGACGGCTAGGGGAGAAGGAGAGGTACAAGGGGATGGTAGCGCATGGGGGGAGAGGAGAGGAGGTGGTGGCGGCTAGGTGGGAGGGGAGGGGCGCATGGAGGGGAGGAGAGGGGGGTGGGGCGCATGGGGGGCTAGGGTTAGGGCACATGAGCCAAGAGCCTCCACCAAAGGTGTAACACCCCTTAAAACTAATCTAAAGAACAAGAAAATTTCGACAGCATCTCCTCTAAAACAGAACGTCACGGAAGCAATTCATGATAAACAATTCATCCAAGAATATAAGCAATTCAACAATACTAACGACAGCAAGTCTAAACCAACCATAAGCAAGAATAAGTTTAGTCATAACAACAAATAGTCTAAGTGTAAATAAAATTCAGCAAGCTAATGCATTAAATAAACACTAGTTCATGGGAGTTGTGAAGACATTCGAAGGTTTATTGTGTTGCTAGCCCACCCCTCATGCTTATGTCTCTTGCACGCTACCTGAAAACAACAAAACACAAGCAGTGAGATTGGATAATCTCAGCAAGCGGAACAATTAACACATAATCACATCCATCAAGAATTTAACACACCACAACATCGATTACCACAACCTCAGTAAAATGCTCATGATTATGCATATGCTTATGCCATGATCCTCCTCACCGTGCCCTTTCTCGGGAACACACGGTGTTGTACTCTGCGATCGCGCCGCGCTGGCGTCGACAAACTTCAATGCATGAATATGCAGTTAATGCTTCATGCATGAATTCATTCACAATTTTCCACATTGAGTCCACATGTTTGCATACCATCATATAACATGGATAGAAAACAAATATCAATGAGACGAACTACTTAAACAATTCAACCGGTAGACAACATCATTCTTCTCTTTACTCATGATTCATAGACAAAGCTCATCATCACAATGCTAATCTAAATATTGCAATCATCAAAGCAATTGATTAAACCATGTATGATTTATGTAATCGGAGATTATAACGAAGGCAATGCAAACAACAATGTATAGCTCAACCATAACACTACTTCCACTTGCCTTTACCGGCGTGAGCAGCGGATCTAGTTGCGTCCAGAAGGGGCACCACCTGTACAATCATAATTTCAGTATGTAACAGCAGCACAACAGATCACACGACTCAAACACGCAATTCCTACAACCCGTTCCCCCTTTCCAACACGAAACCCGTTCTGTCCGGACCGAACAGCAGCAACCCCCATTCTCTTTTTCGTATCTTTTTTTCTACAGAACATAAAAATATGAAAAAATTACAGGAGCTAGATATTGACGAGATCTACAACTTTCCAGAAGATCATAAATTCTAATTCCTCTGTTAAATATGCCTAAACAGTCATCCAACACAGTGGATGAAATCTGTTCCCAGATTCTGTTCGTCGGTTTGCAACAGCGATAACTCTCAGAACACTTCCCCAAAAATTCTGAAAAATTTACAGAATCTAGGTATCGACGTTATCTACAACTTTCTAGTTATAGGTTTTGGCAGGAAAAATCATCTATGCCACGAAAAATGCGAAACAATCCGCGCTGCACAAATCCCCCTTCCAGAAACAGCACCACGTGAACAACTACCCTTCTCCCCCAACAAGATCCATCCAAAACCCTCACCACCAGATCTAGCACACCCCTAATCCCTAGCTAAAACAGAGGTAAAAGTTTGGGAATTTTACCTAGTGATCTCCCTTGCAAACCCACGAAGAACACGCGAAGAACCCCGAATCGGCGATCTGCTCGTCCTCCACGCCTCCACGGAGTCGCTCCTCGCCTTCTCCTTCGCGATTCGCGGTGGATCTTGAGCCACCACGTGGGGAGAGGAAGGGGAGGGAGAGGTGGCTGCTAGGGGAGGGAGAGGTGGCTGCCTAGGGTTGGGGAGGGGGTGCGGCCACAATGGGGGGGGCGCACCACAAGGGGTGGGGGAGGTGGGCCGGCCCACTAAGGAGGTGGGAAGGTGGAGGTGGGGAGGGGGATTCCCGGCCCAGGCCCAGGTTTTCTTCGGCCTTTTTCCCATAGCCCACAACCCCAAAAAATCTAATAAAAAAAATAGCATTTTCTTCAATTGTTTCATTCCCCGACAAAAACCGACAATCCTCTCCGAAACAAAAACAAGGAAGAAAAGTTATAGGGCATCACAATCTACCCACCTTAAAAAGGATTCGTACCCGAAACTACTCCATTTAGCTACAGACCAAAAAGGAAAAAGGAAGGCAAAAGGTAAACCACGACTTACCACCAGCGTCCTCAAATAGCGTAGGGTACTTCTTCCGCATCTGGGCTTCAGGTTCCCAAGTTGCCTCCCGCTCAGACTGATTGGTCCACAAAACTTTCACGAAGCGGATGGTTCTCCTCCTCATGACTCGCTCCGAAGAGTCTAAAATTCGAAGTGGATGGCACTCCAAAGTCAAATCTTGCTCAAGCGTAATCGGTTCCAAGTCAATCTTATGCTCTGGGTCATGGAGATACTTAGTAACATAGAGACATGGAAGACATCATGCACTCCCTTCAAAGAGTGCAGCAACTCCAGGCAGTGCATGCCAAACTGCCCACTCGAGCCACAGCGGGAGCGGACCAATGTACCTCGGGCTAAGCTTGCCGGTGGTACCAAAACGAACAACACCCTTTGATGGAGATACCTTGAGAAGGACTTGATCACCCACTACAAACTCCAAATCTCGTCTCCTGTTATCGGCATAACTCTTACGGACGGCTCTGAGCAACCAGGAGATTTCGCCGTATCTCTTGCACCTTCTCAAAGGTCTGTTGAACCCAATCAGGACCTGCAATGATTTTTCTCCAAGCTGTATCCCAGCAAAGTGGAGAAACACACTTTCAACCATAAAGCGCCTCGAATGGAGCCATTCGAATACTAGCCTGGTAGCTTGTTATTGTAAGCAAACTCTACCAAGGCCAAGTGATCCTCCCAACTTCCCTTCCAAGATAGAACACATGCTCAAGCATGTCCTCTAGAGTCTGGATGGTCCGCTCAGGCCAGCCATCTGTGCGAGGATGAAAAGATGTCTTTGAGAGAGAGTTTTGTTCCCAAAGCACTATGCAAACTCTGCCAAAAATGGGACACAAATCTAGTGTCTCGATCGGAGACAATCGATTTAGGCACACCATGGAGTCTAAGCACTTCCTTCATGTACAAGGGAACTAGATCTGGTGCCGAATTGGTCGTCTTCATTGGAATAAAATGTGCTGACTTAGTGAGTCTATCCACAACCACCCAAATGGCATCTCTACCTCGCGGTGAGCGGGGTAACCCAATCACAAAGTCCATAGTGATGTGTTCCCACTTCCATTCTGGAATTTCCAATGGCTGTAACAGACCGGCAGGTCTCTTATGCTCAGCTTTACCTGTTGGCACACTCCACAAGAAGCCACATACTTGGCAATATCCACCTTCATCCTCTTCCACCAAAAACTCTGTTTCAGATCCCGATACATCTTGGTCTCACCAGGATGGACGGAATACGGAGTCCTATGGGCTTCCCTTAGAATGTCCATCTTCACATCCGATTTCTGAGGCACACAAAGGCGGCCTCTAAACCGAATAGATCCATGCTCGTCTATACTGAATTCCCGAGGGTTTCCCTCTGAAATCCTCCGCCGAACCTCCTGAAGCAAACGATCATGCAACTGAGCCTCATGCACTCGCTCGGGTATGCAAGACTGAATGATCATCGAGTCTCATTCTGCGCAACCCCAAAGAAACAAAGAAGTGACATGACCTCTTTCCAATTCTGCAACCAAGGGCAAAGCAATCTTGGGGACGCCCGCTCTACTCAAGGCATCCGCCACAACATTAGCCTTACCGGGATGGTACTGGATTGACACATCAAAGTCCTTTGTCAACTCCAACCACCTACGCTGCCGCAGATTCAACTCATTTGGGTGAAAATATATTTGAGGCTCTTATGATCAGTGAAAATATCACAAGACTCCCCATAAAGATAGTGCCTCCACAATTTCAAGGCAAAAACCACATGGCTAACTCGAGATCATGGGTGGGATAATTCTGTTCATGAGTCTTTAGCTGTCTTGAAGCATAAGCAATGACATAGCCTTCTTGCATGAGCACACAACCCAAACCAACCCTGGAGGCATCTGCATACACTGTAAAACGCTTGCCACTCACAGGCAAGGATAAAATAGGTGCATTGACCAGTTTGCTCTTTAGCGTCTGAAAGCGGCCTCACATTCCCACGACGGATGAAAGGAACCCCTTTACGAGTGAGCCTTGTCATCGGATTAGCTATGATAGAGAAATTATGAACGAAGCGCCGGTAATAACATGCCAACCACAGGAAACTCCTGATTTCCGTCACACTAGACGGTCTTCGCCATTCAACCACAGCGGCAACCTTCTTTGGGTCAACTGTGACACCACTTTGGTTGATGACATGCCCAAGGAAGCTCACCTCCGACAACCAGAAGGCGCACTTCTTGAGTTTGGCATAGAATTGATTCTTACGAAGAGCTTCCAAAATTAGACCAAGATGCACGGCGTGCTCCTCCTCGGACTTCGAGTAGACAAGAATGTCGTCAATGAAGACGACAATAAAGTCATCAAGATATTCATGGAGCATCCTGTTCATTGCTTCCATAAAGACGGCAGAGCATTCGTTAGTCCAAAAGACATGACTACGAATTCAAAATGCCCATACCTCGTGTTGAAAGCCGTCTTTTCAATATCCTCCTCCTTAATCATAATCGATGATACCCAGATTGCAAATCAATCTTGGAGAATACCTTGGCACCCTCAATTGATCAAAAGATCATCAATACGAGGCAATGGGTACTTGTTCTTAATGGTAACTTGATTGAGCGCCCGGTAGTCCACACATAGCCGCTTGGTGCCATCTTTCTTCTCCACGAACAAGACCGGGGCCGCCCAAGGAGACGAGCTCACTCTAATAAACCCCTTATCTAGGAGTTCATCCAATTGCCTCTTCACTCAATTTGTTCTATTGGAGCCATCAGTGCAGGTTTTATAAATCGGCCTCGTAACAGGAACAAGATCAATGCGGAAGATAGTCTCCCGTTCCGGAGGCAATCCCGGAAGCTCACTGGGAAACACATCTGGATATCGGCAAACTACAGCAATGCCCTCCAAACTCTTCTCCTCCTCTCGACCCTCAATCATGGACCAGAGGACCCCTGATTTCAACATCCGGGAGTTTGGGAACAGCTTACACAAAAGGAGAGGGAGTACCGCATAGCACTCCCTGAAAAGTTATTTCTTGCCCGGATGGAGCATGCAAAGTAACTGTCCTCCAAGCACAATCAATCACCGCTTTGGTCTTTGGGATAGCTGATCCATGCCAAGGATAACATCAAACGTCTCCAAGGAGATCACCACAAGATTCTCCATGAACAACTCATCAGCTAACATAAATTGACAGCCATGACAGACCCTAGAACTAGAAATCAAGCCTTGCGGTGCACTAACCACCACGGCATCACCCAAACTCGCACGCATGCAGACCCGGCCCGAACAACAAAATCCACGAGAGACAAACGAGTAGCTAGCGCCGAGTCGAACAACACACCGGCAACCACAGAGTGCGAAATAGTACTGTCACCACATTGCCCACGATCCGCATCCCGAAGAGGGCAAAGCGTGGACTCGGGGTAGGCGAGATGGTGCAGCCCTCGCATCTGGATATGTCGGCGAGGGACCCACGGCGAAGTCCCGGAAGAAGGTGGCGGTGGAAGCTGGGGCATCCAGTAAGTCCCCGAGAGTGGCGCCGGGTAGAACGAGGGAGTCGGAGTAGGCGCCGGGAGGTGCTGCAGAGTAGGAGCTGATGGCAACATATGCATCACGCCCCCCTGTCGCTGCTCACCTGGAGAGGATGTCACTGGCTCCCAACGCAGCTTGCCGTTGGGGTTCTTACGGCACACCACATCCTTGTGATCCTCCCGACCACAGATGGTGCACCTTCCCTTCCACGAGCACTCGCTGCGGCGATGGGAATCGCCACAACGGAAACATACCATCCCCATGCCAGGAGTGACTATGGCACAGATCGGGCGCACCTCCCCCTGAGGTGTGCTGCTGAGTAGGACGGCCACCATAGGGCTGGTGACGAAAATTCTTCCCCTTCTTATTCCAAGTACCAGAGGATTGGCCCTTCTTCTCTGGAGGGCCCTTAAACTGCTCTCCTGTGGCAGGTTTGCGATGCTCTTCGGTGTAATTCAGCTGCAGCTCCACACCCAGAGCTTGCTCCACCATTGTCCGGAAATCGACAATGGGGAAAGCGCCCAGCATATGGCGAATGGCAGGACGGAGTCCCTGCCGGAACCGCCTTGCCTTCTCCACCTCGTCACGTGCCACATGGGGCACAAAGCGTCTGATCTGGTTGAAGCCAACCTCGTACTCCGCCACAGATCTTCTTGTCTTGGGCATCTTGTCCCAAGTCAATTTGCATCTTGTCGAGGAAGGTGGCGGGGTAGAACCTCCTCTCAAATTGCCGGACAAACTCCTCCCAAGAGGGGTCACCTTGCGCACCCCTCGAGGACAGTACACCCCTCCACCAGATTTGGGCTTCTCCCTTCAAGAGCTGTGCTACAAAGCGAACACGATCTTGCGCCACCACCTCAAAAGCGTCCAGCTGCATCTCCACATAGGACAACCAATCCATTTGCTGGATCGGATTGCCCACCCCATCAAAGCTATCCAGCCGCAATCCAACCCACTCTCGCAGCTTGATGCCACCGCCTGCCGCGCCGACAGCTGGCGCAGGAGCTGCAGCCACGCCCACAGCAGGGGCGGCCAGTGCGCCCTGCCTCGGCGCGCAACTCCTCTGCATCGCTCTCATGGCGGCCACTAATTCCGCCAAACACCACCCTCACTGGGTAGCCTCGTTGCCTCCGACGGCTCGGCGGCGTCGCCTCGAAACGACTTTGTCGCACAGGCGTCCTCGGTGGCATCTTTGCACCCAACAAGCCGCAAGCAACCAATCACCACAACAACAAAAGCATAACAAAACACCCACAAAAAAAACAATAGATATAGTCGAACATACGCATGCCATGCAATGCAGCCCAACCCATCCTAGTAGTGCAAGTGTATCAATTTTAAAGTTGATTAACAATCCTATTCCGTATTAAAAGTTTTATTATCCTATGGCAATTTAAAGAGTTATACCTAAGCAATGTTACTAATTTCACACAGCAAAGTTTTAGTTCATGTTAAAATATCTCTCCTAAATTCATACACCAAGGACCTAAAGCCCGCTCGATACCAAGCTGTAACACCCCTTAAAACTAATCTAAAGAACAAGAAAATTTCGACATCTCCTCTAAAACAGAACGTCACGGAAGCAATTCATGATAAACAATTCATCCAAGAATATAAGCAATTCAACAATACTAACGACAGCAAGTCTAAACCAACCATAAGCAAGAATAAGTTTAGTCATAACAACAAATAGTCTAAGTGTAAATAAAATTCAGCAAGCTAATGCATTAAATAAACACTAGTTCATGGGAGTTGTGAAGACATTCGAAGGTTTATTGTGTTGCTAGCCCACCCCTCATGCTTATGTCTCTTGCACGCTACCTGAAAACAACAAAACACAAGCAGTGAGATTGGATAATCTCAGCAAGCGGAACAATTAACACATAATCACATCCATCAAGAATTTAACACACCACAACATCGATTACCACAACCTCAGTAAAATGCTCATGATTATGCATATGCTTATGCCATGATCCTCCTCACCGTGCCCTTTCTCGGGAACACACGGTGTTGTACTGTCTGATCGCGCACAAGGCGTCGACAAACTTCCAATGCATGAATATGCAGTTAATGCTTCATGCATGAATTCATTCACAATTTTCCACATTGAGTCCACATGTTTGCATACCATCATATAACATGGATAGAAAACAAATATCAATGAGACGAACTACTTAAACAATTCAACCGTAGACAACATCATTCTAATCTTTACTCATGATTCATAGACAAAGCTCATCATCACAATGCTAATCTAAATATTGCAATCATCAAAGCAATTGATTAAACCATGTATGATTTATGTAATCGGAGATTATAACGAAGGCAATGCAAACAACAATGTATAGCTCAACCATAACACTACTTCCACTTGCCTTTACCGGCGTGAGCAGCGGATCTAGTTGCGTCCAGAAGGGGCACCACCTGTACAATCATAATTTCAGTATGTAACAGCAGCACAACAGATCACACGACTCAAACACGCAATTCCTACAACCCGTTCCCCCTTTCCAACACGAAACCCGTTCTGTCCGGACCGAACAGCAGCAACCCCCATTCTCTTTTTCGTATCTTTTTTTCTACAGAACATAAAAATATGAAAAAATTACAGGAGCTAGATATTGACGAGATCTACAACTTTCCAGAAGATCATAAATTCTAATTCCTCTGTTAAATATGCCTAAACAGTCGTCCAACACAGTGGATGAAATCTGTTCCCAGATTCTGTTCGTCGGTTTGCAACAGAGATAACTCTCAGAACACTTCCCCAAAAATTCTGAAAAATTTACAGAAGCTAGGTCTCGACGTTATCTACAACTTTCTAGTTATAGGTTTTGGCAGGAAAAATCATCTATGCCACGAAAAACGCGAAACAATCCGCGCTGCACAAATCCCCCTTCCAGAAACAGCACCACGTGAACAACTACCCTTCTCCCCCAACAAGATCCATCCAAAACCCTCACCACCAGATCTAGCACACCCCTAATCCCTAGATAAAACAGAGGTAAAAGTTTGGGAATTTTACCTAGTGATCTCCCTTGCAAACCCACGAAGAACACGCGAAGAACCCCGAATCGGCGATCTGCTCGTCCTCCACGCCTCCACGGAGTCGCTCCTCGCCTTCTCCTTCGCGATTCGCGGTGGATCTTGAGCCACCACGTGGGGAGAGGAAGGGGAGGGAGAGGTGGCTGCTAGGGGAGGGAGAGGTGGCTGCCTAGGGTTGGGGAGGGGGTGCGGCCACAATGGGGGGGGCGCACCACAAGGGGTGGGGGAGGTGGGCCGGCCCACTAAGGAGGTGGGAAGGTGGAGGTGGGGAGGGGGATTCCCGGCCCAGGCCCAGGTTTTCTTCGGCCTTTTTCCCATAGCCCACAACCCCAAAAAATCTAATAAAAAAAATAGCATTTTCTTCAATTGTTTCATTCCCCGACAAAAACCGACAATCCTCTCCGAAACAAAAACAAGGAAGAAAAGTTCTAGGGCATCACAAAAGGCCCAAATACATCCCCCAAGGCCCACACTAGCTCCCGCAAGGCCCAAACTCCCCCGGAGAGCCCCAAACACCCCGAAAAGCCCAAAAACTTGGTATAAAGTCGTACCATATTGCCAAAATCTATAATGTCACAATCTGGGGTGTCACAATTTCAAATTTTGGCTAAGTGTTCAATTTTACCATGGCTTGGATGCTGATATGGCGGCGAGGATTGCCTGTTGTGTAGTAGTGGTACTAAAGGGGCAACAATAATGAATCAAGAAGATTCAACCTTGATATGAAGGTTAGATCGAACTCGATATATATTATGCTGGAGCGGTGCAAGGTCTACAAGCATATTATCACTGTTTTCGTCAACTGCAATAATGGTGATCCGTTGGTTAATGAAGTGGATTAGCAAATTGCCGGTTATCTTTGAAATTTTTTAGAAATTTTTTATAATGCAACTAAAGATTTATCTGGTGTATACTATCCAACTTTTTCCTTAATCATCAAGTGGCTTTAGACTATTGCTAATGCTTTTAAAGAAACTAGGGATAATTATATTTTACATCCCATTATAGAACCAATGGATAAAAAAATTTAAAATATTTACAAGCTATTCCACATCTTTACTGCTTTGCTACTATTTTGGATCCTCAGATAAAATTATCTAACTTGCAGGGCGCCTTTCATGGAATATGTGAGGCATTTGGTCTTGATTTCTCCAAGGCCTATACTCATGTTTATAACGAGTTTTTCAGAGTTTTCGATAAATATTATGACAAGTTTGGCACCAGAAGTAAAGCAAGAAGATCTACCTTAATAACGCAACAAGCACGAGGCAGTTCGACCACTTCAAACATAAGGAAGAAGCTGAAAGGCAAGACGTCTAGCTCGCCTGCCCAATCGCCATGCAGGTCAACATGGAATCCATGAGTAGAGCTCAACCACTACCTCGACACACCTTTCGTAAAGATCGACCTTAATATGGATGAGGAAAATCAACTTAACTTGCCCTTGTCGCGGAAGAATAATGTCGGGACCCGAATGTGCAAATTCGGACCCTATGTGTATTCAGCACTAGTCCAGGATCACGCTAGTGCATACAGTCTCAACATAGATGAATATCACAATCATACACAGCGGAAAAGAGAAATAACACAAATATAGAATATAAACTATTGAACGACCTTAAGGTCAACCTTACATTTGTGAGGCCTTGACGGCTTCAACTCCAAATAAGCAGCAGCGGAACGAAGAACATCGGTGAATCCCATCAATACGCCACTGGCAACTGACAGGGTTCGACTCCTAGATAATCGTCTTCTCACGGAACTTCTTCTTCGATGATGTAGACTTTTGCTCACTGGTGATTGTTTGTTTGCAAGGGGTGAGTACATAAAGCACTCAACAAGTCATGCACAGAATGCAAGTCTAATAACTATATGCATGGCTTATTCCAAATGACAGGCTGAATGGTTATTTTGCAGAAAAGCAACAATCACAAATAATCATAATAGATTGTAAAGCAGTAAAACAAGTAATAACAGTAATAGATTCCACAGTTATTTCACAAGTAAACCATTCCACATCCTTAAACAATTATCACTTTTCCATAGGCAAACTGCCTACAAGCCCAAGTTCAATTTCATGAAAAGCTAACCCTTGACTGTAATCCCCGAGCATTGTCCAGTACCGTGGACTCGGCTATTCGAATAGGTTTTACACTCTGCAGAGGTTATACACTTTACCCACAAGATATAATCAACTCATCACGTCAGCCGTGAATCGCCATACAAGAGTATGCGACTGAGCGATCATAACAAAGTCTTTTGGAAGCCTCTAACTACACAAGTGGACCTTTCCGGTTTTTGCCCTACACCATCCCTTCCCTTAGCTAAGGCGAAGTATGGGACTGACATACCGTTGGATGGGTACCATGCCGCAGCCCTGGTACGCTCCCCCTTCAAGCTACACAAACGGTGTAGTTGACACCCCGAGGTACCACAAGTAAGTTATTAGCAACTTAATCAACTAGGTCCGTCCTATTCCGGACATGTGGTTGCATGATTGACTCAGTTCAAAGGCTTGCAAGGTTAAGTCCTTAGGGTGACCAGGGCAAGACTACCCGAAGCACCAAACGATTTCCCCAGTGCCAACCATGGCCCACCAGCTCATACTTGCCACTTGCCCCAGTCCAAATCATTTTATCACCCTAGTTGATTATTGCGCAACACAATGCCAACAACAACTCAACATCCTTGAAGGAGCACGAAGGCCTCCGCATATCAACATCATCGTGTTGGCAACACGTCACACCATTTCAAAATACATTGCATATTCCATTAATCAATATTGACATTTGTAATTCCAAAATGATGGCACTGACTCGTTGCAGGTCTAAGCAGACTAATACGTTCTATCTAACCCATGTTGGCAATTTATTAGCTACAAACTATTAATCAACAAACCTAGGATGACAAATGAATCATGGCGTACAACTATTATAGACAAGGTGGTAATAACAAGTAGGTTAAATACCTAATCCCAAATTAAATGAAAACAGTTTAACTCAAACTAGCATGCAATAATTTGAAACAACATAAGTTTCGAAAATGGGATCAACATAGTCAAAGCACAACTTGCCTGGCCCTTGCAACTTTTACTGTTCTTTACTCTTTATCCTTGATTCTTGATCCTCAACCTTCGATCTTCACTTCCATGATCTTCAGCCCGTAGAACGATTTCCGGACGACGCGTCTAACGATAAAGAAACACAAATACAACAAAATTCAAAAGATAATTCAAATAAACTCCAAATTAAGAACGAACAGCATTGGGCACAATAGCTGGGATGAAATTAGGAACTTGAAAGGATTGGATCGAAGATTGGACAAAAGAGAACGAGCTTTCGGAAAGCACCGAAAAGGGAAAAACTAATAACTGGGGAAGAAAGAATAATATTCCGAAGAATATTTCTTCCGAAGTTATTATCTTGATTGGACAAACAGCGATATATGGGCTCTCGATCTATAGATCGGGTCCATAAGGATATGTTAGTTCACAGTGAACTAAACTGATTCTCGAAGTTGACTTTTGTTGACCGAACGGACACAGTCAAACAAAAGAGAGACGGATAGATCGGGCACAGGGGTATGACAGATGGCCAATGGTCTATCGACCAAGTCCACAAAGGAATTCTCGATTAATGGCAGATTAGGTTTTCAGGGATAAGACAAGACAAGTGTCTTACCACGATTGAAACAACGGGAAAGATTGCAAAGATAACAACGCGGTTCACGATGAACTTAGTCCATCGAACCGGTCTTAGGTTAGGGTTTTGATTCGGCTTTGAAGATGATATGACGATGAGACTAGGCTCACGTCATGATGATAGAGAAGATGATGACATCGCACTAGGGCTCTTGCATGAATGCACGCATGCGATGACAACGAAGCGAAGAGAGCCAAGCGTTAACAATGAAGCGTTAACGATGGAATGTTAACGGCGAAACGTTAACGACGAAACGTTAACGGAGGAGCGTTAACGACAGAGCGTTAACAGTGAAACGTTAACGGTGAAACGTTAACAGAAGGACGTTAACGGCAAAACGTTAACGGTGGGACGTTAACGGCGAAACGTTAACGGAGGAACGTTAACGGCGAAATGTTAAAGGAGGAACGTTAACGGCGAAACGTTAACGACGAAACGTTAACGGAGGAACATTATCGACAGAACGTTAACGGTGAAACGTTAACGGCAACAGGTAACGGAGGAACGTTAACGGCGGAGGTCAAACAATGATAGGATACTCATGAAGCGAAGTAGCGACCGTCGGTACAACGACATGGCCGCGGCAAAACGCTACCAAGGACGGCTAACCGGTGTGCGAACCGGCGGCATGGGCTAGGTTGAAAAATAACGATTTAAGGCCGGCACCGGGCTTCTCGGCAAACGGACCCCAAAAGAACCTTAAGGATGGATCAAAACAGTACAAGATGATCCTCCGGACGTGACAACAAGGCCGGAGCGAACCAAAATAGGCGGCGTCAAAAAGCGACGAGCGGCGACGGCTAAACGGTGGCCTAAATATATAAAACAATTCCGGAGGATGGGATGGCAAAGGGGGAATGTCTACCACGTAGAACGCGGCGAGACGAACTCAACGGTATAGGCGGATTTTGCGGCGCCCCTCCGGATTAATCACAAACTGGCGATTATCGGGTTTCGAATCAAAACTTTGGACGGCCATAACTTCTAGAATAATGATCGGAACTTAACGAAATTTGGTCGAGAGCTAGATGGGACCAAGAGGCACACCGTGACGCAGGTGGCTCGAAGAAACTTTGCCGCTGTCTGAAAAGCAGTCTGTTCGCAGTCTGATTGGAGAGATTATTTTTTTGCGCCAAATCCATAGGGTAAAACCGTGGGTCAAGATGTGAATCATGTATAGGACATCCCTAGGAGTCTACACAAAAAATTTCACGATCAAACTCGAAAAATTGAGGGAGTTATGGCCTCGGCAAGATTCAAGATTTAAACGGCCATAACTTTTGATCCCGCTGGCCAAATTGGCTGAATTTTGTATAGCAAACATATGGTACCTTGTGGCACACCATGGCGAAGACGGGTCACGAAAAGAGTCGACGAGCTGCCCAGGACGCGGCTCCAAAGTTCGGCCGACGTTGGGCGACATCCGGAGGACATGGGATGGTTTCTCGGGTTTGGAGAAGATCCATGGGGGTGTGGATGCGTGGGAGAGGCCATGGGAGGGCTATACTGAGTTGGGGTGGCGGCTAGGTCAAGAAAAATCAAGTTTGGGCGTGTTTGGAGTAAAAACGGGCCTTGTAGGCATTTAAACGAACACTTGGTGGGCGGATCGGACCCGGGGGCGACGTGGCCCAATGGGAGCACGACACATGGCAGCGGGGGCCTGGTGGCGGCTCTTTGGCGCCTGTGAGGGCTCATGGCTGGCCGGCCAGTGAAATTTCTTGGCGCTTGGAGGGTATGGGGCGACACTGGTAGGTGGCAGGGGAGGCGGTGAGAGGAGGCCGGGCCCGGCTGGCAGGGTGGGCCAGCGCGCGGGAAGGAGAAGGAAAGGGCCCAGCGAAAATCCAGAATTTCCAACCATTTTGCGAATAAAAATAATTCCAACAAATTCAAATAAATCAATAGAGGCAATAAAAATACCAGAAAAATTCTAGAAAATATTTTGAGACATTTTGAACTCAAATAAAATATTTGCAACAAAACTTTATATAAACTTTTCAATTAATTAATTAATTTCAATAAAAGGCTTAATACAAATCGATTCCGAATAAATCCAATAAATAGCAAACGAGCTCCGAAAAATCTCAAAAATTACAGAAGAACTTCTTGAAGCACAAGGAATCCATTTAAGGTTTAGAATAATCAAATTAAATTGTTTTAGCTTTTAGAAAATTCAAACCAAGCTTTATAAACGTGAGAAAATTGACGAAAATTTTTGGGAAGCTAAACTAAACCAAAATTTTTTGAAAACTCAAATTTTGGGACGTTACAAATAACCAATGTGTTTACCCCGTGCTATCCCATTTTGAATGGAACGCACTTACGATTCCGATGTTCATTATCTCGTCGGAAGCCACTTTCAGTTTGGTGGGGTGGGTACTTGAGCCAAAGAGGTCATCTCTTAAACCTGAGATAGTTGAGGCAATTACATGCCTAAAGGACTAGGACCGTGCAGAAAATAGGACACAACATAAGCTCGATAATCCAGATATTACGGAAGTGGTAACCGACTTTGACAATCTCAACCTCGGGTAGTCTTATTAATGTACATATACGTAGTTATTGTACTCTTTTTCTTACCAGGAGTACCCCACAACAGGATGTAAGGTTTTTAATGAGGTAGTAACTCTATACATGTTCAAGATTGAATAAAATTTACTTATTTTTCCCAATATTTGTGTCCATTGCATCGGCTCCGTGCGACTCCGAGTTCTTTTCTCTCGTTGCAATAGTGCAAATAGGTCGGGCCTAGGCCAGCATGGCATGAAGCGCAAAGGGATCGTGCATGGGCTCACCGAAGGCGAGCAGGGCCAGCACGACCCTACGCGACGGGCGCGATGGGCCATCTTGGTCCAGCAAGATGTAGGCCTGAAGCACGATAGGCTCATACCGGGCCGGTCCGACACGGCACGATGCCCACCTCTACATGTAACTCTATTGTCTCTATTGTCTTCCATCAATCACTGTCCCAAGGTCCCCAAAACTTTAGTCCGTGCATGAGCTACCCATGCATATAAGAGATCCAACCAAGATTTTAAATTACAATTTTCGTAGTTTGCTAACAAAGTCCTTAAAAAGCTGCATATTTTTAAAATAAATCATTAAATCATGGTAGTTTAGAAGGTATTAATAATTTTATTAAATATATGCCGCCAATTTTCCCATCTAAATATAGGTAAGTTAATACATACAATTTAGGGGGTGTTTAGCAGAGCTCCAGCTCCACCGAATTCTTGAAGTTGATGGAGCTAGGTATTCCTAGCTTCACCAGATTCGTGGAGCTGGAGCTGTAGGTATATTAAGAGTATTTAGGTGGGTCATCTTGTTTATATTTTAGAATAATATTATAAACTTAAGTCATTTTATTTCAATCTATAAGTTTCAGTTCTGAGATAGAGCAGAGATCTAGAGCTCTGCTAAACAGGACTTTATTCTCGTGGCATCAACTCTAGAGATATATGTCCAGAGAACACACAATCAGCTATTAACAACAATAGCACGTGAGTTGTAATGTTCCTCATGGCATCAACTCTAGGATATACTAGAAAAGGAAGCGCGGCGCACGCCGCGCGCGTGAACGGAAAATATTTTTTGTTTTTTTTTTCGGAGAAAAAACAGATCACGAAAACATTTTTTCCATGCTCCGGAGAGCAAACGGACCACGAAAATATTTTTTCCGGGAAAAAAGCCGCGCGCGTGAATGGAAAATATTTTTTGTTTTTTTTTCGGAGAAAAAACAGACCACGGAAACATTTTCCCCATGCTCCGGAGAGCAAACGGACAACGAAAATATTTTTTCCGGGAAAAACGCCGTGCGTGTGAACAGAAAATATTTTTTGTTTTTTTTTTGAGAAAAAACAGACCTCCGGAGAGCAAACGGACCACGAACGTGAATGGAAAATATTTTTTGTTTTTTTTTCGGAGAAAAAACAGACCACGGAAACATTTTTCCCATGCTCCGGAGAGCAAACGGACTACGAAAATTTTTTTTTTCGGGGAAAACGGAGAAAGGACTTGAACGAAAAATGCAGGGACCTATTCGTTATAATTTTGGACCTGTTCGCTATTTTGAATAAGTAAGAAAGGACTCGCTCGCAATTCGTATTTAACGGGAGGTTCTTTGTGTAAAACGACGAACCGAGGACCTGAACGTGAACCGGGAAAAAATATTTTACACTCACAAGAAATTACAAAGGACCTATTCGTAAATAGAAAGGACCTATCCGTAATTGAAAAGAACCTGAGATGTTTTTTGCAAGAAAGGGAGAGAGAGTGGGTGGGGTGACGTGGGGGGCTGAGGAGGCCGGAAACCTTCCGCTGGTGTTTTGCTGGAGTATGCGATATATGCGTTATGCTGCACCCTCTCGTCTAACCCATGTAGCTTATTTATCCAGGCTATGCGGCCACTTAGGGTCTGTTTATTTCAGCTAAAGATTGTAGAAAGCAGTTTTTAAAATTTGATTTGTAAAAGCTGGATTGTTTAAAAGCTGGAGGTTGAAAAGCTGATAGCTGTATGGCAGCCCAGATTATAGTGGAGGTAGGCTCGGGTGTGAACAAAACAGGGGGCTTGAGTGTGAAACAGTGAGGGGCAATGGTGGGTAATTTCGACTGAAGTTGGAATTGTATTGTGGTCTTTTCCAAAAAAAAGGCTAGGAAAAGCTTCTCCATAGTGGATTGTGGGATTGCTACAATCTAGCTTCCAAATTGTTACAATCTATATTAAAAGTTTCCTGTTTATTGACCTTCTAAATTTTAAAAGCTGTTTTCTACAATCCTCAGCTGAAACAAATAAAACCTTAGCCTGTCTAGCTTATTTATCCCGACGGTTATTTAACCCGCCTAATCACCGATTAGGCTTTAGACATTGATTTGCCGCCCACGTAGCGTCTAAGGAAACACTGCTATGAAATGAACAACTAGTGAGAGTTGCGCGCTCCACCGTGTCGTGTGAAATTTGATTAAAGTTTTTATCTCTAAAAAAGGTAAGAATATCTAAGCGTTTTTTTGTTCGCTTGGTTTTTTTGGGAAAAAATACGCTAGGTAAGAACCGTCGATGAAGCAGCGAAACAACGGCCCTTTTGAGGAAAAAAAAGAATAGTACATGTTCCGAAAAATATTAGATCCCGGGCTGCAAAAAAAAGCTGTAGACGCCGAGTTTAACACCCTATACGGTCAATGGGTAATAATACATGTTTTAAAAAATATTAGAGATCGAGCCGCAAAAGAAATTTTTGATGCCGAACTTAACACCCTATGCGCTTATTTTCCCTGTAAAAATGAGGAAAAACGGAGAAACAACGGACGAAAAACGAATTCCCATTTTTTTTTGGGAAAACGGCCAACGAAAACATTTTTTCCATGCTCTGGAGAAAAAACGGATCACGAAAACATTTTTTTCCGGGCAAAACGGAGAAAGGAAACGGTCTCCTATTTTTTTTTTTAGGAAAATGGCCACCGAAAACATTTTCCCCATGCTCCGGAGGAAAAATGGATCACGAAAACATTTTTTTCCGGGCAAAACGGAGAAAGGAAACGGTTTTTCTTTTTTCTTTTTGGAAAAACGGCTTATCGGTGTTTCAGGCACCGGCTAGTGAATTTGTATAGGTAGAAGGGGGGGGGTGCACGCTCCCTCTCCTCGAACGGCTTACTCAGGTGAGCACAAGATGTATACTGGTTCGGGCTGAACGTCCCTACTCCAGTTCGTGTGGGATGGATCGTATTGATTCTTGATTGTTCTCCCTTTTTACATGCTCGTCCCTCCCCCCTTTATATAGGCGAGGAGGAAGGTTACACTGTTGGTTAGAAAAAGAAAGGAAAAGACTGTCCCCAGGGGGCCTTCCCTTCCTGTGCTCACGGTCGTCCGAAAGTGACGGCTGATGGGACTGGCCGCCGACTCCCCCTGCCCTGCTGCTGGTCGCCGTAGTCGCTGCGTCGCTCGTAGTAAATGCGAGGGTCGGGAACTTGTGCCGCTACGTCATCGTCATTATGGCCGGCATTTAATACGCTCGATACGCAATAAATGCCGTCGCTTCTCTGGGATTTCGGAGACCGGGTCGTGATTTCGGACCTTGCCCGGCGGTCGTGACTTCGGGCCTCGACTGGCCTAGGTCGGCCCATGTGTCTTTCTGGGCCGCTGGGGGTACCCATGGTATGGGTACTCATCACGGCTATTGAAAATATTTTTCGCATGCTCTGGAGAAAAAACGGATCACGAAAATATTTTTTTCGGGCAAAACGGAGAAATGACCTGAACGTAAAGCGCGATGACCTATTTGTTATAATTTTGAACCTGTTCGCTATTTTGAAAAATTAGAAAAGGGTTTGTTTGCGATTCGTATTTAACGGGAGGTCCCCTATGTAAAACGGCAAACTAGGGACCTAAACACGAACCGGGGAAAAAAATTTCCTCTCACATAAAATCGCGTAGGGACCCGTCCGTAATTTCAAAAAACCGAGGGAGGTTTTCGCAAAAAAACGTGCTGCCACGTGGGGTGGCCGGCTGGGCTCCGATTGCAGCGCTTATAAGGGTGCTAATATCAACCCTATTACGCGCCGAAGATTTGCCGGCCTCTCAGGGCGGCCACGTCACCCTTGGCCTCATTTGCAAAAAAGCCCTCTACTTTTCCTAAATTACAATTTGGTCCCTGTAAATTACAAAGAGACCCTTTGCGAATTTTTGTGAGTATAAAAAAAACTTTTTTGGGTTGCATTTAGGTCCCTGGCTCGCTACTTTGCAGCAAAGACCCTCTGTTAGATACATATCACGGATTAGTCCTTTTCTAATTTTTCGAGATAGCGAACGGGTCCAAAAAATAACAATCAGGTCCATATTTCTTACGTCTAGGTCATTTCTCCGTTTTCCCTGAAAAAAAAATTTCATAGTCCGTTTTTCCCTTGGAGCCCGAAAAAAATGTTTTCGTGGTCCGTTTTCCATAAAAAAAAAAGAAAAATTCGTTTTTCGTTCGTCCTTTCTTCGTTTTTGTCGGGAAAAATATTTTCGTGATCCGTTTTTTCTTCGGACCCCGCGAAAAATGTTTTGGTGGTCCGTTTTTTCTCCGGCGCCGAAAAAAAAATTTCGTTGTCCGTTTTTTCTTGGGACCTTCGGAAAAAAAATTTCGTGGTCCGTTTTTTCTCCAGTGCCCGGAAAAAATGTTTTCATAATCTGGTGCACGGAAAAAAATGTTTTCGTGATCCGTTTTTCCTCGAAAAAAAACTTTCCTTCTCCGTTTTTTCCGAAAAAAAAAATTTAGTGGTCCGTTTTTTCCCGGAACCTGGAAAAAATATTTTCGTGGTCTGTTTTTCTCCATTTTTGTCGAGAAAAATGTTTTCGTGGTCCGTTTTTTCTTTGGACCCAAGAATTTTTTTTTCGTGGTCCGTTTTTTTCTCCGGTGCCCGGAAAAAATGTTTTCGTGATCCATTTTTTCTCGAAAAAAAAGATTAAGCGGTGCGACGTTAGGCGCACATTTTGCCTAGTATACATAACGGTGCAGCCAAAAGCAAGCTCCAGCGTCGTACGAGAAAAAACCATAAATCGCGCACTCAGTGATTCAGAGAAAATCATCTCATTCGTTGCTTCAAGACTACCCAAAGGTCCACCTGCTTGACCTCAGGGAATGAAATCCAGGTGAAATCTCGGATCTCGAACCATTTGAATTTTATAATCTCGATAAAATTAAGAAAACTTTAAAAATTTCAAAATGCTATAGTAACATAAAATCTTGGTGAGATATCAGTATATTTGACCGAAATTTTGATTTTTTGACCGCAATTTAAGTAAAATTTGACCGGATTGGATTTTTCACGTCGTTTTCCATGTCGGACCAAAATTTCAAAAAAAATTTAATGATTTTTGGTCCAATTTTCCTTCGGTTAAAAATCATCGAGATCTCAGCAAATCTCGGCGAGATCTCGAAAATCTCGATAAAAAAAAGAACTGGTTTAAATTTTGCTTTTCGGATTTCATTTGGATTTCGTTCTAAATAACGAGATCTCATCGAAATTTCAAATTTCAAAGGTTGCTGAGATAAAACCCTAAAACGAAATTTAAAACCCTGCTTGGCCTGAATCATGTGTAAAGTAGGTGTGTTTCTATGATTTTTTTAAATTATATAAATATTAAAACATAAATAAATGATAGATTATGATTATTTACCTTTTCGTTTGTTTTAAGATTTATAGAACTTATATTAGGAGGAAAAGTATAGAACCACAGTTCGGAAAATAATTCCATCTCTCATGGCATTATCTCTGGAGATATATGTCCAGAAAATACTCGATCAGCTATTAATTACAATAGTAGATAGGATATACTTGCCGTTGTAAATAAAAACATATATAGCAGTGCTGCCAAAAGCAAGCTCCAGCTCCATACATCATAAATCCATATATATCGCGACTACAGGAATCCTGCAAATTAACATCGGCCATATACCGACGTTAATTAGCCATTTACCGACGTTAATTATAATTAACGTCGGCAATTAGATAATTAACGTCGGCATCTAGGCCACGATAATTAATCGACGTTAATTATTGTAATTAACGTCGGCTACCGACGTTAATTAATAATTAACGTCGGCCAGACGTGGCCGACGATAATTACTGGCGTATCGCGTTAATTAACGTCGGCCCCTGTTAAGCCGACGTTAATTAGTAACTAACGTCGGCCTACAACTGGGCCGATGTTGATTACCGCGAAGGCTAATTAACGTCGGCTACATGTGGCCGACGTTAGTTAGCCAATTGCCGGGTATTTGTCGGATAGATTCGGGTATACCGTAAATTACTAATTAAAGTCGGCCTAGTGGTGGCCGACGTTAATTACCAACTAATTAACATCGGCTACGACTAGGCCGACGTTAATTACATAAACCTGGGGCAACTTCTTCCCCTATTTTCATGTTCTGCCAAACAATTCAATACATAATATCAAAAATGAACACAATTCAATACACAATTCATGAATATAATCAATGCAGCACAGAACATGCATATAATCAAGTCATTGATCCATCATAACATCCAAATTGTCATAACATCCAAAAAAGGCGGCCACATCGAACAATCTACAACCATCAAACACATGCAAAGTCCAAATCGAATCATACACATCAAAGACACAACGTTCAAACAATCTACAACTACTGGCCGCCATCTGGATCATTGGAGTTCTGGCCACTTGACCCGGGAGCAAAGAGCGCATTGACAAAGGCAGTTGCACCGTCGGTTCCCTACACAAGAAAATGCAAGGTTAGACAATAATATAAGAATGAATGTACCATAAGGAAACAAGTAAGAAACGAACCGCCGGATCTACAGGCTCTCTAGGTGCTGCAAGCGTTGCAGGCGGAGTAGTGTTCAACGAGGACCCATGTGCCGATGATCCCTACATAAGGCAACAATTATAGCTAGATTGATCAAATTTTACTAGATTTACAAGTTTTGACAAAGTTTAGCAAGAAATTAGTAAGTGTAGCTATATTGAGTAAATTTAGCTCAATTGACAAAGTTTAACTAGAACATACCAAGTTTAGCAAAAATGAACTAAATATCGTTAAATTCATCAAACATAACTCTAGAGATAGTTAGTCTTGGTAGATTCGTTAAGTCTCGCTAGAAATGACTAAGTTTAGCTAGATTGACTAAATGTAGCTAGTTTGAACAAGATTAGGTACAACAAACTAATATTAGCTAAATTGACTAAATTCAACTCGATTCACAATGTTTAGCAAGAATAGAGTTACAGGGAGTTGCTTGGAGGATACATCCCCATTGTGGCGGTGGTGGCGGTGGTCGAGCATTTGGAAAGACAATGTTTTGGCCCATAAATGCGGAACATTGCCTACAAATACAATGTATAAGTATTTTGAAATAATAGAATCTCTAAATGCAATAGATTGAGGACTCGGACTTACTTGAATCGCCGATTGCTGTTGTGCATTGTATGAAGTGTAGTACTCTTGCTGCGCCCTTGCATAATCATCACGTTGGCGCAGCTCCTCACGCATCCTAGCAAGCTCCAACTCCTGCTCTGAGGGGCGACGGCTACCAACCCCCGAGCTTCGGGACGAAGAAGATCCCATCTCAGCTCGCACCTCCGCCGAGTTGATCAATCCAGTGAACATGGAGTACCTTCAAAAATGCGTGACCATGAGCACTTCAAATTATGACTTCATGAAATTTTAGAAGGTACGACATCTCACCGTCCATGCTTCTTGCCGCCTCCACTAGCGTGCACAGCTACGCCGTCAATCGGTTCCTTCCTCCAATCATAGTCTTTACCATGGCGCTTGACCATTTCCTCACCATACTTCTCCTACATAAGCAAACCAGGCAATTTAAATGGAAACTGCAAATCAAAGAACTTAATTTAAATTGAATCAAAATTGTGACCACTAACCAGCCGATCAATAGCTGTCTGACTACACAGCTGCTCAGGGTGTGTCGGGTCTGGACCTTTATGACCTTCCACGTACACTTCAATATCACTCGGCTCAACACCGCTCCGAGCAGCCTGTAGACATAAGTTAGGTGCATACATATACTTGGTAACATGTATTTTGCAAAAGATTGCTACGGCCAGACTTACCATGCGCTTAGCTTTACGCATATGTCCATCGGCGCCATATGTGTGCTTTGATTCTTTTCCTCGGCAGTCTCGGTTCTTTTTTGACTTGGCGATGAACTCTGGTGAAGCCCAACGCTTGCAAAGAGCCTGGTAAGCTTCTGGACGGTCCCCCAACCATGGAATCATGACCTGCACAAGATATTAATACATTAAAACGTAGTTACCAAGAAACGTTAAACTCAAATATCACCAATATGCCAATTACCTGCCCGTACTCTTCCTCGGTCAAGTAACTTTCTGATGACCCGCGAGTCCTGTTAATCCGTTGCCCTTTAACAGACTTCAAGTAAAGATTTGTTGCTTGAATCCGAGCATTAGACAATGCATCTTTGGTCACCCGACGTGCATTTACATGGAAAACTCTACGAGCATGCTCCATGTCTGCACCGTCAACCAAACGGTAACGCTTCTGCAATTGTTCATCACAAAGAATAGTTAGAATAGTAAATAATCGGCGATTGGACCAATACCAAGCGGCACAGAATCTTACCCAAAAGTCACTCCAAACTGCCCCCTGAGAATTCAAGTGCTCGGCATTAGGAGCAAGCAGGTAATGATCCCAACTAGTAGCAACAAATCGCTCGCCATTGTTACCTGTGACCAACCCGGGGTAGTGCAAACGGCAGAGGTTACCCAGCACGTAGTTAACCTGCCTATGGTGTCCTCTGCCGTCAAACCCCGAGTCATCCCATGAACTGCAAGACATACAAATGATATAGTTCCAGTTTGGAAAGAAATGAATTAAGAGATGGTTTAGAAAATACAAACCTATCGCCAACAGGTGTGATCACAACCTTGTCCTCCTCCCGTCTGGGTGCTGGAGGGGGGGGGGATAGTATGGCTCCTCCTAAACCTCAGGCGGGCTCCGGTACAACCCTCGGTCGTACCCCCACCCATTGGGTCCTCTTCTCCACATGCATCATCCCCTTGGCCCACATCGGCCTCCTGTTCCTCAGCGATCCCACCTACAACAACAATAACAATGATATTATCTAGAAACAAAAGAAGCAAGTACATTGATATTTTTCTAGATTAAATAAAATGAGCTGTTATTTTACGCACATTGATATTATCCATAAAACATGATTTTACGCACATGATTGAAAAAGCTTATTACTAATGTACATTGTACTAATGTACTAATGTATCACCTAACAAGCATTTTAGTCATAAATTGCACTAATGTCGATTGCACTAATGTACTAATCCATAACCAAACTTTAGTAAATTGCATAATGTATTAATATAATTGAACTAAAATTGCATAATCACCTAACAAGCATTTTAGTCAAAAATTGTACTGCAGAAATTTAAAAGAAAACTAACCTGGACGGCGGCGGAGCCGGGGCAGCGGTCGGGACCGAGGCGGGCAGACGAGAGCGAGGGCGGCGCGGCGCTGGTGGGCGCGGCATGGCGGCGCGGGCGGCAGACGAGCGAGCGCGGGCGGTGGGGCGCGGGGCCGGCGGCGCGGCAAGCACACTGGCGGCGGCGGGCGCTGGCGTGGCGCGGAGCGCGGCACGCGCTGGCGGCGCGCGGCGGCACTGGCGGCGGCAGCTGGCGTGGCACGGGGGCTGGCGGCGGGGCGGCGGCGGTGGCACCTGGGCGGCGGCGTCGGGAGAACGAGCGGGAGCGCGATTATTAGGGCGCGGGCACGCCAGTTTTTATCCCACGATAATTAACGTCGGCCAGGGCTAGGACCGACGTTAATTAGGCAATTATCGTCGGCTGTTCTTCAGGCCGATGTTAATAATATAATTAACGTCGGCTAGAATTCGTGGGCCGACGTTACTTATCAATTAACGTCGGCCAACTGGGTACCGACGTTAATTACCTTATTAATGTCGGCAAAATCTTCGGCCGACGTTAATTATGATGGCCGATGTTAATTTCCCTGTTTCATGTAGTGTCGTACAACAACATACTCAAATACCTTCTCAGTGATTCAGAACATTAATGAAAAAGAAAAAGGATAATTGAGAGACAAAAACTACGTGTCCTATTTGATCATTTGGACAAAGCAAAATCGGAAGGATCCGTTGAGCAAAATCATATTATCTACATATAAGAAACTGAAAGACACAAACTACGTGGGAAGAGGTGCTCAAGTTCACCTTACGTTTTTGCTGGAATGGTATGGAACCCCCTAATCCTATCTTAAGAGCATCTCCAAGACAGAGCCCTAAAAACGAGCCATAAACTCCAATTTAGAACCTCAAGTAATTAGAAATAAGGCTCCAAATAAATATGTACTCCAGCAATTAGGCCCTAAACCTAACTACCATCTCATTTTCGCGGTTATGCAATAGATCTCGCGTGAAATCCCCTGTTCCCGCACTTGTTCCCTCCGTGGCCATCGATTTGTGCCGTCGCGCTTGCCGTTCAAGAGGGTGCGTTGCTCCAGCATGCGGCTACTCCCATCGCGCTTGGTGGCTCATCGACTGCCCGTTGCCGCAGCCAGTCTCGCTCGCCGTCGCCTCCACTGCCGCCGATCCTACCCGTCGCTCTCGCCTGCCCCTGGACTGCCCGCCGCTACAGCCCGTCGCTCTCGCCGACGCCTCCAGTGCCCGCCGATCCAGACCTTCGGCTCGCTGGCTCCTCCAGTGGCCGCCGCTGCAGCCCGTTGCGCTCGCCGGTCCTCCACTGCCCGCCGCTCCAGCCCATCGCGCTCGCGACTGGCCTGGTCGTGCGGGCGAGCTTGTGCGTCATCCTCTGGACCACAATGAGGAATCCCAGGTATGCTTCTAGCTCCTCACAATAGATGATTGAAATTGAATCTTGAGTGCAATTACAGAAGCTTGCTATTAACTAATAGACGGTTGTCTAACTCTTTACAGCTATTTTGCCTACAAAAGAACAATGTCAGCAAGTAAATTGTGTATGAATAATCTTTAAGATGATGATATAGATGATGAAATTGACTTCTTAGCAGTTCTTTTAATGGGCGAATATCGAAAGAGAAAACATCAGTTGTATTCAGAGCATCGTGGTTCAGTTCTTGGTCGTAGGACAATTATTTGGGATAGAGAAGACAGTCATAACAGATTATATCAAGATTACTTTGCGGACAATCCAACTTATCCTGAAAACCTCTTCCGACGAAGATTTCGGATGAGACGCTCTCTATTTAATCGGATCAAAGAGGCCGTTCAAGAGTACGATCCGTACTTTGTTCAGAAACGAAATGCTGCGGGGATTCTTGGTTTATCTTGCTTACATAAGGTCACTTCAGCTTTTAGGCAGCTAGCTTACGGTGTGCCGGCAGATACTGTTGATGAATACGTGCGGATTGGTGAGAGCACTGCTATCAAGAGCTTAAGGAAGTTTGTGAAATCTGTTTGTGAAGTGTTTGGCGATGAATATCTAAGACCTCACAATGAAAGTGATACAGCTAGGTTGCTTCATACTGGTGAACAATGTGGCTTTCCTGGAATGCTAGGTAGTATCGACTGCATGCATTGAAGTGGAAGAATTGCCCTACTGCATGGAAAGGTATGTACTCTGGTCATGTACATGAGCCGACAATCATACTAGAGGCAGTAGCTTCTAATGATTTATGGATATGGCATGCCTTTTTTGGGTTACCTGGTTCGCACAATGATATCAATGTTCTACATCGATCTCCTCTGTTTGATAGACTTGTTAATGGTTAAGCCCCAGCTGTAAACTATACCATTAATGGACACAACTATAATATGGGTTACTATCTAGCTGATGGGATTTATCCAAACTGGTCGACATATTTGAAGACAATAAAAGCCCACCAAGTGCGAAGACAAAACATTTTGCTACTATTCAAGAGGCACAGAGAAAAGATGTTGAACGTGCATTTGGAGTACTGCAGGCTCGCTTTGCCATAGTGCGAGGACCAAGTCGGTTTTGGGATGAAGAAACACTACGAGACATAATGAAATCATGCATCATAATGCACAACATGATAATTGAAGACGAACGGGATACTGAATATCATGACAAACCGTTTGATGGAGCTGTTGATATTACAAATGTGATTTCACGTGAAGGAACAACTGGAACCATGTCTTAACAAGTGTTGATACTTCATCAACTACAAAATCAAAATCTCTGCACAACAGATTATCCAAAAGGTGGCGATACCTTCCTTAAAGATAAGTTCAAGATAGTGGAGGGCAACTCAAGAGGTGTATAGGTTAATAAGAGTTAATAAGCTATTTTTTCAACATAAAAATTCTAATTATTGTCTGATACCCTAGTTCATGGCAAGCATCTAGGCCAAAGATGGCCAACATTTGTAGGGTGACAATGCGTACCTGCCTGTCTGGACATATACTCCGATTGCAGTTTGCACATAGAAATCACAAATTAATGGTAGACACCTTAGTGCCTAATTTTTTGACTACATGGAGGGGTCCAACGTCCTTATGCTCAGTTAGTTAGCATAGATAATTGATTTCAGAGAATCCAATGCACTGTTCTGATTGAGTTGTAAGTTAGATAGCAGTTCAATATATTATAATTAACTGTTTTGATGATCAGCAGCATAAACATTATATTCTAGAAACTAAGCAACTCAAGGTCACTTCTATGTTGATCAATTACAAATTTCAGCTTATTGTCAGTAGGCATTGGTTGTTTCAACCATCTTGTACAAGTATGCTCCGTAGACCATACATTTTAATGCAGTACATTTATCTAGCCAGTTGTTTCCATAGCTGATGGTAAAGTAAGTAAAAATGTTACTAACATACTATGTTTCATCACGTTAGTCAGAAAAAAAAAGAAACAACAAAATGTAGAATTATAAACCAGAAAGTAAACAAAATGTGGCTGAAAATGCATATAAACACAAATACAAGAATAGCTTGGAGTGAGATCTTTTGGTGGACCATAGTATAAAAGAGGATAATTTACAACAACAGCTTGGTGGTTACTAGCTCAACACCTACACTATGGAAGTGTTTTCAATAGATTGATTAATTGGACTTACGATAGACCAACCGATCCTCCTTTACATTCCATTCCATTCTCCTTCATTATGGTATTGATTAATTGATTAATTGGATAGTGTTGTACTAGCAGGGATGTGAGGACATCTACATCTAACAAGAAAAGGCAGCACTGTCCCCGTCCAAGCATGCCAAGAGGGATCATACCGGAAGCCCGTCGGCGTGGCCGATGAACAAGCCGCTACGAGGTTGACGGCAGGGTCCAAGTTGACGGGGAGGGTGCTAGATCCGCCGGCCGCGTCGGAGGAGGTGGGGAGGGCGCTGAGTTTGCCGGCCGCAACTGAGGAGGTCGCGAGGGGGACGGGTGCGACGCCACCGATCGCGACGGCGAGCGCGACCGAGAGGGGGGAGATCGGAGCGCAAGACGGGCACGTTGGCCTATGTGACGGAGACGGCGGGAGCAACGCCATCCGAGGCGATGTTGGCGAGGGGGCAATAGAGTTCGAGAGGCCTCGCTCTGGAGGAAGTTGACGGAAAGATCTGAACCACGTGGGAGCAAAGATAGGGCCGATTGATAGCGTCGCTAAATATAGCTACCCTTTGGAGAGTCCTAAAATAATTTGATAAATTTTAATGATTTAGGGCCCTTGCTGGAGTTGTTCCTTTCCTCAAAAGACCTATAATTCAAGTTAAGACCACATTTAGGGCCCCTCTTGGAGATGCTCTAAGCGTGTATGGTTAGCCTAGAGTCCTCTCCATCCTCGAAATGCAAATCCAGACCAAATCTAAGAAAACAAAAGCCAGATCATCAAGATCCCCAAATACAAAATCCTAGCTAGGGCATATTTGTTGGAACATGGCACTAAATATTTGGGACAATTCTCTGCTTTATTTATTTATTTCTCTTTTTGTAACACCCCAATATTTTCTTTTCATGAGTTTAAATGAAATTTGGCACTTTGGTGAATTTTTGGAATTTTCTGGAATTTATTTCGATTTATTTGGAATTTATTTGAATTTATTCCCTTTTGAAATAATTAAAGAATAAAATTTTGAAAATAAAATTTTGTTGGAAATATTTTATTTGAGTCCAAAATGGTGTAAAATATTTTCTAGAATTCTTCTGGAATTTTTCTGAGTGTTTTGCTATTTTTAATGAATTAGATGAACTTCTGGGAATTAATTTGAATATTTAATCGCTGGAAAAACCCAAACCGGGTTTTACTGTTCATCCGACCGGACCCGAGTCCGAGTCAGACTCGAGTCCGACCCGGACCCGACTGCGCCATCCGTCTCGGTCGAACCACGTCACCTAACCCTAAACCGTGTGACCGTTGGATCAAGATCCAACGGCCATGATCGCGCCACCTCACCCGAGCCCGACTCCGACCGAGCCAGCCAGGACACCGAGCCGAACCCGAGCCCAAACCTCGCAACCGTTGGATCTCGATCCAACGGCTGAGATTGCGCCACGTCACCCAATCCGAATCTATTTCGGATTCCGCCGCCGCAGCCGTGTGGACCTCGGTTTCCGCGGTTTTCATGGACGCCGAGGGGCCTATTTAATGCGCCGCCGCCGCCAACGTGTTCTCCGTTTCCTTACGCACCCGTAGCCCTAACTCATCGAGCTCAAGCCGCCGTGGTTGCGCCGCAATCGCTCGCCGTAGTTAGTCGTGCGTTCCGCCGCGGTTTAGCGCCGTTTTCGCCGCCGTCCGCCGTCTTCCACCGCCATTGAGCCCAGATCCAGAATAGCAAGGACGAGACGCGTCGGGAGGTACCATCCACTCCGCCGGAGGAGCCCCACAACGCCGTTGTTGTGGTCGTCGTCTTCGTCTCCGGTGAACCAGCTCCGCCGCACGCCATCACCGTCGCTCGAGCTCCCTCCACCGTCCGATCAAGATCCGAAGGCCAGGATTCGTCCACGTCACCACGGTAAAAATTTCACGTGTTAATTCCTAGATCTTTTTTCAACCGTTAGATCTAGATCCAATGGTTTAGATCGTGTCACGTAGCCGTAACTGCACCGTGCTTGGGTAGATCTCAGCCGTTAGATCTAGATCGTACGGCTAGGGTTAGCCACGTTGTAAACTCTAGATTGGATCTTGACCGTCCGATCAAGATCGAACGGTCCAGATCAGCCGAGTAGTTTTCCAAACGCGTGAAGTTAGATCCTATCTGGGCCGTTGATTTTCAAATCAACGGCCGAGATCTAGCCACGTGGGCGGTAGTCTGATCGTCGCGGTCAGCGCGGTCGCCGCCCGGTCACCGCTGACGTCACGCGTGACGTCAACGTGGGGCCCGCGTGTCAGCGGCCGTTCTAACGGCTCAATGACGTCAGCCATGACATCATGATGACGTCACGGTGGGGCCCAGCTGTCAGAGCCCTCGGCTGAGCCGTGCGCTGACGTCATGCTGACGTCACCCGAGGGGCCCACCTGTCAGAGGCACACGTGCCGTGGACCGAGCCGAACCGTGCGCCGGGTCCATGGACCTGAGGCGACGTGGCGGCCTCTGATTGGTCCACGTGTCATGCTGACGCAATAAATCATTTTCCGAAAATGAAATTATTTAATTAATTCGGTTTATTGATTTTAAATATAGATTTAAACATCAAACGCTTATAACTTTTGCAATTTAACTCCGATTTGAGTGATTCAAATTTCTAAATTTTTATAAAATTGAGATCTACCTAATGGTGAATTTTATTTAATTTTTGGACCAAAGTTTTTCTCTGTAATATTATTTAATTGATTATTTAAACTTTAAACGCTTGTAATTTTTGCGTTTTAACTCCGATTTTGCCGATTCAAATTCCTAAAAATTCATAAAATTATGCTCTCTATTTATGGATTTCATTTGGATGTTTGGACACTTTTTGTCTACTGTTTATTTATTTATTGCCATTTGCACGCTTTACGAGTAGACGTTGAAGTGCCCGAGGGCTTCGAAGGTGAAGTGTTGACCCAGGAGCCAGCTCAAGACCAAGAACAAGTACTCTTTGAAGGCAAGTTATGCTTTGATCATATTGATCCCATTTTTGAAATTAATTTGATTCAAATTATTGCATGCTAATGTAAATTAGAAAATGCTTTATTTAATTGTGGGAAATTAGATAAATGCCAAATTGTTGTATGACACCTTGATTAATTAAATATGTGCCATGACCCCTTGTCACCCTAGTTGTGGATTATTAGTTGGACATTATTAAATTGCTAACATGGGTAGCTAGACCGATGTAGTATGCTTAGCCTTGCCACGTGAAATGCTTTGGACAATCAAATGCTAATATTGACTTAATGAGATATTGAACCTATTTTGAAGAAGTATCATGTGTCGTGATTGTCGATGGCACGTGGTGCATGGTAATCAACTTGGGGTTTGATAAATAGTTTTCGACCGGGGCATGTGGCAAGAATGATCGGGTGGGCCTGTTGTAGCACCGGGAACGTTGATTTGGTTCTTCGGGTAGTCTTGCCCTGGTCACCCTAAGGACTTAACCTTGCAAGCCTTTGAACTGAGTCAAACGTGCAACCACATGTCTGTAATGGGACGGACCTAGTTGATTAAGTTGCCAATAACGTACCTGTGGGACCTCGGGGTGTCAACTATACCTTTTGTGTAGTTGTACGGGGGAGCGTACCGGGGCTGCGGCCAGGTACCCATCTAACGGTTGATTGGCCTAAACTTCGCCTTCGCTAAGGGAAAGGTTAGTGTGCAATAACCGGGGAGGCCCACTTGTGCTGTTAGAAGTTTCCGAAAGACTTTGTTACGGACACTCGCCTTTGTGGTGTTTGGCTGTATCTTGTGGGTAAAGTGCATAACCTCTGCAGAGTGTAAAATATATTCGAATAGCCGTGTCCGCGGCATTGGACATCGCTCGGGAATTACAGTCAAGGTTAGACTTTCTGGAAAACAACTTGGACTTGAAGGGTTTGGTTTGGTTTAATAATGTTGTTGATGAAAATGTGGATTAGGAATGGGAAAGATGTTTATTTAACTCCAAGAAAAGTTATTGATCTTAAACTTGTTTCTACTGCTTTTGAATCTACTTATGTTACTTGTCAAATGTTGTTTTACTGCAATTATACCTTGAGCTATTCCTTTGTACGAAGCCATGCATGTAGTGTATTAGTTGCATTCTGTGTATGACTTGCTTCCCTTGCCACAATACAACACCAGTTGAAGAAGAGTCTACACCAGCTTTGGAGGAGGAGTTCCAAGAGGAACCGTCTAACTAGGGAGCGAGCCCAGTCAGTTGCATGTGGTATACTGGATGGCGCCACGAAGTTATCTTATTTTCTGCTGCTGTTATTTCTCTTTTAATAAGTTTCGCCCTGCGTGGCGTATATTTGTAACTTGACCTTAAGGTCGAGCGACCAGCTTGGTTAACTATTTAAAGTACCTTATTATTTCGTTGAGTATGATTGTGATATTTACCAATGTTGAGACTGTGTGCACTAGCGTGTTCCTGGACTAGTGCTGAATACACAGAGGGTCCGGATTTTCAAATTCGGGTCCTGACACTTTTGCTCGTATATTTAGGGCCCATTGGAAGGGCTTCAGCTCCTGCTCTTTCTAAATTCTGTTCCAACTTCTCTTAATTATGATTTTCTAAGTAATCAGGAGTAGTTTCTAAAAGTGTTTGGCTAGCTAGTTGGCTCCAGATTCGGGAGAGAGGATACCTCGGCGGCGGTCGACGCGGGAGGTGGTGGTTAGGTGGCGGTCGGTGCGAGGAGGCGGCGATTGATGTGGAGGCGGTGGTTTGGCGGGAGGTGGTGGTTAGGCGGCGGTCGACGCCAGAGCTCTACTGAACAGACCTTTATACTCAAAACTACAACACTAATAACTGAATAGGACTCTTCTTCCTTGTCCTAATCCATCTCCTATTTTCTTATCCTAATCCACCTCCTTATACTAGTTGGACTCTTAATCAAAACTCTAACTAAGTACAAGATTATTTCTAACATTCATCCCCTTAATCTTGTGACACCTTTGATCACGCCGATCTTCTCTCTCATCTCCAAGAACTTTTTCAGCTTGTTCCTTTGCCTCTTATCTCCACCGTTGAGCTATCGTCAAACTTAACTTTTCTTGAAATTTTCTCGTCAAGCTCATGAAACACATAGCGATCACCAGTCACATGATTGCTTGCTCCACTATCAAGTACCAAAGATTAGTGTAATCATGGCTATCTTCCTCCATGCGTAGTTTAAGAACTACGATCTACTTGTTCAATAGTAGTACGTTTGGCTCCTCTTCTTTGCACAATGAGAGGAGTAGAGTTGGTTCATCGTCTTCACCGCCTTGGGTGAGGTTCACCTCCTTGTTCTTCTTCTTACCCCTGCAATTCGAAGCATAGTGTCCATAGTTGGCACAGTTGAAGCACTCTATTTGATTGCAACACTCCACCGCATAGTGACTATATTTTTCACATTCAAAACATTTGATATGTGACTTATCTCGTGGTATTTTATCACCATCTTGTTCAGTCTTATCTCCACGTCTGCCTCTGCCTCCTTGGCCATGAAACCGCCGCACCCACGCCCGTGGTTACTTGATGAGCCATGACCGTCTTTGGTCCATAGTTCCTTGTGAAACTGCTTTCCACCACCTCTTGTATCTCCTTTTAACTGCAACAACTGCTCGTTACAGGATTGATCATTTCGGGATCGCTTCCTCATGTGCCTTAAATGAACCAGTGATCTCCTCAATTTTCATATTCCCCATATCAAAGGAGTACATAAGCATGGTGTTGACAGGCATGAATTTTTTTGTAGCAAGTGCAAGTACTTTTTCACTGCAACAAATTCTTCCATTTTGTTGCCGAGAGAAGTATTTGGTTGTACAGCGAAGTAAGCTTGCCAGCAAACTCATCCACCGATTGGGTTTCTCCCATTTGGAGATTCTCAAACTCGTTTTGTAGATTTTGTAGCCGTATCTCATTCACACGGTCAACTCCCACGTGCATCTTCTGAGGCGTTAGCCATGCTTCACGTGATGTCGCCTTCCAGATGAACTGGTGCATCATCGAATTTGGTACCAACTGATAGATCATTGCAAGTGCTGCCTGATCTATGTTGTCATCTTCCTCAGCCTTCATCTTTGGATCAACTGCACCCCAGACACCCTGGGTGCATAAGTTTGCCTTCATCTTAATTGACCAAACTTGTCGAAGGTTATGAAATCGACAGTAAATTAGTAAACGGGTACCTTCGGGGATTGCAGGATCAACAAAACAGGCAATGCACAATTTAGATAGTTTCGGGCCTCACGATCGAGTAACACCCTACTCCTGTGGTTTGCACTATTAGATCGACAAAGGTGGAGTACAAATCAAGGAGGTCCAACTCTGGTTACAATCAAGACTGGAAAACTAAGACTAGATCTAATCTTTCGACTAAGGCCTAGCAGATGCTCTCCTCTGGCTTCGTCTCCTCTTTGTTTAGGTTTCTCATTGCTTAGGTTTCTCCCTCTATTTTTATAGCTAGGTGCACTATCTTCTGGAGACATCGTCGGATGATGACTTCGAGTCATACCCGATTAGGGGATCCTTGTTCCCAGGATCCGCGTAAGGCAACTAACCTTCCTTATTACTGGTGTACTCGAACCAATCTCCTCGTCTGGGGGTATGATCGAGTCCTTCCTGTTGGGGAACGCGGTATGCTACACTAGCACAACTTAAAATTTCTACTGCAAATTAGAAAAGCTACTCGCAAGAAAGGGATCATAGATCTATTACCACTAGACGCGCAGTTGCGGAATCCTTCGCACGTCGTTGTAGTGGATCATTCTCGGTGTGGATCGTCCTCACCGCGGATCGTCCTCGCCGTGGATCGTCCTCGCAGCGGATCGTCCTCGCCGCGGATCGTCCTCGCCACGGATCGTCCTCTCCACGCCGCAGTAGCAGCAGCGTCACCACAGTAGTCTACACGTCCGGGGATGGAACACCGTGCGTCGGTGTGCAAGCACCGGGTCGCTCGGCAGGGGCAACGAGAGGAGGTGGGTAGGGTTTCTGGCGAAACATCTCTAAACCGCATGAAAGTGTATTCTGCGTCTAGCCTCCTCCCCTCCTTATATAGCCACGAGGTGAAACCCTAGGCAGTTAGGGCCCATCTACGTGCTAAGCCCACGAGGTCCATTAATTACGGATCCAATTCGAATTAATGCATCCCAGCCCGTTAAGTGTGTGACCCTGTAGGTTCATGCGCATTTGGACATGGATTCGAAAAACCCTTTTTCTAATCCAATAGTCGGTAGCGGCTCCTTGCAGAGCATGCCAACTCCCAAACGCATATGATTAAAGTACTGATGTAATAATTCCTTTGCCAAACTATATGAAGATCGAACTCAAGGCGAGAAGCATGTCATCCTTTGATAGTTCAATCCATCTCTCGTATTCGTGATATATTAATAAGTTGTGATTGACTTCTCAATCACAGCATGGCCATGCACTTCCTTAATCATATCACACGAGTGGCCTAGACATATATCTCCGTTACATTAGAGTGGCAAATTCCATCTTGACTGCTCACTTCCCTCTGCATGTTTTATAGTAAACATGAAAGCTACCTTTATAACTATCCGGTTAGGAAATAGTGTTTGGTAACCCCAAGGTAAACTATTACACATGTAGGGAATATGACAATCTCAGGTCTAAGAATCATACATCTACTATGTATGATGTCGGGACCCCGAATTTGCAAATCCGGACCCTCTGTGTATTCAGCACTAGTCTAGGAACGCGCTAGTGCACACAGTCTTAACATCGGTAAATATCACAATCATACCACTCGGTACTAATAAAGTACTCGAATTAAATAATCAAACTGGTTACCCGACCTTAAGGTCAAGCTACAAATGTACGCCTCGCAGGGCGAGACTTATTAAAAAGAGAAATAATAGCAGCGGAAAATCAAATAACTTCGTGGCGCCATCCAGTATACCACAGGCAACTGACTGGGCTCGCTTCCCTAGGTAGACGGATCCTCTTGGAGTTCCTCCTCCAAAGCTGGCGTGGTCTCCTTTTCAACTGATGTTGTATTGAGGCAAGGGTGAGTACTTGGTACTCAGCAAGTCATGCACAGAATGCAAGCTAATATACTACATGCATGGCTTGGTACAAAGGAATAGCTCAAGGTATATTTGCAGTAAACAGCATTTGAAAAATAATGTAAGTAGATTCGAAAGCAGTAGAGATAAGTAAAGCGTAAATAACTTTTCAAGAAGTTTAGTAAACATCTTTTTCCCATCCTAGTCCACATTTTCATCAACCTCGTTATTACTCCAAACCAACCTTTCAAATCCAAGTTATTTTTGAGAAAATCTAACCCTTGACTGTAATCCCCGAGCATTGTCCAGTACCGTGGACTCGGCTATTCAAATAGATTCTACACTCTGCAGAGGTTATGCACTTTACCCACAAGATACAGTCAAACACCACAAAGGCGAGTTCCCGTAACAAAGCCTTTCGGAAGCCTTAAACAACACAGGTGGTCCTCTCCGGTTCGTGCTCTACACCATCCCTTCCCTTAACCAAGGCGAAGTATGGGACCAACACACCGTTAGATGGGTATCTGGCCACAGCCACGATACGCTCCCCCGTACAATCACACAAACGGTGTAATTGACACCCTGAGGCCCCACAAGTGAGTCCTTAGCGACTTAGTCAACTAGGGCCGTCCCATTCCAGCCATGTGGTTGCAAGTATGACCCAGTTCAAAGGCTTGCAAGGTTAAGTCCTTAGAGTGACCAGGGCAAGACTACCCGAAGAACCAAATCAACATCCCGATTGCCTGGCTGGCCCACTGATTACTCTTGCCACATGCCCTGGCCAAAATCGTTTATCAAACCCCAGTTGATTACCATGCACCACGTGCCATCAACATCACATGATACTTTTCCAAAACAGGTTCAATATATCATTAAGTCAATATTAACATTTAATTATCCAAAATCATGTTATGAGCACGTAGCAGGTCTAAGCAGTATACTACAACGGTCTAAACCCAGGTTGGCAATTTAATAATGTCCAACTAGTAATCCACAACTAGGGTGACAAGGGGTCATGGCACATACTTAAATAATCAAGGTGTCATACAGCAAATTGGTACTTATCTAATCCCCAAGTTTAAACAAAGTATTTTTCCAATTGAACTAGCATGCAATAGATTAAATCAAAATAGATTTCGAAATAGGATCAACATGGTCAAAGCACAACTTGCCTTCAAAAAGTACTTGTTCTTGGTCTTGAGTTGGATCCTGAGTTAATACTTCTCCTTCGAATCCTTCCGGCACTTCAACGTCTACTCGTAAAGCGTGCAAATAGCAAATTCACAAATAAACAATAGGCAAAAAGTGTCCAAACATCCAAATAAAATCCATAAACAGAGAGAACATAATTTTATGGATTTTAGAAACTGGAATCGTCAAATTTGGAGTTAAGACGCAAAAGTTATGATTATTTAAAGTCTAAATAATCAATTAAATAATTTTGCAGAGAAAAACTTTAGTCCAAAAATTAAATAAAATTCATATTTAGGTAGATCTCAATTTTATACAAATTTAGAAATTTGAATCACTCAAATCAGAGTTGAAACGCAAAAGTTATAAGCGTTTGAAATTTGAAACAAAATCTGAAATCAATATTTCGAATTAATAAATCATTTTCTTTTTCGGAAATTAATTATTGCGTCAGCATGGACACGTGGCAGCCTCTGATTGGTTGGCTGACGTCAGCCGGTCCATGGACTTGGTCCACGCTCGGCTCGGGTCCACCGTGGACTCGGTCCACGACTTCACGTGTCGGCCCGACATGTGGGCCCACTCGGGTAGCGTCATCGGCGGCGTCGGCGAGCTCGGCCGGTCTCGGCAGTGGAGTCCCACCGATGACGTCATGGGTGGCGTCGGCGCTTAGGCTGAGTCGGCCGTGACATGCGGGCCCTCGACACGCGCGGGCCGCGTGTCGGCGTCCTACCTGCCAGCGGCGTGGGCCAGCGACGCGTCGGTCCATCTTCCCGACACGTGGCGCAATCTCGACCGTTGATTTGAAAATCAACGGCGCGGATTGGATCTAGTGTTGACACGTTTGGGTTAACGCATTGATTTCGGACCGTTGGATCTAGATCCAACGGTCGAGATTGGATCTGGAGTTCGAAGCGTGATCTCACCGGCGGGGTGACGTGGCAAGATCCTAGCCGTGCGATCTCGATCGGACGGTAGCGAGCTTCGCGAACGGCGATGGCGACGCCGGCGGAGCGAGAGGCCACCGGAGATGAAGACGACGATGAGTCCAGCGGCGCCAGGCTTCTCCGGCGAAGTGAGGTACTCGAACGCGTCTCGTCTTGGGGAATCCGGATGCTGGCTTGATGGCGGCGGAGGGCGGCGGACGGCGGCGAGCAGCGCAAACCGCGGCGGTCACCTCCTTCAACTTCTGGCGAGCTCGCACGAATAACGGCGGCGGCTCAGGCGAGATGGCTCGGGGGAACGGGTGCGCAAGGATGAGGGCAACCTCGGGGGACGTCTCACGCTTTAAATAGCCTCGGCGTTTGCGCGGAACACGGAAACCTAGTTCTTCACGGCGGCGGGCGCGGCGGCGGAGTCCGGCTCGGACTCGGAGGAGACGACGACGCACAGCCGTCCACGTGGCACGATCAATGGCCACGATCGCACGGGCGCGATCGGATCCGGGCCGGATTCAGCTTTCGAGCCGTGCAGGCAGATCTCAGCCGTTGGATCTTGATCCAACGGTTGGGATCGATTAGGGTTGGGAGCTGGTTTGGTCGAGTCAACTGGCTCGGGTCGGACTCGAGTCCGACTCGGGTTCCGACTCGGTCGGATGAACAGTACTCGACCCGAGTTGAATTTCCAGCGATTTAATATTTAAAATAATTCCCAGTAATTCATTTAATTCATTAAAAATAGCAAATGACTCAGAAAAATTCCAGAAAAATTCTGGAAAATATTTTGGATCATTTTGGACTCAAATAAAATATTTCCAACAAAATTTTATTTGCAAAAATTAAATTCTTTAATTATTTCAAAATGGAATAAATTCAAATAAATTCCAAATAAATCCAAATAAATTCCAGAAAATTCCAAAAATTCACCAAAGTGCCAAATCACACATGAATTTAAGAAAAGCAAAATTTTGGGGTGTTACATATGAGATACACTGATGACACATAAGAATGTAACATTCTCGCAGTGTCCCATTGTGGGTCTATCTAACACATGTTCTTCAACATGCGTCCACAATGTATTGATGATATCTCCATATCCCATGATCTATGAAACATGATCATCGAACAATACATGTCCTGATCTATTCATCGTTGTCCTATACGATGATATCCGATCAGAGATATTTATCCAATTATATCAATAAGTAAAGAGCTTCATAAACAAGTCACACACTTGTTGATCAAAACAATGATATACATTAATTGGACCAATAATCATATTATTATTCATAAACATAGTCATGTTACAATCATCCATATGATTGCCTCATGTGCATAACACTAACACTTCCAGATATAGAGATACTCCTTCCGTTATCATCTCATCCCATGGAAATAGGGCTCTAGATGGCTGGAATATACGGCATGATCTTCAACATTCCATTGCGCGTACATATCCCATATTTAGATATTCGACAGTAGCCCCCGAACTCTGTTCAGGGAAGGGTCCTTGTCAAGCATTCAGTCGATTACTACCAAGCTATGACTCGGTCGAGTAATGCCGCACAGGCTCATGGTCGAAAGATTCGAATAGGTTTGGACCACCAAAAGTCGAGTGGAGAGATGCAGGGTCGATGGCCCAATCGTCAGCCCTCCTCGAGCTCCTAGTATGATTAACCATAGCTCTTGATCGGACTTACGGATCAAAAGTTACGAACCTCACAAGCTTGCTATGACAGAAGATGACGAGAATCAATCTAATCAAAACTTGTACATTAATCAAGAACGTCAAAGGATTAATCAATAAAACTTTGAGAAACACTAAATTGATGCCCTAGAAAGCTTTTGGGTGGATCAAAACAAAGAGAAACTCAAGGAATCAAAGATTCAATCTAGAACCAGAAGATGTGCAAGAAAAGAACCCCAAAACAGATATTACTGTAGCATGCGTGCACTGTAGCTACGAGGTTATTGTAGCACGCAAAGAATCTAGAAGAATTGATCTTTATTTCTTTTGTCTAAAGTACTCCAATCAAAAGAGTACAAACCCTAAATCTCTAACTGATTGTTGCCCTTCAACAGGAGACAACCCCTCCTATTTAAAGGAGCAAAACACACGAGTCCTGAATACAATTCCTAATCCTAGAAGGAGTCCTAATCCTAATCCTATAAGGAGTTTGTATTCAACACAACTCCACTTGGCCCAACCTGGCCAAATACAGTCTTGCACGCGTACGGCCACCATGCCATACTCACGTGACTAACAACTCTTGCACGCGTACGGCCACCATGCCATACTCACGTGACTAACCATTCTTCATGTGCATCATTCTCTTAGCCCGAACGTCCCGCATGACATCCTTGACCACCAAGACCTTGGTTCCTCCCTGAACCTAGTCCCGAACCTCAGTTCTTCCATGAACCTAGTTTCGGTCCCGTCATCGACCACGTTCGTCCTAGAGCAATACCTGCACATGAGCAAACAAAACGATTCCGAGCACAAGTCCGTGAATTGACTCAAAATCAATCCATGTAACTACTCACACGAGCATTGCATAAAGTCCACTTCAAAACAAGCATCATGAAATTCTCACGAATTTCATAATCTCAAATTCAAACCAAAATTCAATTCCAAAATTGCTCAAAACCCTAATCGAGCAAAAGACCATTCACGCCGGATCAAACATCGGTCCGGCGCAGCTCATGACGGAACAAAAACCCGGTCCGGCGTACATGCGAAACTCTCAGTTCAAATCAGAGAAAACATGTTTAAAAAACACGTTTACGACGGACCAAATTTTTGGTCCGGCGTACATGCAAAAACAACGCTAAAAAATGCGGTCACGACGGACCGAAAATTTGGTTCGGCGTGCATAGTCCGGTGTAACATAAAAGCTTACTGTTTTTGTAAAACTTGGTCCGGCACAAAAACATGTTCACGATGGACTAAACAAAAATCAGTCCGGCGTACATGCGAAAACAATCTTCAAAATGCCGTTCACGACGGACCAAAAATTTGGTCCGGCGTGCATGTAGAAACAGCCGTAAAAAACGCAGTTCACCACGGTCCAACAGTTTGGTCTGGCATAGATGTGAATTCAGGCCTCAAAAACATGTTCACGGTGGACCGAATATTTAGTCCGGTGTAGATGCGAGAAACGGTCCGACGCAGATGGGATACTTACTGTTTTTGCGAAATTCAGTCCGGCGCTAAAAGAGAAACACTGTTTCTTTTCAATTTGTCAAACACATGTACACACACATTTTGCAAATTCAATTCTTAAACCAATTTTTCAGCACATGATTTCACAATCTCCCCCTTGAGGAAAACATTGGCAACACCACTTAGAATTGAACATTTGGCATTCACTTCACAAAAGGATTTTTGAACAGACCAAGGAATCTCCCCATTTGACCAATATGCAAAGTAAAAACTCTCCCTGGGTGAGAATACGAAAAACCTCATCATAAGAAGAAAAATGTGTGTGAATGTGCAATGTGCTCCAAAACTCTAAAATTCTCCAAACTTCTCAAAAATTCCAAAATTCTCAAAATTCCAAAAACTTCTCCCCCTTTTTCCTTAAACTTCTCCCCCTTTGACAATGGATTCATCAAGAGTACAAAAGAGAGAACAACATCATTTTCAAAAATTTTCCTGTAGTAATGATTTCACAAAAGAGAAACAAAGGAGTACCAAGATAGGAAAAGATGAGCTCATTCGATCATATAACCTTATATATCACATAATATGCAAAATACAAGAACTTGATGTGATTTTAACAAGTTAGGGAATGACATGCATCTCAACCTTAGTTCAGTCAACTATAGCCAAGTACTAAGCAAGACGTTAGCAGGAAAAAGCAAGGCTCAAAACTGAAGCAATTAACAACTCAGGGCAAGCAAGTAGTTTCAACTCCAATCTAGTAAACCAATTTAATCTTTGAATAATAAACTGCATGTGGCATGCTTGAAGCATACTTCTTTTATTTTCTAGGAGTGGCATGCTTGCAGCATACATCTTGTCTTTGAGGGAATGGCATGCTTGAAGCATACATCTTAACTTTTTAGGGAAAGCATGCCTGAAGCACACGACTTGAAGCTTTAGCTTTTAACACCCTTTTTTTACTGATTCCCTTTTATTTTTTTTATTGTAAACATGCAAATGTGATTAAAAGGTCTTATTAAAGAATAAAGCTAAAAACACACTTGCTTCATAGCCCAAATTTGTCAACAAGATTCAATATCAAGCCTAGAAGAGTAAGATATCACAGAGTATTTAGCTATAGGCAATCAGACCAAGGAATTCCGCAATGTCATTTTTAGTTCAAGTAGAACAATTTAGATTATCATATATCAGCTCATTTACATAATATATAAAGCAATATGATAAAGTAAGCTCATCAAGTGAAAGAACTTGGCAAGGAAACTCCCACTCAAAACAAACCCATTGGATGAACAATCCCAATTTCTCCCCGAATAAAAACAAAATGAGAAGAAGACAAAGGTTTTGTGAAAATGTCTGCCAATTGATGTTCAGTATCCACATGATGAAGCACAATGTTGCCTTTTTCCATATGATCTCTAAGAAAGTGAAATATGATGTCAATATGTTTTGTCCTTGAATGTTGCACAGGGTTTTTAGCAATGCAAATTGCACTAGTGTTATCACACAAAAGAGGAACACTATCCAAATTAACCCCATAATCTTTAAGTGTAGCTACTATCCAAAGAATTTGAGAGCAACAACTAGCAGCAGCCACATATTCAGATTCAGCAGTTGATTGTGCAACAGAAGATTGTTTTCTAGATGACCATGCAATTAGAGAATTGCCCAAGAAATGACATGTACCAAATGTACTTTTTTTTATCAATTCTACATCCTCCAAAATCAGCATTAGAGAAAGCTCTTAAACTAATGCATGAGGAAGAAGAAAGCAAAATGCCAAAATCTTGAGTACCATGGAGATACCTGAAAATTCGCTTGACAGCTTGTCGATGTGAAGCACGCGGAGAAGCTTGAAAACGAGCACACAAGCACACAGCAAATTGTATATCCGGCCTTGATGCAATGAGGTACAAAAGTGAACCTATCATGCTTCTATATTCCTTTTGATCAACCGGCTGACCATCTTCATCCGGATCAAGTGTGCAAGTGCGTTCCATGAGAGTCATGATTGGTTTGCTGTTTTCCATCCCAAAACGATGCAACATGTCTCTTGTGTATTTGCTTTGATGTATAAAAGTACCATCCTTTGTTTGTTTGAATTGCAGTCCCAAAAAGTATGTCAACTCACCCATCATACTCATCTCAAATTCCTTCCTCATGGTTTCTGAAAACTTAGACACTAAAACATGAGAGGAACCACCAAAGATAATATCATCAACATAAATCTGAACGAACAGTTGATCATTGCCTTGCTTGAGTAAAAAGAGAGTTTTGTCAACTTTTCCCATTGAAAACCCCTTTTCAAGTAAAAAGGTTTTTAGCCTATCATACCATGCTCTAGGGGCTTGTTTCAAACCGTACAAAGCTTTTGACAATTTCAACATATGATCTGGAAACATTGGATTTTCAAAACCAGTGGTTGCTTGACATAAACCTCCTCATTTATGTAGCCATTAAGAAAAGCACTTTTCACATCTATTTGATACAATCTAAAACCTTTAGATGTAGCAAATACTAAAAGGATTCTAATGGCTTCAATTAGCAACAGGAGCAAAGGTTTCATCAAAATCTAAACCTTCAACTTGAGTAAAACCTTGAGCAACCAATCTAGCCTTGTTTCTAACAACAACACCATCCTCACTTTTTTTATTTTTGAAAACCCATCTATTTCCAATAACATTAAAATCAGGAGGTGGTGAGACTAGTTTCCAAACTTTATTTCATTCTAAATTCTCTAATTCTTCATACATGGCATTGATCCAAGATTCGTCAGATAATGCATGAGATATATCTTTGGGTTCAAAAGAAGCAACTAAAGCAGAATGAGCATGAGTATCAGAATGAATAAACCTGGATCGGGTGATTCTCTCATTTAGGTCTCCAATTATTTGTTCAGATGGATGCATTTTCTGAATGTGCAAGGGAGCTTTGGCTTTTGAAACTTCTTCTTCTTCATTTTTAGCATGTACAGATAATGTTGTAGCTTGAGGATGGTTACTGTAGGTGATGTAGTAGTAGGTGCCAAAGGTGCTACAGCTTGTTGTGCATTAGGAAGAGTCAAGATCTCATCTTCAACATCAACATCATCATTGTCTTCAAAGATTTTCTCTACCTGAACATATGCGCCTGTACCTGCATCACTTTGACTAGTGCCTGGACTAGCCTCATCAAAAGTAACTTCACAAGTTTCCACAATTTTGTTAGTCACCGAAACAAGCACACGATAGCCACGAGAATGAGCAGGATATTCAAGAAAAATGCCATCCATAGATCTAGCTTCAAATTTATCAAGATTTCCAGATTTCAAGACAAAACATTTGCATCCAAAAACTCAAAAGTGAGAAACAGAAGGTCTATGTCCAAACCGAAGCTCATATGGAGTCTTACCTTGTTTTGATCTAAAAAACACACGGTTTGAAATATAACATGCAGTTGAAATCGCTTCAGCCCAAAAATTCCTAAGAGTGTGATGTTAATCTAGCAAAGTTCTAGCCATCTCAACCAAGGTTCTGTTTTTCCTTTCAACTACACCATTCTGTTGAGGCACTCTAGGTGAAGAAAATTGACGATGAATTCCTTTTTCAGCACAAAAGAGATCAAAGGAAGAATTTTTAAACTCAGTTCCATTATCATTTCGAATAGCTCTAAGAGCTCCTGGATGATCAACAAAAATCCTAAGAACAAGACTTATAAAATAACTAAAAGCCTCATCCTTAGATGCCATAAATTATACCCAAGAGTATCTAGAGTAATCATCAACAATATCAAGAACATACCATTTGCCTCCAAAAGATTGAACTCGAGATGGTCCAACCGTGTCAAGATGTAGTAGCTGTCCTGGAGCATTTGTCATCACCATGGTAAGAGGTGGATGTGAACCTGCAATCATCTTACCATGTCTACAAGAAGAGCATACTAGATCGCTATCACTTTTAAGCTTAGGCAAGCCACGTATAAGATCTAAACCACTTACACGAGTAAGATGATCAAAACCAACATGACCAAGTCTACGATGCCAAAAGAATAAATCTTTAGAAATATTGGCAACTAGACACCTATGCTTAGAAGAAGGTGATACATCAAAGTCAGCTTTAAATACTCTTACAAAGCGTGAAATCCTGAAAACAAGATCACCTGAAGCATCTAACACTTTGCATTCATTTTTCTTAAAGCTTATTTGAAGATCTTCATCAATCATTTGTGAGACAGAGAGCAAGTTATATTTCAAGTTTTAAACAACAGAAGAGGAAGAGGCATCTCCAAAAGTAACACTTTCAGCACGAGATGCACAAGTGAGGGAGGAGAACCAATTCTTATCACCGGACATGTGGCGTGAGCATTTGGAATCCACTAGCCATATGTTCTCCTTCCTCGAGCGAGAAGCCTACATAGCAAAGCATGTCGAGGTCTCAGTACTGGGGTTAGAAATCAGATTTTTGGGAATCCAGTACTGAGACACACGACGCAACAAAGTAGGCACAACACAAGTATTCTTATGCACAAAATCAGATTTGCCCTTTCTCGTGTATCTAGCAACAAAAGGTGTTTGCTTCACCCTAGGCACATAATGAGAAATGAAACGTGCCTGTTTGAAATTAGACCTAGCCTTGTTCCTTTCTATCTTCTGTTATTTGGCTAGCCTAAAGCAAAAATCTACTAGATGTCCAACTCTACCACAATAAGTGCAAGTGTACTTGACATGATGTTTTGCTTTAACAGTAGAAGCACATTTTGCATTCATCAAGGTGGAAGAAAGAAAACCAGCAGATTTAAAAGCAATCTTTTTAGGCTCATTAAGAATCTCAATTTTATCATTGCAAGGAGCATGAACAACAGTGCAAGGTTTAGTTTCAAATGAAGTATGAAGATCAAAACCTAAACCTTTTTTATTTGAGTTAACCTTTGATTTATCCAAAATCATGTTCAAATTTTTCTTGCCATTAGTGAACCGTTCCAAAGAATTTTGCAAGTAATCAACTTTCTTAGCAAGAGTTAGACAATTATTGCAGGGAACATCCACTTTTCCTTTTTGCTTGCGACAAGTTGAGCATGAAAGAACCTCATATGTAAGCAAAGCATCTGTTACTTGAGAAACCCTAGCATTTGCATCATTCAACTTCAATTCCAGTATAGAGCATTTAGAACATGGAGTTGTATCATTCAAATCAATGGTAGAATATCTAGCATGTTTGACATGTTTCTCATTTTTCTCATTTTTCTCATTTTGATGTAACAGAAGAGCATGTTCTTTCCTAAGCAAGGTGAGCTCATTGTAAATTAAGTCACATGATTTGTAAGCATCATCATTAGGAATCAAAGTTTTGAGTCTAGCAATTTCAGCATTCAATGATTCAACAAGAAAATCATGTTTCTTAATTTTCTTATCACGTTTATCAAGCAATTTTCCAAGACGAGCAACAGCAATAGCTAATTCATCATAAGAATGATCTACCTCATTGAAGTCATTGTCGTGGTCGTCCTTGATAAAGCTGTCCTTGCTGCTTGCCATGAGACACAACCCCATCAAATCATGTTTAGTTGGAGTTGCATCATCCTCGCTGCTCTTCGAATCCACATCGCTCAAATTGACTTGTTCGAGAGCGGAAAGAACTCGGTGGACCACCTTGCGGTTGATGAAGCTTTTCTTCTTTTTATCACTTGAAGCAAACTTCTTCTCCTCCTTTCTATTGTCCTTTTCCTCCCTTGATGCTTACCTGCAAGCTTGGGACAATTTGATCGCATGTGGTTGGGATCACCACACTCATAACATCTTGGAGGACCATCTCTCTTTCTCATTCTCACATTCTGCAAAGCTTTGTCAAGACAAGAAGAGAGTAGTGCCAAGTCTTCTTCGGGAAATTCTTCAATCTGTTCATCGGTTAGTGAAGGCAAGGAAGACAAAGCACAGCTTGAAGAAGTATTGTTAAGAGACATGCTAGATTGAGATGACAGAGCAATTGATTTATGATCATTCTTCCTAGCAAGAACATCCAACTCATGAGTTTTCAACTTATAATAAAGAACATCTAATGTAAGTGTACTCATGACAGTAGATTCTCTAATGGATGTAACTTTCATCTCCCAAATAGACATGTCTAATACACCAAGCAATTGTCTAGAATTAGCAGCATCATCAAAGCTAACTCCAACAACACGCAAATTGCTAAGAATTTTATTAAAGCGTGCAAAGAAATCATCTAGGGACTCACCGGGCTTCATCTCAAATCGCATGTATTCCTTTTTGTAAAGATCTTGATGAACCTCTTTGATAGTGTTAGAACCCTCATGGTAATCACAAAGAGATTTCCATACCTCATATGCGGATTTGAGATGGATCACACGATCAAAGTCGCTGTGTCCCAAGCCTTGAATGATCAAGTTGCGCGCCTTGCTGTTTGCTTCAACATGTGCGTGATTGGCGTCGTTGATGTTGTCGTTTGCAGAGACTTCGTATGGCTTGTAGAACTTCTCCCAAATTGCGAAGCCCTGCGCCTGGATGAACGCCTCCATCTTGGCCTTCCAAAATTGAAAATTAACACCATCGAACACACACGATTTTGTCGAATAACGATCCATTCATCTAATCACCGATTTACGATAGATTAGAAAAATCTTGCTCTGATACCACTTGTAGGATCGAAGTATACAAATATAGCAATCAGAGGGGGGTGAATAATTGTGCAGAAGCTATAACCAAATCTTTGATCTAATAAAAATTCACCCCAAAACGGAACCAAATAATTGCCTCGTATTCGACAAAAACAGATTGACAGGTTCGGTAAAACGCGAATTCCCGGAGATCCAACCATTGGATCGATCTAAAATTTGGACACAAGAAACTAGATTCCAATACGAATCGAACCCAAAAAGAATCAGCTCGATTGGAATACAGATCAAAAGTTATGAACCTCACAAGCTTGCTGTGACAGAAAATGACGAGAATCAATCTAATCAAAACTTATAGATTAATCAAGAACGTCAAAGGATTAATAAATAAAACTTTGAGAAACACTAAATTGATGCCCTAGAAAGCTTTTGGATGGATCAAAACAAAGAGAAACTCAAGGATCAAAGATCCAATCTAGAACCAGAAGATGTGTAAGAAAAGAACCCCAAAACAGAGATTACTGTAGATACGAGGTACTGTAGCATGTGTGTACTATAGCTACGAGGTACTGTAGCTATGAGGGACTGTAGCATGCGTGTACTGTAGCTACGAGGTTACTGTAGCACGCAAAGAATTTGGAAGAATCGATCTTTATTTCTTTTGTCTAAAGTACTCCAATCAAAAAAGTACAAACCCTGAAGCTCTAACTAATTGATGCCCTTGAACAGGAGACAACCCCTCCTATTTAAAGGAGCAAAACACACGAGTCCTGAATACAATTCCTAATCCTAGAAGGAGTCCCACTCCTAATCCTAGAAGGAGTATGTATTCAACACAACTCCACTTGGCCCAACCAGGCCAAATACAGTCTTGCACGCGTATGGCAACCCAGCCATACTCACGTGACTAACAACTCTTGCACGCGTACGGCCACCATGCCATACTCACGTGACTAACCATTCTTCATGTGCACCATTCTCTTAGCACGAACGTCCCGCATGACCAAGACCTCTGTTCCTCCCTGAACCTAGTCCCGAACCTCAGTTCTTCCATGACCCTAGTTCCGGTCCCATCATCGACCACATTCGTCCTAGAGCAATACCTGCACATGAGCAAACAAAACGATTCCGAGCACAAGTCTGCGACTTGACTCATAGTCTATCCATGCAACTACTCACATGAGCATTGCATAAAGTCCACTTCAAAACAAGCATTATGAAATTCTCACGAATTTCATAATCTTAAATTCAAACCAAAATTCAATTCCAAAATATCTCAAAACCCTAATCGAGCAAAAGACCATTCACGCCGGACCAAACATCGGTCCGGCGCAGCTCACGACGGACCAAAAACCCGGTCCGGCGTACATGCGAAACTCTCAGTTCAAATCAGAGAAAACATGTTCAAAAAACACGTTCACGACGGACCAAATTTTTCGTCCGGCGTACATGCAAAAACAACGCTCAAAAATGCGTTCACGACAGACTGAAAATTTGGTCCGGCGTGCATAGTTCGGCGTAACATAAAAGCTTATTGTTTTTGTAAAACTTGGTCCGGCACAAAAATATGTCTACAACGGACTAAACAAAAATCAGTCCGGCGTACATTCGAAAACAAGCTTCAAAATGCCGTTCACGACGGACCAAAAATTTGGTCCGGCGTGCATGTAGAAACAGCCGTAAAAAACGTAGTTCACCACGGTCCAACAACTTGGTCTAGCGTAGATGTGAATCTAGGCCTCAAAAACATGTTCTCGGCGGACCGAATATTTAGACCAGCGTAGATGCGAGAAACGGTTCGGCGCAGATGGGAAACTTACTGTTTTTGCTAAATTCAGTCCGGCGCTAAAAGAGAAACACTGTTTCTTGTCAATTTGTCAAACACATGTACACACACATTTTGCAAATTCAATTCTTAAGCCAATTTTTCAGCACATGATTTCACAACATAATTCAAAATATTGGGAATACGCGGCATTAAATGTTGCAGCCTGCAAAAGCTACGATGCTTCACGTGCATGACCATCCTTCCAACTTCCCCTCCGGTTAGTGTGCCGCGTGAAGGGGATGGACCTGCTGCTGCGAGCAGATGTCTCGTATATATTTCCACTTTCATGATGGTAGCCGATACCTGCATTCGCGAAAACTCCTCCACTTCTTGCCTTCTTTCTCGCCCTTTTCCTGCCGAAGAGAGCTCTTCATCTTTTTTCAATGGCGTCCAAATCTCGCGCGGCGACCATAGGAGACAACATCCATCGAAGGAGACAGAGGCAATCGGCACGGCGTTCGAAGACAAGGGCCTTAAAAAATGCTGGCAACCCTCGATCATGACCGACGAGCGCCTTGCCGAATTGGAGAAGGAGAATTTCATTCCTCCTCGTGAGTTGGTCTACTGGCGCCCCTCCACCGGCGAGCCATATCCTACTCCAAAGAATGAGGATGAAACAGTAGTCTTTGCATCTTTCTTTTTCTGCGGTTTGAATTTTCCACCATCTTCCTTTCTTTGGTCCGTTTTGGACTTCTACTCCATCCAACTTTTCAAATTGACGCCCAATTCAATCACAATGTCGAGTGTATTCGTCCACCTTTGCGAGGCATTTTTAGGCATCAAGCCTAGTCTTAACCTCTTCTGCCATTTTTATACTTTGACGAGGTTAAAGCAGGACGTGGTAGTGGGCGTCGGATTTCATCTCAAACAAGGAAGATTCGGGCCCTATATCCATGTCCCGGTTACTTCTTCTTGACAGTCAGACTGGAAGAAGTGGTTCTACATCACCTCCCCGGACACTGTCAATTGTCCGCTCACTTACTGTAGTCTCCTGATTCATCCCACCAACCTCTGGTCCCAGGACCCTCCATCGATCGCTCGCAACGCCCACTATGCAGCAAGGATCAAGGAACTGGGGAAATGATACTTGACCGGATGGGATGTCGCGCGTGATTTCCTCACCCGGCATATAAGTCCACTCAAGTGCCATGACCACCTAGCCTGGGACTATGAGGAGATCAAGGATGCCACCAGGGACTCTCGTGAGAGTAAATGTCAGTGATGTTTAACTTTTTTCCATTTTTGACAGGTTTTGAGCTAACATTGTTTTTTTCACAGTCTTACTGCCTACGGGCATCAATGATCTATTAAGAAGGATGTTCCAGGGCCCGAATCCTATCAAGAGCGACATTAGAGGGTACTCCAGAGATTTCCCACGGCCTGAGGTAAGTGCAGCTTTGGGGCATGTAATGCATAGTCCATGCATATGTCGCCCATCCCTGACTGACGTATCTCAGGAACCCGAGTTCGAGGAAGAAGGTGGACCATCAAGGGGAGCCATCAACTTGGAAGGTGATGGCCCGGTCCTTGAGGACATTACTCCCATAGAAGATGAAATCGTCCCGGAGCTCCCAGTAGCCGAGCCATCACCTAAGCGGGAACAAACTCTGCCCACCCCGATTGAGGACGAAACTGCTCATGACCGGGCGATGACTCTCCTCCCTCGAGGTGGGGGGTCTTCGTCTCCTGGATCCTCCCGTCCTACCAAGTGGGCTCGGACGCAATCGTCGGGGCCATCTGTCCAGGTGAACTTCAATTCTTCGCTTGGCTGTTACGAGCTTTCTTTTGGATTTATCCAATAATTGGTGGATGAACAGTGGGTGCTCTGAGGATCGGTGTCCAGGGGTCGGTAACGCCCCCATGGACAACTCCTCGAACAACGCCCCCTTCGACCAATGAACGGGTATTCTTATCACTTTCGGATGATTGCCAATGCTCGATCATTACCAAATCAGTCATATGTTTTTAACCCACAGGTCGATCCGCTGGTGGTCGATCCATCACCCGTCGTGGCCACCCTTCGGACCAAGCCGATGAGGTTAGACCCAACAGGGGGAAGGATATGAATCAAAACTTCCATGGCCTCGTGAGTCTATCTTCACTTCTCCTATTTCTTCTGATATTCTGTCAGTCACTTGACAAGGCGCATCTCGCAGAAGGACAACACGCGACGGTCCCTCAGGGGGTGACCACCATCCCCGTTACTGTTTCTGTTGGTACGGCAACTCCCTCAGTGATGATGCTCCCTTCGACGAACCTCCTAGTGTTTCCCCGAGACTGGCCCGTGTTGAAGGGTAGTTTGCTCGGGCTAGAGACATTCTACGAGCAATAGCATGAGCGACTCATAAATGCTCGCCAAGAGGCCACCGAGGCGAAAACAGAATCGGCGGGTCTTAGGGTCCAGCTAGAGGCGGCCTGGGTGGAAGCGGAGCAAGCTAGGGCCGAGAGGGTCCAAGTTGAAGTGCGGGCGAACGCCAGGTATGCTCGGTTGCGATCGGACATCTGCCACTACATGAACGAGTCGACTCGTCTGGCCACTTCGCACATGCTGGGCACGAAAAGGAGTCTCTAGACGGACTTTGACTTTCGTCGTTTAGACGCATGTAGCCCGAGCGATGCTACTGACCATGTACCAGATTTTGAGAATCCTGTCGCAACGTTTGTGAACAAGCTGGGGCAGTCATTCGAGGATGAGGATGACACGAACTAGGGTCCTTGAAGTTGCTTTGTCTTTGTACTGACCATATCAGTAATGCCAGTGGTTTTGCTTGCCTAACTGTGTTTTTCTTGCCTTCTCCTTATCTATGAGAAAGAGTAACACAAAGTAGGTGCAAATTCGCTCTAGCACCCTTATGGTTTTTCCTTAGGCAATCCTTGCTGAATTGTGACTAGGACTTTGTCTGCACATTTTCTAAAAATCTTTGTTAGGCCGGGGCGTCTTCGAGTAAGGACTTGAGGCGGCGACTAGTAGAGAAATTACACGTATTGACCTAAAGCATGTGGTTTTTGCAAGCCTTTATCGATGCCATTTTCTTAAGTTGCGTAGCAGACACAAACCCATTGGACCACGCATGTAAAGTCGACTAGAGGCCTCGTCTCCCATTGGCCGCTGGGCGTTAGATGCCTGACGATCTATTGCCCGTATGCGTGCAAGATAGATTTTACTTTGGTCTTAAAACAGGGTGGTGCTTTGGTCTGGTTTGATTTAGTACTAAGTATGTGCTCGAATAAATGTGTGTAAAGAACCGTATGTCTAAGGTAATACTAGAAGTAGAAAAAATGAAATACTAAAAGGAAAAAAACCAAAAAAATGAGATGGGGGGTTTTATCAGGTTACCTGTATCCCGGGGTTTCTTACTTGATGACTTCATCAGGTAGGCCTGCTCTCGACTCTTCTAAGGGGAGTGTTCGGGTAGCCCCTGACTCTCGGCTCAGATGGTCACATCGGTGGAGAGTTGAGCCTTAGTAGTATTTTTGCATGGCACGCTTGCCATCGGAACTGCATTAATGTGGCATCTCCTCGTCTTCCCTACTGGCGCAGAATGCAAGCGGGCGCTTTGACGACCCAAACGCCGCGTCTTGTCCATTCCTCGTGCTATAAATAGATGGGACTCGTGGCAAGGTTCTTTGAGCTCACTCTCCTTCCTTTCTCTTCCAATGATCAAGGTGAAAAAAAACCTTTTGCTGGAAGTCTCTATGGCTTCCAATGCATCCTCCTTTCTTTCTTCCGAAGAACTCAAGTCCATTCCAGCCTCTACGCCCCTGGCCGTTGTTCTCCCAGTTCAGATTATCATTTTCTTGGACTCGTAAGATAGGATCGACTGGAATGCCTTTCGCATGGGAGGCAGAGGAGGAGGATCGACGAGCAAAGAAGGATACGATTCCATATGAGGAGGCAATTGCTGGCACGCTGAGGGTTATTGTCGGGACCCGAATATGCAAATCCAAACACTCTGTATATATTCAGCACTAGTCCAGGATCACGCTAGCGCACACAGTCTCAATATCGGTAAATATCACAATCATACTCAACGAAATAGTAAAGTACTTTATTCAAAGGGAAATATAACCGGTTGCTCGACCTTATGGCCAAGTTACAAAAGTACGCATCGCAGGGCTTAAGTCTTACTCAAATAATTTGCAGCGAAAAATAAAGAAACGCATGGTGCCAACCAATATGCCATAGGCAACTGACTAGGCTCTCCCCCCTAGTTCGTCGGCTCCTCTTGGAACTCCTCCTCCAGTGCTGGCGTTGATTCCTCTTCAATTGATGGTTGTGTTGTGGCAAGGGTGAGTACTTAAAGCACTCAGCAAGTCATGCACATAATGCAGCCTAATATTCTACATGCATGGCTTATTACAAAGGATAGGCTAAGATGGTTCATTTGTTGTAAAGCAACATTCACAAATAGCAGTAGTAGATTGAAAGCAGTAAAACAGTAATAACAATAATAACTTTCATAAACAATTTCACAAGTAAAGCATTTACCATCCTAAAGCAATTTCATCATTTCCATACCAAGTAACCAAAGTCATTTTCATGAAAGTCTAACACTTGACTGTAATCACCGAGCAGTGTCCAATACCGTGGACTCGGCTATTCGAATAGGTTGTACATTCTGCAAAGGTTATACATTTTACCCACAAGATACAATCAAACACCACTAAGGCGAGTGACCGTAACAAAGCCTTCCCAAAGCTACATTTAGACCCAATACTGCCCGCTAAGGTTTCATCACTGAAGGAACTAGTTACCACACTCAGGGCCCCCCTCTTGCGCCATGTGAGCCTGCCCGCGAACCAGGGGCTCACACCACCACGACATTACCAAAGACTAGACATCACAGTTTACTCAGCTAGGTCTGTCCCATTCCAGACTTGTGGCTGTATGTTGGACTCAATTCAAATTCTTGCAAGGTTAAGTCCTTAGGGTGCCCGAGGCAAGACTACCCGAGAATTCACAGTAGCCAACAATAAAACCAAATGCGACCTCCTAAGTGCCACACCTGGCCCACCAGAACAATCTTGCCACTTGCCTTAGTCTAAACCATTTTATCACCCCAGTTGATTACCATGCACCATGTGCCATCAACATCATCAATAACACATGTAGCAATTTCCAAAAACATGTTCCATCTCTCACTAAGTTAAGATTAATCTTTGACATTCAAAATTATATCAATAACATGATTGCATGGCTAAGCAGGCTAACTACGATCTAATTAACCCATGTTGGCCAAGTATTAATGTCCAACTATAATTCCACATCTTAGGGTGACAAATTATTCATGGCATACAATTATTATGGACAAGGTGGCATACGACAAGTGGGTTGAATAGCTACTCCCAGAATTAATTAAAAGCATTTTTAATTAAATTAGCATGCAGTAATTTGAATGAACATAGTTTCAAAAGTGGGATCAACATGGTCAAAGCACAACTTGCCTTCAAAGAGTAATGGTTCCTGGTCCTAAACTTGTTCCTGGATCAAAACTACTCCTTCGTACCCTTCGGGCAGTTCAACATCTATGTGAATCGGATAAATAAATAACAAATAAATAAAATAGAGAAAAATTCAAGTCCAAAAATTAAATAAAATTCACCATTAAATATATCTCAATTTTACAAAAATTTAGAAACTGGAATCAGCTCAATCGGAGTTAAAACGCAAAAGTTATAGTCATTTGAAGTTTAAAAATACGTTAAAAAAATAAACTAAATTATCCGATTTATTTTTCTATTGAAAATTCGGAATTATGATGTCAGCATCGCGTCACTGGACATGTGGTGCTTCCTGGCGCCGCCACATCACCTCAGGTCCATGGACCTGGTCCACGACTCGGGCTTGGTCCACTGTGGACTCGGTCCACGAGACAGTGCCGAGACTGACAGGTGGGTCCTGCCCGAGATGACGTCATCATGATGTCATGGGCGCAGCGTGCTAACTCATTACCTGCGGCGTGCTATTTCATCTGAGCCCTTCAACCTAGATCTCACGGTCACGATCAAACTAGGATCAGACCGGTCCGAACTTATTGAGCCTACGTGGCGCAATCTGAGCCGCTCAAACGAAATCCGACGGTCGCGATTACTAGGAGATCGGAACGGTCCGGACTGAACGCTAGATCTGAGCCGTTCAAAACAAATCTAAAGGTCCACCGGCGACGTGCTATTCCTCCAAGCGTGATGTGCTATTTGCGACGTGGCTCAATCTGGTTCGTTCATCTAAGATCCAACGGTTCAGGACAGATCTAGCCAGAACTATGTGCTCCAATCTAAACCGCGTGATCTAGATCCTACGGCTCAAAACAGACGTGCTACGGCATGCTATTTATGTGCAAACACGACGTGGCCCAATCTACGCCATCCATTTTAGATCCGACGGTTGATAATAGATCTACACAAATCTACTCGATCCACTCTACACCGTACGATCTAGATCCTACGGACAAGATCTAATCTGGATTTCCAAAGGAAAACACACGTGGACGAACCTGGATAGTTGGATGCGGATCGGATGGCTACGGGAGCTTGCGAGGTCCGGCGATGGCGTGGCTAGGCTGTCCGACCGGAGTTGAAGACGACGACTCCAAGCACAGCGCTCCTGCGGTTCCTCGGCGAGGTGAGTGGCCGCGCTCGAATCGCCTTGACTCGGGGATCCCAGATCTGGCCACCCACACCACGGACGACGTCGGATGGCGGCTAAACGCGGCAAAAACCCATGGCGGCGCTCCCCAAACTTCGGCGAGCAATTGCGGGAAGACGGCGGTGGCTCGAGTGCTAAGATCTAGGGCAAAACGTGCACACGGCAACGGGGAGTTCCGGGCGGGTGGCGGCGCATTAAATAGGGGCCTCGGCGTCCGTGAAATCTGCGGAAACTGAGGTCGGTTGTGTGGCGGCGGCGAAGTCCGAGCTCCACATGTCGAGGCTATGTGGCTTCATCCTAGCCATCCCCGTGCATGCGATCGATGGTCCTGATCCAACGGCTCGATCGGATTTGATCCGCATCGTGCTGGGCGAAGTGACGTAATGCTAGCCGCTGGATCCAAATCCAACGATCGGAGCAAATAGGGTTCCAGTTCGGGTTCGGTCTGGTGCAGTTTGGGTCCGGCGCATTCCGGCTCGCTCCAGTGCGGGTCAAGCTCGGTCCGGCGCGGTGTGGCCCGGTCCGGCGCGATGCGGCTTGGTCCGGCGCGGTATGGCTCATTCCGGCGAGGGTTAGGCTCGGTCCGGTGCAATGTGGCTTAGTCCGGCGCGGTGCGGCTCGGTCGGCCCAACGGTAACCAACCCGATCAGGTTTTCCAGCGATTTTAATAATTAAAATAATTCCAGAAATTCAAATAAATCAAGAAAAATAGCAAAATACTTAGAAAAATTGTAGAAAATACTTTGAGATATTTTGGACTCAAATAAAATATTTCCAACAAAATTTTATTTGAAAATTTTAAATATTTAATAATTCAAGAGGGGGATTAATTCAAATTAAATCCAAATAAATTCCCAAAAATTTCAAAAATTCAAATAACTCCATAAATTGAATAAGAGCACAAATTTCGGATGTTACAGTTATTATCGAGGAAACAAGGCGCTTGTTCCTCCTCTTTCTCCAGGGTTAACCATGGCACACGAGGAGACAAAGGTGGAGTTCCATTTTCTGGAACTTCATCTGTTGCTCGTGCTCCAAGAGAGGAGCAAGACGCTTCTTCCACCTCTTACTCCGGGGCCAATAAAGGCACACGAGGAGAAGAAGGTGAAATTTTAGCTCCTGGATCTTCATCTCTTCCTCGTGCTCCGAGAGTTGCCACCGCGGGAGCACGGGAGAGTAAGGAGAGGCTCAACGGAGCCCTGCCAGAAGGTCTTCTTCTTTGTCGAAGCGAAGTGACGATTCCGACAGAGAGTAGTGATTGTAGCTATCTGCAATGTAATAACCATGTTTGCTAATGTTAATTGAATGGATTTTGCACTTACCTAACTATTGCAATTTTGTTTGTTTGCAATATTTGTCCTTGTATTTCCTTGCTAATGAAATAAAGACAAGTATGCAATGTAGCCCCTGACTCTCGACTCAATGGTTGCATCGAGTAGAGAGTTGAGCATAAGCATCGAAAATATGTGAGGTAGCCCCCGAGTTTCGACTCGATGATCGCTTCGAGTAGAGAGTTGAGCATAATCGTTGAAAATACGCGACGTAGCCCCTAACTCTCGACTCGATGATCGTGTCGAGTAGAGAGTTGAGCATAATCATTGAAAATATGCGACGTAGCCCCTAACTCTCGACTCGATGATCGCATCGAGTAGAGAGTTGAGCATAATCATCGAAAATATGCGACGTAGCCCCCAACTCTCGACTCGATGATCGCATCAAGTAGAGAGTGGAGCATAAGCATAAAAATGTGTGACGTAGCCCCCGACTCTCGACTTGATAATTGAATTGAGTAGAGAGTTGAACAAAAGCGTCGAAAATATGTGATGTAGCCCCCGACTCTCGACTCGATGATCGCATCGAGTAGAGAGTTGAGCATAAGCATCGAAAAATGTGTGATGTAGCCCCCGACTCTCAACTCAATGATCGCATCGAGTAGAGAGTTGAGCATAAGCATCAAAAATGTGTGTCGTAGCCCCTGACTCTCGACTTGATAATTGAATCGAGTAGAGAGTTGGACAAAAGCATAAAAAATATGCGATGTAGCCCCCGACTCTCAACTCGATGATCACATCGAGTAGAGAGTTGAGCATTAGCATCAAAAATATGTGACGTAGCCCCCGACTCTCGGCTTGATAATTGAATCGAGTAGAGAGTTGGACAAAAGCGTCGAAAATATGCGATGCAGCCCCCGACTCTCGCCTCGATGATCGCATCGAGTAGAGAGTTGAGCATAAGCATCAAAAATTTTGTGAGTTGTGTCAACTTCTGTGTGACGTCATATTTCATAATGTCCCGAGTGTCTCTTTGGTTTTTGCATCTTGCGCAGTGGGCCGCTACGCGCCTTGGGAACTTAGAACGGCGTGACGTGACGCGGTTACAAGGCTATAAATAAGCAGGACTTGTTGCCGTCTTGTCACCAGTTCTCTTTGTCACACCATTCTCCTGCTACTTTTCTCGAGGTTTCAGTGTACTCATGGCTGCCACGCCGCCCCGTTCTCCTTTGTAATCTCCATCTCATCGGAAGACGATGAGATTGACTGGGACGCCCTTGAACGGGAAGCGGAGGAAGAGGACAGAGAGGAGGAGAGAAGAGCGAGGGAGGAAGAGGAGGCAACCGGTGTGGGGTAGATTCTCAGCGACTCGAGGACCTCCACGGAGGGGATGTCCTCGCCCCCACTGGAGAAGAAGCTGAAGCTGTACACCGGCCCTCACCCGGCGCCTTTTTCCATCACGCGGTGGAAAGATGTCGTGGCGGCTGTTGGTGGCCAGGAGAAGGTGGGCCGACTAGAGATGGCACCGGGCTCCTTCACCTGTCGGTAGTCTAGATTCGACCGGTGCTTCGAGGCCCCAGCCGATGGGGTTGCCATCATCTTCACCAGTGCACGATCGAGTTTTTGCTCATCCCTCCGGCACGTCGCAAGGGCGGAGGAAAATCCTGAGGACACTCTTGTTTTCCTTCGAGTCTCCGTGGATGAAAGGCAGGTGCGATGATGCCCAGAAAAAGTAGCCGTAGGGTATCCGTCTGTGTATATATATATATGAAATATTAGTATAAACGAAATTGAAAGACTCACCTGGTTTATCGCCGCTGGTGTACGCTTATGCGTGGAATTTTTTGAGCTGATCAATGTTCCAGGAGTTGCCCAGCATTGTTCCATCGAGTGTGGACAGTCACACGGATCTAGGTCAACTTGTTTCGATGACCCGATAGGGACCTTCCACTTAGGCGATAGCTTGTTATGATTGTCATGCTTCTATACCTTTCATAGTACTAAGTCCCCCCGCAGAGAGTATTCTCTCTTGGATCATTTGACCATGGTACTTTCATAGCGTTTGCTGGTATTTGGCCGCTCGAAAAGCGACTCGATCTTGATACTCTTCGATTAGGTTCACATCGTCAGTTTGTACTTGCTCTTGTCCCTCTTCCGAGTAGTTTTCCACTCTAGGTGACCCGTGCGTTAGTTCGGTCGGGAGCATGGCTTCGGCTCCGTAGACCAAGAAAAACGGCGTTTCACTGGTGGGTCGACTAGCTGAGGTTCGAATAGCCCATAGTACAGAGGACATTTCTTTCGCCCATCGAGTCGAGTAGGCCTTGAGCCAATCAAACACGCGGGTTTTAAGTCCCTGAAGGACTAGCCCATTGGCTCGTTCAACTTGGCCATTACACTAGGGATGAGCTACTGAGACGAAGCAGAGCTTGATTCATAGTTCTTCGCAAAAGACTGTAAAATCATTGCTATTGAATTGGGAACCATTGCCTGTTATTACTCAATTTGTGATGCCAAACCGGGTAATTATGCTCCTCAAGAACTTCTTGGCCACTTCTGAGGTGATATTCCTGACTGGTTCGGCTTCGATCCACTTGGTGAATGTGTCGATGGCCACGAACAGGAATTTGTAACCTCCTTGGGCTCTTGAGAAAGGTACCAAGATATCCAAGCCCCAGACAGAGAAAGGCCAAGATAGAGGAATAGTTTGCAGCGCTTGGGCTGGTCTGGTGGTCTGCTTGTCGAAGAATTGGCAGCTTTCGTACTTTTTCACCAGCTCGCAAGCATCCTGGAGGGCTGTCAGCCAATAGAACCCTTATCGAAAGGCCTTTCCGACTAGGGTGCGATAGGACGCATGATTGCTGCAGAAGCCTCCATGGATATCGAGCAATATTTTATTGCCCTCTTCCTGAGTGATGCACTTCATCAAGATTCCGTTACTCCCCTTTCAGTAGAGCATGCCATCTACCAATGTGTAAAGCCTGGACTTACGGGCAATTTTCTCGGTTGAGGCATCATCGTCAGGGACCTCTCGACCTTCGAGATAGGCTTGAATGGTGTCACCCATGTCGGCTCACATTCAAGTAGTGCAGCTTCCGTGTCTACAAGTTCCGCCTCGCTGACTCGACCAGGCTATTGGTCGAGTTGGGCAGCTTTCGTCTCCTGCTTGGGAGAGGCGGAAGGTTTGAGGAGTTTCTCCACAAAGACACCTACCGGAGTAGGCGAGCGGGATGAAGCGAGCCTGGCAAGTTCGTCGCCAACAGAGTTATCACCTCGTCGGATGTGTCTTACCTCTAGACATTTGAACTTGTGCTCTAGCTTGCAAACCTTGCCTAATTATGCAGCCATATTGTCATTAGTGCATTGGTAATCTTTCTGGACTTGATTTACAACTAGCTGTGAGTCCCCTTTCGCGAATAGTCATTTTATTCCAAGTGACGCGGCTATCCTGAGCCCATTAACCAGTCCCTCGTATTCTGCAATATTATTTGAAGCTTGGAAATCGAGTTGGATGACATACCTAAGTTTCTCGCCTGTTGGAGATTTGAGCAGGATGCTGGCGCCTGAGCCTTGCTGGCTAAGCAAACCATCAAAGAACATCATCCAGTATTCGTTAGAGGATTCACGCTTCTGTTCCTCGATTTGCGTCCACTGTGCTACGAAGTCTACCAGGGTCCCCAACTTGACGCTTGTCCTTGGGGCGAAATTGACTCTAAACTCATTTTCTCGACTGCCCACTGTCCTACACGCCCTGTGGCTTCCCGATTCCGGATTATTTCCTTGAGCGGGTACGTCGTCATCACCGTGATCTTATGCGCTTGGAAGTAGTGTCGCAGCTTTATGGACGTCATCAGGACTGCATAGAGCATCTCCCGGATCTGAGGGTACCAAAGCTTTGCATCGTGCAAAACCTCGCTCACATAGTAGACCAGCCTTTGTACTCTGATCTTTTTGTCAGGATCATCCCGCTCGACCACTAGGATGGTGCTTACTACCTGGGGACTTGCTGCAACATACAAGAGGAGATCCTCTCTTTCGTTGGGAGATGCTAAGATGGAGGGAGATGATAGGTACCTTTTCAGCTCTTGGAAAGCTTCCTCGGCCTCCTTGGTCCACTCGACCCTCTCTTGTTTCTTGAACAGCTGAAAGAAAGGCAACCCTCATTCGCCCATCCGAGAGATGAACCGACTAGGGCCGCGATGCATCCTATGAGTTTCTGCACCTCTCTTAGTGTTTGCGGTGAATGAATTTGGTCGATGGCTTTGATCTTGCGTGGGTTGTCCTCAATGCCTCGACTAAATACTAGGAAACAGATAAGCTTTTCGGATGGGGCGCTGAACGTGCACTTCTCGGGGTTTACCATCATTCGATACTTCCTGAGACTGTCGAATGTTTCCTTGAGGTCATCTATAAGTGAGTTTCTGGTTTTCAATTTGACTACAATATCATCAACATACGCTTCCACATTGCGCCCGATTTGGGTTTTCAGACAATTCTGTATATATCGCTGATATGTAGCTCTTGCACACATTAGCCCAAAGGGAATCTTTACGTAACAAAACACACCCAAAGGGGTGATAAAAGATGTTTTTTCCTCATCTTCCGTAGACATGCTAATTTGGAGATACCTCGAGTAGGCATCTAGAAAATGTAGTAGTTCACATCCCGCCATCGAATCTACGATTTGGTTGATGCGGGGGAGGGGAAAAGGATCTTTAGGGCATGATTTGTTAAGGTCGGTGTAGTCAACGCACATTTTCCACTTGCCGTTGGCTTTTTGATGAGGACTGGGTTCGCTAGCCACGTGGGGTGTCAAACTTCTCGACTGAATCTGGCTTTTAGGAGTTTACCGATTTCTTCTTGGATCGCCTGCTTGCGATCTTCCGCAAACCTGCGTTGCTTCTGGACCACCGGCTTGGCACTTGGATCCACAGCCAGTCGATGCTCGATCGCCTCCCTGGGGACTCTAGGCATATCACACGGTTGCCAGGCAAAGACATCGGAGTTTGCCTGGAGGAAGGTGACGAGCTCGAGTTCCTATTTAGGGTCAAGGTTGGCGCCCACCTTGATCATCTTGGACGGCTCTGATGCTTCTAACGATACAGTCTTGACTTCTCTGTTGACCTTCCTGTCTGGCTTGTTGCCGACGGTCGAATCATTGGCCATGTCACTGGCTGTTGAGGTGTCAACAGGGCTCTGGTGCTTCCGGCGCTTGCCCTGGCTGAAGGGGCCATCGGTACGAACCTCTTCAACCATCTCCAAACTTTTCTTGTCACACCTGACCGCTCTTGGCGTAAGAGCCAACAGACACCTCCAGATCGGGTGTATATGAAGTTCGAACAGGGGGCTTTCGTGGAGATCGCTCGAGAGATGGAGGAAAGGGATCAGCGGCGAAGCTTGCAAGGAGACGCTGAGGTTTATCCAGGTTCGGGCCCTCCTGAGAGTAATAGCCCTAGTCCTGTCTGGGTGTTCTTGCTTGTATTCTTGGGGGAGACTAAAATCATCCACCCGAAAAAATCTTCCAACCCCCTCTCCCATGCACCCCAGCTCCCTTTTATACTTGGGCTGGCTGGGGCGCATGGGGGACTTACATCAATGTACCACCCTTATTACACTGCCATACCGTATTTAATGCACCTGTCACTATTCTTGAGCTGCATTCAATGCTTCGACCTGGCCGACTTTGCCGGCCTCGGGACTCAGCGTGCTGCCGGCTCATGAGACGCCTCGCCAGGGAGGGGGGATTTCCCCATGACGTCACCCGTAATAAATGCGCGCGTTGGGAACACGCGCCGTCATACTGTGGCCTTCATTACCTCCACTTAATGCGCACGAAGCGCATTAAATGCCCTTGACCCTCTGTGTGGTGGCACAGACCGCTAGGCGGCCTCGGGACAGCGCCCGGTAGCGTGGCCTGAACGCCACCGTCTCACGAGCGATCACCTTATCGGCGCCAGCGGGCGTGGCTCGACGCCACTGCTCGCTGGCGATCACCTTCTTGGCGCCCGGCGTGGCTCAACGCCATCGGTCCGGCGATCACCTTCTTGACCGACCGCCGGCGTGGCTCGAATGCCACTGTCTGGCTGGCGATCACCTTGCTGACCGCCACGCGTGGCTCGCCCACTGTCATTGGCTGGCGATCACCTCGCTGACCGCCCGGTGGCGTGGCTCGACGCCACCTCGTCATTGGGCGATCACCTTTTTACTGTGGTGAAGTGGGCACCCTGGTGTAGAATACACCGACAGTAGCGCCTGGGCCCACACGGGAGCACTTTTGACCCTTTTTGGAGAATGGTTCGGTCTCCCGGGTGGGTCCATCATAAATGCCCATGAAACGCCACAGCTTTAAATGCCCGCAACCTTTTCTGGGTATTAAGGCGGAGCATGCAACCGCCCCCGCCTCGTAACCAACGCCGGACCTTTGGGGAACATGCCCACGCTTTGACAGCCTTTTGGGCTTCCCCCTTTCGAGCCGCCGCGACGCTTTGGGTTTCCCGCCAGATCACCTCTCCGCAAGCCTATATATAAGTTTACACGGGTGGGGCGGTTCTTTCTTTCAGTCTCATTCATCTGCTAAGCCTTCAACCGTCCTTCTTGCGAACTGCCTCCTTCTTGCCGACCGTCGAAGACAGAGACGCCGGGAGGTTTTCCCGGTACATCTCCGGCGGCTCCCTCAACGTCCGTGCCGGGACCACAGCGCCCGGCTGCCGCCCAGGAGAAGTGATCTTCTTCGGCTGGGCGATGCTGGCGGCCCTACTCCCGCCGGTTTCTGACTTCTACATTTCCGTCCTCAACTTCTATTCCATCCACAACATTCATCTTCCTCCCAACTCCATTATCCTCCTTGTTGTCTTCGCCTACTTCTGCGAAATGTTCGTGGGAGTGGCCCCCAATCTTCCTCTTTTTCGCTTTTTCCACGTCCTGCGCGCGGCCAGGGATCCTTCCATCCTGTCGGGGTGCTGCCACTTCCGCCTCCGAGACGGCACGGCTTCGCGCTACCTCCAGTTGGATCTCAGGTCCAACTGGAAGACCTGGCGCAACGATTGTCTTTATGTCGTGGACGACAGCGGCACAGAGGTCCTGGAGTTGCCGACCGGGCCGGCGGTCAGCAACCCCACCTGGGGAGCGTAGGTTGACGAAACGCCCGAGCTCCGGACGATGCTGGCCCGCGTGGACCAGCTACGGACAGCGGGACTGACGGGAGGTATGGTTCTCTGAGACTTCATTTCTCGGAGGATCAGCCCCCTGCGCCGCCGTGCCCGCCCGGCCTGGCAGTACACGGGCCTTGACGACGTAACCCGGACGATTTCCGGAGGTAGGCTTCTTGTCTCCCCTTCTTGGTGATTTTCGCAACTGTTGCCGAGTTGATGACATTCTTCTTTCTTTCTTACTTGCTAACAGCTGCAGGGGACTTATCCCCTTCGAAAGTCGACACCTGGATGGGGCAATTGGGCGCCCCCAGCGTCGTCCCGCCTTTCCCGGCGGGTGCACTCCCGCTCTGCCGCATGGAGCCCCGGGAGCGCGTGGCGATCACCCGTGCCATGCCCATTATGGACGCCACGGGACCGGTGAACACGCCACGCCCAAGGGCCCTGACGATTCGGGACCCTCCCCCGGTCGGCGACCAGGGAAGGGGCAAACGCCCTACTGACGACGACACCCCCGGCGCCAGCCCCAAGAGGGTTCGCGCCTCGCCGGGGGACGCGGCGACTGATCGCCCGGGCAGGGCTCCACCGGGCGGGAGTTTACGGCGGCCGCAGCCGCAACTTCAACTGCTCCCGTCGAGGTGGTTGATGTTGACGCTGCTCTGACCACAGCTCCGCTGGCACCGATCTTTCCTCCGCTGCCGCCGGCGCCGGCACCGACCCTTCCTCCGCTACCGCTGGCATCCTTCCTCCGTCGCCGCCGGCGCAGGCCGATCCGCCGCCGCCACCGACGTCGATCCTTCCTCCGCCGCCGCAGGCGCAGGTTGATCCGCCGCCGCCAGCACCGATCCTTCCTCCGCCGCCGCCGGCGCAGGTTGATCCGCCGCCGCCGCCGACGCCACGGGGGGTGCTGAACCTCCCTCTGGCCGCGTTGCGTTTCAGGAGACTTCCTACCGGGTACTTAAACCAAAGCACAAAAACTGTTAAGTTCTTTTAATCTGGAAGGCTTATCTCCTTTTTGTCTTCTTTAGGGCGGCTACTTCAAGCGCCCCAGCTGGAGGCAATTAGGGGACCGCAGCGGCCGCGACAGCGCCAGTCGTGGTGGGGGAGCCCCAGGGCGACGCGGGTGACCGCCCAGTAGCCACCACAGGGGCGATCACCACGCCGACCGAGGGTGAGTTGGGCTTGCAGCCCACTCCGGAGGCCCCCACTGCTTTAGTTCCCTCGGCGGATGCGGACGCTCTGCTGGCTGCAGCGAGCTTCACTCCAGCGTGAGCAACCGCCTCGCGAAGAGCAAGGAGAAGCTGAGGGAGGCTGTCGTGCAGATCAACCGCCTCCGCAAGGAGGAGCAGGATTGGCATAGCCAGGCGGTGCGGTTGGAGCAGGAGCTGCAACAGGAGAGGGCGCAGGGAGCACTCCGCGTCGAGGCGCTCACCAAGGAGCGCGACGCAGAGAGGAGTGATCGGCTTCGCGCAGAGGCCGAGACTACCTCCATGCTGCGCCCCGCCTTCAACCGGATGGTGGCCAGCTTGGCGTCGCTGGGGCTGGAGCAGCCGCACCCCATCGAGCAGCAAGCACGGCACTATGCTTTATGCATGTGCCGTATCAACGACTTCCTCACCCTGATGCCCGCCGCCTTAGCCACCCGGTCCAGCGAAGAAGGGCGCGCAGTCGCGGCGGCCCACGGCCCGAAATGCGTCTTTGGCGTCTTTGCGTCGATCGGGACGCCGGCGACCCCCAGCGCCATCCAGGGGGTAGAAGGGGACTGGGCCAGCACTGAGGCGCAGGTCCACGACGCCGCCGAGCGGGTCGCGAACCAGCTCGAAATGGTCAAACTGGTGCTGGAAGCGGTGGCCGAGGATGTGGCTCTTGGGCTGGACGGCGGCCCGTCAGAGGACCAGGAGGCCGTGAAAGCCGCGGAGGGCGAGGAGTGAAGACCCTCGACTTAGCTTCTTGTCTTTTGTTTTGTCTTTGTCTGTAAGAAAATCTCCTATAAGTTAGTCCTTACTTTCATATGCATGGGCTCACCTAGGGATCCCACTTTTACCATCGAGGTTTCAGAGAATCGCAAGGTACTGAGGGCGACCACACAGACGCGGCCCACCAGGGCGCAAACCAGAAAAAAAAAGCGGTAGCTGCTTTGAATGAAAACCGAACACTTGATTTAAACAGAGGCTTCCCCAGACCAACCAAGGAGAGAAAAACTCACCCCGGCTGGTCGGGGCACACGGCTCTGCACTTACAATCATTTTTAGGGGTAGAACTTGCACAGAAGCTCTATGTTTTGGTAGTTTGCCAACTCCTCCCCGTCTTCAGTGGCCAACCTGACCGCCCCGGGGCGAGAGACTGAGACCACCTTGAAGGGGCCCACCCACTGGGGAGACAGTTTGTGCAACCCGGCATGCGTCTGAATTCTACGCAAGACCAGGTCACCCACTGCCAGTGTTCTCTTGCTGACCCGGGCGGCGTGGTACTGCCTAAGACTTTGCTGGTACCGAGCAGCGCGCAGGGCTGCACGGTCTCGCATCTCTTCTAGGAGATTGGCTTCCTCTCGGCGCAGATCCTCCTGGCCTTCCTCCGTGAACGCCGCGACGCGCGGTGACCCCAAGGCCAGCTCCGACGGTAAGACAGCTTCCGCGCCGTAGACCAGGAAGAAGGGAGTTTCTCCGGTGGCCCGGCTGGGAGTGGTGCGAAGCAACCACAAAACTGCCGGGAGCTCTTCAGTCCACCGGACTCCGCTCTTATGGAGTCGATCAAATGCCCTGGTTTTGAGGCCCTTCAGCACCAGCGCATTGGCCCGCTCGACTTGGCCATTACTCCTTGGGCGGGCCACCGAGGCAAAACAAACCTTGGTGCCCATTTCTTCACAAAAACCCAAGAAGGCAGCGCTGGTGAACTGTGTGCCATTGTCGGTGATGATGCGGTTGGCGACCCCGAAGCGGCTGAAGATTCCCTGCATGAACTTGATAGCAGCGGCAGCGGTAATCGCCCTTACTGCTTCGGCTTCCACCCATTTGGTAAACTTGTCGATGACGAAGAATAGATGGGTGTAGCCCCCTGTGGCCCAGCGAGGCGGGCTCAGATATCCAGCCCTGCATCGCGAAGGGCCATGAGAGCGGGATGTTTTGCAGAGCTTGGGCTGGTCGGTGGATTTTCTTAGCGTGGAACTGGCATGCCTCGCATTTCCTCACCAGCTCGCAAGCATCCTGGAGGGCGGTTGGCCAATAAAACCCTTGGCGGAAAGCTTTCCCAACCATCGTTCGACTGGACATATGGCTCCCGCACACGCCTCCATGGATATCAGAGAGCAAACTGCTCCCCTCTTCCCGAGTGATGCACTTCAGAAGAATTCCGTTTCTACCCCGGTGGTACAGGTCCCCACCCACCAGGGTATAGCACTTGGCCTTTCGCGCTATCTTCTCTGCTGACGCATCATCTTCGGGGCACACATGATCCCGCAGGTAGGCCAGGATTGGATCCATCCATGTGCCTTCCCGGCCAAGTGTGGCGATCGTCCGGGTACTTCATCTTGCCAGACGTTTCCGCCGGTACCACTTTCCCTTCCGGAACGAGGGCTAAAGTGGCGTCAACATCATCCCCACCAGAAACGGGGGCTGCGATGGACGGTCGCGGAAGCCTTTCTTCAAAGACTTCGACCGAAACAGGGGATCTTGTCGAGGCGAGCTGTGCGAGCCCGTCCGCCAAGTAGTTGTCACGCCGGGGGATACGAGTATACCCCAGCCCGTCGAAGTGTCGCTCCATTTTCCTGACCTCTGCCAGGTATACTGCCATGGCGGGATAAGAACAAGAGAATTCCTTTTTTGATTGGTTGGCGACCAGCAGGGAGTCGCCCTTGACTTGCAGACGCCGAACACCGATGGCTGCGGCGGTGCGAAGTCCCGCCAACAAGCCCTCGTATTCAGCAACGTTGTTGGTGGCCTTAAAGTCCAGGACGACCACATACTTGAGGAGGTCTCCGGTTGGGGAAACCAGGAGGACCCCAGCCCCCGCGCCTTCGAGCTTGAAGGAGCCATCGAAATAAAGTGTCCAGGGGGAGGGCGCGGGGGCTTCTTCGGCTTCAGACATGGCTGGAGTCCATTCGACGACGAAGTCCGCAGTCTTTGACTCTTGATTGTTGTGCGAGTGGCGAATTTGTGGCCGAATTCTCCCAACTCCACAGACCACTTGGCAATGCGGCCTTCTGCTTCACGATTGTGAAGAATCTCACACAGGGGGTAGGCAGACACGACAGTGATCTCTCTTCCTTGGAAATAATGCCGCAACTTCCTGGAAGCCACCACCACAGCGTACACCATCTTCTGGGCTTGCGGGTACCTTGTCTCCGCATCTTGCAGCACCTTGCTGATGTAGTAAACTGGCCGCTGGATGCCTTCCCGCTCTGCCACCAGTGCCGCGCTCACGACTGCCAGACTGGCCGCTACATATAACAGCAGCGGCTCACCCGGCTCGGGGGCGACTAGTACTGGAGGGGAGGAGAGGTACTTCTTCAAATCTTTGAGTGCTTGTTGTGCTTCTGTAGTCCATTCGAAAAAGTCAGTCTTCTTTAACAGCTTGAAGAAGGGGAGGCTCCTTTCTCCCAGCCGAGGTATGAACCGGCCGAGAGAGGCCAGGCGACCAGCTAAGCACTACACTTGCTTCAGCCGTGTGGGTGGCTGCATGCGCTCGATGGCCGCGATCTTTTCCGGATTGACCTCGATTCCATGACTGGACACGAGGAACCCGAGCAGTTTTCTGGACGACACACCGAACACACACTTCTCGGGATTCAGCTTCAAACAATACTGCCGAAGGTGGGAGAAAGTCTCCTCTAGATCTTCAACAAGCCCAACACTCTTTTTGGTCTTCACTACCAAGTCATCAACATACACTTCAAGATTTCATCCAATTTGCGGCTGAAATATAGTATGCATAGCTCGCTGGTAGGTTGAACCAGCGTTCTTCAGCCCAAAAGGCATTTGGACATAACAGTACATGCCTAGAGGGGTCACAAAAGCAGTCTTCTCTTCGTCTTCCCGCGCCATGCTGATTTGGTGGTAGCCGGAACAGGCGTCCAAGAAGCACAAGACCTCGCACCCTGCTGTGGAGTCGACGACAATGTCTATCCGCGGCAGAGGGTACGGGTCCTTGGGGCAGGCTTTGTTGAGGTCGGTGAAGTCGATGCACATCAGCCACTTCCCGTTCGACTTCTTGACAAGCACAGGGTTGGCCAGCCACTCGGGGTAGGCGGCCTCCCTTACAATCCTCGCCTGCAGCAGTTTCTCTACCTCATCCCAAATGGCATCTTGCCGCTCTGGTGCCTGCCTCCGGACTTTCTGTCGGACTGGGTGCACTCCAGGGAGCATCGCCAATCGGTGCCCAATCACCTCCCTAGGGACCCCGGTCATTTCAGATGGTTCCCAGGTGAACACACCTAGGTTGGACCGGAGGAAGGTGACGAGCGCGTCCTCCTATTTGGTGCTGAGGTTGGCACCGATCTTCACGACCTTCCCAGAACCGTCCTCGCCCACGGGGACCACCTTCACCTCACCCGAAGAACCAGGTGAGGCGCGGGCCTTGACCGGGGGGAGCTCTTGGCAGTCGTCCTCGCCTCGGGCCGAGCAGGTGGTGCCAGCCAGGTCCTGCACCTGCTTGCTGAGGCGCAGGGCTTCCTGCCGATCCACCTTCACCGTAATGGGACCTCTAGGCCCGGGGATTTTCACCATCATGTATGCATAATGCGTGGCCGCCATGAACTTGACCAGAGCTGGTCGGTCAAACAAAGCATTGTAGGGGAGGTCGAAGTTGGCGATCTCGAAGTTGATTCTCTCTGTCCGGAAGTTCTCCACACTTCCGAAGGTGACAGGCAGCCGGACTTGTCCCAGGGGTGTCAAGCCTACCCCAGGGGCAACTCCATAGAAGAGAGGGGCCGGGCGCAACTCCTCATAGGGAATTTGGAGTGCCCTGAACGCCCCAACTGACATAAGGTTGATGGAACTCCCTCCATCAACAAGCACACGCCCGAGTCTCGCATTTCGGACCGTGGGAGAAACCACGATCGGAAGATGGCCCGGGCCGGAAGTGCTCTCCGGGTGGTCGGCTCGACTGAAAGTGATCGACTCCTCCGACCATTTCAGTGGCTTGCTCGCCCCGGGGGTTGGTACGGTGGTGCACACCTCCCTCAATTCTCGCTTGTACTGCAAGTTTGAAGAGTAGGTGGCGGAGCCACCATGAATGAACGCCACCATGTGCTCCGCTTGCTGAAAGGCCAGCGGAGCAGGGTATTCGCCCGCGTCGTCGCGGTCATCCTCGTGACGTTCCTTAAGCCGCTGCTGTAACACCCCAATTTTTGCTTTTCATGAGTTTAAATGAAATTTGGCACTTTTGTGAATTTTTGGAATTTTCTGGGATTTATTTGGAATTTATCCCCATTGGAAATAATTAAAGAATTTAATTTTACAAATAAGGTTTTGTTGGAAATATTTTATTTGAGTCCCAAATGTCCTAAAATATTTTCTAGAATTTTTCTGAGTATTTTGCTATTTTTCTTGAATTAAATGAAATTCTAGAAATTAATCGGAATATTTAAATCGCTGGAAAATAGGGTTGGTTTCACTGTTCATCCGACCGAGTCGGAACCCGAGTCGGACTCGAGCGACCCGAGCCGCGTTCGAGCCGGACCCGAGCCCAACCTAGCCCTAACCGCGTGACCATTGGATCGAGATCCAACGGCCACGATTGCGCCACGTCAACCGAACCCGAGTCCAACCGAGTCAGCCAAGTCACCGAGTCCAAACCCCCGCGACCGTTGGATCTTGATCCAACAATCCACGTTGAGGCACGTCACCCAATCCGAATTGGATTCAGATTCCGCCGCCGCAGCCGGGTGGACCTCGGCCTCTGCGAGATTCACGGAAGCCGAGGCCCCTATTTATTGCACCACCGCCGCCAGCTTGTAGCCCGTTTCCGTGCGCACCCGTAGCCCTAGACCATCACGCCTGAGCCGCCGCCGTTTGCCCGCTAGAGCTCGCCGTAGTTGGTCGTGCGTTCCACCGCGGTTTCGCGCCGTTTCCGCCGTCGTTCGCTGTCCTCCGCCGTCGTCCGTTGTCCTCCGCCGTCACCGAGCCCAGATCTGGAACCGCAAGGACAAGCCGCGTCGGAGGGCACCATCCACCTCGCCGGAGCACGCCCCAAACGCCGTCCGGGTGGTCGTCGTCCTCAGTGCCGGTAGCCGCAGCCCCGCCGTGAAGCCATCGCCGTCCCCGAGCTCGCTCTGCCATCCGATCAAGATCCGAGGGTCCAGATCCATCCACGTCACCCACGGTAAAATTCACATGTTAATTTCTAGATCTATTCTTAGCCATCGAATCTAGATCCAACGGCTCTGGTTTGTGCCACGTAGACATAACTGCAACGTGCTAGGAGTAATCTCAGCCGTTAGATCTAGATCGTACGGTTAGGATTGTACCGCGTTGTAGCAATAGATACGATCTCCACCATTCGATCTAGATCGAACGGCGCTCAGCGTGCCACGTGTCAGCCATCGGGACATGCCGCGTCACCCTCCCCCGACGCGGTGAAACCCGATCGGATCTGGACCGTCCGATCCAAATCGAACGGCCCAGATCAGCAACGTTGCCCGCAACATGCGCGGCCCAGATCTAATCTGGACCGTTGATTTTCAAATCAACGGTCCGGATCGAGCCACGTGGCCGGAAGTCTGACCGTCGCGGTCGTATGCCGCCGGTTGCCGACGCGTCACCGCGTGACGTCAGCGTGGGACCCGCGTGTCAGCGGCCATCCCAGCGGCTCGATGACATCATCCGTGACGTCAGCGTGACGTCACGGTGGGGCCCGCATGTCAGAGCCCTCGACCGAGCCGTGCGCTGACGTCACTCGAGGGGTCCCACCTGTTAGAGGCACAAGTGCCGTGGATCGGGTCCACGGTGGACCGAACCGAGCCGTGCGCCGGGTCCATGGACCCGAGGCGACGTGGCGGCCTCTGATTGGTCCACGTGTCGTGCTGACGCAATAAATCTTTTTTCGAAAAAGAAATTATTTATTTATTTCGGTTTAATGTTTTATTTGAATTTTGAAACTTCAAACGCTTATAACTTTTGCGTTTCAACTCCGATTTGAGTGATTCAAATTTTTAAATTTTCATAAAATTGAGACCTACTCAAATATGAATTTTAATTAATTTTTTATTATGAATATTTCTCTGTTTATATTTAATTAATGGTTTATTTAAACTTTAAATGATTATAACTTTTGCATGTTAACTCCGATTTGGACGATTCTAGTTTCTAAAAATTCATAAAAATGTGCTCTCTCTGTTTATGAAGTTTATTTGAACTTTTGAACACTTTTGTGTACTATTTTATTTATTGATTGCTATTTGCACGCGTTACGAGTGGACGTTGAAGTGCCCGAAGGCTTCGAAGGTGAAGTGTTGACCCAGGAGCCAGCTCAAGACCAAGAACAAGTACTTTTTGAAGGAAAGTTGTGCTTTGACCATGTTGATCCCATTTTGAAATTAATTTGATTTAAATTATTGCATGCTAGTTAAATTAGAAAATGCTTTAATTAATTTTGGGAAATTAGTTAAATGCCAACTTTGCACTATGACACCTTGATTATTATTTATGTGCCATGACCCCTTGTCACCCTAGTTGTGGATTATTAATTGGACATTATTAAAATTGCCAACATGGGTAGTTAGACCGATGTAGTATGCATAGCCTTGCCACGTGACACATTTTTGATAGTTACATGATAACATTGACTTAATGAGATATGTAACCTGTTTTGAGAAGTGTCATGTGTTATTGTTGACGATATTGATGGCACGTGGTGGATGGTAAACAACTGGGGGTTTGATAAATCGTTTTCGACCGGGGCATGTGGCAAGAATGATCGGGTGGGCCAGTTGTGGCATCGGGAAGGCTGATTTGGTTCTTCGGGTAGTCTTGCCCTGGTCAACCTAAGGACTTAACCTTGCAAGCCTTTGAACTGAGTCAATCGTGCAAACACATGACCGGAGTGGGATGGTCCTAGTTGAGTAAGTTACTAATAACTTGCATGTGATACCTCGGGTGTCAACTACACCTTTTGTGTAGCTTGAATGGGGAGCGTACCAAGGCTATGGCATGGTACCCGTCCAACGATATGTCGGTCCCATACTTCGCCTTTGTTAAGGGAAGGGATGGTGTATGGCAAAAATCGAAAAGGTTCACTTGTGTAGTTAGCCGTATCCGATAGGCTTTGTTACGATCACTCGCCTTTGTGGTGTTTGACTGTATCTTGTGGGTAAAGTGCATAACCTCTGCAGAGTGTAGAATCTATTCTAATAGCCGTGTCCGCGGCATTGGACATTGCTCGAGAATTACAGTCAAGGGTTAGACTTTCATGAAAACAGCTTGGACTTGGAAAGTGGAGTTGGGTTAAGTAATGATGTTGATGGAAATGTGGATTAGGAATGGAAAGGATGTTTATTTAACTCCTAGAAAAGTTATTGATAATATACTTGTTTTTACTGCTTTCGAATCTACCTATGTTACTTGTCAAATGCTGTTTTACTGCAATTATACCATGAGCTACTCCTTTGTACTAAGCCATGCATGTAGTGTATTAGTTTGCATTCTGTGCATGACTTGCTGAGTACCAAGTACTCACCCTTGCCACAATACAACATCAGTTGAAGAAGAGTCTACACTAGCTTTGGAGGAGGAGATCCACGAGGAACCGTCTAACTAGGGAGCAAGCCCAGTCAGTTGCCTGTGGCATATTGGTTGGCGCCACGCGTTTTCTTTATATTTTCTGCTGCAGATTTTGTTTGAATAAGTCCTTAGCCTTGCGAGGCGTACTTTTGTAACTTGGCCATAAGGTTGAGCAACCAGCTATATTCCCTTTCAATAAAATACTTTACTATTTCGTTTAGTATGATTGTGATATTTACCAATGTTGAGACTGTGTGCACTAGCGTGATCCTGGACTAGTGCCGAATACACAAAGGGTCCGGATTTGCAAATTCGGGTCCCGACAGCTGCTCCACCAGCTTGGACACGATCTAGCAATCCGCCAGATCATGTCCGCTGGTCCTGTGGATGGGGCAGTAAGGTCTTCTCGGCGGGGCGAACAGTGCGCCCTGCGATCGTCGCGCGGGGCTCGGCGATCACCCCTCCTGTCCCGGCGGGCGCGCCTCTGGGGCTCGGCTTCCGGCTCAGCAACCAGTATCTCTCCGGCACCGGCCTCCTTGCGCTTCTTCTTCTTCTTCTTGTGGTCGGAGGTTTTCGAGGTCCCTGCCTCGCTGTGGTCGGAAGGCCCTGCCATGTGCTCCTGAGCCTCCGCCGCCCTGGCGCACTTATGCGCTAAGGAGAATAGCTCGGAAGTGGTCGATACGGTGCGGGTAGCCATCTTCTCCCGCATATTTTGATCCCGGACCCCCCCTCCGGAACGCGATGATCACCGACTGCTCAGAAATCCAGGGGATTGTGTTACGGCAGTGGCTGAACCGCCGAATAAACTCCCTCATGGACTCCCCCTTTGTCTGTTCCAGGGCGTGGAGGTCGTCCTCCACACCCGGCTGAGTGTAGGAGCCCTGAAAGTTGGCGACGAAAAGGTCGCACAGTTCTTCCCACGAATGCACGGAGCCTCGCGGGAGGTTCAGCAGCCAGGAGTGGGCAGAGCCCGTCAGCGACGTCGGGAGGTAGTTGGCCATGATCTTTTCAGATCCTCCCGCGGCGCGCTCCACCGTAGTATAGATCTGCAAGAACTCCTCCGAGTTGGTGGTACCGTCGTACTTTTCGATGGACGGGGGCAGAATCTCTCCGGCCACGCAGCTTGGCGTAGGCGGAGGGAAAATGCCTGGCATCCAATGTTGTAGGGGGAGTAGCGTCGCTCGCCTGCTCCTCGGCCCCGAGAGGGGGTAGAGGAGTGCGAGTCTACGCTCTCCCTGGAATCAAGGGGCGAAATCTCCCCCCGACTGCTAGGCATCGGGCGGCCGGCGCGATGTTGCATATGTCCACGACGCCCCCTAATGAAAAGAGGTGACAATTTGCCTAGAGGGGGGGTGAATAGGCTAATTAAAAATTTAGACAATTTAAAGCAGCGGAACGATGAACGGATATTCCGATCTAGTATCGGAACTTCCGATATCTTCGGAACTTCCGAGATCAATTCGGAATATCCGATACACTTTGAACAAGTAGACTTAAGATTAGGACAAGCAATTTGAACTACTTGTTCTCAGCAAAAGAAATAAGCAACAAAGTAAATTCACGTGACTAAAAGACGAAAAGAAACAAGATGGAACACAATAATTTGTTTCCCAGAGTTCGGATCCTTGAGGGGATCGTACGTCTCCGTTGAGGAGGCTCCAAGGAGCCGGGTCTCTTCCAACCCTTTCCTCCCAAACCTCGGTCGCACTTGAGGCTTGGCTTCACTATTTGGTTCCTTCCCTTTCGGAGGCGGAGCCGGCCTTCACAAACTTCTCACGGCGTCCCACAATCGTTGGGGGCTCGTGAGCGACGCCTAGCCGTCTAGGAGTCCTTCAACCTCCAAGAGAAATAAATGCACTTGAATCTCGATCTTGGAGAGGTTCTCTACTTTCTCAAGATGAATAACAACTTAGCCCTTGACTTTCAATCACACTTGACAAACTCTCACTCACTAAATGATCCCTAAGATCAAGGAGGAGAGAAAGCTCAAAGGATGCTCTAGAGAACACTCAAGAAGCTCAAGTAAATAGCCAAGCAAGTGTGTCACCAGCAAAAGGAGTGGGAGAGGAGTATTTATAGTTTTGGTTCAAAACTAGCCGTTACCCTCGCACTCAGCCACTCTTCGGAATGTCCGAAGAATACTTCGGAACATCCGAAGAGTGCAAATTACCAGAACTTGAAAAGCTCCCAACGGTCGTGAAACTACAGACATCGGAATGTCCGATAGCAAATTCGGAACATCCGAAGTCACCCAGAGAGGGAACCAAGCTAAACAACACTAAGTCCTCATCGGAACTTCCGAAAATATACATCGGAACATCCGAACAAAACAGAGAGTTTCCAAACAGGAAAACGACCTCATCGGAACTTCCGAAGTGGCGACTTCGAACAGTCCGAACCTAACAGAGAGTTCCCAAACAAGAGAACTACAGGCATCGGAACATCCGATGTACCACATCGGAATGGCCAACCCTGGAAGAGCACAACGGACTAAAGCACAACTACACTTCAGAACTTCTGAAACATCGGAATGTCCGATACTACATCGGAACATCCGACTTGAACTTTAACACAAACTCATTCCGAAGCGAGAGAGGACACTACTAACTCTTGAGAGACTCGACTAAATTCATCTTGAGTGAGGAGACCATCTCTAAGTCAATTTCAATGCATCCCTCTTAATAGTACGGCATTCCTATGACTTTAAATAATCGAAAGTTACAAGCTCAAATACCGTTTTTCTTACTCAACGTCACTAGGGGATACTTCACTTACATAGACGATCTCTTCTTGAAGCATTTACCTGTTCATAAACTAGTTGAACACATTAGTTTCTTTAATCGTTTGTCATTAATCACCCAAAACACTTTTAGGGGGCCTAGATGCACTTTCACCTAAGGACTTCGGGCAAGTCGCTATCGCGCTGGAGCCGCCTTTCGTCCAGACGGATCCTCATATCCTCGTGGCCCCCCGCCGGCTTGGGGGGACCGTGAGAAGGGGTGGGAGCATGTGCACGTCCCTCAACATCCGAGGGGGTTGCAACCTGCGCACCCTTCCCTTTATCCCGGCCCTCGTGGCCGGAAAACACTGTGTTGGAGCGGCTGGAGGCCTACGCATCGACCATGCGTAAGTCCTGCCGCCCGACGCCGGAAGCGCCTGGCTGGTTTGCCGCCTCTACCTATTGCTGGGCGGCATCCACTAGGCGGGCGATGTCCCGCAGCCACGGAGCGACCGGGGTCTCGCCCCCCAACGTAACTAGAGGGTGATCGAGGAGCAGCCGGGCTGCATGTAGATTCTACGCTGGGGTGTCGTTTCCCATCACAGGCGTCGTCGGAAGGGCTGTCCTCCGAGCGCGGGAGCAACACGCGTCCCTCCCAGGACGGAGGGGCCCGGGAGGTCCGACGCCCTGGCCGGGTGACGGGATCAGCTACGAGTGCTGCTCTCTTCGTGTAGGTCGTCGTGCTTGGAGCGCGAATCCGCCATACCGACGGCCGTCAAAGCTTCTTGCGAGCATCGCGAGAAGGTGGAAGGAGGGGCAATATAGCCACTAAACCCCCTACCTGGCGTGCCACTATCAGCGTAAGAGCCAATAGACACCTCCGGATCGGGTGTATATGAAGTTCGAACAGGGGGCTTTCGTGGAGATCGCTCGAGAGATGGAGGAAAGGGATCAGCGGTGAAGCTTGCAAGGAGACGCTGGGGTTTATCCAGGTTCGGGCCCTCCTGAGAGTAATAGCCCTAGTCCTGTCTGGGTGTTCTTTCTTGTATTCTTGGGGGAGACTAAAATCATCCACCCGAAAAAATCTTCCAACCCCCTCTCCCATGCACCCCAGCTCCCTTTTATACTTGGGCTGGCTGGGGCGCATGGGGGACTTACATCAATGTACCACCCTTATTACACTGCCATACCGTATTTAATGCACCTGTCACTATTCTTGAGCTGCATTCAATGCTTCTGACACAGCCGACTTTGACCCGGCCTCGGGACCCGCGTGCCTGCCGGCTCCGCACGCCTCGCCAGGGAGGGAGGATTTCCCCCATGACGTCACCCGTAATAAATGCACGCGTTGGGAACACAGACCGCTAGGCGGCCTCGGGAACTGAGCGCCAGCAGCGTGGCCTGGACGCCACCTGTCCGCTGGGCGATCAACTTGCTGAGCGCCAGCGACGTGGCCTGGACGCCACCTGTTCGCTGGGCGATCACCTCGCTGACCACCAGCGGCGTGGCCTGGACGCCACCTGTCCGTTGGGCGATAACCTTTTTACTGTGGTGAAGTGGGCACCCTGGTGTAGAATACACCGACAACCGCGGATCGCCCTTCATTGTCAGGATTCCTTTGGGCGCTGGCATCTTGATGGTTTGGTAGGCGTAGTGTACTAGGCCATGAACTTGGCCGCATTGGTCGGTCTAAGATCACGTTGTATGCGGTTTCGAAATCTGCTACATCGAAAAGAATCTTTTTGATGCAAAAATCCTCTAGCGTGCCAAACGTGACGGGCAGCTCAATCTAGCCAAGCGGTACTGACGAGGAATGCAGAGTTTTGCCATGAAAAGGTTCTGCTTCAGCTTTTATTTCGGTTCAAGGAATACCCATCTTGTCCAATATCTTGGTGGATATAAGGTTCAACAAACTGCCCCCGTCGACTAGGGTTCTGGCTACCCAGATGTTGAGTATGGTGGGTTCGACCACCACCAGGTATCGACCCGGCTTAGGGATCACAGCTGGGTGATCTTGTTGGTCGAAGGTAATTGGCACCTCTAACCATTTGAGGAAGCGGAGAAGAGAGGGAGTAACCAGACTGACCTCTCTTTCAACTGCCTTGTACTGTAACTTGGACTCATACGTGGCAGATCCCCCGAAGATATGAGCCACCTTATGTTTGGCCCCATGGTACTCGGGTTCATCATCGTTGACTTTTTCTTTGGCTTGCTCGATGCCACGTTCGACGAGGGCAATCTTGAGTTTTTCTTCGACTTTCTTGCCGATCACCTGGCACTCGTCAAAGTCATGCTTGTCCGTGTGGTGGACACGTCAGTACTTCTTACCTCCATGGATTCAACCCTTGTTGTCGCTAGTATTCCGTGTCTTGCTCCTTTCTACTGCGGTGATGGTAGAGTCGCTCTTCCGCTTCTCGCCATGGGTCTTGTTCTTCTTGGCCCCTTGCTTGGACGATTCGAGTTTATCGTTCTCTAGCTTGGGGTTGTCGAGGTAATCTCGAGCTTCGGCACGGATGGCGTATTTGTCCGCCAACTCGAACAGTTCTCGAGTGGTTCGGATCTTTCGGGTGGCGAGCTTCCCTTTAAGCTCGCGATCTTTAACCCCATTCTTGAAGGCCATTATTACAGCCTTATCGAAGATATCAGGGATCAAGTTGCGCTTATTATTGAAGCGCCTGATGAAGTCGTGCAGCGACTCCGTTGGTTCCTGGATTACTTAGTGCAAGTCACTACGGGTTCCTAGGCGCTCGTATGTGCCCTGGAAGTTGGCAACGAAATGAGCCCGCAGCTCGGCCCATGAGGATATGGATTGTGGTGGGAGGTTGAGTAGCCATGATCTTGCCACCCCATCAAGGGTGATGAGCAGATAGTTGGCCATCACCTTCTCGTTTCCACCAGCCGCCCTCATGACCATGGTGTAAATCTGTAGCCATTCAACAGGGTTAATTTTGCCCGAATATTTCTCGACGGGCCCGGTTTAAACTTGTCTAGCCATCTGACGGCTCATAGTTCATTAGTGAAGGCTGACACCCTTCATCGATATCATCGGGCGCCATCTGTCGCAGGTGATGTCTCCCCTCCGGTTGGCATGTCGGTCGGGGGGATCCTCCATGTCGATCACGGTGTGCGAGGACTCGATCTCCCAGAGAATGGCTCCTCCTTTCTTGTCACTCGCAGGCTTGCTCTTCCCGTCGATCACGCAGTACAAGGCGCAAATCCCATCAATTATGGGGGATGCGATCTCGAAGATCCACTGGGCGCCTTTGGAAATCATTGGATCAGGACGTCCATGATGTGTGGTGGCTCGACACGGTCGCCACTGATCTGGACACTGGTCGACCGCAATGCGAAGGTCGTGGCGTTCGACTTGAAGTGCCCTGCTGATGGGAGCGCCCAGGACTCGAGTTAGTTACTCGAGCGGTCTAGGCCTGTGCCGCATCTAGCAAAGCTCTCATCTGGTCGAGCACAGGAGTCATCAGGTTATCTGGATCCGATGGGGGGAGTGACTTCAGCAGCATGTGAGCACACTGGATGTTTGCTTCAGGAGTACTGAAGACATCATTGCTGCGGTGCTGCTGGGAAGCTGACCTTGTGACACGATCGGACCTGCTGGGGTGGTCGCGCTTTTGGAGGTCCTGTGCACTTTTGGGGGGCACCGCCTACGGGTGAGGCGTCGTCAGGTTGACCTGATCGAAACATTTTGCCAGATTTGTCGTTGTCCCTGCCGCAATCATGGCATTGGCATCTCGCCGATGGTCCGTCGTACCTAGGGCAACGACGTTGGCCGTAAGGGCCGCTAGTGGGACCACGGGTGTCTCCAGAAGAACTTGGAGTCCTAGGTTTCCCACAGCCTCTACTTGGGCAATCTTCTCTTGAGAATTTTCAGTAGAGGCGGTATTATTGTTTCTAGACACATATACGTAGCGATCGGTTTGCTTGCTACTGCCGTGGCTGCTGGAATCTTCACTGCTGCTAGAACTGTCGCTGTCTGTTTCGATACACTTTAAGAGATTGTCTCCCATAGGATCAAAATTGTGAAAGGACACTACTCGGCTTGGATCTCAAGAGCGGGATTCGATGAAGCCAACATGATTGAGCACGCCTTCGGGTCCCCATTGGTAAAGCATTGTTCCGAACGCAATCTGGAATCTAACTGCTGGGACTTGGTCGATGGAGGTGCTTGAGTCGATAGCATTGATGGAACTGTTGTCGACTCCACGGAAAGTCTCGCCATCATCATGATTGATTTGCAAAACAGTTGAAGGCCCCTACCTAGCGCACCAACTGTAGAAGGTTATGAAATCGACGGTAAATTTATAAACGGGTACCTTCGGGGATTGCAGGATTAACAGAACACGCAATGCACAATTTAGACAGGTTCGGGCCTCACGATCGAGTAACACCCTACTCTTGTGGTTTGCACTATCAGATCGATAGAGATGGAGTACAAATCAAGGAGGTCCAGATCTGGTTACAATCAAAATGGGAAAACTAAGACTAGATCTAATCTTTTGACTAAGGCCTAGCAGATCCTCTCCTCTGGCTTCGTCTCCTCTTTGCTTAGGTTTCTTCCTCTATTTTTATAGCTGGGTGCACTATCTTATGGAGACATCGCTGGATGAGGACTCCGAGTCATACCCGATTAGGGGATCCTCGTTCCTGGAATCCGCATAAGGTAAATAACCTTCCTTATTATCTGGCGTACTCGAGCCGATCTCCTCGTCTGGGGAGTATGATCGAGTCCTTCCAGATATAGAGATACTCCTTCCGTTATCATCTCGTCCCATGAAAATAGGGTTCTAGATTCCTGGAATATACGATATGATCTTTAACTTTTCATTGCGCGTACATATCCCATATTTAGATATTTGACAAAACTGAATAATTATTGGTTATTAGGAGAGGGTATTGGAGGGATATTGAAAGTGCATCTAGGCCCCTCATTTTATTTTGGTGATTAATGATGACACAATTAAAGTGATCTAATGCTTCAACTAAGAATAATGCAGTTATCGAGATCACTTCTAGCTTGGAACAAGATTGAACACTCCTAAGCGCGTCAAATTTCGACAAAACGGCATCAAGACGAAGACTTGTAATTTTTATATTACTTTGAGTCTTAAGGATAGCCGTACTATTAAGAGGATGCGACGGAAAATCAATTTTAGGATGTGCATGTGCTCAACATCAAAATTTGCATTCAAACTAGCACTCAAACACTTGCATTTCCCAAAAACTGGATTTCAAACCGAGCCAGTTAACTCGGAGAGTCCGGACACTAAGTCCGGAGTATCCGGACTCAGTCCGGAGTATCCGGACTTTTGGTCCGGAGTCTCCGGGTTAACCCTCTCGCAAAGCAATTCGGATAGTCCGGAGTGTCCGGACATTTTGTCCGGAGAGTCCGGACAACCCGGAGTCTCCGGGTTAATTGTCCGGAGTCTCCGGACAGTTCAAAAAGGGGACAAACGGCTAGTTTTCAAAAAGACTATTTAAAGCCTCCACTCCCCCCCCCCAACGGCTAGAATCTCTATTGAGCTCATTCATAGCAGCATTCAAGCCATTCCTAACCTCTTCCAAGCATTCAATAGAGCTCATACTTCCTCCCACCATGAGATTTGGGTGTTGATCCATTTTGGTGAGGAGAGGAAGAAGTAAAGTGCTAAGTGCATTCATTTCTAGTTGTTGAGCACTAGTTCATCCTCCAAGCGATTCTTCGTGGCATTTTTACTCTTGGAGGTTGAAGGTCTCCTAGACGGCTAGGAGTCACCGGGAGCTACCAACGCGTGTGGTGAGCCCCGGTCGTTTGTGAAGGCGAGTCTCGCCTCCGAAAGGAAAGAGACAAGAAGTGAAACCGGCGAGTGCATTTGTGCAACACCGGGAGGAAAGCGGGTTGAAAGAGACCCCGGCTCAAGTGTGACCGAGCCACCTCAACGGAGACGTAGGATTCCCTTCAAGAATCCGAACTTCGGTGAAAAATCGCTTCTCTCGTTCTCTCTTTTACTTCCTAGTCTTGCTTATTTGGATTTGAATTTGTAAAGTTAAATCTAGCTCTTCGCTTAGCTTTAATTCAAATCCTTACTAGTAATTGTTTTAGGTTGTTCTTGCTATCTATTTCTAGTGGTTTATTGTGCTTGCTAGAGTAGTTTTATTTGCGCTCCCGAGCCAGCTAACCCGGAGAGTCCGGACACAAGACCGGACACTCCGGACAAGCCGGAGTATCCGGACCAAAACCCGGAGACTCTGGGTTGACCAGCTCGGCCTGTTTTAATTCCGCTGCGATTTTTTAATCCGCCTATTCACCCCCCCTCTAGGCGACATCGTTGGTCCTTTCAGATATAACCCCACTCTAAGACTTTGCCTTCTCACCCATGATCTATGTACCAGAAAATCTCATTTTTTTTTACTGACGCAGCTTGCTGCTGTCCTTTACGGTGCTACAGTACCTTTTTTAGCACTTTTACAGTACACTAAATTGAATATAAGCTGTTCATTTTTTCGATCCGATGAATCAGATTAATCGAGTTTATTTATATTTTATATGATAATAAAGTAGTATAGATATCCTTAACAAATTAATAACTAAATCTGATTTTTACTATACATTATATATTACTAATATAATACACCATAATTTTTTTCTTTCGCTACGGCCGCTTAAAACTCCTGCCTGGCTCTGTACAGCCTGCACGTCTCGTGCCCCAGTCGCCTAGGCCTCGGCGTGATGATTATTTTCGCGACGCTACAGCACTTAAATACTCTTCCGCTGTTTCTTTTGTTGCTTTGTGCTACAGTCGCCGAGCACTGTACCGAAGGGAATCTGCTACTGCAGTACGTACAACACAGTTCCGTTTTTGCGTCGCTTTTCGCTCTGCACCACGTGACGTCCTTGTTGACTTCCTTGCGCTCTGCTGCACTCGTCTGCAGTATTCAATCATGGAGCACCTGTCCCCTGTGAAGCAAAGCCTGAGGCAATGGAGGCATGGAGCCTCGGTTTTGATGCTGTCCCAAAAGTTTGCTGCTTCGCTGCTACTGTACGAGTACTGCAATTACGGTACCTCGCCCGGTTGGATGTTGTACATCACGAATTTGTGAAATTTTCACTGTTTTAGCCCCGGTTAAAAATATTTTTAGGATATTAACCGGCATTAAACTTTTTTAGCAGAAATAGCCCTACCGGAGGTTGCAGCAGACGAGGAGAGTTGCAGGCTACCTACAGCCAACCCCAAGCACTGCAAGTCGAATTTTCATGTTTTTTTTTTGTGAAGTGTATGAACTTGCTGTGGACTCCTTCCACTGCAAGTCGAATTTCCATTTTTTTTTTCTTTTTTTTGTTGTTTTATTTTTTATAACCGGAGCTGATTGAACAGATAATAATTTTCGTTGTATAACTCCAAATTAAATGAGACAATTTTTGACGAGTACTCGTACCATGGGTACCCCCAGCAACCCGGGACGCCGAATGGGCTACCTCAAGTCCAACTCTGGCCGAAGGCCCCGCTGGGCACAAAGGACGCTCGTCCCCGACCAAAACAACCAGGGGGCGATCCGACCCCCACCATAGGTCAGACGCCCCATAAGCCCCGACCAAGCTAAGACAACCTCCGCCAAGGATCGGGTGCCAGACCATCACCAGTCGTTGGCCACCTGCCCTACGAACACGATGGCTCAGAATGATCGCGTGAGGGCAGGTGGCTCCTTCCCGAGGTAGCAGGGAGGTTACCAAAGTCAAGCATCAGTCTCATCGTCCAGTCATGCACAGTGGGGGGATGCGCTCCCTCCCGAGGCGACACCAGAGCCAGGCGTTATGGCGTCAGCACCTGTCAAACGCGCAGAGGGTTTGTGCGCCACTTCCCGGCGAAGCAGAAAACCATACCACTCGATGTATCTACCGACCCAGCGTGGAGTGAGCAAACATCGGTCGGTGGGCAAGGCTGAAGACCAGGACTCCAAGGCGTAGAACACCCCATCCTTTCTTTTCCAGATTTCCATGTAACCTGCCCCCTCCATCTATATAAAGGGAGGCAGGACCCTCAGGGAGGGGGACGGACTTTTTACGAACAAAAATAGTTCTCGAGGCCATTCCTCAGCCCTCGCTTGTAAACACTATGCAGTCATCTGCACCCAAAGCAATACAGATCCACCACACAAACTGGAGTAGGGACATTCGGCCCGAACCAGTATACTTCTTGGGCTCCCCGAGTCAGGCCATCCAAGGAGAGGGAATGCGCGACCCCTTGACTAAAATTCATTAGCCGGTATTCGAAACACCGACAACTTTCAAAATTTGTATAAAATCATGTAGATTATTAATATGTAAAATTATTTTAGTTTTGATTATGAATATCCAAATTCCGTTGCAGCTGCATGTCCGGTTATACAAAAACCGAACAAATCGAACAAGCGCATTGTTTATGTTTTTTTCGGAAAATTCCGTATTTAATACAACTTTTGACTCGCATTGTATGAACAAGTGCATTGTATTTAATACAACTTCTGCGTCTGTGCGAACCAGGCATCACACCCCCACCAAAGAGTATACACATCGATATGAAATGTGGGATTTCGGAGTGAAACAACAACACGCTGCAGCCTGTGCATCTTTCATAAAGGGTGACAGGCCATGCAACTTTGCGAAAGAGTGATAGGCCATGCAGCTTTGCCAAAGGGACATGTTCTACAGTTGTGTGGACACCCGAAAGCCCCGAATTGTTACAAAAAATTACAAGGAAGCGTGATATTTTATGGGCTGCCGAAAGGTCTTAAGCGTTATCGTTTGTTGCCAACTATAATACTTGGGGGTTTTGCGCTAGTACAATTTAGGTGTAAATAAAAGGTCCATCTTGCAAAGAGCAAAAATGCTCCATCAACATTACAAAAACTACAACAGGTACATCACGGGTACTTCACTAATACATAAAATTTTAATTACTCTTGACACCAGCGATACAATATTAGAACTTACCCGAATCATCACTATCAATATCAATACTCTCATCTTCGAAAAACTGCCAATGGTCACGTTTGCCCTCATCATCGGTCTGGTAGTCATACGGAAGAATCAAATTAGGGTCTTTAGCTTGGAGGTTATCTTCTAGGGCCTGCTCAAGGAAGGGATCTTCAGCTTCAGGGTCATTTTCTTGTTTAGGCTGTACTATGTCTGTTTGCGGTAATTCACTTAATGTTAGCCTGTTAAGTTCCTGCCCGAGGTTCACCCTCTGCTTTACATCAGGCAGCATCCTGTTTGGTACTGTAGTACTAGGATGCTCCCTCAATGTATTAAGGCAGTCTGCCCACTGGAAATATTGGCATCCAGTAGACTACACAACAGTGTGAACATGCTTATATAAAACTCCAGCAGGAGAATAATCATCAAAACCTGAAAAAAATGGAAATACATTTTGATTTATAGAGAAATTAGGGCATTTATAAAATACCCGTCCGTTATTTTCCGCAGTGGCGGAGTAGAGCACACGAGCTTCCACATGGCAGTTAGAGCAATTTACCCGCCTTGCATTGGCAACCGATGAACTAGGCACGTGAGACATGGCTTTCACAGAAGCGACGAACGCTGAAGTGGGATAAGGAAGAAGATGTTATGACCAAGATGAGGAAGACGATATAAAATGCTAAATGTTTCAGTGAGGATATGTATGCTCAATGTTTTCTCTTCGGGTTGTGGAACCCCTTGCATCCTCAATTTATAGCGAGAGGTGCATGCTTTTGCTTTTGGCGTTTCGATTAGACTCGATAGGACGGCAATAATGCAAATAGTGCATGCTTTTGCTTTCGGTGTTTCGATTAGACTCGATAGGACAGCAATAATGTAGCTGGTGGCACGAGAGAATCTGCCGAGGGGGGCGGCACAGGTGGCGCGAGGGAGTTAAGCAAACAGAGCGGGCTGGGCTGTGGAGCGTGTCGCCAAGTGGAGACGGGCAGGCCAGCCTACAGCAGAGAGCACTCTGCACAGCCATCTCAGTGTGATGTGACACCACGGTGCTTTCAGCTTTCTCAGACTGATTGGACAACACTCTGGTGCCCTACGCGACTATGATTGTTAGGGTTTTTGCGCGAGTCGAATTGAGATGCAAAGAAAGGTGTAATTGAGATATTTGTGCGGAACATGATAGTCCGTATATCAAAGAGCTAAGCTGGTCCATTCCTAAAAAAAACAACCTTCGAACATGATATTTCATGGGCTGCCGAAAAGGCTTCAGAGTTATCGGCACTACGCTACTATGATTTTTAGGGTTTTTACGCGAGTCGAATTGAGATGCAAAGAAAGGTGTAATTGAGATATATCTACGGAACATGGTAGTCCCGTATATCGGAGAGCTAAGCTAGTCAATTCTTAAAAAAAACAACCTTTGAACATGATATTTCACGAGCTACCGAAAAGGCTTCAGAGTTATCGGCACTACGCGACTATGATTTTTAGGGTTTTTGCGCGAGTCAAATTGAGATGCAAAGAAAGGTGTAATTGAGATATTTTTGCGAAACATGGTAGTCCGTATATCAGAGAGCTAAGCTGGTTCATTCTTTGAAAAAAAATAACCTTCCAACATGAAATTTCACGGGCTGCCGAAAAGGCTTCAGAGTTATCGGCATTGCGCGACTATGATTTTTAGGGTTTTTGCATGATTCGAATTGAGATGCAAACAAAGGTGTAATTGAGATATTTCTACGGAACATGGTAGTCCATATATCAGAGAGCTAAGCTGATCCATTCTTCGAAAAAACAACCTTCGAATATGAAATTTTACGGGCTGCCGAAAAAGCTTCAGAGTTATCGGCACTGAGCGACTATGAGATGCAAAGAATGGTGTAATTGAGATATTTCTGCAGAACATGGTAGTCCATATATCAGGGAGCTATGCTGGTCCATTCTTCGAAAAAACAACCTTCGAACATGAAATTTCACAAGGCTTCAAAGTTATCGGCACTGAGCGACTATGATTTTTAGGGTTTTTGCGCGAATCGAATTGAGATGCAAAGAAAGGTGTAATTGAGATATTTGTTCGAAATATGGTAGTTCGTATATCAGGGAGCTAACCTGGTTCATTCTTCGAAAAAACAACCTTCGAACATGATATTTCACAGGCTGCCGAAAAGACTTCAGAGTTATCGCCAGTGTTTTATCGCTTGGTGGTATGCAGCGTGTTGTCCAATCACTCTGAGAAAGTTGACAGTGGCGTGGTGTCACATCGCACTGAGAAGACTATGCATAGTACTCTCTAGTGCAGGCTGCCCTGCCCATCTCCGCTCAGCGACGCGCTCCACCGCTTGCCCCCCCCATCAGACTCCCTCCCATAAAATAACAAAAATGTGAGTTCTAATAAACAAATTTTCATTTCACAAACTACAAACTGGCTCACATTACATAATATTAGCGGTGGTGGGTCCAGTTCTGTAAATAAAATTTCGTATTTAATACAATGCGAGTCAAAAATTGTGTTAAATACGGAATTTTCCGAAAAAAAACATAAACAATGCATGTCTGGTTTACCAGAAACCAGAAATATGCTTTGTCCGGTTTGTGAAGAAACAAATACGCTTTATTCAGTTTTTGTACAACCGGACATGCATCTGCAGCGGAATTTGGATATTCATAATCAAAACTAAAATATTTGTACATATTAACAATCTCAATGATTTCACACAAATTTAGAAAGTTGTCTCATTTAATTTGGAGTTGTACAACGAAATTTATTGTCCATTCAATAGCTCAAATCAAAAACAAAAAATAAATCAGCAAATAAACAAAAGAGGGTGGAAGACTATCAAAACTTCGTTCATAACTCCATTCGGGGTGTACTGCTATGTCACGATACCATTCGGGCTAAAAAACGCTGGCACGACATACCAACGCGCGATCCAGCGGTGTTTTCACACTCATCTCGGATGCAATGTGGAGGCGTACGTAGACGACATTGTGGTCAAAACCCAAAAGAGGGAGAATCTCGTGTCTGATCTGGCTGAGACATTCGAGAGCCTACGAGCTTACAAGATGAAGCTCAACCCTGAGAAGTGCATTTTTGGCGTCCCTTCGGGAAAGCTGCTCGGATTCATTGTGTCCCATCGGGGTATCGAGGTGAACCCCGAGAAGATCGATGCTATCATGAAGATGAAGCCCCCATCCACTCAAAGGGATGTCCAGAAGTTGACCGGGTGCATGGTGGCGCTCGGCCGGTTCATTTCCCGACTAGGCGCTCGGGGGATGCCATTCTTTAAGCTTCTAGGAAGCAGGAAGGATTTCAATGGACATCAGAGGCACAACAAGCATTCAAAGACCTCAAGAGGTTCCTCACAACCACACCAGTACTGGCTTCGCCCATGCTGGAAGAACCTCTTTTGCTCTACATAGCAGCCACGACCCATGTGGTCAATACGACAGTCATCGTAGAGTGAGATGAGGAGGGCTACTCACAGAAGGTTCAATACCCGGTCTACTTCGTCAGTGAAGTACTGGGAGACTCCAAGGTGTGGTACCCGTAAGTGCAAAAACTGTTATATGCCGTGCTACTTACTTCCCAAAAGTTAAAGCATTACTTTCAAGAGCATGCGATTTCGATGGTCACCTCCTTCCCGCTTGGTGATATACTTCACAATCGGGAAGCCACCGGGAGGATCACGAAATGGGCAGTCGAGCTCGGGGATTTTGAGATTTACTTCAAGTCTCGAACCGCGATTAAGTCCCAAGTCGTGGCTGACTTCACCGCCGGATGGGTGGAAATGCAGAGTACCACGAATAATGAGGATCTCGAGTACTGGACAATGTACTTCGATGGTTCCCTCACACTGAATGGAGCAGGGGGTGGGGTCGTGCTCATCTCTCCGACAAAGGAGAGGTTAAAGTATGTTCTCCAGATCCATTTTCAACATCCAACAATGCCGCCAAATACAAGGCACTCATCCATGAACTCCGCATTGCCGTCGCCCTCGGTATCCGGAGGTTGGTGGCGCGCGGAGATTCGCAACTTGTCGTCAATCAAGTGCGGAAAGAATGGTCCTGTCTCGGTGATAGTATGGTGGCGTATTGTAAGGAGGTGTGTAGGTTGGAAGATAAATTCGATGGGTTGGAACTCGCCCATGTACTCCGGTGGGACAACGAGGCTGCAGACGAGTTAGCAAGACTAGGCTCCAGTCGGGCGCTAGTACCGGCCGGCGTGTTCGTCGAAGAGATACACAAGCCATCGATAGGCCGACAAGACACGAGCAAATCGGAGGGGAAGCCGGTCAAAGACGAGGTCCTAGCCATCAGCCCCGATTGGACAGTCCCCTATTTGGCTTATCTCCTAAAGGGCACACTCCCTGATGATCGTACACAAGCCAAACGCATCATCCGTCAAAGCAAGAGCTATGTGGTAGTTGGGCAAGAGCTCTTCCGCAAGAGTGCCTCTGACATCCTAAGGTGCTGCATATCAAAGTTGGAAGGAAAGGCCCCTTAACGACATCCACTCAGGTGTATGCGACACCACGCCGCGTCAACCACCTTAGTTGGGAAGGCTTATCAGCAAGGCTTCTTCTGGCCGACTGCTGTGACGGATGCTCAGGACATCATCCGCACATGTGAAGGATGCCAGTTCTTTGCTCGTCAAATCCATGTGCCGGCCCAGGAGTTGTAGACTATCCCGATCACCTGGCCGTTTGCAGTATCGGGCCCCTGAAGAAGGCTCAAGGAGGATATACACACCTCTTAGTCGCCATTGATAAATTCACCAAGTGGATCGAAGCGAAGCCAGTCGCCACAATCACGGTGACCAAAGCACGAGAGTTTTTCCAAGAGTTCGTAATCAGATTTGGCGTGCCGAATAGGATCATCACCGACAACGGCACTCAATTCAGAGGCGAAGAATTTCAAGACTGGTGCAACGAGCTTGGTATTAAGATCTGCTTTGCTTTGGTGGCCCACCCACGAAGTAATGGCCAGATCAAGCGAGCTAATGGGATGGTGCTGCAAGGCTTGAAAGCCCGGGTGTTCGATCGTCTGAAGCCGTATGCCACTCGATGGGTCAAAGAATTGCCTTCGGTACTCTGGGGGTTGCGAACAACCCCGAGTAGAGCCATCGGGCAGTCACCTCTCTTTCTAACATATGGCTCAGAGGTGGTCCTTCTCACTGAGTTGAAATTCGGATCCCCACGGGTCCTGAACTACGACGAGACTAAGTCTGAAGCAAACTGGCTGGAGGACCTCGATCGACTGGATGAAGCCAGAAATGTCGTAGCGATCCAGTCGGCTAAATATCTCCAAGGACTGCATCGTTACCATGACCGAAATGTCCGGGGCCGAGCATTCTCCAAAGGAGATCTGGTTCTAAGAAAGAATCAGAAATGTGAGCGTAAGCTCTCCCCAAGCTGGGAAGGCCCCTACATTATCAATGAAATGACGCGCTCGGGGGCTTACAGACTCAAGCGAGAAGACAACACGGTCATTGGAAACACATGGAACATAGAACAGCTACGTCACTTCTATCCCTAAAATTCTATATACTGGCCATGTCACATTTAAATGCGGTCTCTAATTCTAACTTCCTACTTAGTTGAAACCAACTAAGCAATAAGTCGGGGGCTACGAGGGGTTCATAAGTACCGTTTGTTTGAAAAAATGCTCGTCCGTTCGTGTTCCCTAACAAAAGGAAAAATGCCTGAGTACATCAAAACCCCGAATCCGGGGGCTAGACTAGTCGGGCAAACTCAAAAAACCAAGCATGAAAGGGAAGAGCTAAAGCCAAAAGTTAATACTAGTATCATCCCATTATATTACATCATGTAAGGGTTTTTCATACAGATAGAGAAAGAGAGAAAAAAGGGGGAGAAGAAGGCCTAAGCACGGCGAAAGCAGCCAACTGCCTCGATGAGGGCGTCCCTAACCTCGTGCAGCCTTGGGGCGACCTCAATGAGGAGGTCGAGGACGGCGGTGTCGCGCTCCATGGCCTCCATCTCCGGAATTTCGGCTAGGGCAAGGTTGAACAGAGCCCAGAGCTCGGCTAGGTCCTCCTCGTTGAGGGCTACCGGCTGGGCATCCGCCATCGAAAGCTCTCGGAAGTGGTCAAGGGCTGCGAGGACAAATGGCAAGGCTGGGAAAAGGGTGATCACTCATGTAGTGGCAACATCCTTTTATACCCAAGACGGGGAAGCCGAAAAGATTCGAGTAAATGTTGGCGCGGGGAACAAGGCGGTCCCACGCAAATGAAAGAAGCCAGGCAATTAAAGATATTTCGGGGGATAACAAAGTCGTTAAGGCTAAAAATCGACCCTGGGAGATAGAGTGAAGAAATTGCAGTCGAAAACGTTCGAATATTACATCAAGATAAAGCCAAGTTCAAGTATTCTACCAGGGAGGCTGACACCTCTTTAACTTCGTCAAGGAGAGTTGCAGCTTGATCTTCATCGATGGTGCTGGCGAAGCCCTCTTTGACAGCCGCAAGATCCACTCGGGGATAGAGTGACTTCACGACAGCCAGAGCCTGGCGGGAGCTTGTGATCGCCATCTCCCGGATGTGGGTCCTGAGCTTCTCGGGTCCCCCAGCCAGCCACGCGGCCGCCTCCTTGGCATCCTAAGGCCTAGTGTTGGGGTTCAAGAACATCAACATTTCCTTCGAAGCCTCTTGGTGTCGGGCGCATAGCGACTCCACCAACTTGATCCTTTCATTCAAGACGCCGAATTGTGCTTGCGTCTTCACCCGATACTCTGCAAGCGAGTTGGGTCGACATCAGGGACTCGGTTAACACCAGGAGAGCAGAACCAGACCAAATGTACCTTCAAGCTCTCGCTCCAGCTTTTCCGAGTTCCTGCGAGCTTGGGACTCGGAACTCTGCAGCTTCTTCAGCTGCTCTTGGGCTGCTCGGAGCTTCTCCTGGAGGTCAGCAACCATTGAATCCCGGGCTAAAGAAGGAGCAGGAGCGAATCAAAAGACAAGCAAACTGATTGGGAAGTGAAACACATAAGAAGGCACTCACCCCGGAGGGAGTCGGCCAGCCCTGACCTCTTCGCTTGTAGGGACTGGACTAGGGCGTGTTGACTCTGCAACCCAATGTTGCTCTCGGTCCAGACCTGCTCAAGCTCTGCCTCTACTCTCGGCACTCCTTGACCTTTGGGATCAGCTTCCGGAGGAGGGAGTCCCTTTTTTCGGAACGGTCGCCTAATTTTTGGAGACAACCAAGCAGAGTGAATAAGGACAGGTGCCGAGTTGAAGACGAAGGAAGGAAGCCAACTGCCTCACCAAAATCAGCTGCGCGCCCTCGACGGCGCGCTCATAAAGACACTGCCTCTCGCGCGCCTCTTCCTCCCAATCGTCAAGCTCAACCCACTCGCCCGTCTCAGTGTGCCACCTAAAGACGTAAGGGTGACCTTGGGCAGGGTGGCAGATCTCGCTGCACCTACTCAACTGGAGGAATGAGGGTGGAGTCTAGGTGAGACTGGACCACGCCGCGACCTCGGGCTCACCCGAAGAAGAGACGCGGCCGACCGGGGGGAGCTCAATGTTTTCCCCGGGATCGGAGGCAACAGGGGGGAGCTCAATGTTTTCCCCAAACCCGATTGTGAGCGGGGGGAGCTCAGCGTTCGCTTCGGACTCGGTAGCCACCGAAGGGGTACTAGTGACTAGGACCGAGGCGGCGGTACCACTCCCGGGCATAGGCGCGACTGGTAAAACCACCCCTGCCTGGCGAGGAATGTCTCCGACTTCAGCTACAGATGTCGGCCCAGTTGAAATGTCCACAGGGATCTCAACTGAGGGAACTCTGTGAAAAAGCGAACGAGTCAAGATACAGTCCAGAAAATCAGTCGGAGTCGATAGGGAAGCAAACCTGTCGGAATTCCTCATCTTCATCCTGGGCGTTTTTCGAGCAGGAGCACCGCTCGGTGGAGGGGTCAATTGTGCTGGTGGCTGAGTCACCGGCTCCCAGGCAGTGGAACCCCCCGCCACGCAGATAGCCTCATGGACCTCACCGGGTGCTAGTTCTTTCCCCTTTTTAGCATCCGGCACGGCACTCGGTCTTGGGAGCTCTGCAGGAGACGCTGGCGCTGCGACGTGTTCAGCTGGGGGCTTGGCAATTGCAAGTCCCCCAGTCGGATGCGAGGAAGCCAGGGCCTCCTCGGGCTTCAGTCTATTTTCTTCCCCAGCGACCGACCCTTCAGCAGAAGGGATGGAGGGACACTTCCTCTTGGCACCTCTGAGCTGAGCAACACGCGAGATCGGAGTATCAGAGAAGAATGCAATTTGATCCTGCAAAAGGCGTGAAGACACGATCAAGCAACATCCAATCGGGCACCGGCAGATTGTAGAAAAATAAACTCTCACCGCAAGAGGGGGCCGCGCGGCATTGAAGGGATCCACACGACCCTTGACCACAATTCGGGTGCCTAGAGGGAAGAAGTTGGACATCCGCTCCATGAGCACCTGGGGGGTGAGGGCCTCGGGTGTCTCGCGCGAAGGGTTGTCCCTTCCGACGTACTCAAACCCCAAGTGAACCCTGTCCTTGAGGGGCTGAATGCGGTGCCGACTGAAGTTGACAGCAACCTCAACCCCGTCCAATCCCTTCTCCTTCAGGCCAGCGATGAGCTTCAATAGGTCGGCGACCTGATCCATATCGCTATCGGGAGGGGTGCTCACCCAAGAGGTCGAGAAAGCAGGTGCGGTCCCGATACAAGGGGGAAGAAAGGGGCCGAGCTTGGAGAAGTAGAACCACTCGCTGTGCCAGCCTTTGTTGGAAGATTTGAAAGGGGTGCATAGGTAGTCCTTCTTCATCCCATCGAGTAGCTGAATGCCGGCTCCTCCAACTACCTTGGGAGCATTCTTGCTTGGATAGGGTTTAAGGAGAAAAAGGTGGCAGAAAAGGGCGAAATGCGGGCGAATACCAAGATACGCCTCGCACAAATGAATGAAAATAGAAATTTGAAGAATGGAGTTGGGATTCAAGTTGACCAACTCAACCTGATAATGATGGAGTAGGCTGCGGAAAAAGCCCTGCCAGGGAGGCCGAACCCCCGTTGGAAGAAGGTCTCGAATACCACGACCTCGTCGAATCGGGGAGTGGGGAAGGGTTTGCCAGCGGCAGGGCAGGCGTGGATCAACTCCAGGGGAGGAAGAACCCCGGAAGCGACCAGCCCCTCCAAGCGCCTCATCGTCGTTACAGAGGTGACCCAATCCTCGGGTGGGGATTACACGGAGGTGCTGCGGGACGAGGAGGAGGAAGACATGGCCGACCAAGCTCAGCCTCGGCTAGGTCGCGCTGGCGAAGATTGCTATGGGAACGACCGAACAAAACACGGAGAGGGAAATTGGGGGAAGAGCGCAAGGGGCAAGTGGCCTCTTGGTCTGCCCCTATCCCATCCTTATAAGAGCCAATGCTATTTCCCACTCGATAGTGGGAGGGGCATTCCGGTTACTACACTTTGACTGGGAATGACCTATAACACGCCTTATAATGGGCCGCCAGCAATGCCCCAGAACAATCGGGCATTAGTGTTCTCAGTCCCGGCCCAATTCGGGACATGGTACGCCCACACAGGGCCCAGTGGCCGTGAGCCGCTTTCAAGCGGAATTGGGTACCTGTGAAATCATGTGCTGAAAAATTGGATTAATGATGCATTTGGCATTACGAAGTGTTTGTGCTCTGGCATGTGTGGTAATTGTGCATGTGTTATTGTTGAAGTGCCGGACTGTTTTTGAAGTTACAGAGATTGTTCCTTTTGCGCCGGACTAAATTCTCAAGAAAAGTAAGCTTTTCATGTACGCCGGACCAAATTTTTTGGTCCGTCGCGAACGGCGCTTTGAGGTTTGATTTTGCATTTTTCTTTGGTCCGCCGTGAATGTGATTTTGAAGCAATTGCGTCGGACCAAGTTTTACAAAAACAGAAGGTTTTACATGTACGCCGGACCAAATTTTTTGGTCCGTAGTGAACTGCGTTTTTGAAGGTTGTTTTCGCATGTACGCCGGACCATTTTTCTTTTGTCCGCCGTGAACATGTTTTTGAGCCTTTTTGCACCGGACCAAATTGACATGTAACCGAGACTTTGACGTGTACGCCAAGCCAAACTTTTGGTCCGTCATGAGTTGCGTCGGACCAAGGATTCGATCCAGCGTGAACGGTATTTTCTAGGGTTTGATCCCTGTGTGCGTCGGACCATGGGTTTGGTCTGTCGTGAATGTGATGTGCTCGGTTAGGTCTTTTGCAATTTTGAAATTGTGTTTTACTTGATACAATGCGCTCGTGTGAGTGATTGCATGGACTAATGTTGAGTCAAGTCGTGGACTTGTGCTCGGAATCGTTTTGTGGTTTGTTCATGTGCAGGTGTTGCTCAAGGGCGAACGTTGTCGATGACGGGACCGAAACTAGGTTCATGGAGGAACTGAGGTTCGGGACTAGGTTATAGAGGAATCGAGGTCTTGGTGGTCAAGGATGTCATGCGGGATGTTCGGGCTAGAGAGCAGTGCACATGCAGGCTTGTTAGTCACGTGAGTATGGAAGGGAGGTCGTACGCATGCAGAGTTGTAATCGTTTGGGGTAGCTTGCATGTATTGAGCCAGGTTAGACCAAGTGGACATGCATGCGTACTCTTTGTGTTTGCCCTATATAAATAGGGGGAGGTGCCTCCAGTTTATGTATCAATGGTGTGTGCGTTAGTGTTTCCTCTTGCACAGGTTTTAGGGTTTGTACTCTTTTGATTGGAGTGCTTTAGACAAAAACAAATAAAGATCAATTTCTTCTAGATCCTTTGCGTGCTACAGTAATCTCGAAGCTACAGTACCCGCGAGTTACTGTTCATCCGAGTTTTCTGTTTTCGCTCTCTCTCCCAGTTTTTTGGTTTAGTAGATTGTTTTTGTATTTACATTGATTCTTTCTATTTCATCTTGATTTGATCCATCCAAAACCTTTCTAGGGTCTTGATTTAGAGTTCCTCAAAGTTTTGTTGGTTAGTCTTTTGTCATTCTTATTTAATCTGCAAGTTTTGGTTAGATCAATTCTCGTCATGTTCTGTCACAGTAAGCTTGTGTAGCACCCCAATTTTTGCTTTTTTATGAATTTAAGTGAAATTCTACACTTTTGAGAATTTTTGGAATTTTCTGTGATTTATTTGGATTTAATTTGAATTTATTCCCTTTTGAGATAATTAAATATTTTAAATTTTAAATAAAATTTTGTTGGAAATATTTTATTTGATTCCAAAATGTCTCAAAGTATTTTCCAGAATTTTTCTGGAATTTCTCTGATTATTTTGCTATTTTTCTTGAATTATTTGAATTTCTAGAAATTATTTTGATTTTTAAACGCTGGAAAATCCGAACGGGTTTGCATTGTTCCTCCAACCGAACCCGGGTCAGACTCGAGTCCGATCGAGCCGTTCGACCAGCCAAACCCTACCCGCGCGGGCCGTTGGATCGAGATCCAACGGCCACGATTTCGCCGCGTGTACGCGCACGCACGACCGTTGGATCATTTCCACATGGAGGGCCACGATTGCTCCATGTCGTCTCCGTCTCCGAGTCGGACAGCGCCGCCGTGTGGGCCTTGGTTTCCGGATTATGCGCGGACGTCGAGGCTATTTAATGCCCTGACCCCGCCGCCATGTTCCCCTCGGTCGTGCGCATCGGATGCCCTAGCTGCTCGAGCTCAAGCCGCCGCCTTGCGCCCGCTATCGCTCATCGTAGTTCGTGGAGTTGCCACCGCGGTATTTCTTCGTTTTTGGCGCCGTTAGTCATCCTCCGCCGCGTTCAAGCCCAGTTACGGAACCCTCGCGTCGAGCCGCGTCGGGGAGGACCATCCACTTCGCCGGAACGTGCCCGAAGCGCCGTTGGCCGTGTCGTCGTCTCCGGCTTCGGCCAGCCAGCTCCGCCGTGGACATCGCCGAACCAGCGAAGCTCCGCAGCCATTCGATCTTCATCCAACGATCCAGGTGAGTTCACGTCACCCCGTGTAAATTCCACGTTGCAGTTTTAGATCTAATATCAACCGTTGGATCTAGATCCAATGCTCTAGATTGAGCCATGTAGCCCCTAGACCGCATCGTGCTAGATCCAATCACAGCCATTAGATCTAGGTCGTACGGTTAGATTTAGTCCGCATTGTAGCGTTAGATGCGATCTCAGCCGTTCGATCGAAATCGAACGGTGTAGTTTGATCCACGTGTCGCCGCCCGGGACATGCCGCGTCGCCCCCATGACGCTGTGAAACCCGATCTAATCCTTACCATCCGATTCAAATCGAACGGTCCAGATTGAACCACGTGATCCCACTGTAGCAGGATTTGATCCGATCTGGACCATTGGATTTCAAACCAATGGCCCAGATCGTGCCACGTGGTTTGCCCGGTCATCGCTAACGTCAGCAGTGACATCAGCATGGGCCCGTGTGTCAGTGGCTCAGTCCACCATGCGGTGACGTCATCCGTGACGTCATGCTGACGTCACGGTGGGGCCCGCGTGTCAGTACCGTGTGGCCGAGCGCGATGACGTCATCCGAGTGGACCCACGTGTCAGTGACGCGTGCGCCGTGGATCGGGTCCATGGTGGATCGGACCCGAGCCGTGGGCTGGGTCTATGGACCGGCTGATGCAAGCTGACATCATAATTCGATTTTTCAATAGAAAAAAAATTCGGTGGAAATTCAATTTCCATGCTGACGCAATAAATCAATTTTTCAATAGAAAAATAAATGAATTAATTCGGTTTATTCTTTTATTTGATTTTTCAAACTTCAAACGCTTATAACTTTTGCGTTTTAACTCCGATTTGAGTGATTCCAATTTCTAAATTTTTATAAAATTGAGATCTACTTAATGGTGAATTTATTTAATTTTTGGACATGAGTTTACCTCTGTTTATATTTAATTAACTGATTTTCCAAACTTTAAACGGGAATAACTTTTGCGTTTTAGCACCGATTTGGACGATTCAAATATCTAATTTTTTTTATAAAAATGGGCTCTCTCTGTTTATGAAGTTTATTTGAATTTTTGAACGCTTTTTGCCTACTGTTTATTTATGTTATTGCTATTGCCCGCGTTACGAGTAGACGTTGAAGTGCCCGAAGGCTACGAAGATGAAGTTTTGACCCAGGAGCCAGCTCAAGACCAAGAACAAGTGCTCTTTGAAGGCAAGTTATGCTTTGATCATATTGCTCCTATTTTTGGAAATTAGTTTGATTTTAAATTATTGCATGCTAGTTTAATTGGAAATTGTTTTAAATATTTCTGGGAATTAGATAAATGCCAAATTGCAGTATGACATCTTGACTATTTAATTATGTGCCTTGAACCCTTGTCACCCTAGTTGGGAATCATACTAGTTGGCCACTAATAAATTGCCAACGTTGGGTATTTAGACCGTTGTAGTTATTGCTTAGACCTGCTACGTACACATGACATGATTTTGGACAATCAAATGTTAATATTGACTTAATGAGATATTGAACATGTTTTGGAGAAGTATCATGTGTTGTGATTATTGATGGCACGTGGTGCATGGTAGTCAACTGGGTTTGATAAATAGATTTAGACCGGGGCAAGAATGATCGGATGGGCCAGGTGTGGCACCGGGAAAGTCGATTTGGTTCTTCGGGTAGTCTTGCCCTGGTCATCCTAAGGACTTAACCTTGCAAGCCTTTGATCTGAGTCAAACGTGCAACCACATGTATGCAATGGGACGGACCTAGTTGAGTAAATTACTAATAACTTGCATGTGGTACCTCGGGGTGTTAACTACACCTTTTGTGTAGCTTGAAAGGGGAGCGTACTAGGGCTATGCCATGGTACCCGTCCAACGGTATGTCAATCTCATACTTCGCCTCTGTTAGGCGAAGGGATGGTGTATGGCAAAAACCGGAGAGGTTCACTTGTACAGTTTGCGGTCTCTGAAATGCTTTGTTACGATCACTCGCCTTTGTGGTGTTTGACTGTATCTTGTGGGTAAAGTGCATAACCTCTGCAAAGTGTGACAACCTATTCGAATAGCCGAGTCCACGGTATTGTACACTGCTCGAGGATTACAGTCAAGGGTTAGACTTTTACGAAAACAACTTGGACCTGAAAAGTTTGGTTGGGTTTATTGATGACGTTGATGGAAATGTGGATTAGGAAAAGGGGAAGTGTTTACTCAACTCCTGGAAAAGTTATTGATATTACCTTTACTTTTACTGCTTTCGAATCTACTTATGCTACTTGCTAAATGTTGTTCTACTGCAAATGTACCTGTTAGCCTATCCTTTGTACTAAGCCATGCATGTAGAATATTAGTTGCATTCTGTGCATGACTTGCTGAGTACCAAGTACTCACCCCTTGCAACAATACCACACCAGTAGAAGAAGAAGCGACGCCAGCTTTGGAGGAAGAACTTCAGGAGGAACCGTCTACCTAGGGAGCAAGCCCAGTCAGTTGCCTGTGGTATACTGGATGGCGCCACGTTGATGCTTTTATTCCACTGCAATTTATTTTCCTTAATAAGTTTTCGCCCTGTGTGGCGTACTCTTCTAACTTGACCCTAAGGTCGAGCAACCAGTTTGGTTATTATAACTCAAGTACTTTACTATTATCGATGTGTATGATTGTGATATGTACCTATGTTGAGACTATGTGCACTAGCGTGATCCTGGACTAGTGCTAAATACACAGAGGGTCCGGATTTGCAAATTCGGGTCCCGACAGAGGTGGTATCAGAGCCATACTGACTGTAGGACTACCCCTTAGTTAGAATGGTCGTAGTGAGGTCAAAACCTATTTTCTAAAGTTAAAACTTGACAATATAATGAATGAACTCTCGACTTATCCCCTTCTCTCTTGTTCGTACCCCTTACTGAATTCTCTTTGTCTCCACTTTGGTTTGAAAATGTTGCGTTCTCACGCGAGTATCCTTTGGCAGATGAAGATGCTCAACAACCACGCCGAGCGAGAGGGAGGCTACGCCGCTGAGTTATGGCGTATGCTACAGGTGCTTGGAGGTTTCGAGAGGCCACTTTACCAAGGGACTACCGTAGTGCAGGCTGGCTTGGTCAAGGCATGGGACGTCAAGATCACAGTGTATGCTCGCGAGAAGATGAAGTTCAGTCGCCCATGCTACTTCACGGCCAAGAGGTCTATATTTGAGATGGGAATCTAGGAAGTGTCGCGCCGAGCTATGAGGCACATTTCTCGCACCTACTGTAGAGAGCTGGTGGGCACAGTGTTTCGTCACCACCCACGCCGAGACAACAGGATTGAACGGGACCCGATAAAGGATGAGGATGCCACTGTTACGCACCTGGCAAGGTTCGTCGTAGCCCAGGAGGATGTTATTGACGACACAGTTCGGGAATTGTAGAAGGCTCGCGAGGAGGTCATGGAAGGGAAGAAACACCTGGAGAATGCTCGCGAGTATGTCGCCTACACCTCACAGAGGATCGCAGAGCTGGACACAGCACTGTACAGGCAGGGCCCGGAGCCAGTGTTGGAGTTGGAAGCCCCAGCCCCGGGGAGCCCGCACCTGAGCAGGAGCAGGAGCCTGCACCACAGCCACAACCCATGCCTAAGCCGCAACTAGAGCCAGAGGAGGACGTCGCGTCGTCGACCACAGTTGTTGTGGGGCATGGCGATTGCTTTGCGCCTATGCCGCCGCACCCGCCACGTGGAGGTCGTGGAGGTTGGGTCGAGGAATGAGCGTTCAGATTAGTGGTTGAGACTCCTTCGTCGAGTCGCGTTATAGAATAAAGAGTCACCCTTAGAAGTGTTAGACTCCAGTGTTAGTTTAATTTGGATTTTCATTGCTTGTTGAGTGTGCAGTATGTGTTTCAAAGCCCTTAGGCATTGTAAGCAACCATACCAAGTTATTATCAAATAATAAAGCTGAGTTTTGAGTTACACCTTTTGCCCCACATAAGTTTCCCTATTACTTGTCTATGCTTGATTCCCTCTTATCTCTAAACCGTGGAGCAAACGACATATGGTGAACACTCGCGGAAACCTTGGAGGCAACGGAAGTAGTTCTCGCCCAGCTGGGAACCCTAATAAGGGAACACCTGCACCCCAACCAGCACCAGCAGTAGACATGCAGAATTTTTGAGCTTTCCTTGCTGCACAAACCCAGTTGATGCATGCTATGATGCAACAGATGCAGCAAGTCACTGCTCAGGCCGCTGCCAATCAGGCTAATCAGGGACAACGTCAAAACTCGAGGTTGTCAGAATTTATTAGGATCCATCCGCCCACTTTTTCCGGAAACGCCAATCCTTTGGAGGCAGATGATTGGTTAAGGTCAATTGAAAGGAAGCTGCACATTACCCAATGTGTGGGAAATGAGAGGGTGCTTTACGCCTCTCATCAGCTAGAAGGGACTGTAGCAGAATGGTGGGAGAATTACTGTGCTACACAGGAAAACCCACAGGAGATCACTTGGGAGGAGTTTACAACTGCATTTCGTCAGTATCACGTGCCGGAGGGAATAATGGACCTCAAGAAGGAAGAGTTCAGAGCTTTAAAGCAAGGCAGCCAGTCAGTGGCTGAATATCTCAATAAGTTTACTCAGCTAGCCCGCTACGCTTTTTGAAGACGTAACCTTGAGACAAGGCCAGGCAGTCTCGCTTTTTAAAGGGACTAAATTCTGGACTACAGGTGGGACTTATTACCCACACCTTTCCAGACTTTCAGGAACTTGTGAACAAGGCGCTCATCCTGGAGGACAAGCGCAAGGAATTGGACGACAACAGAAGCGCAGGATGGCACAGCAGGGAGCACGCCAAGGAGGGCAACGCATGAGAGTTGCACCAACCAATTCTTCAGATTCCAGCCGTAGAATGCTGCAAGAACGTCGTCGCCAGCACCCAGACCTACCAACCAGAACTACCAGACACCAGCTCCAACCAGGAACGCCGCTATGAGCAGCCAGCTGGGTACAGTGAGGCGTTGCTATACATGCAATAAACCAGGGCACTTCTCCAACAATTGCCCCAAGAAGACAGCAGGAGTGACCCCCGTTCGCTTCAATATGGGGTCCACACCAGCCATGACACCTGCACCAGGAGCACACCGCGGGACAGCACAGCCGGGAGCTGCGCCCCAGACCGTGGTGAGAGGCCGAGTCAATCATGCCACCGCAGATGCACTTCAGAATGCCACGGACGTCGTACTGGGTAAGTTACTCGTCAACTCAGTACCCGCAACAGTTTTGTTTGACTCTGGAGCTTCGCATTCGTTTGTTTCTCGAGATTTGTTTCTAAGAATGATTTGGAGATTGTGAATCTTAAAGGCATGCTTATAGTTCAAACCCCTGGGTCAGAACTCCGATCTCAAGTAGGATGTTCTGGGGTGAGAGTACTAATAGATGGGGTAGAGTTCCTAGCGAACCTGATTATATTGGGAACCCAGACCCTAGATGTTATCTTGGGAATGGACTAGTTGACCAAGCACAAGGCCATGTTAGACTGTGGATGAAGAGTCATATCAATTGAGAGCCCTTGTGGAAGAAAAGTGGAGTTCCAAGCGACTGCTGTTCGTAAAGGACAGTTGATGGTCAACAGTACGAAGGCAATCAGCATAGAGTATGTCTCAATGGTGAATGAGTATCCGGATGTATTTCCTAAAGATTTACCGGGTATGCCGCCAAATAGAGATATAGAATTTGTGATTGAGTTAGTACCTGGTACAGCACCGATAGCGAAGAGGCCTTATCGAATGTCAACCGAAGAATTGGTAGAAATGAAGAAACAGCTAGAGGAGTTGATGGAGAAAGGATTCATCAGACCGAGTTTGTCACCATGGGGAGCGCCAGTTCTATTTGTCAAGAAGAAGGATGGGAGTTTCAGGATGTGCATAGATTACCGTGCACTCAATGAGGTCACCGTGAAGAACAAGTACCCGCTACCCAGGATCGATGACCTGTTTGACCAGCTGAGAGGAGTCGGAGTTTTCTCCAAGATTGATCTGAGATTAGGATATCACCAGTTGAAGATCCGATCAGAGGATATTCCAAAGACCGCATTCTCGTCAAGATACGAACATTACGAGTTCACTGTTATGTCCTTCGGTCTGACAAATGCGCCAGCTTACTTCATGAATTTGATGAATAAGATTTTCATGGAATATTTGGATAGGTTCGTTGTCGTATTCATAGATGATATCCTAGTCTACTCTAAGACCAGAGAAGAGCACGCAGAACACCTGAGGTTAGTGTTGGAGAAGCTAAGGGAACATCAACTCTTCGCCAAGTTCAGCAAGTGCGACTTTTGGAAGGACAGGGTAGAGTTCCTTGGACATGTCATGACCGCAAAAGGAGTTGCAGTAGACCCAAGCAAGGTGGAAGCCGTGTTACATTGGGAACGGCTGAAGACAGTGACTCAAATTCGGAGTTTCCTTGGGATGGTTGATTACTACCGCCGCTTTATTGAAGGCTTTTCGACAATTGCGAGACCTCTCACGCAATTGTTGAAGAAGGAGAAGAAGTTTAATTGGACACCGGAATATGAGAAAGGTTTCCAAGAGCTGAAGAAGCGATTGACATCAGCGCCGGTGTAAGTCCTGCCGGATGTTAATCAAAGCTTTGATATCTATTGTGACGCATCGCACTAGGGACTTGGATGCGTGTTAATGCAAAACCGGAAAGTCGTTGCATATGCATCAAGGCAGCTGAGGCCGCATGAGGAGAATTATCTAACGTATGACCTGGAGTTAGCTGCCGTAGTGTATGCTTTGAAGTTGTGGCGTCATTATTTGATTGGGAATAGATGCGAAGTGTATACGGACCATAAGAGCCTTAAGTACATTTTCACCCAATCGGATCTGAACATGAGGCAAAGTAGATGGTTGGAGTTGATCAAGGATTACAATGTTGGAATCCATTACCATCCCGGAAGGGCCAATGTGGTGGCTGATGCCTTGAGTCGGAAGAGCCATACCGTGAATGTATTGCTAGCCGACAGCTAGGACGAGCTATGCAGGGAGTTACAAAAACTGGAATTGGAGGTTGTACCTGAAGGATTCCTAGCTGCCCCAGAAGTGAAGCCTACTTTGGAGGATCAGATCCGAGAAGGACAGAAGGATGATGACAAGATCTAAAGGATCAAGTTCAAAATGGATGAAGGCAAGGCTAAGGACTTCAGATTGGATGAGCAGGATACATTGTGGATTAAGGGCCACATCTGTGTACCGAACAAGAAAGAGCTGAAGCAGTTGATTCTGGAGGAAACTCATGACTCCAAGTATTCCATTCATCCAGGAAGTGCCAAGATGTACCAAGACCTGAAGGAGAGATTCTGGTGGCCAAGCATGAAATGTGAAGTTGCTGAGCATGTTGCGCTGTGCGACATATGTCAGAGAGTCAAGGCAATGCATCAGAGGCCAGCAGGATTGCTGCAGCCGTTGAAGATTCCTGAGTGGAAGTGGGAGGAAATCGGAATGGACTTCATTACCGGTTTGCCGAAGACTCAGGGAGGATATGACTCCATATGGGTTATAGTGGACCGCTTGACTAAAGTCGCTCATTTTATCCCTGTAAAGACCACTTACTCGGGAGATAAATTAGCAGAGTTGTATATGACCAGAATCGTCTGTTTACACGGAGTGCCGAAGAAGATTGAATCATACAGAGGTACCCAATTTACCTCGAGATTCTGGAATAAGTTGCACGAAGCCATGGGGACCCGTTTGAACTTCAGTACGGCATATCATCCGCAGACGGATGGACAGACCGAAAGAGTTAATCATATTTTAGAGGATATGCTAAGAGCTTGTGCATTGGCTTATGCTACCTCTTGGGACAAGAGCCTACCATATGCAGAGTTCAGCTACAATAACAGCTATCAGGCCAGCCTACAAATGTCACCTTTTGAGGCACTGTATGGCCGACCATGTCGAACGCCATTAAATTGGAATGAGACGGGTGAACGACATGTCTTTGGACCGGATATTCTTCAAGAAGCCAAAGAACAGATTGCCATGATCCGGGAAAGACTAAAGATAGCTCAGTCGAGACAAAAGAGTTATACGGACAACCGTCGCCGAGACTTGAGTTTTGAACCAGAGGATTTCGTATACCTTAGGGTTACACCTCTCAAGGGAGTTAAGAGGTTCCACGCCAAAGGAAAGCTTGCGCCAAGATATGTTGGTCCGTTCAAGATCCTGAGTCGCCGAGGAGAAGTTGCTTACCAATTGGAGTTGCTGCAGTCGTTGGCAGGAGTGCATGATGTGTTCCACGTGTCACAACTGAAGAAGTGTCTCCGAGTGCCAGATGGACATGCACCACTAGAGTTAATAGAGCTATAGGAAGATCTGACATACAAGGAACACCCGGTGAAGATTCTGGATACCATGGATCGAGAGACAAGGAATAAGTCAACCCGCTTCTCCAGAGTCCAGTGGAGCAACCATGCAGAGAGTGAAGCGACTTGGGAGCGCGAGGAGGATTTGAGAAAAGAATTTCCAAACATATTCCTTAGTCAGCCTTGAATCTCGAGGTCAATATTCTGTTAAGGGGGGAGGTTTGTAGCACCCCAATTTTTGCTTTTTATGAATTTAAGTGAAATTCTACACTTTTGAGAATATTTGGAATTTTCTAGGATTTATTTGGATTTAATTTGAATTTATTCCCTTTCGAGATAATTAAATAATTAAAAGTTTTAAATAAATTTTTTTGAAAATATTTTATTTGGGTCCAAAATGTCTCAAAGTATTTTCCAGAATTTTTCTGGAATTTTTCTGATTATTTTGCTATTTTTCTGGAATTATTTGAATTTCTAGAAATTATTTTGATTTTTAATCGCTCGAAAATCTGAACGGGTTTGCATTGTTCCTCCGACTGAACCCGGGTCAGACTCGAGTCCAAGCCGGACCCGAGTCCGATCGAGCCGTTTGATCGAGCTAAACCCTACCCGCGCGGGCCAATGGATCGAGATCCAACGGCCACGATTTCGCCGCGTGTACGCGCACGCACGACCGTTGGATCGTTTCCACACGGAAGGCCACGATTGCGCCACGTCGTCTCCGTCTCCGAGTCGGACAGCGCCGCCGCGTCGCCACCGTGTGGGCCTAGGTTTCCGGATTATGCTCGGACGCCGAGGCTATTTAATGCCCCGACCCCGCCGCCATGTTCCCCTCGGTCGTGCGCATCTGATGCCCTAGCTCCTCGAGCTCAAGCCGCCGCCTTGCGCCCGCAATTGCTTGCCGTAGTTCATGGAGTTGCCGCCGCGGTATTTCTTCGTTTCCAGCGCAGTTAGTCGTCCTCCGCCGCGTTCAAGCCCAGATCTTGAACCCTCGCGTCGAGCCGCGTTGGGGTGGACCATCCACTTCGCCGGAACATGCTCGAAGCGCCGTTGGCCGTGTCGTCGTCTCCAGCTCTGGCCAACCAGCTCAGCCGTGCACATCGTCAAACCCGCGAAGCTCCGCAGCCGTTCGATCTTCATCCAACGATCCAGGTGAGTCCACGTCACCCCCGTGTAAATTCCACGTTGCGGTTTTAGATCTAATATCAACCGTTGGATCTAGATCCAACGATCTAGATAGAGCCATGTAGCCCCTAGACTGCACCGTGCTAGATCCAATCACAGCCGTTAGATCTAGATCGTACGGTTAGATTTAGTCCGCGTTGTAGCGTTAGATGCGATCTCAGCCGTTCGATCGAAATCGAACGGTGTAGTTTGATCCATGTGTCGCCGCCCGGGACATGCCGCGTCGCCCCATGACGCAGTTGTAACACCCCAATTTTTGCTTTTGATGTATTTAATTGTTATTATGCATTTTTGAGAATTTTTGGAATTTTCTTTAATTTATTTGGATTTATTTGGATTTAATTTGAATTTATTCCCTTTCAAAATAATTAAAGAATCAAAAGTTATAAATAGAATTTTGTTGGAAATATTTTATTTGAGTCCAAAATGTCTCAAGGTATTTTCCAGAATTTTTTTGATTATTTTGTTATTTTTCTTAAATTAATTAAATTTCTAGAAATTAATTTAATTATTTAATCGCTGGGAATCAGTCCGACCGGTCGGTCACTGTTGGACCGACCGAGCCAGCCGCGCCGCACGAAACCCTAACCCCGCGCGCCGTTGGATCCCGATCCAATGGCCGGGATGCGTCCGCGTCGCCCGCGCGTGAGAGCCATCGGATCTTGCCATGTGGACGGTTCGACGTTGTAGTCCCCGATCCGGATTCCTCGCCGCGGCCGTCGGAGTCCGCCACCGAGTCGAATTTCGACTTCTGTGCTACTTAAGGCGTGGGCCCCCTTCCGAGGATCGCCTTTCGCCGCTGAGCTCGTTGCCCTAGTCCACTCCCTCCGAAGAACGCTAGCGCCGCCACGATTCCTCGCCGAAGTTCACTTGCGTCGCCGCGGTTCTTCGCACGTTTCGTCGCCGTTGAGACGCCTTCCGCCGCTTGGACCCCAGATCCGGAAACGCCGGGTCAGGACGCTTCGGGTGGGAGGTCTCACTTCGCCGGAACCCCGCTGAAACGCCGAGCGGTTGGTCATCGTCCTCATCCCCGTTGAGCCAGTGCCGCCGTTTAATCGTGCGGTTTAGGTTGGATCTAGTGTTTCCTGTTTAGATCTGTTCTCGACCGTCAGATCTAGGTTAGACGGCATAGATTGAGCCACGTAGATTTGTACTGTCGTGCCTTGGATTGAACCTTAGCCGTTAGATCGTGAACCAACGCTCGTGATGCACCCACGCGTCGCACGCCGGGACATGCCACGTCGCCCCCATGACGCGGTGAAACCCGATCGGATCTCAGTCGTTCGATTCAAATCAAACGGTCCAGATTGACCACGTTTTATACAAACGCGTGAGGTTAGATCTGATCTGGACCATTGGATTCCAAACCAACGTCCCAGATCGTGCCATGTGCACTGGAGCCGAACCGGCGCGTTCCACGCGGGCGCGCCCGGTCATCGCTGACGTCACGCGTGACGTTAGCGTGGGGCCCGCGTGTCAGCGGCTCAGTCCATCCTGCGGTGGCGTCACCCGTGACGTCACGCGGCGTCCGCAGTGGGGCACTGTGTCCGATTCGCTCGGCCGAGCCGCGTCTTGATGTTAATCTTTGGCGTCATCCGTGTGGGTCCCGCGTGTCAATGACACGTGCACTCGTGGACCGGGTCCACAGTGGACCATAGCCGAACCGTGGACCGAGTCCATGGACCGACTGACGCAAAAGTTATAAGCGTTTGAAGTTTGAATCTATATTTGAAATCAATAAACCGAATTAATAAATCATTTTTCTTTTTCGAAAAATAATTAATGCATCATGGGTGACACGTGTCAGCACCTCATTGGTCCACGTGGACCCGATGACGTCAGCGCCGGCCGAACCCCACGATGACGTCACCATGACGTCATCATGCCACGTGGCACCACCCGGGTGCTGCCACGTGTCCCGGTCCATGGACCCGGTCTACGGGCCCGGCGGGTCTACGGTGCGCTCGGCGCACACCAAAGTCGCTGACATGCGGGTCCCGCATGTCAGTGGCGCGCTCACACGCGCACGGTGCGGCGGTTGGGCTACGTGGCATGATCTCGTGCGTTTGATCTAAATCCAACGGCTGAGATTGGATCTAGACGCCGCAACGTGGATTTCGTTGCGGTGACGTGGGCTAACGTGGGCCGTTGGATCTTGATCCAACGGTCTAGATCTAATCTAGTTCGTTACTGCTACGGCTACGTGGCGAGATCTAAACCGTTAGATCTAGATCTAACGGCGGAGATTAGATCTAAGAAATCAAACGTGAGAAAATACCTCCGGGCGACGTGGACGAATCTGGACCACACGATGCGGATCGGACGGCTGACGGTGCTCGCGGGGGCTCGGTGGTGCGCGGCGGCGCTGGCTCACCGGAGAGGAAGAAAACGACACGGGGAACGGCGATTGCGGGCTTCTCTGACGAGGTGAAAGGTCTCCACGGGTGTGCCTCGGCCTGACGGTACCGGACCTTGGCTCAAACGCGGCAGCGAACGGCGGACGACGGCAGGGCGAAGCAAAAACCGTGGCGGAGGAGAGAGCAACTACGGTGAGCAATTGCAGGCGCGTCGGGGCACTACGGGCGGCGGCGGCTAGGGCAACGGCTGCGCGGGGTCAAGGCGGCCCTCGAGGCATGTCCCGGGCATTAAATACCCTCGGCGTTCGCGCAAAAGGCGGAACACTAGGCCCACACGGCGGCGGAGTCCGGTGGCGATTCGGACGGGGAAGATGCAATCTGGGCCGTACACGTGGCGCAACCAACGACCACGATCGCGCAGGAGGAACCAGATCCGGACCGAATACGGCTCGAACCGGTACGGGTTGATCTTGACCGTTGGATCTAAATCCAACGGTCCAGATCGGCTGGTCTCTGGGTTAGTGTGGTGCGGCGCACGTGGGCTACGTGGCTCAATGTGGGCCGTTGGATCACGGTCAACGGTTTAGGGCTCGGCGGACCGGGTCCGGCTCGGACGCGGCGAGGTTTGGGTTCGAGTCGGACTCGGACTCGAGTCCGACTCAGGCTCGGTCGTATGACAGTGCAAACCAACTCGATTTTCCAGCGATTAAATAATTAAAATTAATTCCTAGAAATTCATTTAATTCATTAAAAATAGCAAAACACTTAGAAAAATTCCAGAACAATTCTAGAAAATATTTTGGAATATTTTGGACTCAAATAAAATATCTCCAACAAAATTTTATTTGCAAAATTAAATTCTTTAATTATTTGAAAAGGGAATAAATTCAAATAAATCCAAATAAATCCCAGAAAATTCCAAAAATTCACAAAAGTGCCAAATCTTATTTAAATCCATGAAAAGCAAAAATTTGGGGTGTTACAGGTGTCAACTACACCTTTTGTGTAGCTTGAAAGGGGAGCGTACCAGGGCTATGGCATGGTACCAAGAGTCGACGCCAGCTTTGGAGGAAGAATACTAGGAGGAGCCGTATAACTAGGGAGCGAGCCCAGTCAGTTGCCTGTGGTATACTGGATGGCGCCACATTGATGCTTTTATTCCACAGCAATTTATTCCTTGTAATAAGTTTTTGCCCTGTGTGGCGTACTCTTGTAACTTGACCATAAGGTCGAGCAACCAGTTTGGTTATTTTAATTAAGGTACTTATTGTTATCGTTGTGTATGATTGTGATATTTACCGATGTTGAGACTGTGTGCACTAGCGTGATCCTAGACTAGTGCTGAATACACATAGGGTCCGGATTTGCAAATTCGGGTCCCGACAGAGGCGGTATCAGAGCCAGGTTGACTGTAGGGCTTACCCTTAGCTAGAATGGTCGTAGTGAGGTTAAAACTTATTTTCTAAAGTTAAAATTTGCCAAGAGGATGAATGAAATCTTGACTTATCCCCTTCTCTCTCTTCATACCCCCTTTTGCTGAATACTTCTTGCCCTCATTTTGATTTTAAAATGTTGCGTTCTTACGCGAGAATCTTTCGGAAGATGAAGATGCTCAACAACTACGCCGAGCGAGAGGGAGGCTACGCCGCTGAATTATGGTGTATGCTGTAGTTGTTTGGAGGTTTCGAGAGACCACTTTACCAAGGGACCACCATAGTGCAGGATGGATTGGTCAAGGCATGGGACGTCAAGATCACAGTGTATGCTCGAGAGAAGACGAAGTTCAGTCGCCCATGCTACTTCACGGCCAGGAGGTCCACTTTCCAGATGGGGATCCAGGAGGTGTCGCGCCGAGCTATGTGGCACATCGCTCGCACCTACTCGAGAGAACTGGAGGGCACAGTATTTCGTCATCACCCACGCCGAGACAACAGGATTGAGCGGGAGCCGATAGAGGCCGAGGATGTCACTGTCACATACTTGGCGAGGTTCGTCGTCGCGCAGGGGGATGCACTCGATGATACGGTGCAGGAGCTGCAGGAGGCCCGTGAGGAGGTCAAGAAAGAGAAGAAGAGTCTGCAGGAGGTTCGAGAGTATATGTCCCATCTTCTGCGAAGAATTGATGAGCTAGAGATGGCATTGTATGGGTAGGGGCCAGAGCCAGTACTGGAGCTGCATGAGCCAGATCCCGAGGAGCCGCAGCCACAGCCCGCGCCTGAGCCGCAGCCGGAGCTAGAGGAGGACGTCGCGTCGTCGACCACAGCTGTTGTTGGTCACGGAGACTGCTTCGCGCCGATGCCGCCGCACCCACCAAATGGAGGCAGTGGAGGTTGGGTCGAGGAGTGAGCATTCATGATTAGAAGTTGAGACTCCTTCGTCGAGTCGCGTCTAAGAATAAAGAGTCACCCTTAGAAGCTTTAGACTCCAGTGTTAGTTTAATTTGGATTTTCATTGATTGCTGAGTGAGCAGTATGTGTTGCAAGGCCCTTAGGCATTGTAAGCAACCATACCAAGTTTTTATTAAATAATAAAGTAGGATTTTGGGTTACACCTTCCACCCCGCATAAGTTTTCTCTATTACCTACCTATGCTTGTTTCCCCCTTATCTCTGAACCATGGAGCAATCGACAGATGATGAACACTCGCGGAAACCTTGGAGGCAACAGAAGTGGTTCACGCCCAGCTGGAAACCCTAATGATGGAGCACCTGCACCCCAGCCAGCACCGCCAGTAGACATGCAGAACTTTGGAGCATTTCTTGCTGCACAGACCTAGTTGATGCATGCCATGATGCAGCAAGTCACTGCTCAAGCCGCTGCCAACTAGGCCAATCAAGGACAGCGATAGAACTCAAGGATTTCAGAATTCATGAGGACTCATCCACCCACCTTTTCCAGAAATGCTAATCCATTGGAGGCAGATGATTGGCTGAGGTCAATAGAAAGGAAGCTGCACATTACCCAATGTGTGGGAAATGAGAGGGTGCTCTACACCTCTCATCAGTTGGAAGGGACCACAATAGAGTGGTGGGAGAACTTTAACGCCACGCGGGAGAACCCACAGGACATCACATGGGAGGAATTTACCGCTGCATTTCGCCAGTATCATGTGCCAGAGGGGATCATGGACCTTAAGGAGGACTTCAGGACACTAAAGCAAGGTAATCAACCGGTGTCAGAATATCTGAACAAGTTCACACAGCTTGCACGCGTGGTAATCAACACGTTCAGGCGCATGAACGAAAAAAAATTGTGTTGTTTTTCGTATGCTCCGGAGATAAAGCGAGCAACGAAAATATTCTTTCCAACAAAAATGAAGAAACGTCGAATGGAAAACAAAATTACATTTTTTTTGAGGAAAAAGCGGAAAACGAAAATATTTTTCCCATGCTCCGGAGGAAAAACGGACCACGAAAATATTTTTTCCGGTCAAAACGGAGAAAGGACCTGAACGTAAAGTGCAAGGACCTATTTGTTATGATTTTGGACCTGTTCGCTATTTTGAAAAACTATAAAAGAGCTCGTTCGCGATTCGTATTTAACAGAAGGTTCTTTCTGCAAAAACAGTGAGCAAGGGACCTAAATGTGAATCGAGGAAAAAAATTTCCCTCTCACAGAAAATCACAAAGGACCCATACGCAAATTAAAAGGATTTATCTGTAATTTCAAAAATTGAAAAGGTTTTTTGCAAAAAGAGAAGAGAGAGGGGGGGTGGGACATGTGGAGGGGCTCTCTGAGCTTCCTTTCTCCCGATTATAAGGGAGCCGATTATATTATTATAAGGGAGGGATGATATGCGATACCGTATTTAAAACCTATTAGAGTAGATTCCAATCATATGTTATCTTCTCCTCTCACGCAGACGGAGCCGCCATGGATGCTCCAAGGAGTTCCTCGCTGGGCGCCATGGATGCTCCGATGAGTTCCTCCTTGGGTGCCATGGGCCCTCTTCTAAGGAAGCTCGATTCACTGCTGGCCCCCAAAGACCGGCGTCCGAAGCCACTGAAGGACGGAATCGAGCTCCTCAAGGAAGATCTAGAAGAAATTAGCGCCGCCATTGTGGAGCAGTCAACGGTAGATTGCCCAAGCCACAAGGCAAAATACTGGATGGATGAGGTGCGTGAACTTTCATATGACATCGAGGACTGCATCGACAGCAAGATTCTGACGCACACCGACGCCGACGCGAAGATTGGACCCGTGCACAACCACAGGGTTGGTCGTGTTAAGATTGCCCGGCTTTCCAAGATGCCGGCGCCGTGCACGAGGGTCACCAAGATCGCAGAGCTCAGGACTCTGGTGCGGGAGGCAATTGAACGGCACGAAAGGTATCAGCTTGATGGCTGCGCCTCGAGTTCTCGCCGTGTGTTCACTGTGCATGGTCGGGTTCCAGCGCTGCATCGAGGCTCTGCCAATTTCTATGTTGGTATGGACGACTCAAGGATGAAGCTTACCAAGTGGCTTACCGACGAAGCAGAGCGGCAGCGGAAGGTGGTGACGATTGTCGGATCTGCAGGGGTTGGTAAGACCACGCTTGCTAGACAACTTTACCGTGAGCTTAAAGGGCAATTCGAATGCCGGGCTTTTGTGCGGGCGTCGCGAAAGCCTGACATGAGGAGGCTGCTTGCGGTCATGCTCTCTCAAGTTGGGAAAATTTGATTATTTGCCCTGAAGTTGAGTGGCATTTGATCATTTGTCCAAAGTTGATTGGTATTTGATTATTTGCCCTATGATGCCTCGTTGACACGTGGGTCCTAGGGCCACCTGTCAGTGGCACATCGTAGGGCAAATGATCAAATACCAATCAACTTTGGGCAAATGATCAAATGCCACTCAACTTCGGGGCAAATAATCAAATCCCCCCTCAAGTTGACCGGCGTCGACGGCAATCTGATTCGTTCACGGTGCAGAACCTCATCGACAGTCTCAGGGAATATCTCCAAGATAAGAGGTATTTTGTTACCTTTTCTCCCTGTAAGGGTGTGCACAACAATTGGTTGCTCTTTAGTTATCTTAAGACTCAAATTACCCAGAGGTCAAAGTTGTGCACAATTGAGTTTTGCAAATGGTTTGGGGATCGAGCATGTAGTTTAAGCTAAACTTTACTAAAAATAATAAATCTGATAACAAGGGTCCATATTCATGAAGTTCATACTTTCAGCCTATAAACATTGGGTTTTTACCTAGACTTGCTTAGCCATCTCCAATCCATTGCATCTAAAGTTGTATTCAAGGGCTTCAACATCATCTAGATGCAACTAAAGAGGCAACGTCTCCAATGCATTATCTGTACTACTCCCTATAAATAAATTTTCCACCCACATCAAGCCCCACCAGTCATACTAACTTAATTCACCTCAAACTGCGAGATCGACAAGAAACCTCCAATGCTTCCTCAAATCTGGGAAAAAATTTCTCTGAGGAAGGACCCTAACCCTCTTCTGTTGCAGAATTCTTCTCCCTACCAACTCCATCCCATCCTCCCCTGCTCCTGCTAGCCCTCCTCTCTTTGCTTCTTCCACGTGGCGTAATCTGCTGTAGGGCATCAACAGAAGGGGGTTAGGGTCCTCCCAGATAATTTTTTCCCTCAAATCCTATTGTACTCGTGATGTCACCCCAAATCCTCCAATGCTTCGGAAATAACCTACTTCAAAATATTCCGAAGATTCTATGAAGAGTGGGCATTTAGTGCGAACTATCCTTGCCGTATAAATTTGTGAAAAATAAAGTAACTTATAAAACTAGGAAATGAAGAAAAAAGTGAAGTCAATGTTTAATATATTGTACAAATTGACCAAATTGGAGAAACAAAAATAAAGTTTAATTATATTTCTTCTTTGTAGTGAGAAATCAAAATACTAATCAATTATTATGTGCATTAGGATATTTTTTTGAATTTTTTTCGTGGAAACCATTTGATTTCGTCATTTCACTTGTAATTTACTTCAGTAGTGTTTCTATAATCACCTTTTCTCTAGACAAGATATAGTTGTGATATATAAATTTATTTTGCAGATACTTTATTGTCATTGATGATTTATGGGAAGCAGCTGCATGGGATATTGTTAACAGTGCTTTTCCGAACGGTAATAATTGCAGTAGAATAATAACAACTGCAGAAATTGAGGGCGTAGCTCTGGAATGCTGTGGTTATCAATCTGATAATATTTTGAAGATGAACCCTCTTGGCAGCCATGACTCTGGAAAACTTTTCTTCGACATAGTTTTTGGCTCCGAACAGCAATGTCCTGATCAATTGAAAGAAGTTTCTTATAGAATAATAAGAAAATGTGGTGGTTTGCCACTAGCAACCATCTGTATAGCCGGTCTTTTAGCAAGCCAGCCGAACAACTCAGAGCTATGGCATCATGTACAGAAATGTTTATGTTCCGATTTGAGTACCGATCCTACTTTGGAAGAGATGCTGAAACAAATATTACACATTAGCTACAATATTCTTCCTCATTATTTGAAGACATGCCTGCTTTATCTTAGTATGTATCCCCATGGGTACACAGTGTGGAAGGTTGATTTGTTGAAGCAATGGATATCTGAAGGTTTCATCGCTGCAATAGATGGAAAAGAGACAGAAGAAATTGCAGAAAGCTATTTTGATGAGCTCGTCAACAGGGGAATGATCCAACCTATGAAAATTAACTGCAATGGTGAGGTGTTGTCCTGTACAGTGCACCACACAGTATTTGATCTTATTATGTACAAGTCCAAAGAAGAGAATTTTGTTGCTGCCATCGATTACTCTCAGACCATTACAGGAGCTTCTACCATGGTTCGTCGACTTTCCCTCCAGTTCAGCAGTGCCAAATATGCAACCAAACTGGCTTGTGTAACACTGTCACAAATTCGATCACTTGTCTTTTTTGGACTCCTCAGGTGTTTGCCTTCTGTTGTGGAATTTAAGCTGCTCCGAGTTCTAATCCTTGAATTTTGGGGCAATCAATATGGGCATACGAGTTTCAACCTCACGAGAATTTGCAGATTGTTTCACCTGAGATATATGAAGATTTCGAGTGATGTAATTGTAGAACTGCCAGCCCAGATGCGAGGGCTACAATACTTGGAAACACTAGAAATAGATGCAAGGGTATCTGCTGTTCCATTGGATATTATTCATCTCCCAGGCTTGTTGCATCTCTCTTTTCGACGTGAGCCAAACCTACCTGATGGGATTGGCCGGATAAGGTCTCTGCGTGCACTACAGTATTTTGACCTTGGCAATAACTCTGAAGAAAACGTACGTAGCCTTGGCAAGCTGATGAACCTGCAGGATCTTCATCTCATCTATTCTACAGCGCCGTCTAATGAGCTTCTGAAGAGGAACCTGGTAGTCCTGGCATCTTCTCTTGGGAAACTTGTTAACCTCAAATCTATCACTCTGGCTCCTGGTGCTTTAGCCATGGCCGCATTCTTTGATGTCTCAAGCAGCGTGCTCTCTCCTCCTGTCGTTCTTCAGAGACTTGAGTTGTTGCCGCCCATTTGCATCTTTTCCAGACTTCCCAAGTGGGTTGGACAACTCGGCAATCTCCGCAATTTGAATATTGTGGTCCGAGAACTACGAAGGAATGATATTGACAGCCTCACAGGATTGCCTGACCTCACTGTACTCTCACTGTATATCTGGCAACCAACCGTAGAATGCATCATCTTCAGCAGAGGAGCCTTCCCTGTTCTCAAGTATTTCAAATACAGGTGTGGTGTACTGTGCCTGGCCTTTCAGGAAGAAGCATTACCCAATATTCAGCGGCTCAAGCTAGGTTTTAATGCTCGCAGAGGAGAAAAGTATGATCATATGCTTGACGGCCTTGAGCACCTGTTAAATCTCAAAGAGGTTGCTGGGCAAATTGGGGCCGCGGCCGGTGCTGAGAAAGCTGACAGGAGGGCTGCAGAGTTTGCGTTCAAGGTTGCCATTAGCAGGCATCCAAGGTTTACTAACTACCTAAACGTAAGAAGGGTAGATAGGGTTTTGAAAGAGTATGGGTCTCTAGAAGAACATGGGATCCAAGAAAACGAGTCATCAAGTGAGCAACATGGGGTTCTACAAAATCAACGTGAGAGCCAAGAGAAAGCCTCATCAAATGAGCATGGAAGTCGAGAAGAAGAGACCGTGCAAGATACAAAGCAACGTGCCGATAGCAAGCTGTCTCGACCCCGTAGTGAAGGGTATGGATTCTTCCTCATTGATTCTAAGAACTCAGCACCACTTCTTAGATTTGATGCCTCAATCTGTGGGGGAAAGATGCTCGACCTTATATTAAGAGTATTATTAGTTTTTATCTTCTAGTTTAGTACCTCTCCGGTTCAAAAAAATATATTGTTTTGGAATATTTGTGGTTAAATTTTTAAAACTTTAACTATTGATACCCTTTAAAATATTTAGATTGGATGTAGGAAAACCATATGTGTACATTCATATCGAATAGTGCTTTTATAATATTGTGGTTTTATTGAATTTTATTAATATAATACAATAGCAATTAGTGGCCAAAATTAATTTTAGGAACATTATCAATGTTTAAAACGAGATTTTTTTGTCCGGAGGGAGTACCATTTTAACTGAAGATGATTTATTTCTGTTGTTGTCAGGATCATTATTCTCCCGAGTCTCCATGCATCTTTGGCTTCGCGTGTAACGAAGTCAGGTATTACTACTACATTTTCCAGTTCACGTTTCTTATTCAGAAACCGGCCGGTTTGCTTAAGGGGTGGTGTTGTCCCAAAACCCATCGGGTTTGTCCAGGTATCTGCCACCATAATTATTAGGAAAAAGGCATATTTCTCAAGTTTTAAGAGCATCTCCAACAGTTTCTTATAATTTGACTCCCAATAATCCTAAATTGAGAGCTTTTTAAAGTTTTTTAGCTTTAAAAAAAGGCCATTCTCTAATAGTTCCTATTTTTCCTTTAAAAATAGTGATTAGAAAAGCACACGAGCGTCCAATATCTGGTCACTTCGGCCGGAATTTTTAGACGTGCAGAAAGATTGGGATTCCGATAGAGTAACTGTTGGAACGGTAATTTTTTTATTTATTTCTAAAAAATGATTTTGGGAATAAGTTTTGGGAATTATTAGAGATGCTCTAACATCTCATAGTTTTCCTTTTCCTTTTTCCCCCCTTTTCTTACTCTTTTCTGTTTTTTTTCCGTCTCTTCTCTTCTTATTTGTTTTCTTTGTCTCTGTTCTTAGTGCAGTCTCCTGCATTTTTTATTCTAAACTTCTCCTAAGTTAATCCAGCACCAGCTGTTTTTCAAAAAGAAAAAAAAAACTATGGCATGCGTCTGTTTTTCAACTAGTAACTTCAACAACCCAACACAGTAAAAAACACAACTCTTAATTATCAAAATTATTTAAAACACAACCCTTCACCCATTTCAAGGTGGGTTTTCCATGACTTGGGACCCACGTGGACCCATTTTTGCTGATGTGGCGCCCTAGTCAGCTAAAAAAAAAAAATCGGATATATGTTCACGCCATACCAGCAAAATGAGGTCCACGTGTGGGCAAAACACACTAGAATAAGTCTAGGCTTAGAGCAAATACAATAGTAAAGTTTACTATTTACTACATCTTTTATCCATGTCATCTAGTATAAACAAAACAAACACCTTATATAATTAGTATCTTTTATCTCTTGTACATCACTAATCTATCTATGTTCCAAGCAATGCTTACTACAAAATAAGAGCTAGCTCTATTCTCTCTCCTCTTTTCTTACTCTTCTACTAGGACAAAGCTAATATGTACATGCTAAAAATAAGTTAAGGTGGTCTCATTTTACATGCTTCTATGGGTTGAAAACAGATTTTAGGCAAGAGTTGCAGTTGAAAAAATAACTTTGTCCTAATTATAAGGTAAATCCACTGCCTGGGCAATTTTCAAAAAAAAAAAAGAATTGGCATTTATTTTCTCCTAAAAAACTATATACAATAGTGTTGGTATTTGACAAATACAGTAGCCAAGTAAAGATAAGATGTTAGATGAACTTGTTATTAATGTTTTATATCCTTGCAGTTCGAATTCCGTGTTCCGCTGTCCATCCTCCCGCACTGTCAGTGCACCACACGCTACTAGAGCCGAGAAGTGGGACAAGTTTTCCGTTCGCCTTCCAAAACCACACCGCGGACCTCCTCCGCCTGCTCACCTACTCCGACGACCCTACTGCCCCAGATTTCCTCTCCCTCAGTTGGACGTGCCGCCTCATTGACTCCTTCCTCATCTGCCTTGAGGAGTTCTGCGTCCTCCTCTTGGGGCGTGGAGATGCAGCCGTCATGCGCCCCCCGCTTGATCGCCTCATCGCGGACTTCCTCGAGCAGGCCGTCAAGGCGCTCGGCATCTGCTATGCCGTCCGCGATGGCTTTGACGTCATCCGCCAGTGGCAAAAGCTCCTTGCCATCGCCACCGCCGAGCTCGCATCGCCGGATCCTGACCTGCCGATCGGGAATGGCCAGATCCTTCGTGCTCGCAAGGCGCTCGCTGATCTAACCATCCTCACGTTCGACCAGAAGGATAATGGCAAAGGCGGTGTTGTCATCAAGCGCAAGCGCAAGCGCAGGGACGGCGGAAGCGACGGCCATGGTCATGGCCACGAAAGCCGGAGCAGAAGAGGCTGCAGCGGGAGTTCAGCGTCCGAACCCGGCATCCATTTCAGGTCCCAGCCGTGGAGCTTGTCGCAGTCTTGGACCTCGTGGTCGGCGGCGCGGCAGGTGCAGGCAATCGGGGAAAGACTACTGGTGCCCTGCACGCACGACATCATCGCCACAGGAGGCCTCGCTTCCGCCGTGTACACCATGAGCGCCGTGCTGTTTGTCGTGGTCTGGGCGCTTGTGGCCACCATCCCTTGCCAGGACCGCGGCCTCCAGGCGCACTTATCAGTGTCCATGAGCTTCGCCTGGTCTCGCCCCTTCACGACGCTGTACGAGCGTATCATTGAGGAGTCCAAGAAGGAGGAGCGCAAGAACTCATGCGGGCTGCTCAAGGAGATGGACCAGATTGAGCGCTGCTCGCGGAAGCTCATGGATATCACCGAGTCTGCACGGTTCCCTTTGCCGAAGACGAAGGACGTTGAGCTGCGGGAGGCTGCGCAGGAGCTGGTTCAGGTGTACGTGTCCCTGAAAGACGGGCTCGTCCCGCTTGAGCGGCGGGTGCGGGAGATGTCCAGCCGGATTGTGCGCGCCCTGAAGGAGATCCTTCACAGCAAAAGATCCACTGGGACACTGCCTCCCCAAAGGTCACGTGGATGTGACTCACCTTCTGAACAGAAGCAACCTGTAACTGTAAGATGGAATAATCTCTTACCAAACATAAAAGTCGGAAAATGGAAAACGATGCATTCACTGATCGTTTTTTTCCCGCAGGAAAAAGTCGTCGGAACAAACAAACAAGAAGAACAAGAAGTTTCTTTTGAAGCAAAAGAGCGTCTCTCCCTTCGAAAACCACAAATAGAAGAACGAATTTGCGAGGAGATAGCTACGCTGTACCGGCACCGCCTAATTTCTATTGAAAATAATGAACCCTTGCTATCCATATTTTAAAATTAAATTTAGAATTAGGTGCAAATTGTATTGCATGCTTGATATTTGTTGACATGTAGGTGGACTTAGAGTTCAGTTATCTAAGTATGGTTAGACTCTATTTCTACATAGGATTCAGATCTTCTGCTTTTGTTAGTCAAAATGCATGGTGCATTTTAACCTGGCATACTAAAGAAATCTGAAAAAAAATCAAATTGCTACAGTATTTAATAAAATCTATTTTAAAAATATGAATTTCAATCAAAATATTCAAAATGTTAATAAAATTTACCAAAATCTTGAATACTGGAGCAATTTGATTTCCCCCCTCAGATTTCTTTAGTCTGCCAGGTCAAAATGTACCGTGCATTTTTACTAACAAAAGCGGAGGATCTGAATCCTTCTACATGGGCCAATTCAATTATACCTCTTGTTAGCTACTCCTACATATTAGACAACCCTTTTTACTCGAGAATCAAATAGAGAGAGAGAATAATTTACCTCTACATAACTCGTCGAGGCTGATTGAGATGATCTGTATACATCAATCTACACTGCATCAAATTTGATCAGTAACGCACAATTGTTGGCCACCGAGTGGGTAGGACGGAACGTCGTGTACCGCACCGCCGGCTTGCGTTGACGTCGCCGGCCACCGTCCCCGCTGGACGCCCGTCGGGACACGCCCGAGCCGCCACGCGCCCGCCCACACCGGGACCGTACCACGTCGCTGCCGCCACCCTGCTGTCGAACGCCCCCGCGAGTCGCTGAATCAGGCCGGGACTCACGTGCCTGCCACTGTGCCTAGGCAATTGCTTGCTATCGGCCCGCAGGCGAACGACATGGCCATAGCCTTTCGCCGAGCTCCGCGCCACTCACGCCCATCGCGGGCTGCCAATGCTAGGCGTCGGTCATGACCGCCCTGCCTGCAGCGCACGCGGCCGTAGCGCTGCGTGTTGGGAATAGTCCCACATTGGTTGTGGAGAGGGCTTGAGCATGGTTTATAAGGGTGAGGGAGCACCCCCTCATTGAGCTAGCTTTTTGGGGGGAGATGGCCCAACAGACCTTGGCCCGCTGCTCGGGTTGGGCCTGCGAGTGTGTGCTGCAGCCCAACGACCTGGGATCCGGACGCGCTAGTGTGGCGGTCCGGCTAACAAGTGGTAGATTGTTGGGAATAGTCCCACATTGGTTATGGAGAGGGCATGAGCATGGTTTATAAGGGTGAGGGAGCACCCCCTCATTGAGCTAGCTTTTTGGGGGGAGATGGCCCAACAGACCTTGGCCCGCTGCTCGGGTTGGGCCTGCGAGTGTGTGCTGCAGCCCAACGACCTGGGATCCGGACGCGCTAGGGTGGCGGTCCGGCTAACAAGTGGTATCAGAGCCCAGGTGCCCCAGATGGTTCCTAGATAATCTCGGCCCAATGTGTGAGGGGGAGATTGTTGGGAATAGTCCCACATTGGTTATGGAGAGGGCTTGAGCATGGTTTATAAGGGTGAGGGAGCACCCCCTCATTGAGCTAGCTTTTTGGGGGAGATGGCCCAACAGACCTTGGCCCGCTGCTCGGGTTGGGCCTGCGAGTGTGTGCTGCAGCCCAACGACCTGGGGTCCGGACGCATTAGAGTGGCGGTCCGGCTAACACTGCGCCCGGTCGCCCTATCATGCTCCGCGCTGGCTGCTCTATGCAATTCGCCGGCCCGCCATTGTGCTCCGCTCGCGCCCGAAATTTCTGCCGGCGCCCGCACCGGCGCTCCGCGCTCGCGGTCCGAAGACGCTCGCTCCCGCGCCGGCATTGACGCCCGACGCAGCCTCGAGCCCTCGACCGGCGTCGCCTGCGCTCTGCGGCGGCGACTCGCGCCCGGCGCCCTCGACATCGACGCCCGTGTCGGCGCCCGCGTAGGCGGCCTAAAGCTGCTCTGCGCTCGCGCCGTAGCCCTACCATACCGACGCCGCCCTACCGCTCGACAGCCTAAAGTAGCTCGCGCCAGCGCCCTCGACAGCGGTGCCCATGTCCATGCCCGCGCCGACGGCCCGAAGCCGCTCTTCGTCCGTGCCAGCCCAGCCATGCCGGCGTCGCTGTAATGCTTGCACCAGAAAATAAGCCACCCAATCAAACAAGAACTTCCGATTCAAAGGGTCCAAACATCCATACAGCAAATTGATAGAGTTTAGAGGATCAAATAGAGAGATTTGGGGAAGAATAGAGTGGTTTCGAGAAAGAACAGAGAGAAGAAAGTTTACAACATTTCTTTCCATGCCCTTTACAGAATTTTTTTTAAATAATACATTTTTTAAACTGAATTGCGTTTTTAATACTCGAAAAATAAAAATTGCAAAAATAATACGTGGTCGCCAAACCGTACGGCGAATAACCTATTTTCGCCGAACCGTGTGGCAAATACCCTATTTTCGCCTCACGGTTCGGTGAAAATAGGCTAATTGCGCAATTAAAGCCAGTTAACCATAGGCTAGGGTATTATCGCCGTACCGTATGGCGAAAATATAAAAATCGCCGAACGGTACGGCGAAAACAAGGAAATCGCCGAACGGTATGGCGAAAATGTATTGTCGCCAAGCCATATGGCAAAAATATACAAATTATACAACAACTATATAAAACATGGCTTCAAAAATCATAAAATAATTATACCATATTCATATGGTGTTGGATGTTCCATTTGTACAAAAATATGTATGAATCAATTGAGTTGAATAAACTAAATAACGTTAAGAAATTTGAAATGCGTGAAATACTTAAGCCCTTTAGGCAGCCTGTAAAATATCACGTTTAAATGTAATTTTTTGCAAGAATACTGCGGATTTGCTCTTTAATATATGGAGTACCATATTATGGAAAATTATTTTATTTACGCCTTTCTTTCCTACAAAAATAAACTGCCACAATAACCGTAAGTACTATTGTCAACGCTAACTTTTAAGCCTTTTCGGCAGCCTGTAAAATATCACGTTTAAATGTAATTTTTTGCACGAATATTGCAGATTTGCTCTTTTATATATGGAGTACCATATTATGAAAAATTATTTTATTTACGCCTTTCTTTCTTACAAAAATAAACTGCCACAATAACCCTAAGTACTATTATTGTCAACGCTAACTTTTAAGCCTTTTCGGCAGCCTGTAAAATGTCACGTTCGAATGTAATTTTTTGTAAGAATACTGCAGATTTGCTCTTTTATATATGGAGTACCATATTATGGCAAATTATTTTATTTACGCCTTTCTTTCCTCAAAAAATATACTGCCACAATAACCCTAAGTACTATTATCAACGCTAACTTTTAAGCCTTTTCGGCAGCCTGTAAAATATCACGTTTGAATATAATTTTTTGCAAAAATACGACAGATTTGCTCTTTTATATATGGAGTACCATATTATGGAAAATTATTTTATTTACGCCTTTCTTTGCTACAAAAAAATACTGCTACAATAACCCTTAGTACTATTGTCAACGCTAACTTTTTAGCCTTTTCGGCAGCCTGTAAAATGTCACGTTTGAATGTAATTTTTTGCAAGAATACTGCAGATTTGCTCTTTTATATATGGAGTACCATATTATGGAAAAAATTATTTCATTCACGCCTTTTCTTTCCTACAAAAATAAACTGCCACAATAACCCTAAGTACTATTGTCAAAGCTAACTTTTAAGCCTTTTCGGCAGCTTGTAAAATGTCACGTTTGAATGTAATTTTTTTCAAGAATACTGCAGATTTGCTCTTTTATATATGGAGTACCATATTATAGAAAATTATTTTATTTACGCCTTTCTTTCATACAAAAATAAACTGCCACAATAACCCTAAGTGCTATTGTCAACGCTAACTTTTAAGCCTTTTCGGCAGCCTGTAAAATGTCACGTTTGAATGTAATTTTTTGCAAGAATACTGCAGATTTGCTCTTTTATATATGGAGTACCATATTATAGAAAATTATTTTATTTACGCCTTTCTTTCCTACAAAAATAAACTACCACAATAAGCCTAAGTGCTATTGTCAACGCTAACTTTTAAGCCTTTTCGGCAGCCTGTAAAATGTCACGTTTGAATGTAATTTTTTGCAAGAATATTGCAGATTTGCTCTTTTATATATGGAGTACCATATTATGGAAAATTATTTTATTTTCGCCTTTCTTTCCTACAAAAATATATTGTCACAATAACCCTAAGTACTATTGTTAACGCTAACTTTTAAGCTAAAAAAGCAATAATCACACGAGGTTGCTAAGACAAAAGCTGAAAAAGCAGTAATGACACGAGGTTGCTATGACAAAATAATGTTGTCCCAAAAAGGACAATAACAAAATAACATAATATGAGAAAGTACCCAAAAAGGACAATAACAAAATAATGTTGTCACGGACGGACATCCGAAGTGTTTAAATCATTACAAGCATTGTGAAAAGCTTGTAGATGCAGCCAGCAACCTTAGTACGTAAACTCAACCTTAGTAGGGCAGATACAACGGATATTACAAAAGTGACGACATTGCTAGGAGAAGTGCCAATAACACTGATTGTAATGGTGGAACAAGTGATCGTTCCGCCTATGTTCGTAGAGTGGGAATGATGCCATACATTTTCTACATATTACATCATCCGTCAATCTTGTGCGATTTGTTCTCGGACACTGCTCAATCTCTCATATGAAAGAGCTCCATGGGCGTGCGCAGTGCTCCCAGCTGCTGACCAATGGGTAGCCTATGCCATACGTCTCTAGGGTGTAAGAAGTAACTTGTTTGTGTGCATTCTGTGGAGTCCTGCCCTCCCATATGGGCATGCCATCCCGATTTCCGGCGCCCCCTGTGTTAATACCACCCGGGTTCCCGGATGGTCTTTGTAATGCGTCAAGGATTTGTTGCGTACTGCTGACCTCGGTCGGCTGCTTCCCCTTATCCCGTACCATTCGAGAGGACGAACCCTCTCGCCCTTCCGGAAACTTGCCGAGACGCCTCCTCTGTTTCGGCTCGCACTCCACTATATGGTCCAGGAGGTGTGTGTTGGGCTTCTGGTTGTACAATCGAAAACGTGCCCTGCAGTCAATGCAGTATGCCCGCTGTGGTGGTTGAAGAATACCGTATGCGTACTCGGGGTCCGGCTTTTCTAGGAGGTAGTAGCACCACGGCGAGGGTTGCTCTCCCCAGTTATCAAATACGGGAAGTTTGAGATGTGGGTGGTACGTCTCTGGGTCCACCCAGTTGAAGTACCAGCACCATGCATCCTCGGACAAAGGGCATCGGTAGAATCTTCTGTCCGCTAGATCTTCGTCGCCGGTATCAACCACTGCCTGGAGGCCGTGGTCGCACAGTTTGGGGCTTTGGGGTGGCCCCTGAGGAGGATGTTCTTGCCTTGACTTGAGCCATTTTGTAAACTTCTTTTTGAAGTCCTGTATGCGATGAACTGGTTTAGAATGGGTACTTTGTGGCTGAAACATGAGCATGTCGAATGAAATTCACCGATTGGTTGGTCCCTTGCCCACTGACCCTTAACTCCGGTCGATCTAGGTAGGGGACATATCCCGGCGGCCTCTACCACCTGTGAATTTCTTAGGCGAAGTGGGGTAGGCGTCGTGGTAGTTGTAGAGAAATTCGTAGTCACGTCGTTCCGGCCCGTCGATCCATTGGAAGAAGCAACAACGGTCCTCGTCCTAAAAAACAAAGAACGATGCATGATATGGTAGTGTTACCCTAATTTGTATGGATAGCATTTGGTTTACTCCGAAGCCGCGGGCACAACAGTAGTGAGCGCGGGCGGTCGTATCTCCGTTCGTAGACTGCGTAACCTTCGCTACCAGGTTGCAGTCACATTTCGGGCGTGGCATCTCCAGCAGAACTGGGGCGTCAACGCTACTCTCATCCGGGTACTGGGGGGGTTAACCTTCGCTTGCTTAAGAGGCGACGGTAGAACGACATCGTGGCCTACGGTGTTTGTGGGGAAAACAGGCTAAAGTTTATTGCAGTTCTGGCAGTGTGATGCATATATCCGTCCCTCGGTCGATTTATAAAGAGCTGGCGAGGGGGCAGCCAAAGGAGAGTCTGGCGGACTTCAGAGTAGTTCAAATCCGCGAGCATCAGATGCTTCTACAGCTTCCCATGACATGAGCCTGGCTATGCCCACAGCTTTAGACAGAGAATCTCTGCCATAGTCGGCTTTTGGCAGCATTATGCAGCTGAAATGACAAAAGCTGGAAAAGTTGATATGACAAAAGCTGGAAAAGCAATAATGACACGAGGTTGATATGACTAAAGCTGACAGAAATATATAATGGACCACGTATATGAGAAAGTACACAAAATAGATGGTAAAACATAATAGGAGAAAGTACCCAAAAATAACGCACATCCTAATCCTAATCACCCCCAGTGGTGGATCCTGACCCTAACCCCTACCCCTAGCGCGAACTCTCCTTTGCCGACGCGCTGAAGGGGGTGCATCGTCGAGAGGTCGTGGGCGAAGCACCCGCGACGGTCCCGCCTGGCCGTAGTCCGAAGGGCTGTACCGAACCGCCGGGCGACGCACGCGGGGAGGCAACGTGTCTGGAGGAGGCTGCGTGATCTGCGTGGCTGGAGGAGGCGGCGTGTACTGCGTGGCTGGAGGATGCTGCGTGAACTGAGCCCCTGCGAAGAACTGATCGGTCCAGTAGTCAGGGACGCCGTGCCCTGACTGGGTGTCCGAAGTAGAGGCATGTCCTAGGAGGCCTAAAGTATAGACATTAACATTTAATTATAGTGAGAAGATTAGATTCGAAACGAGATCAACTGAATTTTTATCGGCTTACCGGGTGTGGGGACCATGGTAGGCCCGCCAAGCAGCACCAATCTCCACGATCTGTCGGGACTGCACCTCCACACGCCTCATGGCCTCTGATAGCTGGTTCGGTGTGAAAATTGTCCCCTGCTGCAGCCTAGTCAGAAAGTCAGTGGCATGCTGGTGCAAGTCCCTCGCCTCGTCCACCTATCACGTACAAACAAACGATAAACATAACGACATGGCATTGAAATTACAATTGCATTAATGAGTAAAAACACAAAGAGACTTACCATTTGGTGCAGTGCCACTCCTGCGTGGCTCGAGTACAAGTCTGTGATGCTAGGAGCAAACACTTGGGCCGGCTGCTCCTCGCGTAGGAGACGAGTACGGTTCCGGCTCACGTACTAGGACAAGTACTCCTGGTAGGAGGTGGAGTCGTAGGGCGCGACCTCCTCGACAACGTCCTCGAGCGCCCCCTCCCACAGCGCAAGCCACGGCGCCATCCTCTGCAGCAAGGTCACCATGGACTTTTGGGGTCCCTGGGTGGAGTACCTGCATAAAAGACCTCATTATTACAAATATATCATAAGCACTTAGCATACCTGTAGTGGCGAGTAACTCACGAGTGCACTTTCGCTGGCACGCATTCCCCCAAAGGAACAGTGACCACCTGGCGTAGTCCGAACTACCTGAGGACTCGGTGCGGCGCGTAGTCCTCTACGAAGACGTCGAAGACGAGCTTCCTCCTCGTCATCCAGTAAGCCTGGTCCCTGTAGCACAGTAGCGACAGCCCCCCACAGCTCTCTCTCCTACACGCTCGTCGCTGTAAGGGTCCTAGACGACCTGCCCCTCCCTCAGGTGGTCGAAGGCCTCCGTGAAGGAGAGATACACCGCACGTACCTGGAGACCTGCCCACTGTGGCTGCAATAGAGTAGAAATAACTGTAAGCACATGGCATTGAAATTACAATTCCATTAATTTGTAAGAACATGTACCCGTCACCTGGTCCAGAGCGAGCCCATCGTCGGTCGGTCCAGCGTATCACCGACGTACATGTCGGGGGTGTACTGTCGAGGGTCGACATGGGGTCGACCCACGGAGAAGCGCTCGAATGACCAAAGCTGAAGAAGTAGTGGCATCCCGGTAAGATTGGGGTTCCTGCCTTTCTTCACGCACGCGTCGCAAAGGGCGCGGTACGTGGAAGCAAGAACCGCTGAACCCCAGGATACCTGCGATACGTCGTCAGGCTCCGCGTCCGCAATAGCCCGTGCGTAGGCTATCCAACGCGCGTCCACGGTGTCGCCGTGACTCGACGTGAACATCATCCAGCCGAACAACCAAAGCAGACAGGCCTCAAGGTGCCTAGCAACCTGGTAGTCTGTAACACCCCAATTTTTGCTTTTCATGAGTTTAAATGAAATTTGGCACTTTTGTGAATTTTTGGAATTTTCTGGAATTTATTTGGATTTATTTGGAATTTATTTGAATTTATTCCCTTTTGAAATAATTAAAGAATTTAATTTTGCAAATAAAATTTTGTTGGAAATATTTTATTTGAGTCCAAAATGTTCTGAAATATTTTCTAGAACTTTTCTGAGTGTTTTGCTATTTTTCTTGAATTATTTGAATTTCTAGAAATTAATTAAAGTATTTAATCGCTGGAAAAACCAAACCGGGTTTTACTGTTCATCCAACCGAGCCCGAACCCGAGTTGGACTCGAGCCCGACCCGGACCGCGTTCGAACCGGACCCGAGCCAACCTAACCCTAACCGTATGACCGTTGGATCGAAATCCAACGGCCACGATTGAGCCACGTCGCCCGAACCCGAGCCGACCGAGCCAGCCAGGTCGCCAGGCCAGACCCGAGCCCAAACCCCGTGCCCATTGGATCTTGATCCAACGGTCCACGTTGAGCCACGTCACTGAATCCGAATTGGATTCGGATTCCGCCGCCGCAGCCGGGTGGACCTCGGTCTCCACGTGATTCACGGAAGCCGAGGCCCCTATTTAATGCGTCGCTGCCGCCAGCGTGTTCTCCGTTTCCTTGCGCACCTGTAGCTGTTTCCAGCGCGTGAAACCCAGATCCGATCTGGGCCGTTGATTTTTGAATCAACGGCCGAGATCTAGCCACGTGGCCGGAAGGCTGACCGTCGCGGTCAGCGCGGTCGCCGCCCGGTCACCGCTGACGTCACGCGTGACGTCAGCGTGGGGCCCGCGTGTCAGCGGCCGTTCCAACGGCTCGATGACGTCAGCCGTGACGTCATGATGACGTCACGGTGGGGCCCAGCTGTCAGAGCCCTCGGCCGAGCTATGCGCTGATGTCATGCTGACGTCACCCGAGGGGCCCCACCTATCAGAGGTACACGTGCCGTGGATCGGGTCCACGGTGACCGAGTCGAACCGTGCGCCGGGTCCATGGACCCGAGGCGACGTGGCGGCCTCTGATTGGTCCACTTGTCGTGCTAACGCAATAAATCATTTTCCGAAAATGAAATTATTTAATTAATTCGGTTTATTGATTTTAAATATAGATTCAAACTTCAAATGCTTATAACTTTTGCGTTTCAACTCCGATTTGAGTGATTCAAATTTCTAAATGTTTATAAAATTGAGATCTACCTAATGGTGAATTTTATTTAATTTTTGGACCAAAGTTTTTCTCTATAATATTATTTAATTAATTATTTAAAGTTTAAACGCTTGTAACTTTTGCGTTTTAACTCCGATTTTGCCGATTCAAATTCTTAAAAATTCATAAAATTATGCTCTCTCTGTTTATGGAATTCATTTGGATGTTTGGACATTTTTTGTCTACTGTTTATTAATTTATTGCTATTTGCACGCTTTACAAGTAGACGTTGAAGTGCCCGAGGGCTTCGAAGGAGAAGTGTTGACCAAGGAGCCAACTCAAGACCAAGAACAAGTACTCTTTGATGGCAAGTTGTGCTTTGACCATGTTGATCCCATTTTCAAATTAATTTGGTTTAAATTATTGCATGCTAGTTTAATTAGAACATGCTTTACTTAATTTGGGAAATTAGTTAAATGCCAGCTTTGCTCTATGACACCTTGGTTACTTAAATATGTGCCATGATCCCTTGTCACCCTAGTTGTGGATTATTAGTTGGACATTATTAGATTGCCAACATGGGTAATTAGATCGATGTAGTATGCTTAGCCCTGCCACGTAACATGTTTTTGACAAGTACATGATAATATTGACCTAATGAGATATGGAACCTGTTTTGAGAAGTGTCATGTGTTATTGATGATGAGATTGATGGCACGTGGTGCGTGGTAAACAACTGGGAGTTTGATAAATAGTTTTGGACCGGGGCATGTGGCAAGAATGATCGGTTGGGCCAGTTGTGGCACTGGGAGCGTTGATTTGGTTCTTCGGGTAGTCTTGCCCTGGTCATCCTAAGGACTTAACCTTACAAGCCTTTGAACTGAGTCAAACGTGCAACCACATGTATGTAATGGGACAGACCTAGTTGATTAAGTTTCTAATAACGTACCTGTGGGACATCGGGGTGTCAACTATACCTTTTGTGTAGTTGTACGGGGGAGCGTACCAGGGCTGCGGCCAGATACCCATCTAACGGTGGATTGGCCTAAACTTCGCCTTCGCTAAGGGAAGGGTTAGTGTGCAATCACCGGAGAGGACCACTTTTGCTGTTAGAAGTTTCCGAAAGACTGTTACGGACACTCGCCTTTGTGGCGTTTTGCTGTATCTTGTGGGTAAAGTGCATAACCTCTGCAGAGTGTAAAATATATTCGAATAGCCGTGTCTGCGGCATTGGATATCGCTCGGGAATTACAGTCATGGGTTAGACTTTCTTGGAAATAACTTGGACTTGAAAGATTTGGTTTGGTTTAATAATGACGTTGATGGAAATGTGGATTAGGAATGGGAAAGATGTTTATTTAACTCCTGGAAAAGTTATTGATCTTAAACTTGTTTCTACTGCTTTCGAATCTACTTATGTTACTTGTCAAACGCTGTTTTACTGCAATTATGCCCTGAGCTATTCTTTTTTACTAAGCCATGCATGTAGTATATTAGTTGCATTCTGTGCATGACTTGCTGAGTACCAAGTACTCACCCTTGCCACAATACAACATCAGTTGAAGAAGAGTCTACACCAGCTTTTGAGGAGGAGCTCCAAGAGGAACCGTCTAACTAGGGAGCGAGCCCAGTCAGTTGCCTGTGGTATACTGGATGGCGCCACGAAGTTATCCTATTTTCCGCTGCTACTATTTCTCTTTTAGTAAGTTTTCGCCCTGCGAGGCGTATATTTGTAACTTAACCTTAAAGTCGAGCAACCAGCTTGGTTAACTAATTAAGGTACCTTATTATTTTGTTGAGTATGATTGTGATATTTACCTATGTTGAGACTGTGTGCACTAGCGCGTTTTTGGACTAGTGCTGAATACAAAGAGGGTCCGGATTTGCATATTCGGGTCCCGACAGAGGTGGTATCAGAGCCAGGCTGACTGTAGGCTCACCCATAGTTAGATTGGTCGTAGTGAGGATAAAACCTATTTTCTAAAGATAAAATTTGTCAAGGTAATGGATGATGGATGAATTCTCGACTTACCCCTTTCTTTCTGATTCATACCCCTTGCTGAGTTCTTTTTGTCTTCCACATTGATTTTAAAAGTGTTGCGTTCTTACGCGAGTGTCTTTTGGCAGATGATGATGAAGAACAACTACGCCGAGCGTGAGGGAGGCTACGCTGTCGAGTTGTGGCGTATGCTTCAGTTTCTTGGAGGTTTTGAGAGACCGCTCTACCGAGGGACTACACTCGTGCAGGCAGGATTGGTCATAGGATGGGACGTCAGGATCACGGTGTATGCCCGAGAGAAGACGAAGTTGAGCCGCCCTTTCCACTTCACCGCCAGGAGGTCTACATTTGAGATGGGAATCCAGGAGGTGTCGCGTCGAGCAATGCAGCAGATCGCTCGCACCTACTCCAGGGAGCTAGAAGGCACAGTATTCCGTCACCACCCACGCCGAGACAGCAGAGCTCAGCGGAAGCCGATAGAAGATGAGGATGCGACCGTCACTCACTTAGCCAGATTCGTCGCCGCTCAGGAGGAGCTTATCGATGACACAGTTCAGGAGTTGAAGAAGGCTCGCGAGCAGGTTGAGGAAGAGAAAAAGCATTTAGAGAATGCTCGTGAGTACGTCGCCTATGTTGCGGAAAGGATCGCAGAGTTGGAGACCGCACTGTATGGACAGGGCCCCGATCCAGTGTTGGAGTTGGACGCCCAGAGCCAGAGTAGGACCCAGAAGAGGTGCCACCTGCACCCACGCCGCAGCCACAGCAACAGCCAGATCCAGAGCTAGAGGAGGACGCTGCGTCGTCAACCACAGCTACAGTTGCAGGGCATGGCGATTGTTTCGCGCCTATGCCGCCACACCCGCCCCGAGGAGGCAGTGGAGGTTTTCTCGACGAGTGAGCGTAGGCGTTGAGGTTGAGACTCCTTCGTCGAGTCGCGTTATAGAATAAGAGTCACCCCTTTAGGCGTTAGACTCCAGTAAGAGTCGATTTTGATTTTCATTGCTTGCTGAGTGTGCAGTATGTGTTGCAAGGCCCTTAGGCATTGTGAGCAACCATACCAAGTTATTATTATTAAATAATAAAGTTGGATTTTTTTTGAGTTACACTTTTCCCCGCATAAGTTTCCCTACTCTCTTGTCTATTCTTATTCCCTCTCATCTCTGAAACCTTGGAGCAATCGACAGATGGTGAACACCCGCGGAAACCTTGGAGGCAATGGAAGTGATTCTCGCCCAGCTGGGAACCCCAATGATGGAGCACCTGCACCCCAACCAGCATCGCTAGTTGACATGCAGAATTTTGTGGTTTTTCTTGCTGCACAGACCCAGTTGATGCATGCAATGATGCAACAGATTACTGCCCACGCCACTGCTAATCAGAATAATCAAGTCAATCAGGGACAACGCTAGAATTCAAGACTGTCAGAGTTCATGAGGACTCATCCACCCACTTTCTCTGGGAATGCCAATCCGTTGGAGGCCGATGAATGATTAAGGTCAATAGAAAGAAAGCTACACATTGCCCAATGCATGGGAAATGAGAAGGTACTCTACGCTTCTCATCAGTTGGAAGGGACCGCCGCAGAATGGTGGGAGAACTTCTGCGCCACGCGGGAGAACCCTCAGGACATCACTTGGGAGGAGTTTACCGCCGCATTTCGTCAGTATCACGTGCCGGAAGGAATTATGGACCTCAAGATGGAAGAGTTCAGAGCACTGAAGCAAGGTAATCAGCCGGTGGCCGAATACCTGAATAAGTTCACACAGCTTACACGTTACTGAAAGACCGAGATGGCGATCAGAGGGGGGGTGAATGATCCCAAATAAAAATATCCCCTACTCAACGTACTCCAAACAATCCCGCAAAGAAAACCGATGCTCCTTAAAATCGCGAAACCCGCAAAAATCGGAACGACTTGACAACTATGTGTATCCCTAGCTTACATGGATGGGAACCATGAATCATGTGAGGGATATTTAAATCACAAATTCTGGTTGTCAAGTGTCCAAAGCAAAGAGGAATAAATTCAAATACTTCTTTTCTAAAAGAGATCAAGCCAAAACACAAAAGCCTCTTTTTAGAAAAGCAAAAGCAGATTTTCAGGAATTGTCCTCAATTAGAGCAGGTGGATGGTGGACTTCTGTTGCTCCAAAAAATTTGGGAATTTTTCAGCCTGTGAGCTGTTGAGTCTTGAAGCACTCCACCAAAAATCACCACCAAAATCCTTCTACAAAAAACAGGAAAAATCAAGAACTACGAACAGTCAGGATTTTCAATCAGGAAATTTGGGGATCGGTTTTCACCTCACAGCTCCCAAATGGTGCATCCAGTGGACTCCAAAATTTTTCCACAGATGGGTATATGAGTCAAGCACCTTCTCCAACAAGAATCAATCAAGAAAGATTTTTCTATATTTTTCTAAAAATCAAAGACTGACTGCTGCGCGAAGAACAAGTTCAGGACAGATTTGCAATCTTGATAGAAACTTGATCTCTAGTCTATCCTAGGGTGCAAGAAGGATGTAAAACCAAATGAGCACACTCAAGACTTCCTTGATCAACAGCATTTAGAAGGAGAGGAGCAAATCCAAATTATAGAAAGTAAATTGCGTAGAATTTACATGCGGGAAAGTAAATGCTGAATTTAAATTGCGTAAAGTAAAGACATAATGTAAATCACGAATTTAAATTCACAAAAATGTAAAGAAAATCTTTGTATTTTCTGGTTGGAAGGTTTACAAAGCCTCACTTCATGTGGGCAAAGCTCAAAGGAGCAACTCAAACCTTCAAGTGAGGGAGGACACCCTCCCCTCTATTTATACTACTCTAGGGCCACCTACCACCCTTGGATGAGTCCCAAACCCTAGGGCACACCACCAAGGGCTAGGATTAACCCTCTCATTTCAACCCACACATGGGCTTTACATGGGCCACATTGGCCATACATGGGTTTTAAACAAAACCCGATCAACCCGATGCAACGGGCCTTCATCCGCCGGACTTGACCGCTCAGTTTCCTCCTCTTCGAGCCTCCAACCCGAACCGGAAACCTTGAGCCACCTCAAGTCCATTTCCTTGACGTCCAAGTGAACCCGGTTTGAGCCCAACCATCTCGTCGGCATCCTCGACCGCTCACGGACCTCGGTTCTCCCAACCTAGTCCCGGTACTCACCAACGACCATAGCTGCCTCAGGAACCTGTACCACAAGGAACAAACCATTTTGCACATACCACAATGCACATACCTTTTCTTCCTGCATGTTAGTCCACAATTATCATTAATTGAAACATGCAATACCGAGTCAAATCAAACTCAAACCTGAGCACACCTTGCTCAAATAAAGTCAAATACTCATCACAAACATGGATGGACCTCCACATGGTCCTTCAATCTCCCCCTTGATGAGTATATTGACAAACCACACAAAAGGCATAAATTTGAGTTTGTAAACAAAAGAAGAAAAGCAATTTGATTGCAAAAAACATATTTGGTCCAATAGAAAGAGAAAGAAAGCTCATGACCAAATAGATGAGAAGATTTTTAGAGCTCAACACTTGAAAGGACAATTTTTCAACAAGAGCTCCAAAAACCAAGAAATCTCTCAAAAAGCTCAATATTACTCATGATCCAAATGCAAGGACAATTGTTCAACATGATCATGAGAAAGCATTTTTTTTTTTAATTCTCTAAGATGTCTTTTCTACGTTTTCTCCCCCTTTTGGCAATATAGGCATCAAGAGAACAATTTTTGCATGAAATGCAACCTAGAAGAGCTTTGAGGATTATGCAAGTGACCACTTAGACAAAGTATGACACCAAGCTACTCAAGTTCAGATTATGTCATCCTAAGTCATATCCAATGGCATATTTCAATTTTTGCTAACTAGCTCAAAAGAAGTTATAAAACTTTGGTATGATTTCAACAATAGCAACACTTAGCATAACTTCAATACTAGAAGCAAAGCCAACCAAACGAGCAAATGGATATACTAGAGTTCAACCTAGTCAACACTTTGGGAAACTACAAGTCCATAAGAGAAGCCTCATGCTCAATCATCTCTTTAAATGCAAATTTTTAGATTAAAGCTCATAAAGCGGTATGAGAGAGTTAGGCTTAGTGAAGCACATCCTCGACTAGGAGCCATCGACAAAGGCCTCCTAAGCTTCACTCTCCTCCACAAACCTTTCAGGGTTTAGAGAGTTTATCCTAGAGAAACACAACCTCGACTAGGAGCCATCGACATAGGTCTCCTAGGCATCACTCTCTTCCTCTAGTTATTTTTGCATTTTTCGGTGTATTGACTCAAGCCATTAGCAACCATCTCAAGCAAGAAGCTTAAAAGAGTGGTTTTGGTCATACACACTTCATTCCAAGTTCATCCCAAGTGCAATGGGAAGCAGTCTCGTGAATGAATAGTGTTGAGTTCAATTTTAGCACAAACGAGTCAATTTATATTTTCAGCACTTAGATTCATGAGCATTATTGAGGATTCTAGAATGAAACAATGTAGCTAACCCAAGTTGCTCTAGGGACTCTAGTAGAAACCCACTATTTCAATAAGCATGGCATAAGCATCTAGTGAAGAAGTATAGCAAGTAAAAGCCATGTTTCATCAACTTTTCAGGAAAGCTCAATTTTAAAATGTTGGCTAGTTTCACATGATATACCAAATTGGATATGACCTAGATTAGCAAATATCTTCAGAAAAGTAGCTAGGTGCAACATATCTCAATTTTATTAATTGCATAATAGACAAAGCTCGTAAATGAAAAACAAGTCTATATGCAATGCAAAAGAATCAATTCCAAGCTCCCCCTCAACAAGTGAGTCGATTAAGCACAAAATCTGATTGAAGTTGAGTTATTAGCAATTTTAGATTCAAAAGGATGAATTGAACTCAACTGAAACCAGAAAGACAGAAGTGATGAGAAGGAATCAAGCAACTGACACACGGGTAGTCTAGGAGCAGAGATAACAAGAAGAGAAACACTAACACTTAGACTCGCTCTCACCTTCCCCATATGACTTATATAGGAAAGCTACTTCTCCAAGTCCAACCCAGGAGCAAACACAGACCCTGTCTACCCAGGGGGCCCAACACCTGCTAGACCTAAAAGACTGTGAGTGAGCTCAACCGAGAGTAAGAGAGAAATAGCACCCTAAAGCATAAGGTGAGAGGTCCATGCCGAGGCATGCCAGAAGTCTAGGTGAAGTGGACTCAACCAAATGAAAACCATCCCAAAGATACCCAGAAAGAGAAAGGAAAGATGAATATACATACGAACATATATTACAAGCAAGCTCCCCCTCAAGATATGCCATATGGGCTCATAATCCCAAGTTCTCCTCTCAGGGAAACAAACCTGGAGCTATCCAAAGGCTTGGTGAAAATGTCAGCCAACTGGTGGTCACTCTCCACAAACTGGAGCACTATGTCACCCTTCTCCACATGGTCTCTAAGGAAGTGATAGCGAATGTCAATGTGCTTGGTCCGAGAGTGTTGCACTGGGTTCTTAGCAATGTGAATGGCAGACGTATTATCACAGAAAAGTGGAACACAATCTGCTACTAACCCAAAGTCCCGCAAGGTCGATCTCATCCAGAGAACCTGGCTACAGCAACTGGCTGCAGCAACATACTCGGCCTCAGCGGTGGACTGTGCAACACCGGACTGCTTCCTAGACGACCAAGAGACAAGAGAAGTGCCAATGAATTGGCAAGTGCCAGAAGTGCTCTTCCTATCTATCCTACAGCCGGCGAAGTCTGCATCGGAGAAGGCTCTCAGAGATAGACAGGAGGAAGAAGAGTACCAGATACCATAGTCAATGGTAGCTCGAAGGTACCTGAAGATGCGCTTCACCGCCTGACGGTGAGAGACGCGGGGAGAAGCCTGAAACTGTAACATCCTCATTTTGGCTTTTTGGATAAAAATCTAATTTAATTAAACTAAATTCAAAATTTGGAGTTTCATTGGTGTTTAAGATAAACTGGCATCCATTCCCCTTCGAAATCGGGAATTAATTCCCTCCCGGGCGAAAAATCGGATTTTCCAGTACTGCCGGTACCCGAAAATTCACCCGAGTCCAAAAGTGCTCCAAAAATCCCCGAACCACTTCTAAAAGGTTCCAAATATTCCGAAATGATTTTAGGAATCATTCCCCAAATTTTTGGACCTCCGTTCCTATTTTATCTCGCGCGGCTTTTGTTAAATGCCCGCAATTCGTTCCGGAATATTAAATTCCACAAATTTCGTCCAAAGTCAACCAAACCAATTCCATTGAGTTCCAAATATTCTAAAATGGCTCTAGGAATTTTTTCGGAATTTTTAGCCCATTTTTCCTAATTTTTCTCTAAGGCGGAACGTTTACGTAAAAGGGGGCCAATAGGAAAGTGACACGTGGCGGTACTGTAGCACCGTGTACTGTAGCGTCGTGTTACTGTTCATCTTCCCCACAAATCGATCATTCTGTCCAGAGGAAGAACAGAGAGCTCCCTTCTCTCCTCCATGGATTCAAACACTCATAACTCTTGCAATAATGCTCCAAATCGCGAACGGCCGGATCCGTTGGATTCGTATGAACGAGACCCTTCCATCCCCGGTGATCTCCCGCTCTAACTCGCACCGGAATGTGCGCAGTTTGCAAGAAACTGAAATTGCTTTGATTGCTCTTTATTCGGCCGTTTCAACTCCGATTCACGCACTTCCACCTCCATTTGCTTCGTGTGGGATTCCTCTTTCCAGTGCACATCTCCCTCTTTTGCCTCTCCAACCCTTTAGCCCGGGAGATCGAAGAAACCGGCGCCGAGTCACCATTTTCGCGTTCTTCGTGTTCTTTCTCGTTTCTCCCTCTCCGGTGGGTCAATCCTCATTCCGTTTGTTTCTTTGTGATCATATGGGAGTCTAGACTCTAACCATTCAATCGATTTTAGGGTCCATTGAGAATTGACGAGGAATTTCGGGTTTTCATCGCTTTGGCCGAAACCGTGTTCGTCGCCGAATTCATCGTCTCCGGTGAGAAATTGATCAATTCCTTGCACTCCTAAGTTCGTCTAGATGTACTCTAGATGATCCCTCATCCAATTGGTATGACCATGTTCAGATTTTGTGCAAGATTTCATATTTTGGAGAAATTGGAATTCTCTGTTCTTGTCCCGTGCGCTGTGCCGCCACACGGCGCCGTCGCCGCCCGCTGGCCGTCGGCGACCACCTCGCCGCCACGGCCGCCACGCCACGCCGCCGCCACGGGCCTCCCGCTGCCGGCCGACCCTACTGCCGGGATCTCGCCGCCCGCCGGCTCACGTCGGCCGGCCACCATCGCCACCGCCGCGCCGCGCCGTGCCACCGCCGTCGCCGCTTGAGCTGCCAGCGCCGCCGCCTCCGTCGCCCTCGGCCGGACCGCCGCTCGCCGCCGCTTTCGCCGCCGCCGTGCCGACCGGCCGTGCGCGCTGCCACAGTGGCCGGGCCACCGGGTCCCCATGGAGCTCAAGCTCCCCTGTTTTCTTAGCCATGGTTGGAGCTTGAAGAAGGGGGCTCAAGTCTATGACATGGTGACCCCACTTGCCATAGACACTAGCCATTCCTACCAAAGTCCACGTTTGACCAGTCAACCCGAGAGGAATATTAGGGAATATTCTCGGTTTTCCAATTTATTCAAAATTCAAACTTCGGAAGCTCATAACTTTCTCATTCGAACTCCGTTTGACTCCATTCAAGTTTCTAAATTCATCATAAATCAAGACCTTCCTGCCAGTACTAAATTTTATAATTTTTGGATTTTATTTATTTTATGTTATTTATTTGTTTTCTCGTTTTGCGCGTAGTCGACGATTCCGCTGAGTCCGCCGACCCCGCCGCCGGACTTCAAAGAGTTCGACCTTCTCGCTGTGACCGAGGCAAGTCTCCTTGACGCATGTTGAACCCATGTTTTATGACTGTTTTATACTGTTTTAACAATTGCATTGCTATTTATATCAAATGATGATGTCAAACGTTAAGTTGTTAGCTATACCTGTTGTTTATACCTCTTTGAGATTTGCTATCCTTGACCCTTTGTCGACCTAGAACAGGGATCCACCATATTAAATATTTTTAATAAAATACATTTGATGGGGAAAATGACTATTTGGAAGATAGTTTGAATAGAGCAAATCGGAGCAATGTAATTTGGAGGCGGATGAATATTTGTGATAATGTGAGGATTGTTATTATGAAATTGAACTAAGGTGGTGATCATTTAAATGTTGAGGAGTTGGATTGTGATAGTAGTTCACAACATAATGAGTATGGATTGGGGTGAAATGCAAATTGGAGTTAGATGAATATTAGAGTTGATGTGGGGCTTGAAATCATAAAATTGATCTATGAATGGTAGTCCATATATCTCGTGGATTGGGAGAGTTTTGGGAGATGTATGATGTCAGGAATACTAGTCGGTGAAAGTAAATAAGTGTTTTTGAGAGTCATATGTATAGATAAAATAGACTAAGTGTTTAAATATATATATTTCTCTGGATTTTAACAAGAATATTATGAGATATTAAATCAGTGAGATTCTAAATAGTCCAGGATGTTAGGAGGTTTAGTGAATGATATTATTAAGTATTTTTGGTGGATTAAAATATATGATTTAAATTTGATAGTGTGAAGGATTAAATATAGGGTATTATGAAGTATTATTGGTGGATTGTTTTCGAGATGATTAGAGATGCTATTGTGAAGTATTCTCGGTGGTTTAGTAGATGATTTGGTGAAATATTCTTTGTGGATGTTAAGAGTGATCGCTATAAGAATGATGGTCAATTCATTACTACCAGTTATAGTTCAAGGGAATAATACGAACTTGATGGTGGTTTAGTGAGACTTTGGAATAAAGATGGTACTATGATATACTTATTACTTGGTGGATAATATATTGAATTGGATTATTCATATGATTGTACCATTAAGGCAAGTTAATGATTATTGGAGATTACCGAATTGGTTATAAGGATTGTCATCAAACCCTGAGCTTTGTATTTTATAAAAATAAACTATTGGTGGAATAGAATAGTCCGGTAGAAATGCTTAGACTCGCACTCGGTCAATGTACACCTATGGGTGGGAATTTCAATTATCTTTTGAAAGCCTGGTGTTGAAAGTTATAGGCAAGGAGTATTGCCGTTGGTTTGCAAAATAAAAATAAAATGAAAAATGATTTCGACTTGGGCGGCATGGAATGTCGGGTGGAAGCGGACCAAGCCTTGGTTCTTTTGTGCGAGTACCGCCCCAAGTCAATTAAGGACCGACGCTTATGACTGTCTCCATTCTAAGCATTACCGTACAACCACATGTCAAAGTGGGCATGACCTGGCTAACTAATTTGTAGAAACCTGACTTAGACTCACCACTCGGTGGTTGTGTGAGAGCCGGAAAGAGGCATTGTTGTTGTTATTGTTGTTGTTGTTTTAGTCACACGGCGCAAGAGGGGGCTTCTGTACTGGGTGGACATAACCCTAACAGCGGTGAAACCTTAGCGGGTGGGTCAGGTTAGGCGTATGCATTGTAACAGCCTTGTCATGATATCCCTGCCGGCACACCTAAGGAAGTGTGCTAATAGCTTGGCATCAAGGGAATATCATGTCTTGTGGGTAAAGTTGTACACCTCTGCAGAGTTAAAACTATTCGAATAGCCGTGCCTACGGTCAAGGGCAAAGCTTGCTGAATGCTTTCATACTGGTAGACTTTGGGTTTTGATTTCAAACTAAACAATGTTTTGTTTTGGGATCCGGGAGCGGTTAGAACTCTCGGGTGTGCTTCTGGCGGCTAAAGCCAGGTAGGTGGAAGGAACCTGATTTTGTGAACCATGGCGGACATAGCCATGTGATTGGATTAAACCCTACTTTTGTTGAGATGTGGCGGATAGAGCCTGTATATTAGTGAGTGGTGGTTAGAACCTTCACTACAATATTACATAATTCAATTATTAAAAAGAATTGCTCAAAAATGCTTTGTGAAAACTATTAACAAGTATGATTTGATGAAACTTGGCTTTATGCAAAAGAACCATATTAAGCCATCTTTGGATAGCCTACATTGTGCATAATCTCCCAGACTTGCTGAGTACTTTATGTACTCACGTGCTACATTCTAATCCTCTCTCGTATGAAAGAAGCTGTCAAGGAATTCCAACGACTAGGGTGCGTTCTCCACTCGATTGCCTGTGGGCATTTGGATGGGTCGCATTGGCGTTTTCGTCTTCCGCTGCAGTTGTTCAAGTTGTTCAGCCTGTCCAGGCCCTAATGGTAAACCTTGGCCATAAGGTCTTTGCTTTTATTTGGTAATATTTCTTATTTAGTTATATGTATTCGTGATATGGTTGTTGATTCATCACTTTTGACTGTGTGTACTAGCTACTGATCTGGGACTAGTACAGAAATACACAGGGGATTCTGGATAGCCGATCCGGGGGCCCACAAAGGTGGTATCAGAGCCATATCGACTGTAGGACGTGCCCTTAGTTAGAATGGTCGTTTTAGGAAGCTTCAAAACTTATGTTCTAAAAAGAAAAATCAAATAAAGTGCTAGTCTCGTCTTTTCTCTCTCTTTCTATTCCTATTTTCCTAGAATCAATTGCTTCTTCACCTTTTTGGGAATGAAAATTGGACTATCCCTCCCTTAAACCTTCTATATTAAGGTAATCGAGTTCCCGCTTTCGACTTCAAGGCTTGATGACTCAAGAGGTGCAATCCTGCAAAAGTTTCTACTGAAGGGGGTGTCTTCATGGTGAGGATCCAACCGTTGACCGATGAAGATCAAGGAAGCAAGGTTGATCTTAGACTAACCCTATAGGTTAAGTGGCCAAGTTTCGTTCCGTGGTTGAGTCGCCTTGTTCTGTTAGAGTCAGTAGTGTGAGCGAGTAGACGAGTGGATTGCTTGGTGTTAAAAATGTTTTGATTTTCGTGTGTGGTGTTGTCCTTTGCCGGGGTAGTTTGTTCCTTGTGTTGTTAGAACCTCGCTTCTCTCGCTCGTCTGTGCTGTCCCCTCTCATCTGGAAGCCTTGTTCTGCCGTCAGATGGAGAAGAATTGCGGTGCTAACCTCAACCAAGAAGCTGATGTATCCAATTCCAATCCTTTAGTCAACATCAACGGCAATGGCAACCCCAGTGAAGTTCCGGTTATCAACATCAGGGCCGCTACCGAGCTCAACCAGCAACCATCTGAGGTGATAACAGCATTTCTTCAGAATATGAATCAGTTCATGGTGACTCAGACTCAGCTCATGCAATTAATGATACAACAACTAAACAACCAAGCCTCCATGGTCACTACACCTATAACTCCGCAGCAGTATTCTTTTGATGAGTTACTAAAGACCAAGTCTTCTGAAGTACTGTGTGATGTTGGCGCTAGCACTACCCCTCCTGTAAACCTTCACCCCTGGAGATATGTCATTTGCTATCAATGTGGTGGGAAAGGACATGTTGCTTATGAATGTCCCCAAAGGGGTAAGGCAAAAGAGGATAACCATTGTAATCACTGCGACAAAACTGGACACCAATTCCGCAAGTGCCCTCGAAGGAAGGAGATTCAGTACAAGGTCTGCAACCTTTGTGGCCAGGAAGGGCATTATGTGAAACAATGTCCGTTGGGAAAACCAGAAGGCTTATCACCACAGGCAGTTCCAGCGTCAGAAGTCAGGATGGGAGTTCCTCCTAAGCCGCACCAAGTATCGAAGATTCCTCCAGCTGGCAAAGGCAAAGCAGTCTCCCTGGAAGACAACTGTCATCAACCGGGTTCCCGCAAAAGGAAGATGGTGAGTCAGGAGCAGTATGTTGCCAGTAATTCCCGGCTTCGGGTGAACCAATCTCAACTCAACCAAGCACCGGAAGTAGCCTTAATCAAGATCCCAGGATCAGAAGTGCAACCAGTGATGCAAGGACATCAGGCGTCTACTTCCAATCCCCACATCCCGAATGCCGTTCTTCTTCTGACCATAACCCCAGAAGCAGGAGGGAGACGCAATCGGCAACTTCTGTCACAGGTTCTACGATATAGGACATCAGGTCTGCCTATGATCCCTGAAGTTGAAGAAGAGACAACGGAAACTTGATGTTATCAATGAATGTTAGTAGATGGTACTTTCAGTAGTACCCTACCTCTTTTAAGGAATAAAATAAAAGAGTTTATGTACTGATTCAGGCTGTAAGATGTAATCGTCAGTATTGCTATCAATAAAGGTTTGGAAGAATTGTAATTGTGGATGTGAATATCTGTTGATAGTCGTGAAACAAAAATTTTATTTGGGCACCAGTAATAGGGTACTTAAAGGATGGCCGAAGAGCCATAGTTCTCATCCGAACCATGGGGGGAAATAAGAAGGGATTTCACCATTGAACCCCTTGGAACTGAGTCCGGGTATGATTCTTTCTAAGGGGGGTAGTGTGGACAGGCTGACAAAAGTGGCACACTTTGTTCCGTGGAAGATAACCCCTTTTGGTGATAAACTTGTGGAACTCTGCGTGGCTAAAGCAGTGCGTTTTCAGTGTGCGCCTAAGGAGGACGTGCCAAATCGAGGTTCTCAGTCTCCTTCGCGGTTTTAACAGAAGTGGTATACAGTTTTGGGGTACGAATGGGAATTCCAGTGTTGCTTACCATCCCCGACCGATGGCCAGACAGAGAGAATAAATCAAAGAGTGGAAGATATGTTGAAAGCTTGGGATTTAGCGAACAAAGGTTCTTGGGGTCGGTAATTACCAGATGCAGAGTTAGTTTACTACAACAGTCTCCGTCGAATCTGAAGATGGCGCCTTTTTAAGCTCTGTATGCAAGAAAAGATAGAATACCCTTGTATGGGCAAGAGACCGAAAGAGGGCAAATCATTGGACCGGATGTTCTGAAGGAAGCCGAAGAGCAAGTCAGATAGATCCGAGAGAATCCGAAGACTGCCCCGTCAAGATAGAAGAGCTCTGCTGATAACTGCCGTCAGGAATCAAGTGCAGCGCTGTGCCTGAGCATCAGAGGCTGTTTAAAGATATGGAACTAGAAGGGGACCTGTCAGGTCCGGAGTACCCACTCAGAATTTTGGTTGAAGCTAAGCGCCTAACTCGAAGTCGCGTGACCAAGTTCTGTGCAGATTCAGGAGAGTAGTCAGTCTGAGAAGAGAGATACTTGGGAGCGTGAAGAAGATTTCCGAGCAGAGTTTCCAGACCTCTTTCTTTCTTCTTCTGAATCTCGGGGACGAGATTCTCTCTAAGGGGGGTAGGTTTGTAACATCCTCATTTTGGCTTTTTGGATAAAAATCTAATTTAATTAAACTAAATTCAAAATTTGGAGTTTCATTGGTGTTTAAGATAAACTGGCATCCATTCCCCTTCGAAATCGGGAATTAATTCCCTCCCGGGCGAAAAATCGGATTTTCCAAAGATCGCTTGCATTCTAAAATTCACCCGAGTCCAAAAGTGCTCCAAAAATCCCCGAACCACTTCTAAAAGGTTCCAAATATTCCGAAATGATTTTAGGAATCATTCCCCAAATTTTTGGACCTCCGTTCCTATTTTATCTCGCGCGGCTTTTGTTAAATGCCCGCAATTCGCTCCGGAATATTAAATTCCACAAATTTCGTCCAAAGTCAACCAAACCAATTCCATTGAGTTCCAAATATTCTAAAATGGCTCTAGGAATTTTTTCGGAATTTTTAGGCCATTTTTCCTAATTTTTCTCTAAGGCGGAACGTTTACGTAAAAGGGGGCCAATAGGAAAGTGACACGTGGCGGTACTGTAGCACCGTGTACTGTAGCGTCGTGTTACTGTTCATCTTCCCCACAAATCGATCGTTCTGTCCAGAGGAAGAACAGAGAGCTCCCTTCTCTCCTCCATGGATTCAAACACTCATAACTCTTGCAATAATGCTCCAAATCGCGAACGGCCGGATCCGTTGGATTCGTATGAACGAGACCCTTCCATCCCCGGTGATCTCCCGCTCTAACTCGCACCGGAATGTGCGCAGTTCGCAAGAAACTGAAATTGCTTTGATTGCTCTTTATTCGGCCGTTTCAACTCCGATTCACGCACTTCCACCTCCATTTGCTTCGTGTGGGAGTCCTCTTTCCAGTGCACATCTCCCTCTTTTGCCTCTCCAACCCTTTAGCCCGGGAGATCGAAGAAACCGGCGCCGAGTCACCATTTTCGCGTTCTTCGTGTTCTTTCTCGTTTCTCCCTCTCCAGTGGGTCAATCCTCATTCCGTTTGTTTCTTTGTGATCATATGGGAGTCTAGACTCTAACCATTCAATCGATTTTAGGGTCCATTGAGAATTGACGAGGAATTTCGGGTTTTCATCGCTTTGGCCGAAACCGTGTCGTCGCCGAATTCATCGCCTCTCGGTGAAAAATTGATCAATTCCTTGCACTCCTAAGTTCGTCTAGATGTACTCTAGATGATCCTCATCCAATTGGTATGACCATGTTCAGATTTTGTGCAAGATTTCATATTTTGGAGAAATTGGAATTCTTCGTTCTTGTCCTGCGCGTGTGCCGCCGGCCGGCCGCCGCCTTTGCCGGCGGCGACCACCCCGCCGCCGCCTCGACCTCGCCACGGCCGCCACGGCGCCGCCGCCGCCCAGCGCGCCACGCCGCCGCCCGCGCCAAGACGCCGCCACGCGCGCCGCCACGGGCCTCCCGCTGCCGGCCGACCGCTGCCAGATCTCGCCGCTTCGCTGCCATCGGCCGGCCGAGCTCGCCACCGCCGCGCCGCGCACGCTGCGCCACCGCTTCGCCGCCCGCTGAGCTGCCGCGCCGCCTCCGTGCGCCTCGGCCGGACCGCCGCTGCCGGGCTCCTCGCCGCCGCCGTGCCGGCCGGCTGGCCACGCTACCGTGGCCCGGGCCACCGGGTCCCCATGGAGCTCAAGCTCCCCTGTTTTCTTAGCCATGGTTGGTGCTTGAAGAAGGGGGCTCAAGTCTATGACATGGTGACCCCACTTGCCATAGACACTAGCCATTCCCAGTCAAAGTCCACGTTTGACCAGTCAACCCGAGAGGGAATATTCCGGGAATATTCTCGGTTTTCCAATTTATTCAAAATTCAAACTTCGGAAGCTCATAACTTTCTCATTCGAACTCCGTTTGACTCCATTCAAGTTTCTAAATTCATCATAAATCAAGACCTTCCTGCCAGTACTAAATTTTATAATTTTTGGATTTTATTTATTTTATGTTATTTATTTGTTTTCTCGTTTTGCGCGTAGTCGACGATTCCGCTGAGTCCGCCGACCCCGCCGCCGGACTTCAAAGAGTTCGACCTTCTCGCTGTGACCGAGGCAAGTCTCCTTGACGCATGTTGAACCCATGTTTTATGACTGTTTTATACTGTTTTAACAATTGCATTGCTATTTATATCAAATGATGATGTCAAACGTTAAGTTGTTAGCTATACCTGTTGTTTATACCTCTTTGAGATTTGCTATCCTTGACCCTTTGTCGACCTAGAACAGGGATCCACCATATTAAATATTTTTAATAAAATACATTTGATGGGGAAAATGATTATTTGGAAGATAGTTTGAATAGAGCAAATCGGGAGCAATGTAATTTGGAGGCGGATGAATATTTGTGATAATGTGAGGATTGTTATTATGAAATTGAACTAAGGTGGTGATCATTTAAATGTTGAGGAGTTGGATTGTGATAGTAGTTCACAACATAATGAGTATGGATTGGGGTGAAATGCAAATTGGAGTTAGATGAATATTAGAGTTGATGTGGGGCTTGAAATCATAAAATTGATCTATGAATGGTAGTCCATATATCTCGGTGGATTGGGAGAGTTTTGGGAGATGTATGATGTCAGGAATACTAGTCGGTGAAAGTAAATAAGTGTTTTTGAGAGTCATATGTATAGATCAAATAGAATAAGTGGTGAATTATATATATTTCGGTGGATTTTAACAAGAATATTATGCGATAGTCATTCGGGGAGATTGTAAATAGTCCAGGATGTTTGGTGGTTTAGTGAATGATATTATTACGTATTTTTGGTGGATTAAAATAGATGATTTAAAGGTGATAGTGTGAAGGATTAAATATAGGGTATTATGAAGTATTATTGGTGGATTGTTTTCGAGATGATTAGAGATGCTATTGTGAAGTATTCTCGGTGGTTTAGTAGATGATTTGGTGAAATATTCTTTGTGGATGTTAAGAGTGATCGCTATAAGAATGATGGTCAATTCATTACTACCAGTTATAGTTCAAGGGAATAATACGAACTTGATGGTGGTTTAGTGAGACTTTGGAATAAAGATGGTACTATGATATACTTATTACTTGGTGGATAATATATTGAATTGGATTATTCATATGATTGTACCATTAAGGCAAGTTAATGATTATTGGAGATTACCGAATTGGTTATAAGGATTGTCATCAAACCCTGAGCTTTGTATTTTATAAAAATAAACTATTGGTGGAATAGAATAGTCCGGTAGAAATGCTTAGACTCGCACTCGGTCAATGTACACCTATGGGTGGGAATTTCAATTATCTTTTGAAAGCCTGGTGTTGAAAGTTATAGGCAAGGAGTATTGCCGTTGGTTTGCAAAATAAAAATAAAATGAAAAATGATTTCGACTTGGGCGGCATGGAATGTCGGGTGGAAGCGGACCAAACCTTGGTTCTTTTGTGCGAGTACCGCCCCAAGTCAATTAAGGACCGACGCTTATGACTGTCTCCATTCTAAGCATTACCGTACAACCACCTGTCAAAGTGGGCCTGACACAGCTAACTAATTTGTAGAAACTGACTTAGACTCACCACTCGGTGGTTGTGTGAGAGCCGGAAAGAGGCATTGTTGTTGTTATTGTTGTTGTTGTTTTAGTCACACGGCGCAAGAGGGGGCTTCTGTACTGGGTGGACATAACCCTAACAGCGGTGAAACCTTAGCGGGTGGGTCAGGTTAGGCGTATGCATTGTAACAGCCTTGTCATGATATCCCTGCCGGCACACCTAAGGAAGTGTGCTAATAGCTTGGCATCAAGGGAATATCATGTCTTGTGGGTAAAGTTGTACACCTCTGCAGAGTTAAAACTATTCGAATAGCCGTGCCTACGGTCAAGGGCAAAGCTTGCTGAATGCTTTCATACTGGTAGACTTTGGGTTTTGATTTCAAACTAAACAATGTTTTGTTTTGGGATCCGGGAGCGGTTAGAACTCTCGGGTGTGCTTCTGGCGGCTAAAGCCAGGTAGGTGGAAGGAACCTGATTTTGTGAACCATGGCGGACATAGCCATGTGATTGGATTAAACCCTACTTTTGTTGAGATGTGGCGGATAGAGCCTGTATATTAGTGAGTGGTGGTTAGAACCTTCACTACAATATTACATAATTCAATTATTAAAAAGAATTGCTCAAAAATGCTTTGTGAAAACTATTAACAAGTATGATTTGATGAAACTTGGCTTTATGCAAAAGAACCATATTAAGCCATCTTTGGATAGCCTACATTGTGCATAATCTCCCAGACTTGCTGAGTACTTTATGTACTCACGTGCTACATTCTAATCCTCTCTCAGAAGTGAAAGAAGCTGTCAAGGAATTCCAACGACTAGGGTGCGTTCTCCACTCGATTGCCTGTGGGCATTTGGATGGGTCGCATTGGCGTTTTCGTCTTCCGCTGCAGTTGTTCAAGTTGTTCAGCCTGTCCAGGCCCTAATGGTAAACCTTGGCCATAAGGTCTTTGCTTTTATTTGGTAATATTTCTTATTTAGTTATATGTATTCGTGATATGGTTGTTGATTCATCACTTTTGACTGTGTGTACTAGCTACTGATCTGGGACTAGTACAGAAATACACAGGGGATTCTGGATAGCCGATCCGGGGGCCCACAGAAACCGAGCACAAAGACATACAGAGAAATGTATGTCAGGTCTCGAGGCAGTGAGATACAAGAGGGAGCCGATCATGCTCCGGAACTCCTTCTGATCAACTGGCTCACCATCCTCGTCAGGCTCGAGGACAGCAGTGGTGGCCATAGGAGTCATAACTGGCTTTCCATCAGACATGTCAAAGCGCTTCAGGAGGTCTCGAGTGTACTTGCCTTGATGCAAGAATGTACCCTCCCGAGTCTGCTTAATCTGGAAGCCAAGGAAGTAGCTCAACTCGCCCATCATGCTCATCTCGAACTCAGTACTCATCACATCTGAGAACTGAGTAACGAGCGAATGCGAGGAACCACCGAAAATGATGTCGTCGACATAGATTTGGACTAGGAGAAAATCCGAATCAGAATGTCTGATTTAACTGAGTCTTGTCCACTTGACCCATATGAAAACCATGACTCAAGAGGTAGGACTTAAGCCTCTCATACCAAGCTCGTGGAGCTTGCTTAAGTCCATACAAAGCTTTGGAAAGCTTGAAGACATGGTTTGGGTACTTGGGGTTCTCAAATCCTGGAGGTTGTCTGACATACACCTCTTCCTCAATGAAGCCATTGAGGAATGCACTCTTGACATCCATTTGAAAAAGCTTGAAGCCCTTGGATGCCGCGAATGCGAGCAGGATCCGGATGGCCTCGAGTCTAGCTACAGGGGCAAAAGTCTCCTCGAAGTCGAGACCCTTGACCTGAGAGAAACCCTGAGCGACTAACCTAGCCTTGTTTCGAACTACAACCCCATCCTCACTCTGCTTGTTTTTGAACACCCATTTGGTCCCAATGATATTGTGACCAGAAGGGGGCTCGACAAGCTTCCAAACTTTGTTCCTCTCGAAGTTTTCAAGTTCCTCATGCATAGCATTAATCCAAGATTCATCAGATAATGCATGAGAAACATCCTTCGGCTCAAAAGAGGCAACAAAGGCAGAGTGAAGGCAGAAAGTGGACAGACCTGACTTAGAGCGAGTGACTCGCTCAAACAGATCTCCAATGATCTGGTCAGGTGGATGAGCCTGCTGAATGTGGCGGGGAGGTCCAGAAGCAGAAGTGACCTCTACTCTTCGCGTGGGAGAAGTAGGAACAGAGCCACTAGCTGCTGAAGAGTCTGAGGGTAAGTGATCTCCCTGAGGTGCAGATATGGAAATGGGAGGCACCTCGGGAGCAGGAATGGTGACTGGATCAGGCAAGGCGCCTTCATCTCCGTCATCAACTTCCTCTGAGAAGATAGACTGGGAAAGAGGAGAAGAGCCTGAAATGTCTGGTCTAGCAACTTTGCTATCAAAAAAAAAAGTCACCTCGCAGGTCTCTATGATCCTACACAAATCTACAACCACAATCCAATAGCTACGGCGTAAGTCGAGTAACCCGAAAGATCCCATCGCTAACGTGACTCGAACTTATCTAGGTTCCCAGACTTCAAGAAGAAGCACTTGCAACCAAAAACACGAAAATGAGATACACTAGGCTTTCGCCCATATCTCAACTCATAAGAAGTGCAATGCAAGTGTGCCCTAAGAAAAACTCTGTTGGCAACATGGCATGCCGTAGCTACAGCCTCAGCCCAAAACTTCCTAGGAGTATTGTACTCATCTAGCATCGTCCTGGCCATCTCAACCAGGGTCCTGTTCTTCCTTTCCACTACGCCATTTTGCTGAGGGACGTATGGAGAGGAGAACAGATGCTCTAAGCCTAACTCCTCACAGAAGCTGCTAAAGTAGGAGTTCTTGAACTCCGTGCCATTGTCACTGCGGATCGCTCGTAAGGCACCTGGGAGCTCAACAGACAACCTACGGACCAAACCCCTGAAGTGTGAAAAACACTCATCCTTCGAGGCCATGAAAAACACCCAAGAGTACCTCGAAAAATCATCGACAATGACAAGAATATACCACTTCCCACCTGCTGACTGCACTCGAGCTGGACCAACAGTGTCCATGTGTAGCAGCTGTCCTCACAGATCGATCATCACTCGGGTGACTGGAGGATGGGAGGCAGCAACCATCTTGCCATGTCGGCAAGGAGAACATACAACATCTTTGACCATCTTGAGTTTAGGCAGGCCACGAATGAGATCATGGCCGCTAACTCGAGTCAAATGATCAAAGCCAATGTGACCAAGTCTCCTATGCCAAAAGGAGAGATCACGGGACTCAGAAGCAATAAGGCAATGGAGAGAGTCTCTAGAGGAAAAAGTAAATCAGCACGAAAGACTCTCCCAAAACGAGAAATCCATAAACAAACTCCCAGGAAGAATCGAGGATCCTACAAGAGCTCCTCTTAAAATTGACCTCGAAATCGTCATCAAGAAGCCGAGAGGCGAAAGCAAGTTGAAATGCAGCCATCGACTAAGGCAACGCCCTTAAGAATGAAATGATCGCACGCATCTGAGCGGTACCTTTAGCCATGACTCTACCTCGACGCAAAGCATCCCCAAAGGTGATTACCTCATCACCGGATCTCGGTCCAGGGAAGAAAACCAACGGGAGTCTCAGGTCATGTGGCGAGAACAGCCGGAGTCTACGATCCAAACCTCCTCTTCCTCGCCCTACGGACTGAATCAAAGAGAGTGAAAAGCGGATGTCTCAAGACTAGGATAGATCGGTGCAGATCTAGGAACCCAATACCGAGTCAATCAGGCAAGAGACGAAATACCAACGGAGTAGAAGAATGCACCGGCACCTCTCCGTGACTCGACTCTCACAAAATCAGACTCCGCTCCAAGAGGTCGCCTGGGAGCAACACGGGTTGGTCCGCCGAGGTGCAAAGGCCGGACCATCCTGTCGCTGCCTGCACCTTCTCCGGGAAAGCAAACTCACGCCGCTGATGTCTACCTCGATGGGAAAAACGAGGAATATCAAGAGGACGGCGGAAAAGACTGACTTCGGGACGGCTCTGGGCGAAAACCAAGTAGAAGCCTGAAAACCAAGCCCCATGCGCTGTCCAAAAGCAGGAGACTCTCTAGCTTGTTTATCTGTCTAGAAGCCGTGTGTGCCTTAGGCGCACTCAGTCCGAGGATGACCCTGAATACCCCTAAGAGCATGGACACGCTCACGCCGAGAAATCTTGGCGCTGCTCAAGGTAATCAGCTATATGTCCATCCTTCGACAGAAGGTGCATGTATACTTCGCCTTGGGGGTGAAGTAGCATGAGAAGCACCCTTCTCGCCGACATCCCGTGGACAATCCCTGCTGATCCAAACACAGTGGTGCTCACCTGTGGAGCCACCACTATCTCTCCGCTCTTGGAGGCACGCACAACAGTGGGCGGATGCGCCTGTGTATGCTCCAAGGCATCAAACCCTAGACCTTGATTGAATCTGCTAATCTTGGACTGATCTAGGATAAGATTGAGCTTCTTCTTACCTCCAACAAACTTCTCGAGAGTGCTCATAAGGTACTGACACTCTCGAAAAAGTGAGGCACAAGAAGAGCAAGGAAGGAGTAGCAGGGAAGAGCCAGGATGGAGAAGAGCGAACTAAACGATCAAATCTCTCCCTATAAAGAGCAGCCTCAATCTTGAGGGACTCGCAAGAAACACATGGAGAGTCTCTAATCCTACCCACTGGGCTTTGAGCTTCTTCCTAAGCTCTACATGAATTTGATTCATGTCCTCTGCTACCCCAACACACAAAGATGCAACCATTTTGTGACTTAGCTAGTAGATCCTTAGCATATTTTGAGTTTTCAAGCACCAAGTCATCATAAGCATTTTTAGTTGCATACAGCCTCACATGAGCTGATTGGGTCCTTAGAAGCATGCTTTTCAAGTTCATCATTTCTAGCAGATAGCTTCCTAAGGTGACAACTCATGGCATCAATTTCAGCGAGAAGCTTAGGGCAATTAGCACATGAAGCATTTGTGTGAGTGTGAAGAAAACTAGCATCAACAGGAATAGAATCTACTGGACATGTGCTAGCATCCTTCGACCTAAGTGACTCAAGATCAGAAAGCACACTATCATGTAGAGTCCTTAGGTTCTCCAACTCCACAAGCAAAGCATCACACAAAGTACAGCTATCAGAGTCTCGGGAGGAACAAGATCTAAGTGAAGCTAACTCCCGAGATAAGGTACCTACTTCCTTCTCTAGATCAACACACTTAGCTCTAGACTTGGAATGAAATTTTCCTAGTTTGATAAAAGCATCATGGAGCTGGTCATAAGAAGGTACCTCCTCCGTGTCGCTGTACAGCTCGGTGTCGGGTACTTCCATGGCATTGGAGGAGCACATGCCGGAGAAGTCATCGCCGCCCTTCACCTTCTCTTGCGGTTCATCCTCGTCCTCGTCGCTCCATGTCTCCGTGTCGGAGAGGTCAAGGTCGTCGAGCGCGGCAAGGACGCGGTGAAAGAGCTTCTTGCCCTTGGCGAACTTGCGGTGTTTCTTCTCTTGCGCTGGCTCGCGAGCTGGAGGCTTCTTGTTGCGGTTCTTGTTGATGTAGTCGTTCTTGCCCGCACCGCCTTGTTCATAATTGCCCTTCTCCAGCTTGGGGCAGTTTGCCCGAATGTGGTTGGGGCCACCACACTCAAAGCAAGTGAACTTGCCACTCCTCTTTCTATCTCTCACCCTTTTGTAAATGTTCGAAAATTTTCGAGCGACAAGAGCAAGCTCGTCTTCCGAAATTGTTCCGTAACGTCATCGCTACGCCGCAAAGAGCGGGGAGAGAAAAACCAGAAGAGAAGTCAAGAGGGGGTCCAGAAGAGGAAGACCCAGTGGGATCGGTAACCAATGCCATCGTTTGGGACTTCGTCCTTCGAGCGACGATGTCGAGCTCATGAGTCTTGAGGCGGGAATACAACCCGTCAAGAGTCAAGGTCGACAAGTCCGTATGGTCCGTGATGGTGGTTACCTTCATCTCCCAAATCCTTAGATCGAGTGCTCGAAGAAAATGCATCGCATTCTCCGAATCAGTGTATGAACAACCCACTGACCGAAGATTGCTGAGAATCTTTGCAAAACGAGCAAAGCACTCATCAAGGCTCTCACCAGCGTGCTGCTCAAACTTGTTGTAGTCACGCTTAAATTGATCCTGTCTCACGGACTTGATCTCGAGTGGTGCCCTCATGGTAAGCATTGAGGGTCACCCAGATCTCGTGAGCCGATCGTAGGTGAGAGACGCGATCATACTCATCGCGCTAAGTCCTGTATGAGGAGGTTCTTGGCCTTAGCGTTTGCCTCAACGTCGACCATGTTTGCGGCGTTGACGTTCTCATCGGCCGGAACCTCATACGGGTGCTTCACCTTCTGCCATAAAGAAAAGCCCTGGGCAGTGATGTATGTCTCCATCCGAACTTTCCAGAATGGATAATCAACTCCAGCAAAAATTGGAGGCTTAGTTGAGTACTTGTCCGTCGCCATGGCTCTTGAGACCGGTCAAGATCTATGAAAGAGCAAAACCTGGCTCTGATACCAATTGAAAGACCGAGATGGCGATCAGAGGGGGGGTGAATGATCCCAAATAAAAATATCCCCTACTCAACGTACTCCAAACAATCCCGCAAAGAAAACCGATGCTCCTTAAAATCGCGAAACCCGCAAAAATCGGAACGACTTGACAACTATGTGTATCCCTAGCTTACATGGATGGGAACCATGAATCATGTGAGGGATATTTAAATCACAAATTCTGGTTGTCAAGTGTCCAAAGCAAAGAGGAATAAATTCAAATACTTCTTTTCTAAAAGAGATCAAGCCAAAACACAAAAGCCTCTTTTTAGAAAAGCAAAAGCAGATTTTCAGGAATTGTCCTCAATTAGAGCAGGTGGATGGTGGACTTCTGTTGCTCCAAAAAATTTGGGAATTTTTCAGCCTGTGAGCTGTTGAGTCGTGAAGCACTCCACCAAAAATCACCACCAAAATCCTTCTACAAAAAACAGGAAAAATCAAGAACTACGAACAGTCAGGATTTTCAATCAGGAAATTTGGGGCTCGGTTTTCACCTCACAGCTCCCAAATGGTGCATCCAGTGGACTCCAAAATTTTTCCACAGATGGGTATATGAGTCAAGCACCTTCTCCAACAAGAATCAATCAAGAAAGATTTTTCTATATTTTTCTAAAAATCAAAGACTGACTGCTGCGCGAAGAACAAGTTCAGGACAGATTTGCAATCTTGATAGAAACTTGATCTCTAGTCTATCCTAGGGTGCAAGAAGGATGTAAAACCAAATGAGCACACTCAAGACTTCCTTGATCAACAGCATTTAGAAGGAGAGGAGCAAATCCAAATTGCGAGAAAGTAAATTGCGAGAATTTACATGCGGGAAAGTAAATGCTGAATTTAAATTGCGTAAAGTAAAGACATAATGTAAATGCGGAATTTAAATTCACAAAAATGTAAAGAAAATCTTTGTATTTTTTGGTTGGAAGGTTTACAAAGCCTCACTTCATGTGGGCAAAGCTCAAAGGAGCAACTCAAACCTTCAAGTGAGGGAGGACACCCCTCCCCCTCTATTTATACTACTCTAGGGCCACCTACCACCCTTGGATGAGTCCCAAACCCTAGGGCACACCACCAAGGGCTAGGATTAACCCTCTCATTTCAACCCACACATGGGCTTTACATGGGCCACATTGGCCATACATGGGTTTTAAACAAAACCCGATCAACCCGATGCAACGGGCCTTCATCCGCCGGACTTGACCGCTCAGTTTCCTCCTCTTCGAGCCTCCAACCCGAACCGGAAACCTTGAGCCACCTCAAGTCCATTTCCTTGACGTCCAAGTGAACCCGGTTTGAGCCCAACCATCTCGTCGGCATCCTCGACCGCTCTGGACCTCGGTTCTCCCAACCTAGTCCCGGTACTCACCAACGACCATAGCTGCCTCAGGAACCTGTACCACAAGGAACAAACCATTTTGCACATACCACAATGCACATACCTTTTCTTCCTGTATGTTAGTCCACAATTATCATTAATTGAAACATGCAATACCGAGTCAAATCAAACTCAAACCTGAGCACACCTTGCTCAAATAAAGTCAAATACTCATCACAAACATGGATGGACCTCCACATGGTCCTTCAGTTACACACCTGAAGACATAGCGACAGATAAAGCCAGACAGTCTCGCTTTATGAAGGGACTTAACTCAGGATTGCAGGTGGGACTGATCACCCACACCTTCCCAGATTTCCAGGAACTTGTGAACAAGGCGCTCATTCTTGAAGATAGCGCAAGGAACTGGATGAGAACCGGCGAGCCAGGGCACTTCTCCAACAGTTGCTCCAAGAAGACAGCAGGAGTGACCCCAGTCCGCTTCAATCTGGGATCCACACAAGCCAGGACGCCTGCACTCGGAGCAAACCGCGGGACAACACAACCAGGAGCCACGCCCCAAACCGTGGTGAGAGGCCGAGTCAACCATGTCACCGCAGAGGCACTCCAGAATGCCACAGACGTCGTGTTGGGTAAGTTACTTGTCAACTCAGTACCCGCAACAGTTTTGTTTGACTCTGAAGCTTCGCATTCGTTTGTTTCTCAAGGCTTTGCTGCTAAAAATGATTTGGAGATTGCAAGACTTAAATGCATGCTTTTAGTTCAAACCCCTGGTTCCGAACTCCGAACTAAAGTAGGATGTTATGGGGTGAGAATATTAATAGGTGGGGTAGAATTCCTAGCGAACCTTATTATATTGGAAACCCAGACCTTAGATGTTATTTTGGGAATGGATTGGTTATCCAAGCACAATGCTGTGCTAGATTGTGGACGAAGGATTATTTCAGTTGAGAGCCCGTGTGGAAGGAAAGTGGAATTTTAAGCCACTGCCGTTAGAGATGGACAATTGATGGTTAACAGCGCAAAGGCAATCAACATAGAGGATGTCTCAGTGGTGAATGAGTATACAGATGTTTTTCTTGAAGACCTACCTGGTATGCCGCCAGACAGAGACATAGAGTTTGTGATAGAGCTTATACCTGGTACAGCGCTGATAGCAAAGAGACCCTATCGGATGTCCACCGAAGAATTTGTAGAGATGAAGAAGCAGCTTGAATAGCTGATGGAGAAAGGATTCATCAGACCGAGTTCGTCGCCGTGGGGAGCGCCAGTTCTGTTCGTCAAGAAGAAGGACGGGAGTTTCAGGATGTGCATTGACTACCGTGCACTCAATGAAGTCACCGTGAAGAATAAATACCCGCTACCCAGGATCGATGATCTGTTTGACCAGCTGAGAGGAGCAGGAGTCTTCTCCAAGATTGATCTGAGATCGGGATATCACCAGTTGAAGATTCGGTCAGAGGATATTCCGAAGACCGCGTTCTCGTCAAGATACGGACATTACGAGTTTACAGTTATGTCATTCGGTCTGACGAATGCGCCAGCCTATTTCATGAATATGATGAATAAGGTGTTCATGGAATATTTGGACAAGTTTGTTGTTGTGTTCATAGATGACATCTTAGTCTACTCCAAGACAAAGGATGAACATGCAGAGCACTTGAGGCGAGTCATGGAAAAGCTGAGGGATCAGCAACTCTTCGCCAAGTTCAGCAAGTGTGACTTCTGGAAGGACAAGGTGGAGTTCCTCGGACATGTAATGACCGCAGCAGGAGTTGCCGTTGATCCAAGCAAGGTAGAAGCTGTGTTACATTGGGAACAGCCGAAGACCGTGACCCAGATCCGGAGTTTCCTTGGAATGGCAGGTTACTACCGCCGCTTTATTGAAGGCTTTTCGACAATTGCGAGACCTCTCACGCAATTGTTGAAAAAGGAGAAGTTTGCATGGACGCCGGAATGCGAGAAAGGTTTTCAAGAGCTGAAGAAGCGATTGACTTCAGCCCCGGTGTTGGTTCTACCGGATGTTAATCAGAGCTTCGATATTTATTGTGATGCATCGCGCTAAGGACTTGGATGTGTGCTGATGCAGAACAGAAAGGTCGTCGCTTATGCATCAAGGCAGTTGAGGCCGCATGAGGAGAATTATCCAACGCATGACCTAGAGCTAGCTGCCGTAGTGCATGCTTTGAAGTTGTGGCGTCACTATTTGATTGGAAACAGATGTGAAGTGTTTACGGATCATAAGAGTCTCAAGTACATCTTCACCCAATCGGACTTGAATATGAGGCAGAGGAGATGGTTGGAGTTGATCAAGGATTACAATGTCGGAATCCATTACTATCCCGGAAAGGCCAACGTGGTGGCCGATGCTCTGAGTCGGAAAAGCCATACCGTGAACATGTTGATAGCCACGAGTCAAGATGAGCTATGTAAGGATTTTCAGAGAATGCAAATTGAAGTAGTACCAGAAGGATTCTTGGCCGCATTAGAAGTGAAGCCTACCCTGGAGGATCAGATCCGAGAAGGACAGAAGGATGATGACAAGATCCGTAGGATTAAGTCCAAGATGGATGAGGGCAAGGCAAAAGACTTCAAACTGGACGAGCAAGGCACGTTGTGGATGAAGGATCGAATTTGTGTGCCAAACAAGGAGCTGAAGCAGTTGATCCTAGAGGAAGCTAATGACTCCAAGTATTCAATTCATCCGGGAAGTGCCAAGATGTATCAGGATTTGAAGGAAAGGTTCTGGTGGCCGAGCATGAAGCGTGAAGTTGCCGAGCATGTTGCGCTGTGCGACATATGTCAGAGAGTCAAGGCAATGCATCAGAGACCCACAGGATTGCTACAGCCGTTGAAGATACCTGAGTGGAAATGGGAGGAAATCGGAATGGACTTTATTACCGGTTTACCCAAGACTAAGGAGGATATGACTCCATATGGGTTATAGTGGACCGCTTGACTAAGGTCGCCCATTTTATTCCCGTGAAGACCACTTATTCGGGAGATAAGTTAGCCGAGTTATACATGACCAGGATCGTCTGTTTGCACGGAGTACCGAAGAAGATTGTATCAGACAGAGGTACCCAGTTTACCTCGAGATTTTGGAATAAGCTGCATGAAGCCATGGGGACCCGTTTGAACTTTAGTACAACATATCATCCGCAGACAGATGGACAGACTGAAAGAGTTAATCAGATACTAGAGGATATGTTAAGAGCGTGTGCATTGGCTTATGCTACCTCTTGGGATAAAAGTCTGCCGTATGCTGAGTTCAGCTACAACAATAGCTATCAAGCATGTCTACAAATGTCACCATTTGAGGCATTATATGGTCGACCTTGCCGAACACCGTTGAACTGGAATGAGACGGGTGAACGCCGTGTCTTTGGACCGGACATTCTTCAGGAAGCCGAAGAACAGATTGCCATGATCCGAGAAAGACTAAAGATAGCACAGTCAAGACAGAAAAGCTACGCCAATAACCGTCACCGAGACTTGAGCTTTGAACCGGAGGATTTCGTGTATCTTAGAGTTACACCCCTCAAGGGAGTCAAAAGATTCTAGGCTAGAGGGAAACTCGCGCCGCGATATGTTGGACCATTCAAGGTTCTCAGCCGTAGGGGCGAAGTTGCGTATCTGCTGGAGTTGCCGCAGTCGTTGGCAGGGGTACATGACGTGTTCCACGTGTCCCAGCTGAAGAAGTGTCTTCGAGTACCAGATGAGCAGACACCGTTAGAGTCGATAGAACTGCAAGAGGATCTAACTTACAAGGAACACCCCGTCAAGATTTTGGACACAATGGATCGAGAAACGAGAAACAAGTCAACCCGTTTCTGCAGAGTTCAATGGAGCAACCATGCAGAGAGTGAAGCAACTTGGGAGCGCGAGGAGGATTTGAAGAAAGAGTTCCCGAACCTATTTCTTAGTAAGCCCTAATCTCGGGGATGAGATTCTATTAAGGGGGAGGTTTGTAACACCCCAATTTTTTCTTTTCATTAGTTTAAATGAAATTTGGCACTTTTGTGAATTTTTGGAAATTTCTGGAATTTATTTGGATTTATTTAGAATTTATTTGAATTTATTCCCTTTTGAAATAATTAAAGAATTTCATTTTGCAAATAAAATTTTGTTGGAAATATTTTATTTGAGTCCAAAATGTTCTAATATATTTTCTAAAATTTTTCTGGAATTTTTCTGAGTGTTTTGCTATTTTTCTTGAATTATTTGAATTTCTAGAAATTAATTAAAGTATTTAATCGCTGGAAAAACCAAACCGGGTTTTACTGTTCATCCGATCGAGCCCGAACCCGAGTCGGACTCGAGCCCTGTCGGGACCCGAATCTACAAATCCGGACCCTCTGTGTATTCAGCACTAGTCCAGGAACGCGCTAGTGCACACAGTCTCAACATTGGTAAATATCCCAATCATACCACTCGATACTAATAAAGTAATTTAATTAGATAAACAACTGGTTGCTTGACCTTAGGGTCAAGTTACAAATATACGCCTCGCAGGGCAAAACTTATTAAAAGAGAAATAATAGCAGCGGAAAATAAGATAACATCGTGGCGCCATCCAGTATACCACAGGCAATTGACTGGGCTCGTTCCCTAAGTAGACGGTTCCTCTTGGAGCTCCTCCTCCAAAGCTGGTGTAGTCTCCTCTTTAATTGGTGTTGTATTGCGGCAAGGGTGAGTACTTGGTACTCAGCAAGTCATGCACAGAATGCAACTAATATACTATATGCATGGCTTAATACAAAGGAATAGCTCAAGGTTTGTTTGCAGTGAACAGCATTTTAACAAGTATCATGAGTAGATTCGAAAGCAATAGAACAAGTAAAGCATAAATAACTTTTCCAGGAGTTTAATAAACATCTTTCCCATTCCTAATCCACATTTCCCATCAAAACCAAACCCAACCTTTCAAGTCCAAGTTATTTTTGAGAAAGTCTAACCCTTGACTGTAATTCCCGAGCGATGTGCAATACCGCGGACACGGCTATTCGAATAGATTTTACACTCTGCAGAGGTTATGCACTTTTCCCACAAGATACAGTCAAACACCACAAAGGCGAGTTTCCGTAACAAAGTCTTTCACAAACTTTTAACAGCACAAGTGGTCCTCTCCGGTGTTGCACACTAACCCTTCCCTTAGCAAAGGCGAAGTTTAGGTCAATCCACCGTTAGATGGGTACCTGGCCGCAGCCCCAGACGCCTCCCGCACAACATACACAAAGGGTGTAGTTGACACCCAGAGGTCCCACAGGTACGTTATTAGCAACTTAATCAACTAGGTCCGTCCCATTATGGACATGTGGTTGCAAGATTGACTCAGTTCAAAGGCTTGCAAGGTTAAGTCCTTAGGGTGACCAGGGCAAGACTACCCGAAGAACCAAACCAACATTCCCGGTGCCACAACTGGCCCACTTGATCATTCTTGCCACATGCCCCGGCCAAAAGCTATTTATCAAACCCCAGTTGATTACCATGCACCACGTGCCATCAACATCACAACACATGATACCTTTCCAAAACAGGTTCAATATATCATTAAGTCAATATTAACATTTGATTGTCCAAAAATCATGTCATGAGCACGTAGCAGGTCTAAGCAATATACTACAACGATCTACAAACCCATGTTGGCAATTTAGTAGTGTCCAACTAGTAATCCACAACTAGGGTGACAAGGGGTCATGGCACATATTTAATTAATCAAGGTGTCATACAGCAAATTGGCATTTATCTAATTCCCCGGGATTAAATAAAGTATTTTCTAATTAAACTAGCATGCAATAAATTGAATCAAAATAGGTTTCAAAATGGGATCAACATGGTCACAGCACAACTTGCCTTCAAAAAGTACTTGTTCTTGGTCCTGAGCTGGCTCTTGGGTCAACACTTCTCCTTCGAATCCTTCGGGCACTTCGACGTCTACTCGTAAAGCGTGTAAATAGCAAATAATAAATAAACAGTAGACAAAAAGTGTCCAAACATCCAAATAAAGTTCACAAACAGAGAGAGCATAATTTTATAAATTTTTAGAAACTAGAATCGTCAAATTCGGAGTTTAAATGCAAAAGTTATAAGCGTTTGAAGTTTGAATCAAAATCTGAAATCAATAATTCGAAATAATAAATCATTTTCTTTTTCGGAAATTCATTTATTGCGTCAGCATGACACGTGGCAGTCTCTGATTGGTCGGCTGACGTCAGCCGGTCCATGGACGTGGTCCATGGTTTTGCTCAGGTCCACCGTGGGCTCGGTCCACGCCAAGACCGACGCCGACAGTGGGCTCTGCGACGCCGTGGCCACGACGCCACCAAGACGGCCGGGTGGTGGCCGACAAGCGGCCCGGCGTGTCAGCGACACGCACGCGGTGCGTGGCACCGATCACGCGCGCGGCCAGCCTTCCCGACGCGTGTGGCACGATCTCGGCCGTTGATTTGAAAATCAACGGCCCAGATTAGATCTGGCTTTCACGCGTTTGGGTTAACGCGTTTGATTCGGACCGTTGGATCTAGATCCAACGGTCGAGATTGGATCTGGGGTTTTGGATCGGAATCTCACCGGTGGCGACGTGGCGCGATCTGGACCTGCGATGGAGATCCGACGGCTGAGAAGCTCCTAGATCCGGCGATGGCTTGCGGCGGCGCTGGCTGGCCGGAGTTGGAGACGGCGACACGGGCAACGGCGCTGCGGGGCTCCTCCGGCGTGAAGGCTTGCACTCCCGAACGCGTCTCGACGCGGGGAACTCGGATCTGGGCTTGACGGCGGCTGAGGACGACGGAGACGGCGGCAAACGGCAAGGAGGCGCGGCGGAGACCTAAACCAACTACGGCGAGCGATTAAATTGAGGCCTCGGCTTCCGTGAATCACGCGGAAACCGAGGTTGACACGGCTGCGGCGGCGGAGTCCGGCGGGGACTCGGACTAGGTGACGTGGGCGCACGTGAGCCGTCCACATGGCGCGATCAACGGCGGAGATGGCTCGGGCGTGGCCGTGCTATGCGCGGATTGATCTTGACCGTTGGATCTTGATCCAACGGTTGGGATCAATCGGGGTTGGGTGCGGTGCGGTATAACGCGGGCTAATGTGGGCCGTTGGATCTTGATCCAAGGGTCCACGGATTAGGGTTCGGAAGCGGTTCGACCGGAACGCGTGGCGCGGTTGGGTCCGGGTCGGACTCGAGTCTGACTCGGGCCTGGTCGGTGGAATAGTACAAACCGGTTCGCTTTTTTCCAGCGATTAAATAATTCGATTAATTCCCAGAAATTCATTTAATTCAAGAAAAATAGCAAAAGACTCAGAAAAATTCTGGAAAATATTTTGGAACATTTTGGACTCAAATAAAATATTTCCAACAAAATTTTATTTGCAAAGTTAAATTCTTTAATTATTTCAAAATGGAATAAATTTAAATAAATCCCAAATAAATCCAAATAAATTCCAGAAAATTCCAAAAATTCATCAAAGTGCCAAATCACACATGAATTTAAGAAAAGCAAAATTTTGGGGTGTTACAAACCTCCCCCCTTAACAGAATCTCGTCCCCGAGATTCAGGGCACTCTACAGAATAGGTTCGAAAACTCTTTATTCAAATCCTCTTCGCGCTCCCAGGTTGCTTCGCTCTCCGCATGATTGCTCCATTGAACTCTACAGAAACGGGTTGACATGTTTCTTGTCTCTCGATCCATAGTGTCCAGAATCTTTACGGGGTGCTCCTTGTAAGTCAGATCTTCTTGTAGCTCAATTGACTCTAGCGGTGTCTGTTCCTCAGGTACTCGGAGACACTTCTTCAGCTGGGACACGTGGAACACGTCATGCACTCCTGCTAGTGATTGCGGTAACTCCAACTGATAAGCAACTTCCCCTCTGCGATTGAGAACCTTGAACAGTCCAACATATCTCGGCGCGAGTTTTCCTTTGGCATAGAATCTCTTAACTCCTCTGAGTGGGGTGACTCTGAGATACACGAAATCTTCTGGTTCAAAACTCAAGTCTCGGCGACGGTTATCAGCATAACTCTTCTGTCTTGACTGTGCTATCTTCAATCTCTCCCTGATCATGGCAATTTGTTCTTCGGCTTCTTGTAGAATATCTGGCCCAAAGACATGGCGTTCACCTGTCTCGTTCCAATTCAACGGTGTTCGGCAAGGTCGACCATATAGTGCTTCAAATGGTGACATCTGCAAACTGGCTTGGTAGCTGTTGTTGTAGCTGAACTCGGCATACGGTAGACTTTTATCCCAAGAGGTAGCATAAGCTAATGCACAAGCTCGTAGCATATCCTCCAAAATCTGATTAACTCTTTCGGTTGGCCCATCCGTCTACGGATGATAAGCTGTACTGAAGTTCAAACGGGTTCCCATGGCTTCATGCAGTTTATTCCAGATTCTTGAGGTAAACTGGGTACCTCTGTCGGACACAATCTTCTTCGGCACTCCGTGCAAACAGATGACCCTGGTCATATACAACTCAGCTAACTTATCTCCCGAATAGGTGGTCTTTACGGGGATAAAGTGGGCTACCTTAGTCAAGCGGACTATTATAACCCAAATGGAATCATATCCTCCTTGAGTCTTGGGTAAACCGGTAATGAAATCCATTCCGATTTCCTCCCACTTCCAATCAGGTATCTTCGACGGCTGTAGCAATCCTGCTGGTCTCTGATGCATTGCCTTGACTCTCTGGCATATGTCGCACAGCGCAACATGCTCGGCAACTTCACGCTTCATGCTCGGCCACCAGAATCTTTCCTTCAAATCCTGATACATCTTGGCACTTCCAAGATGAATTGAATACTTGGAGTCATGGGCTTCTCCTAGAATCAATCGCTTCAGCTCCTTCTTGTCCGGCACACAAATGCGACCCTTCATCCATAACGTGCCTTGCTCATCCAACTTGAAGTCCTCTGCCTTGCCTTCATCCATGTTGGTCTTAATCTTGCGGATCTTGTCATCATCCTCTTGTCCTTCTCGGATCTGATCCTCCAGGGTAGGCTTCACTTCTAATGTGGCCAAGAATCCTTCTGGTACGACTTCAATTTGCATTCTCTGGAAATCCTCACATAGCTCCTCCTGACTTGTGGCTATCAACATGTTCACAGTATGGCTTTTCCGACTCAGAGCATCGGCAACTACGTTGGCCTTCCCGGGATGGTAATGGATTACAACATTGTAGTCCTTGATCAACTCTAACCATCTCCTCTGCCTCATGTTCAGGTCTGATTGGGTGAAGATGTACTTAAGACTCTTATAGTCAGTGTATACTTCACATCTGTTTCCAATTAAATAGTGATGCCATAACTTCATGGCATGCACTACGGCAGCTAGCTCTAGGTCATACGTCGGATAATTCTCCTCATGTGGCCTCAACTGTCTTGATGCATAAGCGACGACCTTCCCATTCTGCATCAGCACACATCCAAGTCCTTGGCGCGATGCGTCACAATAAATGTCAAAGCTTTGATTAACAACCGGTAGAACTAACACCGGCGCTGATGTCAATCGTTTCTTCAGCTCCTGAAAACCTTTCTCACACTCCGGCGTCCATGCAAACCTCTTCTCCTTTTTCAGCAATTGCGTAAGAGGTTTCGCAATTGTCGAAAAGCCTTCAATGAAACGGCGGTAGTAACCTGCCATTCCAAGGAAACTCCGGATCTGGGTCAGGATCTTCGGCTGCTCCCAATGTAACACAGCTTCTACCTTGCTTGGATCAACGGCGACTCCCTCTGCGGTCATTACATGTCCAAGGAACTCTACCTTTTCCTTCCAAAAATCACACTTACTGAACTTGGCGAAAAGTTGCTGTTCCCTTAGGTTTTCAAACACTCACCTCAAGTGCTCTGCATGTTCATCCTCTGTCTTGGAGTAGACTAAGATATCATCTATGAACACAACAACAAACTTGTCCAAATATTCCATGAACACCTTATTCATCATATTCATGAAATATGCTGGCGCATTCGTCAAACCAAAGGACATAACTGTAAACTCGTAATGTCCATATCTTGACGAGAATGCGGTCTTCGAGATATCTTCTGATCGGATCTTCAGTTGGAGGTATCCCGATCTCAGATCAATCTTGGAGAAAACTCCGGCTCCTCTTAGCTGATCAAACAGATTATCGATCCTAGGTAGCGGGTACTTATTCTTCACGGTGAGTTTATTAAGTGCACGGTAGTCAATGCACATCCTGAAACTCCTGTCCTTCTTCTTGACGAACAAAACTGGCGCTCCCCACGGCGACGAACTTGGTCTGATAAATCCTTTCTCCATCAACTCTTCAAGCTGCTTCTTCATCTCTACTAATTCCTCGGTGGACATCCGATAAGGTCTCTTTGCTATCGGTGCTGTTCCGGGCACTAACTCGATCACAAACTCTATGTCTCTATCTGGCGGCATACCAGGTAATTCTTCAGGAAAAACATCCGGATACTCATTCACCACTGAAACATCTTCTATGCTGATTGCCTTCACACTGTTGACCATCAGCTGTCCGTCACAAACGGCGGTAGCTTGAAATTCCACTTTCTTTCCACACGGGCTCTCAACTGAGATAGTCCTTCGTCCACAATCCAATACGACCTTCTGCTTGGATAACCAATCCATTCCCAAAATAACATCTAAGGTCTGGGTCTCCAAAATAATAAGGTTCGCTAGGAACTCTATCCCATCTATTAGTATTCTCACCCCAGAACATCCTACTTTCGTTCGGAGTTCGGAACCAGGGGTTTGAACTAAAAGCATGCATTTAAGTCTTGCAATCTCCAAATCATTTTTAGCAGCAAAGCCTTGAGAAACAAACGAATGCGAAGCTCCGGAATCAAAAAAAACTGTTGCAGGTACTGAGTTGACTAGTAACTTACCCAGTACGACGTCCGTGGCATTCTAAAGTGCATCTGCGGTGACATGGTTGACTCAGCCTCTCACCACGATGCAGGGTGCTGCTTCCCGATCTTTGTCCCTCGGTTTGCTCCTCGTGCAGCGTCTGGCTGGTGTGGATCCCAGTTGAAGCGAATCGGGTCACTCCTGCTGTCTTCTTAGGGCAGCTGTTGGCAAAGTGTCCTGGCTCGTTGCGCTTGTAGCGACATCTCACCGCCCCTCTGGATCGCCTCAAGCGGCGTTCGGGCCGGTGCCGGGTCTGATAGTTCTGATTGACGGGTCTTGGTGCTGGTGACGGTGTCCTTGTTGCATTCTGCGGATGGAATCTGAAAAACTGATTTGGCGCAACCCTCAAACGTTGCTGTGCTCCCTGACGCGATCCCTACTGTTGCATCTTGCGCTTCCGGTTGTCGTCCAGCTCCTTGCGCTTGTCCTCAAGAATAAGCGCCTTATTCACCAACTCCTGGAAATCTGGAAAGGTGTGGGTGATCAGTCCCACCTGTAGTCCTGAGTTAAGTCCCTACATGAAGCGAGACTGTCTGGCTTTATCTGTCGCTACATCTTCAGGTGCGTAGCGTGCAAGCTGTGTGAACTTGTTCAGGTATTCGGTCACAGGCTTATTACCTTGCTTCAGTGCTCTGAACTCCTCCTTCTTGAGGTCCATAATTCCTTCTGGCACATGATACTGACGGAACGCAGCTGTAAACTCCTCCCAAGTGATATCCTGAGGGTTCTCCTGCGTGGCACAGAAGTTCTCCCACCATTCGGCGGCTGTTCCTTCCAACTGATGAGAAGCGTAGAGTACCTTCTCATTTCCCATGCATTGAGCAATGTGTAGCTTCCTCTCAATTGACCTTAACCAATCACCGGCTTCCAACGGATTGGCATTCCCGGAGAAAGTGGGTGGGTGAGTCCTCATGAGCTCTGACAGTCTTGTATTCTGGCGTTGTCCCTGATTGACTTGATTAGCGGCGGCCTGAGCAGTGACGTGTTGCATCTGTTGCATCATGGCATGCATCAACTGAGTCTGAGTGGCAAGAAAAGCTCCAAAATTCTGCATGTCGACTGGCGGTGCTGGCTGGGGTGCAGGTGCTCCATTGTTGGGGTTTCCAGCTGGGCGAGAACCACTGCCATTGCCTCCAAGGTTTCCGCGGGTGTTCACCATCTGTCGATTGCTCTAAGGTTTAGAGATGAGAGGGAACAAGAGTAGACAAGTAATAGAGAAACTATGCGGGGGAAAAGTGTAACTCAAAATCCAACTTTATTATTAATAATTATAACTTGGTATGGTTGCTTACAATGCCTAAGGGCCTGCAACACATACTGCACACTCAGCAAACACTGAAAAACCAACGCCTCTAAAGGGTAACTCTTATTCTAAAACGCGACTCGACGAAGAAATCTCAACTGCAAGAACCTACGCTCACTCGTCAAGAAAACCTCCACTGCCTGGGTGGGGGTGCGACGGCATAGGCGCGAAACAATCGCCATGCCCTGCGACTGCAACTGTGGTCGACGACGCGGCGTCCTCTTCTGGTTCTGGATCTGGCTGTTGCTGTGGCTGTGGCGCGGGTGCAGGCGGCGCCTCTTCTGGTTCTTCTTCTGGGTCTGGAGCGTCCAACTCCAACACTGGATCGGGACCCTGGCCATACAGTGCGGTCTCCAGCTCTGCGATCCTTTCCGCAGCATAGGCGACGTACTCACTGGCATTCTCCAAGTGCTTCTTCTCCTCCTCGACCTGCTCATGAGCCTTCTTCAATTCCTGAACTGTGTCTTCGATCAGCTCCTCCTGAGCGGCGACGAATCTGGCTAAGTGGGTGACGGTAGCATCCTCATCCTCTATCGGCTTCCATTGAACTCTGCTGTCTCGGCGTGGGTGGTGATGGAACATTGTGCCTTCCAGCTCCCTGGAGTAGGTGCGAGCGATCTGCTGCATTGCTCGACGCGACACCTCCTGGATTCCAATCTCAAAGGTGGACCTCCTGGCGGTGAAGTGGAAAGGGCGACTGAACTTTGTCTTCTCTCGGGCATACACCGTGATCCGGACATCCCATCCTGTGACCAGTCCTGCTTGCACAAGTGTAGTCCCTCGGTAGAGCGGCCTCTCAAAACCTCCAAGAAACTGAAGCATACGCCACAACTCGGCGGCATAGCCTCCTTCACGCTCGGCGTAGTTGTTCTTCATCATCATCTGTCAAAGGATACTTGCGTAAGAACGCAACATTTTAAAAATTAAGGTGGAAGACGAGAAGAACTCAGCAAGGGGTATGAACAAGGAAGAAAAGGGGTAAGTCGAGAATTCATTCATTATCTTGACAAACTTTTAGCTTTAGAAAATAGGTTTTATCCTCACTACGACCATTCTAGCTATGGGTGAGCCTACTGTCAGTATGGCTCTGATACCACCTCTGTCGGGACTCGAATCTACAAGTTCGGACCCTCTGTGTATTCAGCACTAGTCCAGGAACGCGCTAGTGCACACAGTCTCAACATTGGTAAATATCACAATCATACCACTCGATACTAATAAAGTACTTTAATTAGATAAACAACTGGTTGCTTGACCTTAGGGTCAAGTTACAAATATACGCCTCGCAGGGCGAAACTTATTAAAAGAGAAATAATAGCAGCGGAAAATAAGATAAGATCGTGGCGCCATCCAGTATACCACAGGCAACTGACTGGGCTCGTTCCCTAAGTAGACGGTTCCTCTTGGAGCTCCTCCTCCAAAGCTGGTGTAGTCTCCTCTTCAACTGGTGTTGTATTGCGGCAAGGGTGAGTACTTGGTACTCAGCAAGTCATGCACAGAATGCAACTAATATACTATATGCATGGCTTAATACAAAGGAATAGCTCAAGGTTTGTTTGCAGTGAACAACATTTTAACAAGTATCATTAGTAGATTCGAAAGCAGTAGAACAAGTAAAGCATAAATAACTTTTCCAGGAGTTTAATAAACATCTTTCCCATTCCTAATCCACATTTCCCATCAAAACCAAACCCAACCTTTCAAGTCCAAGTTATTTTTGAGAAAGTCTAACCCTTGACTGTAATTCCCGAGCGATGTCCAATACCGCGTACACGGCTATTCGAATAGATTTTACACTCTGCAGAGGTTATGCACTTTTCCCACAAGATACAGTCAAACAGCACAAAGGCGAGTTTCCGTAACAAAGTCTTTCGGAAACTTTTAACAGCACAAGTGGTCCTCTCCGGTGTTGCACACTAACCCTTCCCTTAGCAAAGGCGAAGTTTAGGTCAATCCACCGTTAGATGGGTACCTGGCCGCAGCCCCGGTACGCTCCCCCGTACAACATACACAAAGGGTGTAGTTGACACCCAGAGGTCCCATAGGTACGTTATTAGCAACTTAATCAACTAGGTCCGTCCCATTATGGACATGTGGTTGCAAGATTGACTCAGTTGAAAGGCTTGCAAGGTTAAGTCCTTAGGGTGACCAGGGCAAGACTACCCGAAGAACCAAACCAACATTCCCGGTGCCACAACTGGCCCACCTGATCATTCTTGCCACATGCCCCTGTCAAAAGCTATTTATCAAACCCCAGTTGATTACCATGCACCACGTGCCATCAACATCACAACACATGATACCTTTCCAAAACAGGTTCAATATATCATTAAGTCAATATTAACATTTGATTGTCCAAAAATCATGTCATGAGCACGTAGCCGGTCTAAGCAATATACTACAACGATCTACAAACCCATGTGGGCAATTTAGTAGTGTCCAACTAGTAATCCACAACTAGGGTGACAAGGGGTCATGGCACATATTTAATTAATCAAGGTGTCATATAGCAAATTGGCATTTATCTAATTCCCCGGGATTAAATAAAGTATTTTCTAATTAAACTAGCATGCAATAAATTGAATCAAAATAGGTTTCAAAATGGGATCAACATGGTCAAAGCACAACTTGCCTTCAAAAAGTACTTGTTCTTGATCCTGAGCTTGCTCCTGGGTCAACACTTCTCCTTCGAATCCTTCGGGCACTTCGACGTCTACTCGTAAAGCGTGCAAATAGCAAATAATAAATAAACAGTAGACAAAAAGTGTCCAAACATCCAAAAAAAGTTCACAAACAGAGAGCATAATTTTATAAATTTTTAGAAACTGGAATCGTCAAATTCGGAGTTTAAATGCAAAAGTTATAAGCGTTTGAAGTTTGAATCAAAATCTGAAATCAATAATTCGAAATAATAAATCATTTTCTTTTTCGGAAATTCATTTATTGCGTCAGCATGACACGTGGCGATCTCGATTGGTCGGCCGACGTCACCGTCCCATGGACGTGGTCCATGGTTTGGCTCGGTCCACCGTGGGCTCGGTCCACAGCCAAGACCGACGCCGAGTGGGCCTCTGACGCGTCGGCCCGACGTCACCGTACGGCTGGGGTGGCCGCTGACAAGCGGGCCCGGCATGTCAGCGACACGCACGTGGGTGCGCTGGCCGCGCTGACCGCGGCGATCAGGCTTCCTGGATGCGTGGCACGGTCTCGGCCGTTGATTTGAAAATCAACGGCCCAGATTAGATCTGGCTTTCATGCATTTGGGTTAACGCGTTTGATTCGGACCGTTGGATCTAGATCCAACGGTCGAGATTGGATCTGGGGTTTTGGATCGGAATCTCACCGGTGGCGACGTGGCGCGATCTGGACCGTGCGATGGAGATCCGACGGCTGAGAAGCTCCAAGATCCGGTGATGGCTTGCGGCGGCGCTGGCTGGCCTAAGTTGGAGACGGCTGCACGGGCAACGGCGCTGCGGGGCTCCTCCGGCGTGAAGGCTTCCACTCCCGAACGCGTCTCGACGCGGGGAACTCGGATCTGGGCTTGACGGCGGCTGAGGACGACGGAGACGGCGGCAAACGGCAAGGAGGCGCGGCGGAGACCTAAACCAACTACGGCGAGCGATTACGGGCGAACGGCGGCGGCTCGGGCTCGAAGACTAGGGCCAACGGGTGCGCACGGGAGAGAGCTCCACGGAGGTGGCGGCGGCGCATTAAATAGAGGCCTCGGCTTCCGTGAATCACGCGGAAACCGAGGTTGACACGGCTGCGGCGGCGGAGTCCGGCGGGGACTCGACTAGGTGACGTGGGCGCACGTGAGCCGCCCACGTGGCGCGATCAACGGCGGAGATGGTTTCGGCGCGCTGCCAGGCGCGGATTGATCTTGACCGTTGGATCTTGATCCAACGGTTGGGATCTATCGGCGTTGGGTGCGGTGCGGTATAACGCGGGCTAATGTGGGCCGTTGGATCTTGATCCAAGGGTCGACGGATTAGGCTTCGGAAGCGGTCCGACCGGAACGCGTGGTGCGGTTGGGTCCGGGTCGGACTCGGACTCGAGTCTGACTCGGGCCCGGTCGGTGGAACAGTACAAACCGGTTTGCCTTTTTCCAGCGATTAAATAATTCGATTAATTCCCAGAAATTCATTTAATTCAAGAAAAATAGCAAAAGACTCAGAAAAATTCCAGAAAAATTCTGTAAAATATTTTGGAACATTTTGGACTCAAATAAAATATTTCCAAGAAAAATTTATTTGCAAAGTTAAATTCTTTAATTATTTCAAAATGGAATAAATTCAAATAAATGTCAAATAAATCCAAATAAATTCCAGAAAATTCGAAAAATTCATCAAAGTGCCAAATCACACATGAATTTAAGAAAAGCAAAATTTTGGGGTGTAACAAGCCCGACCCGGACTGCGTTCGAACCGGACCCGAGCCACCCTAACCCTAACCGCGTGACCGTTGGATCGAAATCCAACGGCCACGATTGAGCCACGTCGCCCGAACCCGAGCCCGACCGAGCCAGCCAGGTCGCCAGGCCACACCCGAGCCCAAACCCCGTGCCCATTGGATCTTGATCCAACGGTCCACGTTGAGCCACGTCACCGAATCCGAATTGGATTCGGATTCCGCCGCCGCAGCCGGGTGGACCTCGGTCTCCGCGTGATTCACAGAAGCCGAGGCCCCTATTTAATGCGTCGTCGCCGCCAGCGTGTTCTCCATTTCCTTGCGCACCCGTAGCCCTAGATCTTCACGCCTGAGCCGCCGTGGTTGCGCCGCAATCGCTTGCCGTAGTTGGTCGTGCGTTCCGCTGCGGTTTTGCTCCGTTTCCGCCGCCGTCCGCCGTCCTCCGCCACCACCGAGCCCAGATCCGGAACCGTAAGGACGAGACGCGTTAGGAGGTACCATCCACTACGCCGGAGGAGCCCCGCAACGCCGTTGCCGTGGTCGTCGTCTTCGTCTCCGGTGAACCAACATTTAGAGTTTGGTTGAATTCTTTGAGCATGGTTTTGTGGTGTTGCAAAAGTGTTTTGCAACTAATTGTGATCGTGGTTTGATCACCTTTTGGCTCAAAGAGTTGTCGGTTGAAGTTTTGAAGAAAAGTTTTTAGCGAAAAACTGGTTTTTCTCCTAAGGCCGGCACTACCGGAGGTAGTAGGGCGGTAGTACCGCTGAGGCCGGCAGTACCGCTTATGGGAGTGGTACTGCCGCTCAGTCGGCACTACCGGCCCTATTGAGTCGGTAGCTGTTTTCCAGAGAGCAGTGTGCTCTGAAGTTCTGGCCGGCACTACCGCCCAGTGGGTAGGTACTGCCGGAGGTGCGGCAGTACCGGGAGTTGAACTCCGGTAGTTATTTGACAGAACGGGGTGTTCTGTGGTTTGCCCTGAGGCCAGCAGTACCGCCCAGTGGGGCCGGTACTGCCGCTCGAGCGGCACTATCGGCAGTTTGCCTGCGGTAGTGCCGGGTTTATAGCCGTTAGCCGACCGTTGGGGCTGAGGGCGGCACTACCGACCCTATGAGTGCGGTAGTGCCGGTTTTGTCGATTTTTTCATGGTTTTTGTCCCCAACGGCTAGTTTTGGCTTGGGAAACTATATAAGACCCCCATGGGGGGCAAGGGCATGTTGTTGCTGGTGCTTTGAGTCCTCTTGAGCCTTGGTTTGAGTTTGTGGGAGGGTTTGCATGGTTTTGCCTCTTCCAATTTGGTTTTGAGCTCAAGAGTGATTCTAATTGCATGAGTTGCAATTAGAGGGAGTTTGAGAGGACCCTAGTTGCATGAGTTGCACTACGTGATCAGCAGAGACGTGGAGGTGCGTTCGGTGAAGCTTGAGCGGAGTGCTCATCCTATTGCTCTTGTAGGTGGTGGCCTCCTAGACGGCGTCGGTGCGTTGTGCGCGGGAGCTCTCGTGGTTTGTGAGAAGCCCCGGCAAAAGGTTGTGAAGGTTGGAGCTTAGCCTACCCGGCGGGGTGAAAAGCTACCATAGTGGATTCGAGGTGAAGGCTCAAGTGAGTGGGCCGGTCCAAAGTGAGTTGGACTTCCTCAACGTGGAGTAGGAGGGTTATCTCCGAACCACGGTAAAAAGTATTGTGTCTCTTGCCCTTTTACATTCAAGCATTTACTTTATTGCAATATTATTGATTGCTTGATTGTGATTAGAATTGCATAGTGTAGCTTGCTTGATCAACCTAGCAATTCTAGCTTAGAGACATAATTTAGTTAGTGCACTAGTGAGCCTAGTTGATTTAGGCTTTAATTGTCAAAATCTTAATCTTCCGCTTGCGCATAATCTTTGTGTAGGTTTTGACATAGAGGTAATTAGAGGCGATCCTCGATTAGTGAGAAGAATTTTTAAAATGCCTATTCACCCCCCTCTACGCGCATCCTCGACCCTACAAGTGGTATCAGAGCCACGGTCACTCTCATTTTAGGCTTTACCGTCTAGAGAGTAAAAAGGATGGAGACTAGAGGTTTAGTGCACGCTCACGATTCACACATGCTTGATGGATGCAATTATGACTCATGGAAATGATTTATGATTTCGCATTTTAAATCCATGAGCCCCCAAATATGGTGGATCGTAGATGTAGGCTTTTCTCTTCATCTAAACGAAGTTGCTCCAACTAAAGGAGAAGAGAAATGCTTACATCTCGACGCTCAAGCTACTAATGCTTTATTTAGCTTTGTGAGCGTAGATGTTTTCAATCTCATATGCAACCTCTCGAGCGCTCATGATATGTGGATTAAACTTCAAGAAGAATTCGAATCATCCACATCATTTGAGGATTGCATTGAGGAGAAGACACCTGTAGAAGAACTCTCAACTTCTACCTCAAGTGATGATGAGGACACCTCAACCTCCGCCTCAAGTTTACCTACCTAATCCTCACTTGTATCAAGAATTCGTTGCTTCATGGCAAAAGGTAAAATGGAGGTAAGTGATGGCGACGACGAGGAAGGTGAGCCCTCTTACGATGAACTATTCAATATGCTAGAGGAGCTCAATGAATTTCTTGGGAAGGAGAAACAAAAATATAAATTGTTGAAGTTAGAGCATGACTCACTTCAAAAAGATTATGATTTCCTTAAAGAAAATCATGAGGAAGTCCTTCTCGAGAAATTCACTAAGCCTAATGTGGACATAGAAATCCCTAGCAATTCAACTGATGAAATGCCTTGCTCAATTTCCAATTCTTGCATTTCATCTAAAATTGATATGTCCACATCATGCGAAGATTTGCCTTGTTGCGCTAATAATGTTGTTTCTAGTTCCTCTATGTGTTTAGATGTTAATCTTGTAGAGGAAAATGAAAAGCTCAAGGCTAGAGTCATCAAGTTGGAAGATGACTTGAGGAGGTACGTTAAAGGAAAGGCCGTCCTCGACGAAATCTTGAGCACACAAGATCACCCTCAAGATGGAAGAGGACTCAGCTACAACTCCAAGAGGGAGAATAGCAAGACGAGGCACAATGGAAGGCACTCGAACAAGGTCAAGTGCTTCGGATGCAACAAGATGGGCCACTTCGCCTCCAAGTGCCCAAACAAAGTGGATAACAAGGCCACACCACCAACCGTGAGGAGGACCGGCAAGGAGCACAACAAAAAGGTGAAGAAAAGCCCATACCGCCAAACGTGCTTCAATTGCCGGGAAAAGGGACACATCGGTAAGGATTGTCCCATAGGTATGACTCCTAAGCCCATTATTGTTGAAAATCATTATTTGCTTAGGAAGGGCAAAAATGGCAATGTGTTTGCCAAGTTTGTCAATTCTCCTAAGTGCTTGAAAAATAATGATAATCATATGCCTAGGAGAAATATATCTAGAAATGGTTTTGCTAGAAATGCAAATTTTCCTAAACCTATGCAACACAATGAAAAATATGTGTTTAGGAAAAATATGTATTGCAAACCATTTGCTAGATATACTTTGCCCCCTATGCCCGCTAAAAATGATTACACTCATTTGCATAGGAAGAGTAAATCTAGAAATGGATTTGCTAAAAATGTTAGGACTCCTAAGCCCACTCAAAACAATTCCAATAAATTGCTTAGGATAAATAACAATAGCAAACAATTTGCTAGATTTGCTAGATCCACTAAGCCAATGCATAATTTCAATTATCATATGCTTAGAATGGATCAAACTAGAAATAGGTTTGCTAATCATGCTTATCCTCCGAAGCCATCTCATTTCACTCAAAATATGCTGCCTAGGAGGAATAATATTCGCAAACCTAATTCTAGTTGTGTTAGTCAATCCCATAATGTTAAAGTTAGGGCCATTTGGGTTCCTAAATCTATTGTGACTAACATTGTTGGACCCAACAAGGATTGGGTACCAAAAACCGCCTAAAAAGATTTTAGGTGGTGCGAGATGGATTGGACGCTTGATCTCCACAAGAAGAAGGATGTCATCTCCTACAAGTGGTGTCAAGCATGAAGAACGACACGTCCATCATAAGCAAATGCCATCTCGGTAACAAGTATTTAAATTGATTGCATTATTGCTTCTAGCCTTGTGTACATTTGGATGCATTAGTTTCATGCAAAATCAATTTAATTGCTTGATATGTGTGCTTGCTCTTGCTTATTTTATTTGTTCTCTATTGCAAATCTTGAGCAAGTTAGAAGTGGCACATTTAGGGGGAGTGCTAATTCATATTCATGTGTATCACATCCCTACGTGTGCCCATATGTATATAAGTGCATAATATAGTTTTTCAAAATCAAACCTTTTAGCCAAAACTCAAAATTTGTATATCTATTAGTAATCTTTTGGAAAACTAGTTGAAAAATATATACAAATGCTTTCAGAATGTTTTTCAAAGGTTTTGGCTTCACAAAATCTATTTTACAAAGAAAATGAGATTTATACTCAAAATCTAGATAGAAGTATCTTGTTTTGGATTTAAATTTATAATTTTCATAGAATTAAAAATAAAAGGTTTTTGAAAATAATTTCAATGCAAAAATCCTAGAGTTGGTCATTCTTAACATTTCTCGTGTTCAAAATAATTCCAAAAGACCAACCAAGCAAAAGTTATTTGATTTTGAAACTCGCCCGAAAAACTAATTTGACCTATATTGGTCATATTATTGCACTTTGTGAGTTTCTCCATTTGGACTAGATCTTGTGACATATCTTAGTTCAAAGTGGTATTTCAAACTCGTACACAAAGTTTCAAATCTCTATTCTTATCCCCTTCTCTTGATTTGGATTTGATTCTTTGTGTTGTTTGGATTTGACTTTGTTGGATTTCATTTGGTTCTTCAAAAAGAACCTCTGTAACACCTCGGCATCTAGTATGCCCGAATGCTACCAAACATAAGCTGAACAACATCTAAATACCAAAAATTAAGGTAAATTACAGCAAGGAGTAAATGCTAAAACCCGAAATTTCGGCAGCATATCCTTTGTTTTAACATGAATAGAAGGAAACACAATAGCATAGCAATATAAGGCAATATGAGAGACATCTAAAAAGAGCAATAATTAAAGGTACGACGACCAAATAAGTCTAAATCCAAACATTCAATGCCTCCATGAGCCAAACGAACAAAAGCTAAACCGTTAAGCATTAAACATCACACTAGTTTATTGTCAAAACCCAAATGAACGACTTGTGGGACAATTGAGTGAAGCTACGTGTAGAAGTGTGACTATTTCCCTTCCCCGCATGCCGATCTCAAGGTACCTAAAACCACAAGAAAGCACAAGCGTGAGTTCAACACTCAGCAAACATATTGTAATGGTACACAAGAACAAATATATGGCTACAACATCTCATATCATGACTTTCATCTCATTCATGATCCCATATCATTATCATAATCATTATGTATGCAATGCGATGCGATGCTCATGTCTCCTTGGAAACTCATAATCATAACTTTCTCACCGACCTTCCCCGGACTAGTTATGACTTTCTCACCGCCCGGGCCATGTAACATGCCATGTATGCAAATATGCCAACATCATAATTAACTTGTACATTAACACATGGCATCATAACATAATAAGCATACTCATCATATCATAGGCAATCATTAAAGCATGGCAAGTGATCATATCATATAAAACAATTCCATCTAGTCTCAACTAGCAACCTACAAACCGCTATCCATTACAATACACTTGCCTCAACCACGGGCAACGGATTGGCGAGACGTAGAAGGCACTCCCGGGGTCACACCTCCTGCACATGGGTACCACACACTCACAATCATGACCACAAAACAGTACGCAAACCCTCATCTACCACGACATTGCCAACTACTCGCAAAACCCAAAAACAGAGGTTCTGTCCCGTCGGGATAGCAGCCTTCCAAAAGGCATAACTCGGGTTTTAAGACTCCGAATCGATTAAACGAGTACATCCTCGCGTAGCTTAGGAAATTTCACAACTTTTTCTAGGTATAAGGAAAAACTGATTCGGAGTCTAAAGTTGTTTAATCTACAAAATACCGTGATCTGTTCCAATCACGTCACATATTTTAACATGCTCGGTAAAACAGCCATAACTTTCAAACGGCTGATCGGAATTAAACGTTCTTTATACCCACCGAAAGGTATTGAAATTACCTACAACTTCTTCAACAGGCGACTGACCAAATTCGGAATCTAAAATTGTTTAATCTACAAAATACCGTGATCTGTTCCAATCACGTCACAGATATTAACACGCTCGGTAAAACAGCTATAACTTTCAAACGGCTGATCGGAATTAAACGTTCTTTATACCCACTGAAAGGTATTGAAATTACCTATAACTTCTTCAACAGGTGGCCGACCAAATTCCCTCTAAAATTGCGAAAACCCAAACCCTAGGTCGACTGCACAAGATGCCCGAAACAGAGAACGTGACAACTTCTAGATCTAATCTAATCTACTCAATTCCAGCACCACCAATTGATCTAAAAACATGATAATCACCCTTAGAACATACTCTAGCCCAACCCCAAGGATCCTCATGGCCATACCTTCGCCCGACGCACGAAAACCCAATAGATCTCCTCCCGGTTCGCGCGATCTCCTTCCTCGCTCCAATCCCGCCGGATCTCCTCGTCGCGGAGCGCTCCAACGGATGGATCTTCGAGGTGTGGAGGTGGAGAACTCCCCTAGGGGCAGCAAGGGAGGTGGAGAGGTGGTGGAGAGGTGGTGGGGCAATGGGGAACAATGGGGGAGGTGGAGGCGCCACAAGGAGGAGGTGGGGAGGTGTGCGGGGCGGCTAGGACTTGTGGGGGCGCAAGGGCAGAGGGTGGACGCCTAAAGGAGCTGGGGGAGGCCCCCAACCAGGTTTCCTACTCCTATTAGGACTCAAACTCCATCCCACCAAAGCCCACGACCCTTTCCTTTAGGCCCAAACTCCCCCGGAAAGGCCCAAACTCCCGAAAACGGCCCGGAAACGCAAATTAACCTCATAACGTATGGTTTCAACCTCCAATTCCATATTTTATAATGTCTTTGACCTTAACATTCACATTTTGTAATGCCACAATCTCTAATTTCACATTTTATAAAGTCTCGGCATTCCGTAGTGTCACATTCTCCCCCTTTAAACAGGATTCGACCTCGAATCTGAAGAACACCAAAAACAACAACAAAGTCCCCAAGGGACAAAAGACTTCTCTGCAGCACAAAACATTCGCACAAAGACTCAAACCGGAACAAATGACAAGCGAGTTCTTAAAACCAACACTTGGCGAGAAAATGTTGATTTAGCCCAACAGAGTGCAACCTCTCCCGGTTCCACCTTCACTTCAATTCCCAAACAGAATCTGCGTTTCAACTACAAAGGGCTCCATCAACCCAAAACGCCCGAAACTTCACGACAAACACTTCACACTACTATCACAACCAATCTGACTACCACACTTCATTAAACTCAACATGATACAATCAAAGCGAGTCACAATTCCTTTAACGACCTCTCTACTTTCTCGAAAATTTTCCATCGAGGGGAATAACTCATTAAGGTACACTTGCCCTTCCGATACACGATCATGCTAACATTTCATTCCATCCTCTCCCAGGCAAGACTCAAATCCAAAAACAACTAGTGTAGACAATTGCTCACGGCAGGACAAATATCACCGAACTACCGTCAACTTCACTTCCACCCATCGCTACTCTTAATAAAGGTTAAACCCATACATCATCAACCTCCATCACAACCCACCCCTCATACCACTAAGGTTCGACACCTAGTCCCAAGCTAGGATCGTAAAACCTTACCAAACCACAATTGGTTCCTTTCTTAAGAGGGTCTCGTCCTCACACAAAAACACTTAGCTATCAAGCCCAAGTGGACCACACACGACAACTCAAACCCAAAGCGGTAACAACCATTTTGGGAAGAATTCGGCAACATCCAAGCCAGATCACAAAGGAAGCATAAATCCCCTACACCACAACCCAAAATACAAGAATTTCTTCATTCTTTCTTTTCATACTAGAAAGAAATGGACATCTCGATTCATGACATGCATGCACACTTTTCAAGAGCACCCCGGATTAGTCATATATCCATATATGACTTTCTCACCGTCCTGGCTCATCGACTCCTTTATGATTAATTATGCATAAGCAATGTCTCGTTTTCCTTTTTCACCATTCATTCATCATGTAACAACGGTACCGAATAGTCATTCACCAAATGACTTCTTCCTTAGTATCAAATAATGGAAACACAATTAACATCGAAGGTTGCGGTAACTCATATAGACTATGACGGCAAAGATAGTTAACAAAGAAACACCACGTCGCATCCCATCCCACATCAATTGAAAACTGAACTTGCAAAAATATTGCATTTCAACCAAATTCAACATTTTGGAAGAGAACATCAAAATTTCAAGTCAGGCATCTGCTCCCACAACCGTCACAAATTTTCTCAAGGAGAGGGAAATTCATTTCCAAAAGGGAACAACTCACTAACAAAATCACTTTATAAAATATTTATAAAATCCACCTTTTTAAAGCATTCGCAAACATCACACACAATATGCAAATAAATCCAACTCTAATAAAAAGAGTTACAAATTAAATCTCAAGAGTTTCCAACACAACCCAATATATCCATCTGCTTTCGTTAAAATTTATTCCAAAGATAATTCAGGGTGAACGCGAAAGAGCGCGATCCACTCAAAATCTTTTGGGTGTAAATCCATACTCATAACACAAATTAAACAAAATAACCAAAACCAAAGATTGGCACCAATAGCTACGGGTTTTAGAGAAACTCAGAAACACAACACAAGGAATACCTTGACCGAAGGCATTCAACCAAAGTGGCAAACAACCACACTAGTTCAAATGGTTTTAAAATACCAGCTCAGCATGAATCCCACCATAACGTGTATTCCACTACACTTACCATTTGAGCATTCAATAATCACTATTTACTCATCAAGAGAGTCCAACTGGATTTAACAAAATTTACATATCAATTTCTTTCTCTAGTTACCATTCCCAACACTTTTAATTAAGGTTTTAAGATGCTTATCACAAAGGCACCCAACCAAGACTATATTGACATGATCCCCACGGATCACCAAATCATATAACAGCGTATTCTATATTTCAAACATAGTACTTCAACAGCTATTTGAGCATGGTCAACCTATCAATTTTATACCATCCATACGCCAACAACTTGACAATTGAAACTTGTTCAATCAATAAAATGACTTCAACAAAAAAGTAATATCTCTACAAGATAAAATTCGTAATTAGGATTCTAAGATATGCATTCATTAAGATTAAAATCTTACATCATGTTAATTATCCATGGTCCACTCCATCACAACATGTTACAATAACCTCCATTTTTAACAAGGATTTTTCAACAATTAATCTAAGCAATTACCACCACTACTAAGTCGTCAATATCAATAATTTGCATAATCATCAATCAACAACATTACCTTAGCTACCCTATACATCGGTTATAACAAAATTACCACCACACAACATACTCCAACTATTTAAAATAGATTGAATACTAGCATTAATACTGCCCTTAACAACATCATTAACAATAAGTCTTATGTCTTCTCAATTGATATCAATACCAGCATGGTAGAGACACAACTACATACTTCCAAATATACTAGTAGGTTGCAACAACATAAATAGCAACTCTAATCAACTTCCAAATTAAAGCCACTAGTCAACATGATTAAATTTCTCTATTAACCCGTTAGATTAGAACATCTTTAAACAACCGGCAAAGTTTCTTTAACAAAAATCATTAATTTACATCATCTTAATGTTCTAACTATGCAGCAAGATTTAAACTTTTAACATTTAACGAGGATCATAAGCACTTTTAAAGCAAGGCAACAGATTCTAAGTATGTACATTAACCCATTTAATCATTCTCGCTACAGAGTAAAGTACAACACTAGTAGTCTATTTATTCCCCAGCTACAGATGTTAATCACATTGAATTGATTCAACTCAAAAATTAAATTAGCACACATCATTCCATAAACCACATTGTTACCTACTACATAGCAAGGACATAAACTTTTCTAAACACACTCATGGGGCACGAACTCTTGACAAACTGAATGCAACTCAACTTTTAAAGATAACCACAACTCAAGAACCAGAACGAACACCGATAGAAACTTTCTCCTTTCCAGGCAAGGAAGAAAAACAAAACTCCAACAGAAATGCAGGAGAGCTCAATTCTCAATTTGTCAAATTTGCCCACAAAACTCTTCAAGAAATCTCAAAATCTATACTTCCAAGAAGGAAGAAGGACGCACTAGGGAAAATCAAATGTTCAATAAATCTTTTTCGATAAAAGATTCAAACTTAGCTCTAACAACTCAAGGCATGCACAAGGGGAAACTCCAACACTTTTTCTTAGATAGGGAGAACAACAACCACAAAAGTTTCCTCCTCAAGACAGCCCGTAATGACCAACAAAACCAGTGTCAAAGCAAAAATAGCGACCAACAGAAGCGCAACACTAGACTCTTCTTCTTCGTCTTCAACCAAGGAAGACAAAACCACATACCGCATACGAAACAATCCGCGAAAATCCAAGACCAAACACTCTTCTTTTGATTTCAATCGACTAAAAAACAAGAAGACCAACCAAAACCGACCATCGGAACGGTGAAAAGCATCCGAAGGATACCACCATCAACTCTTCTATTTGTCTCCAGCCAACTACCCGATCTACGATAGAAAAGGTAAGCACTCTTTCCCCACAAGGGATTCATAGTTCTTCGGTGATGGCTTTAACCGGCCATACCGTCAAACCACACCCTTACTATTAACAAAAGTGGTGACCGAAACCCTTTAGCCCCACAACCCCACTTTATCACCACAACAAGCACAATTCAATCATTTCTCTCATTATCAAATGAAGCATTCAACATCAAAGCTTAAATACAACATTTAAGCGTAAAGGAACGATACCCATACCCTTTCCTACTGTGCATCCATGTGTGTCAAATTTTAGATTAGTTATACCACTTTTGCAAGTTTTAATGTTGCTATCCTATGAAAAAATTTTAGTTAAAACCTAAGCCATGTTTCTAAGTTATCCCACATCACATTTTAGTTGTAGCCTAAGGTATGACACTAAAAATACACATTCCAAGGACCTACAGCTACTCGATACTAATCAGAACACCCCGGCATCTAGTATGCCCGAATGCTACCAAACATAAGCTGAAAAACATCTAAATACCAAAAATTAAGGTAAATTACAGCATGGAGTGAATGCTAAAACCCGAAATTTCGGCAGCATCTCCTTTGTTTTAACATGAATAGAAGGAAACACAATAGCATAGCAATATAAGGCAATATGAGAGACATCTAAAAATAGAAATAATTAAAGGTACGATGACCAAATAAGTCTAAATCCAAACATTCAATGCCTCCATGAGCCAAACGAACAAAAGCTAAACCATTAAGCATTAAACATCACACTAGTTTATTGTCAAAACCCAAATGAACGACTTGTGGGACAATTGAGTGAAGCTACGTGTAGAAGTGTGACTATTTCCCTTCCCCGCATGCCGATCTCAAGGTACCTAAAACCACAAGAAAGCACAAGCGTGAGTTCAACACTCAGCAAGCATATTGTAATGGTACACAAGAACAAATATATGGCTACAACATCTCATATCATGACTTTCATCTCATTCATGATCCCATATCATTATCATAATCATTATGTATGTAATGCGATGCGATGCTCATGTCTCCTTGGAAACTCATAATCATAACTTTCTCACCGACCTTCCCCGGACTAGTTATGACTTTCTCACCGCCCGGACCATGTAACATGCCATGTATGCAAATATGCCAACATCATAATTAACTTGTACATTAACACATGGCATCATAACATAATAAGCATACTCATCATATCATAGGCAATCATTAAAGCATGGCAAGTGATCATATCATATAAAACAATTCCATCTAGTCTCAACTAGCAACCTACAAACCGCTATCCATTACAATACACTTGCCTCAACCATGGGCAACGGATTGGCCAGACGTAGAAGGCACTCCCGGGGTCACACCACCTGCACATGGGTACCACACACTCACAATCATGACCACAAAACAGTACGCAAACCCTCATCTACCACGACATTGCCAACTACTCGCAAAACCCAAAAACAGAGGTTCTGTCCCGTCGGGACAGCAGCCTTCCAAAAGGCATAACTCGGGTTCTAAGACTCCGAATCGATTAAACGAGTACATCCTCGCGTAGCTTAGGAAATTTCACAACTTTTTCTAGGTATAAGGAAAAACTGATTCGGACTCTAAAGTTGTTTAATCTACAAAATACCGTGATCTGTTCCAATCACGTCACAGATTTTAACATGCTCGGTAAAACAGCCATAACTTTCAAACGGCTGATCAGAATTAAACGTTCTTTATACCCACTGAAAGGTATTGAAATTACCTACAACTTCTTCAACAGGCGACCGACCAAATTCGGAATATAAAATTGTTTAATCTACAAAATACCGTGATCTATTCCAATCACGTCACAGATTTTAACACGCTCGGTAAAACAGCCATAACTTTCAAACGGCTGATCGGAATTAAACGTTCTTTATACCCACTGAAAGGTATTGAAATTACCTACAACTTCTTCAACAGGCGGCCGACCAAATTCGGACTCTAAAATTGCGAAAACCCAAACCCTAGGTCGACTGCACAAGCTGGCCGAAACAGAGAACGTGACAACTTCTACATCTAATCTAATCTACTCAATTCCAGCACTACCAATTGATCTAAAAACATGATAATCACCCTTAGAACATACTCTAGCCCAACCCCAAGGATCCCCATGGCCATACCTTCGCCCGACGCACGAAAACACAATAGATCTCCTCCCGGTTCGCGCGATCTCCTTCCTCGCTCCAATCCCGCCAGATCTCCTCGTCGCGGAGCGCTCCAACGGATGGATCTTCGAGGTGTGGAGGTGGAGAACTCCCCTAGGGGCAGCAAGGGAGGTGGAGAGGTGGTGGAGAGGTGGTGGGGCAATGGGGAACAATGGGGGAGGTGGAGGCGCCACAAGGAGGAGGTGGGGAGGTGTGGGGGGCGGCTAGGACTTGTGGGGGCGCAAGGGCAGGGGGTGGACGCCTAAAGGAGCTGGGGGAGGCCCCCAACCAGGTCTCCTACTCCTATTAGGACTCAAACTCCATCCCACCAAAGCCCACGACCCTTTCCTTTAGGCCAAAATCCCCCGGAAAGGCCCAAACTCCCGAAAACGGCCCAGAAACACAAATTAACCTCATAACGTATGGTTTCAACCTCCAATTCCATATTTTATAATGTCTTTGACCTTAACATTCACATTTTGTAATGCCACAATCTCTAATTTCACATTTTATAAAGTCTCGGCATTCCGTAGTGTCACAACCTCCTTTGGACAAAAGTCAAAATATTGATTAAAAAGACCTAAATTTGCTAAAATCTTTGTAAAAATGTTATACTATGTATTTCAAATGTTTTACAAGCTTTCCATTTGAAAATCCTATGTTGAAAACTAATTTTAAATCAAAATTCTTGTTTTCAACCAAAAGAGCCTAATATTGGATTTTGGCGTTCAAAATTGGATTTCATTGTTTTTATAAGTGGTCATGGCTTCAAAAATGTATGTCAAATCCTTCAAGGCATGAGGGTTCAATTGCCGATGAAATCCGAGTTGAAATTGCACTTTGAGGATTTTTCGAGTTTCGATTTCATTTTTATGGCTCAAGCGCATTTCGCCAAAATTGAGTTAAAAGAAAATTTCTTTTAAAGCAAAAGTTATTTGAAAACCTTCAAAGTAGTCCAAAGTTGGTTTCTTGAAAATTTCAAATCATTTGGACTTCATTTGATCAAAATTTGACAAAAATTGCAAAAGTTTCAGATTTAGTCGTGCCAAAGTCGGCACTACCACACCTGTATGGCGGTAGTACCGGAGGTAGGCACTACCGCACCTGAACGTCGGTAGTTCCGGACCCCGGCACTACCGGCGTTGTGTGCGCGGTAGTGCCGGTCTGGCAGACAAAAGTCTGGAAAGTCTGAAAATTTCATATTTTCGGATTTTGTTTTGGATAACTTTAATTTGGTACTTCCTTTTTGAAGAATTCTTTTTAGAAAAGATTCTTGCTATCCCAAAGCATCTTTTTACAAAATTTCAAAATATTTGAAAATTATTTGAAGTGTTTTCTAGTGGTATCAGTTTTGAGCTAAAATTTTGGTTTGCAAAAGGGTTGATCTTTACAAGTGGTTTCTTTGCACCTTTTTGTTTGTTCTCAAAGGTTTTCAACTCTGATACCTTTCTAAATCTTTGTGATTTAGATTTCTTCTGTATTTGCATTTGCTCTGATACGTGTCAGTGTTTATTGCTCTGATACCCTTCAAGCTTATCGATTTTTCTTTCAAGTGGTATCATTGGCTATTTGATCTTTTCTAGTGGCATCATTTATGATTGATGTCTATAAATGGTATCAGGCCAACAAGTGGTATTATTGAGGATAATGTTTATTCCTTCAAGTGATATCCTTGTTTATTTGCAATTCAATTTCACAAGTGGTATCAATGTATTCTATTGTTTCCTACAAGTGGTATTCATTGCCCCTTTGTAGCATTGCTTCGATACCCACATTCTTTTTGTTTGGATTCTCCTTAAGCTTAAATTGTAAGTTCATTCGCTTAAGAATTCTCAGTGTGAGATTCTTTATGAATTACACATAAAGGAGATTTCCTTCGAGCATTGTTCTTCATTGAAATCTTTCGAATGCTCCTTATTGAAAGAAGATTTTCTAGCACAACACTTGAGATAGATTTTAAAATGATATCTTTTTCTCAAGTGACTTGTGTGTTGGGTTTCTCATATTACCCAATTAGGCAAAAATTCAAGATTCTTCAAAAGAATCATGATGTTTATTGTAAAGCCTAATAAAATGAGGTTCGTTATTTTAATTAGTTTCAAATAACCCGTGTGATACCCTTACTTGACTCGTTGAGCTTAATTTTACAAAGTGGTATCCAAACTCAAAATATGGCCTCTTTTAAAATTGGTTTGCTCTTTAAGGTCATATTTCAAAATTTGCAAATCTTCTTGACTTCATGCAATTGGTATCAAGTTTTAAAATTGGTATCAATCTCAAGTTTGCAAAAAAAAAAAAATCTTTGATTCGAGTTAATCCTTCAATTCATTGCCAAGGTCATATGATTTCTCGATAATCCTTTTATGACTTTCATTTGAAAAAGAGGGAGAATTGATTTCTCTCTACTTCCTTGGCACTCGTGTTTACATGTGGTATCTCCTTTTTGGATTGGTTTTCCATTTTTGGTGTTTAATGCCAAAAGGGGGAGAATTTGAGTGCTATTAATTCCCTGGTTGCCCTTTGGATTATTTGAGTTCTTTGCCTCTTTGAAAAAGGGGATTGTGCCAAAAAGGGGGAGTTGCCAAAAGGGGAGAACTTCTACTTCTTGTGCAAAAGTTTTTAAATTTGGTTTGAGTGGTATGAAAGCCACCTCCCTTGTGTTTAAAATTGCTTTATCTTCAAAATGTGGTATGAGAGCCACATTCTTTGGTTTTGCAAATGGTAAAAGTTTTAAGTGGTATAAGAGCCGCTTTCTTTGATTTTCTTTGTTATAAGAGCCACCTTCTTCTTTGCGTTTAATTTGTTTTATTTGTCAAGAAGGAGTGTTTATTGCAAAAGGAAAATTTATCTTGCCTTAAAATTTAATTGCCTATTCGGATTTGATCTTCAAAACCTTTTGCATCGTTTTTCATCCAAATAGTGAATTAATAGTGGATTTGTCATCAATCACCAAAAATGGAGAGATTGTAAGTTCAAGCTCCATTTGGTTTTGGTGATTGGTTTAGATAAAAATGCTTAATCTTTGTTTGTTTAATCACCAAAAATGCTTAATCTTTGTTTAATGACAGATCTAATCTTATTGAGACTAACATGTTTATTGAGTTACATTCAATAGTCTCATATTTGGATGGAAAATGGAAAACCCAAGGTATGTATGCATATTCACTCTAGTATTAATTGCATACTTTGGAATCAAGTTTAAGTATGAATTCTCCATTGCATTAACCACAAAATGTGCATTATGTTCTCCAATCCATATGTTACATGGATGCACATATTTAGGGGGAGTTCACACTTGAACTTGATGTATCGATGTATTGATCTATTCTTCACTCCATATATAAAGGATCAATACATTGAAACATATCAATTTAAATGAATATTTAAATTGAGTTCATTTGTCTCCTAATCATCAAAGAACATTGCATCATGTGTTGATGGTGTTCTTATGATTGATTAAGGGCAAATAAAGAATTCTTGAGTAGCATGAAGCATTAGTTGCATCATGTGCTCAAGACACATATAAATTCATTTAGTTGACTTAGGTTGTGCTCAATTGGTGTAAGTGGTATCCATTATGTGTTAATGGAGTGCTTAGACAATTGAGACAACTATGCATCTTGGACTAACCATTTTCATAAGTGATGATTGAGCCAGGTTAGTTCCAAAGGTTGAAAAGAAGAAGGTTCATCAAGAAGAGATGAACAAGTTAATAAAGCTGGGTGACGATCTTGAAGATAAGATGATTGAAGATCATAAAGACTTCAAGAGAGAGTCAGAGTATTGATCCCGGGGGTACAAGGTGATTGAAGATCATAAAGACCCCAAAGGGGATTGCTTGGCGGCGGCTAAGGTATAACTAGATAGGCTAAGGATTTTCCTAGCTTTGTGTCTAGTTTTAGCGCCGTACTATTAAGAGGGGTTGAGTTTTTGCTTTAAGCTTCATCATTTGTTGGTGATCTCAATCCTGTAGTCACTCGAGTTCAAATCTTATTTGGATTTGGTTTTTGCCTGGAGCTAACCATTTGGCATGTGTTGCGAATGGGTGAAATTCGTGCTTGGATTTTTGCATAAGCTCTATTTGGCATTTGTTGCAAATAGGTCAAGCTTGTGCTTGGAGTTTTCGCATTGAGCTTTGATTTGCATTAGTTGCAAATAGGATAAGCTAATGTGTTGGCTTTTGCGTGAAGTTCATTTGTTTGCATGTGTTGCAATAGATGAAGCTTCATGCTTTGCTTTTTGTTTTTCAAACAAAAATCTTATTGTGTTTATTTGGTATTGCTTGGAGCTATGTTTGCACGGGTTGCAAAAGGAGAGAGCTCAAGCAAGTGTTTAGTGCATGGAGCTAAAGAATTGCAGGAGTTGCAATTAGAGAGTTCATGCACTCCGATTCGATTCGATTTAGTTTGAAGTTTGCTTGGAGCTATGATTGCACGGGTTGCAAAAGGAGAAAGCTCAAGCAAAGTGTTTGATTTGGTTTAGTAGTTGCATGGAGCTAGAGAATTGCATGAGTTGCAATTAGAGAGCTCATGCACTCAGTTTCGACTTAGTTTAGTGCATGGAGCTAGAGAATTGCAGAAGTTGCAATTAGAGAGCTCATGCACTCTGTTTTGAGTTGATTTGGAGTTGGGATGAGGCTATGAATTTGCAAGTGTTGCAAAAGAGAGATAGCTCATTCTTTGAGATTTAATTGTTTATTTGCGAGTTCGTTGTGCGAATAAACGGGAGGTCTATGGGTTCCGTCCTGAAAGCATGTGATACTTGCACCGTGGTTATTGCAAGTCCGCTTGGTCGTGGTTTGACCATCACATGGCTAAGAGGATAAACCTTATAGACTCCGGGTTTTATTTGCTTAATACGTTCTTGCAAATATAATCCTTGAGACGTTTGCGAGGTGTGTTTGTCGCAAACGATTTAGAGTTTGGTTGAATTCTTTGAGCATGGTTTTGTGGTGTTGCAAAAGTGTTTTGCAACTAATTGTGATCGTGGTTTGATCAGCTTTTGGCTCAAAGAGTTGTCGGTTGAAGTTTTGGAGAAAAGTTTTTAGCGAAAAACTGGTTTTTCTCCTGAGGCCAGCACTACCGGAGGTAGTAGGGCGGTAGTACCGCTGAGGCCGGCAGTACCGCTTATGGGAGCGGTACTGCCGCTCAGTCGGCACTACCGGCCCTATTGAGTCGGTAGCTGTTTTCCAGAGAGCAGTGTGCTCTAAAGTTCTGGCCGGCACTACCGCCCAGTGGGGTAGGTACTGCCAGAGGTGCGGCAGTACCGGGAGTTGAACTCCGGTAGTTATTTAACAGAACGGGGTGTTCTGTGGTTTGCTCGAGGTCGGCGATCGCCAGTGGGGCGATCGTTGGAGCGGCACTACCAGCAGTTTGCCTGTGGTAGTGCCGGGTTTATAGCCGTTAGCCGACCGTTGGGGATGAGGGCGGCACTACCGGCCCTATGAGTGCGGTAGTGCCGGTTTTGTCGATTTTTTCAGGGTTTTTGTCCCCAACGGCTAGTTTTGGCTTGGGAAACTATATAAGACCCCCATGGGGGGCAAGGGCATGTTGTTGCTGGTGCTTTGAGTCCTCTTGAGCCTTGGTTTGAGTTTGTGGGAGGGTTTGTATGGTTTTGCCTCTTCCAATTTGGTTTTGAGCTCAAGATTGATTCTAAATGCATGAGTTGCAATTAGAGGGAGTTTGAGAGGACCCTAGTTGCATGAGTTGCACTAGGTGATCACTGGAGACGCGGAGGTGCGTTCGGTGAAGCTTGAGCGGAGTGCTCATCCTATTGCTCTTGTAGGTGGTGGCCTCCTAGACGGCGTCGGTGCGTTGTGCGCGGGAGCTCTCGTGGTTTGTGAGAAGCCCCGGCGAAAGGTTGTGAAGGTTGGAGCTTAGCCTACCCGGTGGGGTGAAAAGCTACCATAGTGGATTCGAGGTGAAGGCTCAAGTGAGTGGGCCGGTCCAAAGTGAGTTGGACTTCCTCAACGTGGAGTAGGAGGGTTATCTCCGAACCACGGTAAAAAGTATTGTATCTCTTGCCCTTTTACATTCAAGCATTTACTTTATTGCAATATTATTGATTGCTTGATTGTGATTAGAATTGCATAGTGTAGCTTGCTTGATCAACCTAGCAATTCTAGCTTAGAGACATAATTTAGTTAGTGCACTAGTGAGCCTAGTTGATTTAGGCTTTAATTGTCAAAATCTTAATCTTCCGCTTGCCCATAATCTTTGTGTAGGTTTTGACATAGAGGTAATTAGAGGCGATCCTCGATTAGTGAGAAGAATTTTTAAAACGCCTATTCACCCCCCTCTAGGCGCATCCTCGACCCTACACAAGTACTGCAACTAACCTGGTGTGGAAGCGAGGGTCGACGCACCATGCCTTATTAGGCACACAAATTCGCAGTAAGGCCAACTTGTCATTGCCCTGTGTCGTGTGGATGTGCGCGCGGTGCCGCGCATCCAACACAGGGTTCAGAAGTGAGTCGACCTGCTCCATCCCTGCACATAGAAATGTTTCAACTTAAATAATACTACACAACGTACGGCAAACACGACATATATGAATAAAAGTACACAACGTATATGAATAAAAGACATGAGGGTTGAACATAAATAAAAGTACACAACATGTGAGAAACACAACATATATGAATAAAAGACATCCAATCGCGTCAATATTACAATACATATATGAATAAAAGACATGAGGGTCGAACATAAATAAAAGTACACAACATGTGAGAAACACAACATATATGAATAAAAGACACAACATATATGAATAAAAGACATCCAATCGCGTCAATATTACAATAAAAGATATCCAACATGCATGTAATTACATATTTCGATACATAGCCACCACCACGTTCAGAACCTACACCCTACGTGCACTAGTTTGCCTTGTGGCCATACTCGCCGCAGTCAGAACACCTCCTTAGAGGGCCACCTACTTCAGATTCATCCATGTCGTTGCGAATGCGCCTAGTCTGTGGACGACCAAACTGCCCTTCCGCACACCTCTGCAAGGTTGGATCTGGCAAACAGATGCACTCATCTTTGTTAATCGCAGTGAAATCACCGTGTGCACGAAAACCATGGAACTCACCAGACCAGGTATGAACAACATGATCCTTCAAGTACAAAGGGGACATATTGCGACGTGTTCATCCCAATTTGCCCACAAGCAGCCATCACGTGAGAGCAAGGAATATGGAGAAGTCGTGGCTTATTGCAGGTGCATTCACACCATCCAGATGCCCCTTGGCCTAGATTAACCTCGTGCGTAATAACCGCTGTGTCCATTCCCAATCCCCTTTTGCACCGAAGAGTCACCTCGAAGCGGTATTCAGTGACCCCGTAGCTACGCACCATATGCTGCTGAGCTTTCATGGTTCGTTCCTCCATGTAGGTCATCATCCGAGAACAATACGACGTTTGCAATGTCGAGGCATGAAGTACCGCTTCCGCATGCCTTTTCTGGAAGTAGGCAACGATGTCGTGCAACATGCCTTCAAGGATGGCCACAAGCGGTAGCGGACGGAGGCCTCGGATGACCCAATTGTAAACCTCGGCTATGTTCGTTGTCATCACGCCAAACCTGTTCAACGCATAACAGTTTAGAACAACAGCCCCATTTGTTTAGCGGTGATTTGATATTTTAATGTACCATACTAACCTGGCGCCTCTGGTATCATGGAGCAATGCCCACATCTCTAGAGGCTCAGCCTCTATCCAATGCGAGAAACACTTAATGTTCCTTGACGTTCGTCTCCTCATATTAGGAGAATCGAGCTCCCCAAGGGGTGTTAGCCTTTTGGTTGGGCATTCATTCGACATAGGTGGTTGCTTCTTCATCTCTTCGATATGCGCACTGGTGTGCTTATCCAACTCGGCAAATAGCGCGTTGAACTTACGTGCCTGATTCTGCTTGCATAACCTCTTAAATAGGTTCATCAGTTTCTTGCTTTTGAACTGCCTGAAGAAATTGGCACCCAAATGTCTCATGCACCACCTGTTTTGCAAGTCAGGCCATGAAAATGGTTCATCTCGGTCCTCCTGTAGAGTCTTAATTGCCGAAAGGATACCTTTGTGACGATCATGAATGATGCACATGCTGGGCCGATCACCAACTACCCCACCTTCAGATGTCTGAGAAACCACAGCCAGCTATCCCGATTCTCACCCTCAACAAAAGCAAAGGCCAATGGAAGTATGTGGTTGTTCGCATCAACTGCAATGGCTGTTAGAATCTGCCCCTTGTATTTTCCAGTCAAAAATGTGCCATCAACACAAAGCAATGGATGACAGTACCTGAATGATGCAATGCAAGGCCCCAATGAAAAGAAAGCATTATGAAATGTACAGATCCCATTTGCATCTGCTTCGCTTTCTTTGAAAGCGGTGTATGTGCCAGGATTGGTTTGCTTCAATACTTCAAGCATACGAGGTAGGTTGCAATACGAAGCCTCGTATGTGCCAAACCGCTTCTCTAATGCTTTCTGCTTCGCACGCCAGGCCATGGAGTAGCTTATCTGATACTTAAATGTTCGTAACATTGCTTTCTGAATATACGAACACTCGATATCCCGCTTCTCAATGATTTCATTAAACATCATGCTAGCTATTAGAGCCGTATTCAAGTTACGGTGTTTGACAAGAACATTTTCTAGTCTGCATGTGTGCTTGTCCACTCTTGATGCAATCCAATACGTCTCACACTTCGGCTTGTATGCATGTACTCGAAATTCACAACCATTGATTACGCACTTCACTGTGTACTTATCTGGGCTAGACAGGACAACCCGAAACTCACTTTGCAGCGATAGTGCCCACAAGCTCACTGCCAACTTCAATTCAGAATTGTTTGGGAACATTTGATTCAACCGAATGGCACCAGTACCATACTCACAACGCGAATCATGGCCCCACAAAGCTTCCATATCAGTTTTGTTCTGCCTGTTCCATTCATCGAGGATGGGTACCTCCGCTGAGCCAGTACTACCATGCATTTCATCATCTTCCTCCCGTTCGTCATCTTCGCCGATGGTATCGACAGGGTCCAACATTTCAGCTTCCTCTTCTGTCGCCATGCGGTCCACCCAATTCAATTGATCCACAAGTTGATCAATATCCTCCCCTTCATCAGCCCGACCTTCTGCGCTTGCTGCATCCATGTGATCATCCCCCGCTGCTGCCTCAATCGACACCACTGGCTGAACTTGTTCAGCTGTAGCCGATGTGCTGCTCTCGCTCACACCAGTATTACTCACCTCTTCCCTAGGGCAAGCTTGCACCAGCATCACACATTCGAGGCTAGATCCCTTGTACCACCTTAACCATTTCTGCCACAACTGTGTTCGATCTACTGTCTTCAACTCCCACACAGCCGGGTCACCCTTGCTACGCGTGAATACGATTTGGATGGTAACAGAATAAACACTTGGATTCAGGGAAAAAAATTGGGTCAACCAAATTTTTATATCATGAATGCTAACAGTATCGGGGGACAAGTGCTCGGCCATGGTGACTGCAAAACCACTTAAATCCACTCCATTCTGCCCAATTTTTACTTCTCCATCGCCATAATATACCCTGAATTTCACTGGTTCCGACATCACTGCGACGACATAGACATAATTAATTTTTCCTTCCCTACTTAAAATGGAATATCAGAACCGTAAATTCAACAACGCTAATTAACTATCGCGCTATCGATACTATATTCTTATAATATTATAGCGCATGTGTAATGTCTATTTGCTAAGTGTTCAAAAAAATCGACCGATTAGCCGATTAACTGGCCGATTAGCTCGTGATCGAAGACCTAAAGATTCCATTTTTATATTTTCGGTGAAAAAGCGTGGCCGACCGATCGATAAAACGGGATTAATCTCACTTTTTCAATATTTTAGCAATTACATCGATATATTGCCCTTGCGGACCAACCGACTAATGATTGACCGATTAGTTCAGTTAATCCTAGGTCGACCAATTAGCTATCGATTAATGATTTCTTCAACATTGCTAATATGTAAATTCATTACTGTAAATTTAATAACGTTTAAATATGCAAACTAATATCACTACTCTAAATTAAATAACTAAAACTGCTACTCTAAATTAAAGAACTAGAATCGCTACTCTAAATTGCACTACTCTAGATCGCTACTCTAAATTGCACTACTCTAGATCGTTACTCTAAATTAAAAAACACGAAATTATACAAAATTGCGATGCGATGTTACCTCCTTCTTCTTCTTCTTCTTCTTCTTCTCCTCCTCCTCCTCCTCCTTCCCTTCCTCTCTCTCCCTCTCTCCTTCCCTTCCTCTCTCTCCCTCTCCTTCCCTCCTTCGGCCGGCGGCTCGCCCTCCCCTTTCTTCTCTGGCTTCGGCGGTGGAACAGAACGAGATCGATCGATCTGGCTTCGGCCAGTTTTTTACCGAAGAGTTTTCACCACACTGTGCGGCGACAACCTATTTCGCCGTACGGTTTGGCGAAAATATGGTATTCGCCACACCGTGTGGCGAAAATACCCTTGATTCCCGTGCGGCAGAATAACAACGAATTTAAGCTTTTGTCACCGTACGGTTTGGCGAAAATAGGGTATTCGCCGTACTGCAAGGCGAAAATAGGGTATTCGCCGTACGGTTTGGTGAAGACATTAATTTTGCAATTTTTATTTTTCTAGTATTTAAATCGCAATTCAGTTTAAAAAAAGTATTATTTTAAAAAAAAATTCGCCCTTTACAGCACACACCCAGACCATCTATATACTCCTATCACCCTCTTGTATCGGTCCCACCCGTCAGACCGCATTCCCTTTGTTGATAGCGTCTTTCCTTTTCCCGCTAATCGCCACGTCCATGACATCACCCCCTGCAGCAATTTCGGCTTGTCCCCAAGCCAGAGCATCCGGAAAGGATTGACGAACCACATAAAAGTCTTCCCAGGTAGCCAACTCAGCCAGAATGTGAGACCATTTGATCAAGACATGAGGAATTGCATTGCCTCCTTTCTTTACCAACCGACAATCCAGAATATCTCCAGGAATAACCGACTCCATACTCAAATCGGCAATCGATGGTGGGAAGTGAAACACCGGCGTGTAGTCAGGAATAAAAGCCTTGAGCTGAGAAACATGGAACACGGGATGAATTTGACTTCCGTGAGGTAAATCCAATTTATAAGCAGCAGGACCTATCTTCTCCAGTACTCGATACGGCCCGAAATACTTGAAAGCCAGTTTTGGAAAAGAACGGTTGACCACCGATGATTGTGCATATGGTTGCAATTTGAGGTATACTTGTTCCCCCAACTGGAATTGACGATCAGTCCTTTTCTTATCAGCCTGCACTTTGATCCGATTCTGAGCTGTCTCCAAATGACGTTTGAGGGATGCTAACTGGACATGTCGCTCCTGCACAAATTCCTCAATCGACTGGTTGGAAACCGAAGATAGAGCTGGAAAAGCACCATACCTTGGTTCAGTGCCATATAATGCATTGAAAGGACAACAACCCAATGACGTATGGTGATTTGTATTATACTAGAACTCAGCCATCGGAAGCCATCTACGCCACTTGGCCGGAGAAGTGTGAAATGAACAACGCAAATACATTTCTAAGCATTGATTAACCCTCTCACTCTGACCATCAGTTTGTGGGTGGTAAGAAGTACTCAACAACAATTTTGTACCCATCGCAGGAAAGAGCTCTTTCCAAAAGAGGTTGTAAAAATTCTATCACGGTCTGATACAATTGACTGAGGCATGCCATGAAGTTTTACCACATTGTCAAGAAAGGCTTTGGCGACTTGAGGGGTTGTGAAAGGATGTTTTAAAGCAATAAAGTGAGCGTATTTAGAAAACCGATCAACATCCACCAAAATAGTATTAGCTCCTTCAGAACGCGAAAGGCCTTCAATAAAATCTATTGTAACTTCTTGCCAAGCACTGTCTGGAACAAGTAAAGGTTGCAGTAAACCAGGTGGCCGACAATGCTCATGTTTAGCTTGCTGACAGATAATACATTGCTGAATCACCTCTGTTATATCTTTCTTTAATCCAGTCCAGACAAACAACTTCTGAATGCGATGGTAAGTAGCCGTGGCACCCGAATGTCCTCCCATTGCGCTAGAGTGAAAAGCATGAATAAGTTTGGTTTTCAGTGCAGAATTTTCACCTACTCAAATGCGACCGTGCTGCTTGATCAATCCCTGAAACAATTCAAACTCGTGTTCATTTGGGCTATGCATTGCTAGAGACGCCAGTAACTACTGGGCATTTGTATCAGTAATGTATGAATTGAGCACTTCTTGAATCCAAAGAGGCTTCACACTAGACGTTGCATGAAGGGATAATAAATGACCAACTCTAGACAAAGCATCAGCAGCGCGATTGTTTGCCCCTTTTTTGTACTGAATACGAAAATGTAACCCCATCAATTTGGTCATGGCTTTGCGCTGCCAATCAGACACCAGTTGTTGCTCCCCGAGATAGCATAGACTGCGATGATCCGTATTAATAAAAAATTCACCGCGTTGTAAGTATGGTCGCCATCGATCAACTGCCATGATCACCGCCAAGAATTCCTTTTCATATATGGATAGCTTCTGATGATGAGGACTCAATGCTTTACTCAAGAAGGCAATAGGATGGCCCAATTGCATTAACACAGGCCCAATCCCCACATCACATGCATCTGTTTCAATAACAAAAGTTTGCTGAAAATCTGGAAGTGCTAGAACAGGAGTCTGTGTCATGGCTTGTTTCAACCGGTCGAATGCAATGGTGGCCGCCTCATCCCAATAAAAGGATTTCTTCTTCAAAAGATTAGTTAGTGAGAGGTTCTTCTATGCTCTTCCTTTTTAAAGTTGCACAAATATTAAATCATGAATGAAGGGTAGATGAGGATTACTTACCCCTTCGTTTGCTTCAAGATTTGTGCAACTTATATTAGGAGGGAAAGCATAGAAGCACCTCTCTTAGTTAATGGGCGAGAAATGATGCCATAATCACGCACGAACTTCCAGTAATATCCGGTGAGACCCAAAAAACCACGCAATTCTGTGACCGATGTTGGTCGAGGCCATTGCACCATCGCCTGTGTTTTAACTGGATCGGTAGCCACACCTTTATCAGAGATTATATGGCCAAGATAAGAAAGACTGGATTGGGCAAATGCACACTTGCTTTTCTTCACAAACAGCTGCTGTTGGAGCAATAACTCAAATACTTTCGTGAGGTGATCCACATGTTGAGACAAATCTGGACTATAGATCAATATGTCATCAATAAAGACTAAAACAAATTTCCGCAAATATGGCGCAAGAACATTGTTCATAAGACATTGAAAGGTGGCCGGTGCGTTTGTTAACCCAAATGGCATAACGCGGAACTGGAAGTGACCATGATGGGTCTTAAAAGCCGTCTTCTCCACATCCTGAGCAGCCATCCTTATTTGGTGATACCCAGACCGTAAATCCAATTTAGAGAAATACTTTGTTCCGGCCAATTCATCCAATAGCTCATCCACCACGGGCATGGGAAACTTGTTTTTAATTGTGAGGTTGTTCAATTTTCGGTAATCCACACAAAATCTCCAACTCCCATCTTTTTTTTTCAACTAGCAACACTGGGGACGCAAATGGACTTGTGCTGGGTTGAATTAGCCTCTCTTCCAACATAACTGCCACTTGCCTCTCGATCTCATCTTTATGCATTGGAGAATAACGATAAGGTCTACTGTTTACTGGAGTTGCATTCGGAATGAGAGGTATAGTGTGGTCATATACCCGATGTGGAGGAAGTGTATGTGGTGCCGCAAAGATAGCAGTATACTGATTGAGTACTTTTTGTATCTGCTGAGGAACTTGCTCATTTATCGGAAGTGAAACAGTGGTTTGCAATACTGCTAATGCCCAGATTTCGTTGCCAGTACACCATTTCTGTAATTGGTCCACCTTCATTTCTGATATTGCCGCCAGAGATGTATTGCCTAGCCCTTGCAGCTTAACCGAACGATTTCCATCCCAGAATTCCAAAGTCTTATGCCTCCAGTGACAGGTCATATGACTAAATAATCGCAGCCAATCCATTCCCATGATAGCATCATATGCTCCCAGTTCCAAGACTCTCATGTCTGTCCGAAATGAAAATCCCTGAGCCCACCATTCCAACTGTGGGACCCACTGACGACAATATAATTTCTCGCCATTAGCGACTTGCACTTGAACTGGAGACATATCCTGTGCCTGATAAGCAGTACGAGCAAGAAAGGTTGCATTGACAAAGCTATGCGAACTTCACGAATCAATGAGGATTAACATGATTTGATTGCCAACACGAGCTGCAGCCTTATGGTGTTCGTATCATCAGTACCTGCCATCGCATGAATGGATAGTTTAAGCTGTTGTTGTTCAAAATCCTTGTCCATATCCTCAAGGAGCTGTAATATTTCATCGCTCAACTGCTCCGGACCAGATTCCAACTCCAATGCATGAAGCTGAGCAGCTGGTAATACTTTACAGCGGTGATCCTTCTCATATTTGTCCCCACATTTGTAGCAAAGACCTCTAGCTCGCTTGAATTCTCGTAGCTGCCGAGCTCGGTTCAGGTCTTCACCACCCAGTTTAAATGTTCCAGTATGATTCTCTCCCCGAGAGAAACTATTTACCTTAACTCCACCCCTAGTCTTAGATGACCATGATTTGAGTGTTGTCCATTTTTCTTCTTGTATCTGGGCCAACATGACAGCTTTTCTGACAGACTCCGGCAATTGGATTTCCACTTCATAACGTATATCATCCTTCAATCCCATGGTAAAATGATGGACAAAGAAATCCTCTGTACATGCCTTAGTGTAGGCACGTACCTTATACATGGCAGCTTCGAACCTATCCATATATTCGCTGACTGTGTCTGTCTGTCGTAACTGAATGAGCTCACACATATAGCGTCGACCATCATATAATTCAAACTCCGCTTCCACCGCAGATATGAAATTGTCCCAATTGCCCAATATATGGTCCTCTTGATATGATTGCAGCCACATGGCTGCATTTCCCTCCAAATGCATGGCTGCTATAGTCACCCAAAGAGAATCATCGATATTATACACTTTAAAATAGCGAATGCAACGATCCCTCCAAATCCGTGGTTCCGTGCCGTCAAATTTAGGAAATGACATCTTAGGGACCGGTGATCGGCGCTCCTGGCCATGTGAATCCATACTAACCACAGATGAGGAACGATTGAATCGGGAATTCTGAGCAGGCGTTACCAGTGGCGGCAACGTGCATTTCCCCAACAACCCCGCCGTGGGTGCTGTCAGCACGCCCCCCGTAGTCGTCGGTGGAACCTCCCTGGGCTTCGGAGTAACAAACCCTGGCTCCTCCGCAACCCGATCAGATGTTGGAGCCCGTAACAGCTGATGCATCATGGTGGTCGTCGTCTGGAACTGCTCCATAAGGCCCGAGATAACAGTATTATGCTCCGCCACTTGTGATTGAAGAACTGGAATCGATTCGATCGGCTTGATCTTCTCCACTATGAAATCCAAACTAGCCCTCAATGATTCCCACCGATCGTCCATCTGTGCCCAGCGCACCTCATCGTAATCACCCGTCTCCCCCATAGCCTCCAAGATTAACTTGGTCTGAACAGAGGGCTTTGTCGGAGCCGTAATGACAGTTCGATCAGATTAACCAGAACAGAGATACAGTTTACCCCGATTTGGCGAACCGAAAATTGCAAATCTCAGCCCTGGGATTTTACGATCCAATCCGAAATTTTTTTCCCCCAAATCGACACAGCTCTGATACCAAATGTAATACTTGCAACAGAAAATAAGCCACCCAATCAAACAAGAACTTCCGATTCAAAGGGTCCAAACATCCATACAGCAAATTGATAGAGTTTAGAAGATCGAATAGAGAGATTTGGGGGAAGAACAGAGTGGTTTGGAGAAAGAACATTTCTTTCCATGCCCTTTACAGCACACACCCAGACCATCTATATACTCCTATCACCCTCTTGTATCGGTCCCACCCGTCAGACCGCATTCCCTTTGTCGATAGCGTCTTTCCTTTTCCCGCTAATCGCCACGTCCATGACAGTCGCCCTGCCGCTCCGTGGCCAGAAGCAGCTCCGTGCCCGCACCGTCGTCCTGAAGTTGCTCTTCGCCTGTGTCAGATCCCAGCAGTAACGGGATGAATCTGACGAAAAATTAATGGATTTGAGGGTATAATCGAACTGGAATAGAGGAGTTCTACTCTAGTTACTTTACTGCGGCAACTAATTTTGTGAATCAGAACTGATTCGATTTTCTAGAAGGGTCTAGGCTTTATCGCCCTGGGTTCAGTCTTACAGCGAGATGAAAACTTAAAACAGTAAGAACTGCCATCATACATAACGAACAACAGTGTAACGAATACTAAATTACTACTGTATAGTAATCGCTTCTTCCATCTATAGACGTTGGATTCCACTTATCGCCTCTTGAATACATGATCATAGCCATCCCTTCCTTTAAGTGAAGAATCGGTTAAGTGGTATCATCCTTGCGGACTTCTCTTGTATAGCAAACGTTTAACTCTGAAGCCTTCCCGCTATGAAGTGGATCTGACACTGTGCCCGCGACATCGCAACATCTGCGCTGGCACCCTCGCACGCGCAACGTTGGTGCCCGTGTACGCTCCGAGCTGAGTGAGTAGAGGGTTTAGCGGCTAGGGTTTTACCCTAGCCGGCCCTACATCTGGGCCGGCATTCATCGGCTGGGCTGCCTAGACCAAGAAGCTGGGGTAAGCTGGTGGGCCGCGTGCGTGGTCCGCAGGTCACATTGGCCTGTTTTCCCAAAAAACAAAATGAAAAAAAAATCAGAAAATGATATTTTATATTTAATCCATGGAATTACAGTAAATTGATGCTAGCCATAGGAATTTTACCTTAAGGACATTAAAACCCTATGTAATTCCGCATAATAGTTAATAAATTCTGAAAATTTATGTTAAATATTAGAAATAGGATTTTCTAGTTATATAGACTTCTGTAAAATTGATGAACTTGATACTTAGTACTCATTGGAAGTTCTATATCTCTGGTTTATTTTTTTAACATCATTCCTTGTTTATATGTACTGAAATTCATTTTTCTTTTTTTATAATTCTGAAACTTACTTGATAATTAATAGAAATTTATGAAAAATACTAAGAAAATTTTATATATCATATTGGGTAATTAACAGGAAATTATGAAAAATACTAAAAAAAAATTATATAGCATATTAGATGCTCCATGTGTCTAGATTTATTTTCCTGGCATAACTCTTTGTTTATATATGTTGAAATTTATTTTTCTGTTATTTGGTCATTCTGAAAATTGCTTAATAATTAGCAGAAAATTATGAGAAATGCTAAAAAAGTTCTAATTTTTTTTAGATAATTATGTACTGAATAGATTGTAACACCTCGATTTTTTGCTCCCATTTTCTATAGTTGGTTCGGTAATTTAATTGGCATCAATAAATTAAAGACACAAACCATATTTAGTTTTAGGTATAAAATTTCACATGCGTAAACCCAGTACAAAAAAATTCTATTCTTCTGCCATTTAATTTTCTATCATCGCTACAAAATCATAAATACACCCGCATCGCTCCTTTTCCCTGGCAACAACCCCCATTCATTCATTGCCTCTTTTTCCTCCTATCTTTTCCTCACCCAACAAGAGCAAGAATTCCTCAAGCTTCTCTAATCTTCTCTCCTCCCAAACATCATCAAAAATCAAAAATTAGCCTATGCATGTTATGCCATTGGATTCCAAATCACCTAAGCTTTTCATTTTTACAATCACATTTCGCATGCAAGTAGGTTTGAGTAATTTAAAGAGAAAGGAGAGGTCAATACAGCAGCATACAAGCAGCAGAATAAAGCCATCCCTCCTTCCTTGTTCTTTGCCTTCCTTAGCTCCCTCCAGCAATAAAACCATGTCATACCATCGTCATCCTCATCGCATAAGCCTTCCATTTCTGTAATCAAACCTTGCACGCGAGATCATTGAGAAATTTTGCAAAGAAAAGGAAGGAGCAGCTGAAGTACTATCTTGCATGAAGGCTCGTTCGGGCTAGCAAATGCCAGTGGTTGGGGATGCAGCGTGCGCCCAGCAGCATGACATGATCAGCACCAGGGTAGGATGCCACGGCTGGCCAAGCCTAGGCCCGTGGCCCGACGACGTGCGGCATGGCTGGCGAGGCTAGGGAGGTAACGCGCAGGTCAACCGGTGAGCGGGGCGCGCAGCGCGTAGCACGGGGTGCTCGAGGCTGCACATGGTGGTGTAGGTGGTGCGGCGCTGTGGGCTAGCCACTGCGAGGTGAAGGCTGGCCCAAGGCCAGCACGGCTAGAGAAAGAGGGAGGAGGAAGAAAGAAGTAAGAGTCAGGAGGGAGTATTCGGCTTGAAGAAAAGAAAAAAAAACAGGAAAGGAAGAAAAGAAAAACAGAAGAAAAGAGAGGAAAGAAAAAGAAAAGAAAAGTGGGCGGATATCGTTGTTAGAACCAATTTTTGGTCGCATGTGGTTAGGAAATTGCCGCTACAAATTTATTCATTCTCGGCACTCATGGTAATATTTTCGTCGTCGGTTCCATTTAATTATACATAATTTTTAGTCGTACATGTTGCATTAAATCTTAACCATATGTGAAATCATGTGCTGAAAAATTGGCTTAGAATTGAACTTGCTAAAATTGCATTTGCAAAGTGTACTTATGCTTGGGCATGTGCTTAACTAAGTTTCAAGGAGACAGAGTGTTTTCCTTTTGCGCCGGACCGGTTTTTGAAGAAACAGAGACTTTCTTTTTTGTGCCAGACCGCTTTTCGCATTTGCGCTGGACCAATTTTTGGTCCGCCATGAACGTACATTTGAGGCCTTTTGCGCCGGACCAATTTTTGAAGAAACCGAGCTTGGCACGTTTGCGTCGGACCGCTTTTCTTTGGTCCGCCGTGAATGTGTTTTTTAGGGAATTGCGCCGGACCAAGTTTCTTAAGAAACAGTAAGTTTTACATGTACGCCGGATCAAATTTTTTGGTTCGTCGTGAACGACATTTTTAGGTGTGATTTCGCATGTACGTCGGACCAAACTTTTTCGGTCCGTCGTGAACATAATCTTGAGGCGTTTGCGCTGGACCAAGTGGTGGTACAAACCGAGAGTTTGACGTGTACGCCAGACCGACTTTTTCGGTCCGCCATGAACTACGCCGGACCAAGGTTTCGGTCCGGCGTGAACATGGAAATTAGTGTTAATTTCATGTGTGCGCCGGACCAGGTGTTTTGGTCCGGCGTGAATGGCTTTTTCTAGGGTTTAACTCTTGTGAGTTGGATCAATTCGGTTTTGGTTCTGATTGATGATTATGAAATTCATATGGATTTTATAATGCATGTTTTGATTTTATGCAATGCTCGTGTGAGTAGTTGCATGGACTAATTGAGCCAAGTTGGGAAGAACTTGTGCTCGGAATATTGTCTTGTGGTTTGTTCATGTGCAGGTGTTGCTCGAGGGCGAACGTGGTCGATGACGGGACTAGAACTAGGTTCATGGAGGAACTAAGGTTCGGGACTAGATTCTGGAGGAATCGAGGTCTTGGTTGTCAAGGATGTCATACGGGGCGTTTGGGCTAGAGAACAATGCACATGAAGTCTAGTGTAACACCCCATAAATCTCAACTTTTGTATAAGAACAAATCGACAGCATTTCCCCTAAAACAAGACAATACGGAAGCAATTCAAATAGGAATAATATCACGACATTAGTACTAGAGACAATGAGTCTAAATCAACCAGGTATCAACCATAAATATAACACATCTCTAGTGGGACAACCATAAACGAGAACAAGTTTAAAGTGAACAATAATGGGTCTATAAATAATAAAATTTCATTCAACTAATGAATTATTTAAAGCACTAGATCATGTGAGTCGTGATGACATCAGAAACTTTATTGTGCTGCTAGCCCACCCTTCATGCTTACGACTCACGTGCGCTACCTGAAAACATCAAAACAACAAGTAGTGAGATTAGGTAATCTCAGCAAGCGGAACAACTAATACGAATATAACATCCACCATATAACTAGCATTCCACATTCCTCATATACAATACCACATCAAATAGACCACACCACTTCAGTAAAATGTATATAATTGATGCACATGCTTATGCCATGTTCCTCCTCACCGTGCCCTTTCTCAGGAACACACGGTGTTGTATGCAGACGGTCGCAAGACGTCAAGCGTCGACAAACTTCCAATGCATGATTATGCAGTTAATGCTTCATGCATGAATTCATTCATAACCCCTCCCACTGAGTCCACATGTTTGCAAATCATCATAAAGCATGGATAGAAAGCAGATATCATAGAGATGAAATGTTTAGCAAACAAAACAACCACTTCCACTTGCCTTTACCGACGTGGACGATGAGCCTAGTTGCGCCCAGCAGTGGCACCACCTGAACAAACATTATTTCAGTACATAACGACATCACAATTCATCACACAATTCAAACACACGCTTCCTACTCCACGTTCCCGTTTAAACGCCAAAAACCCCGATCTGTCCGGATCGAACAGCAGCACCCTCTCTTCCCAATTTCGTATCTTTTTTTTCTACTTTTCATAAAAATACATAAAAATTACAGTAGCTATATATTGACGAGATCTACAACTTTCATGAAGTTCAAAAAATTCAATTCTGCTGTTAAATATGCCTAAACAACCGTCCAACAAAGTGGACGAAATCTGTTTCTAGATTCTGTTCGTCATCTTCCAACAGAGATAACTCTCAGACCGACGGCCCAACAATTCTGAAAAACATACAGAAGCTAGGTCTCGACGTTATCTACAACTTTCTAGTTATAGGTTTTTGCAGGAAAAATCATCTATGCCACGTAAAACGCGAAACAATCCGCGCTGCACAATCTCCCCTTCCAAAAACAGCACCACGTGAACATCTACCCTTCTACCCCATCAAAATCCATCCAAAACAAACATCACCAGATCTAATACACTCCTAATCTTAGGTAGAACAGGGGGTAAAAGATCGAAAGTTTTACCTCGAGTTCTCCCTTGTGAACCCACGAAGAACGCGCGACGATTCCTAAAAACGGAAATCTGTCCCTCCTACTCGCCTCCTCGGATCCTCCTCTCGAAAAATCTTCGCGAACCGCGGTGGATCCACGAACCACCACGCTGGGAAGGAGAAGGGGAGGGGGCGGCTGCCAAGGGGGAGGAGGGGAGGCGCCCTAGGGCAAAGGGGAAGGTGGGTGGCCGGCCAAGGGGAGGGGCGCCACTTAAAGGGGGAGGTGGGCCGGCCCACCAAGGCATGGGGAGGAGAGGGGGAAAAAAGAATTCCCAGGCCAGGCCCAGGTTGCCTCAGCCCAGCGAAAACTAGCCCAAAACTCCAATTTTTTTAATATTAAATTACCGCATATTCTTCAATTATTTCATTCACCGACAAAACCCTCTTTCTTTCCGGAACAACCAAGAAAGAAAACCCTAGGATCGCTCTCAAATTCTAGGGCATCACAATCTCCCCACCTTAAAAGGATTCGTCCCCGAATCTTCTCCTTTTAGCTACGGACCTAAAAGGAAAAGGAAGGCAAAAGGTAAACCACGACTTACCCCCAGCGTCCTCAAAGAGCGTAGGGTACTTCTTCCGCATCTGGTCCTCAGGTTCCCAAGTTGCCTCCTGCTCAGACTGATTGGTCCACAAAACTTTCACAAATCTGATGGTTCTCCTCCTCATGACTCGCTCTGAAGAATCTAAAATTCGAAGTGGATGGCACTCCAAAGTCAAAACTTGCTCAACTGAAATCGGCTCCAAGTCAAACTTATGCTCTAGGTCATGGAGATACTTCCGTAACATAGAGACATGGAAGACATCATGCACTCCCTTCAAAGAGTCTGGCATAGAATTTGATTTCTACGAAGAGCTTCCAAAACTAGACCGAGATGTACGGTGTGCTCCTCCTCGGACTTCGAGTAGACAAGAATGTCGTCAATGAAGACGACGATAAAGACATCAAGATACTCATGGAGCATCCTATTCATGGCTTCCATCAAGATGGCAGGAGCATTCGTTAGTCCAAAAGACAAGACTACGAACTCAAAATGCCCGTACCTCGTGTTGAAAGCCGTCATTGGAGCCATCCGGTACGGGGTTTTATAGATTGGCCTCGTACCAGGAACAAGATCAAAGCGGAAAATAGTCTCCCGCTCTGGGGCAATCCCGGAAGCTCACTGGGAAACACATCTGGATAACAGCAAACTATAGCAATGCCCTCCAAACTCTTCTCTTCCTCTCGACCCTCAACCATGGACCAGAGGACCCCTGATTTCAACATCTGGGAGCTTGGAAATAGCTGACACAAAATGGAGAGGGAGTACCGCATAGCACTCCCCTGGAAAACTATCTCTTGCCCAGAAGGAGCATGCAAAGTAACTGTCCTCCAAGCACAATCAATCACCGCCTGGTACTGAGATAGTCAGTCCATGCCAAGGATGACATCGAACGGCTCCAAAGAAATCACTACCAAATTCGCCACGAACTCCTCATCGGCGAGCAGAAAGTGACGGCCCTGACAGACCCTCGAACTAGAAATCAAGCCTTGCGGTGCACTAATCACCACGGCATCACCCAATCTCTGTACTGATAGACCAGCCCGAAAAACAAAATCCACAGAGACAAACGAGTAGCTAGCGCTGGAGTCGAACAATACATTGGCAACCACAGAATAACAGAAATAGTACCTGTCACCACATTGCCATGATCCACTTCCCCCGAAGAGGGCAAAGCGTGGACTCCCGAGGTAATCTGAGATGGAGTAGCCCTCGTCTCTGGATAAGTCAGCGCAGGGACCCACGGCGAAGCCCCGTAAGAAGACGGCGGTGGAAACTGGGGCATCTAGTAAGTCCCTGGGGTTGGTGCGTGGTAGAACGAAGGAGTCGAGGTAGGCGCCGGGAGGTACTGCGGGGTAGGGGCTGATGGCAACATATGCATCACGCCTCCCTGACGTTGTCCGCCTGGTGAGGATGTCACCGGCTCCCAACGCAGCTTGCCGTTGGGGTTCTTCCTGCACACCGCATCCTTGTGATCCTCCCGACCACAGATGGTGCATCTTCCCTTCCATGAGCACTCGCTGCGGCGATGGGAATCGCCACAACGAAAACATACCATTCCCATGCCAGGAGTGACGATGGCACGGTATTGGGGCGCACCTCCCCCTGAGGTGTGCTGCTGAGCAGGACGGCCACCATAGGGCTGGTGACGATAGCCCTTCTTTTCTGGAGGGCTCCTATCATGCTCTCCCATGGTAGGTTTACGATGCTCTTCGGTGTAGTTCAGCTGCAGCTCTACACCAAGAGTTTGTTCAACCATTGTCCAAAAATCAACAATGGGAAAAGCGCCCAGCATATGACGAATGGCAGGACGGAGTCCCTGCCTGAACCGCCTGGCCTTCTCCACCTCATCACGTGCCACATGGGGCACAAAACGTACGATTTGGTTGAAGCCAACCTCGTACTCCGCCACAGTCTTCTTGTCTTGGGTGTACCGTCCCAAGTCAATCTGCATCTTGTCGAGGAAAGTGGCGGAAAAGAACCGCCTCTCAAATTGACGGACAAACTCCTCCCAAGAGGAGTCCCCCTGCGCACCCCTCGAGGACAGCACACCCCTCCACCAGATTTGGGCTTCTCCCTTCAAGAGCTGTGCTACAAAGCGGACACGATCTTGCGCCACCACCTCAAAAGCGTCCAGCTGCAACTCCATAAAGGATAGCCAATCCGCCGCCTGGATCGGAGTGCCCGCACCATCAAAGCTGTCCAGCCTCAGTCCAACCCACTCTCGCAGCTTGATGCCACCACCTGCCGCGCCCACAACTGGCACAGGTGCTCTGCGCGCCCAAGGGGCGGCCGGTGCGCCCTGCCTCAGCGCCCGCAACTCCTCCTGCATCGCCCTCATGGCGGCCACTAATTCCGCCGAAACACCACCCTCAGCCTGGGTAGGCTCGGCTGCCTCCGACGGCTCGGGAGCGTCCCCTCCCGAACGACCTGTCGCGCGCGCCCTTAGCGGCATACTGAACCCAAACCAGCCGCAAACAAACAATCACGCCAACAAGAACATAATCAAAATCACCAACAATCAAACCATAAATATAGTCGAACATACGCATGCCATGCAATGCAGCCCATCCCATCCTAATAGTGCAAGTGTGTCAATTTTAAAGTTTATTAGCCTATGGAAATTTTAAAACTTAACCCTAAGCAATGTTACTAATTTCACACAGCAAAATTTTAGTTCATGCTAGAATCTTTTCCTAAACTCATACACCAAGGACCTAAAGCCCGCTCTCATACCAACTGTAACACCCCATAAATCTCAACTGTTGTATAAGAACAAATCGACAGTATTTCCCCTAAAACAAGACAATACGGAAGCAATTCAAATAGGAATAATATCGCGACATTAGTACTAGAGACAACGAGTCTAAATCAACCAGGTATCAACCATAAATATAACACATCTCTAGTGGGACAACCATAAACGAGAACAAGTTTAAAGTGAACAACAATGGGTCTATAAATAATAAAATTTCATTCAACTAATGAATTATTTAAAGCACTAGATCATGTGAGTCGTGATGACATCAGAAACTTTATTGTGCTGCTAGCCCACCCTTCATGCTTACGACTCACGTGCGTTACCTGAAAACATCAAAACAGCAAGTAGTGAGATTGGGTAATCTCAGCAAGCGGAACAACTAATATGAATATAACGTCCACCATATAACTAGCATTCCACATTCCTCATATACAATACCACATCAAATAGACCACACCACTTCAGTAAAATGCATATAATTGATGCACATGCTTATGCCATGTTCCTCCTCACCGTGCCCTTTCTCAGGAACACACGGTGTTGTACGACTCTGATCGCGCCTGTTGGCGTCGACAAACTTCCAATGCATGATTATGCAGTTAATGCTTCATGCATGAATTCATTCATAACCCCTCCCACTGAGTCCACATGTTTGCAAATCATCATAAAGCATGGATAGAAAGCAGATATCATAGAGATGAAACGTTTAGCAAACAAAACAACCACTTCCACTTGCCTTTACCGACGTGGACGATGAGCCTAGTTGCGCCCAGCAGTGGAACCACCTGAACAAACATTATTTGAGTACATAACGACATCACAATTCATCACACAATTCAAACACACGCTTCCTACTCCACGTTCCCGTTTAAACGCCAAAAACCCCGATCTGTCCGGATCGAACAGCAGCACCCTCTCTTCCCAATTTCGTATCTTTTTTTTTCTACTGTTCATAAAAATACAGAAAAATTACAGTATCTAGATATTGACGAGATCTACAACTTTCATGAAGGTTAAAAAATTCAATTCTGATGTTAAATATGCCTAAACAACCGTCCAACACAGTGGACGAAATCTGTTTCCAGATTCTGTTCGTCATCTTCCAACAGAGATAACTCTCATACCGACGGCCCAAAAATTCTGAAAAAAATACAGAAGCTAGGTCTCGACATTATATACAACTTTCTAGTTATAGGTTGTTTCAGGAAAAATCATCTATGCCACGTAAAATGCGAAACAATCCGCGCTGCACAATCTCCCCTTCCAAAAACAGCACCACGTGAACATCTACCCTTCTACCCCATCAAAATCCATCCAAAACAAACACCACCAGATCTAATACACTCCTAATCTTAGGTAGAACAGGGGGTAAAAGATCGGGAGTTTTACCTTGAGTTCTCCCTTGTGAACCCACGAAGAACGCGCGACGATTCCTAAAAACGGAAATCTGTCCCTCCTACTCGCCTCCTCGGATCCTCCTCTCGAAAAATCTTCGCGAACAGCGGTGGATCCACGAACCACCACGCTGGGAAGGAGAAGGGGAGGGGGCGGCTGCCAAGGGGGAGGAGGGGAGGCGCCCTAGGGCAAAGGGGAAGGTGGGTGGCCGGCCAAGGGGAGGGGCGCCACTTAAAGGGGGAGGTGGGCCGGCCCACCATGGCATGGGGAGGAGAGGGGGAAAAAAGAATTCCCGGCCCAGGCCCAGGTTGCCTCAGCCCAGCGGAAACTAGCCCAAAACTCCAATTTTTTTAATATTAAATTGCCGCATATTCTTCAATTATTTCATTCACCGACAAAACCCTCTTTCTTTCCGGAACAACCAAGAAAGAAAACCCTAGGATCGCTCTCAAATTCTAGGGCATCACATCTAGTCAGTCACGTGAGTATGGCATGAGGGCTGCACACGCATGCAAGAGTTGTATTCGGCCAGATTAGGCCAAGTAGAGTTGAGTTGAATACAAACTCCTTCCTTGTTTAGGAGTGGAAGATGTATTCGGATTCCTTGTGTCTGCTCATTATAAATAGGGGGAGGTGTCCCCTGTTTATGTTATGAGAGCTAGGAAAAAGAATTTTGTGCGTGAGTTTTTCCTCTTGCACAGATTTTAGGGTTTATACTCTTTTGATGGGAGTATTTTAGATTGTAACATCCCAAAATTTGGGTTTTCAAAAATTTATGGTTTAGTTCATCTTCCCAAAAATTTCGGTTGATTTTCTTGCATTAATAAAGCTCGATTTGAATTTTCTAAAAGCTAAAACAATTTAATTTGATTATTTTATATTTCAAATAAAATTAATTTTATTTTATTTGGGTTCCTTGTGCTCCAAGGAATTGTTCTATAAATTTTGAGATTTTTCGGAGCTCGTTTGCTATTTATCGGATTTATTTGGAATTGATTTGAATTAAGCCCTTTTATTGAAATTAATTAATTATTTAAAATGTTTATATAAAGTTTTGTTGTAAATATTTTATTTGAGGTCAAAGTGTCTCAAAATATTTTCTAGAATTTTCTGGTATTTTTATTGCCTCAAATGATTTATTTGAATTTTCGGGATTGTTTTTATTAGAAAAATCCGAATTTCCTGGTCGTGCCACGTGTCGCCACCAGAATCGGCCATGTCACCCAGTCCGGGCCATGCACGCCAAGTGTTCGATAAAATGCCTAAACCGACCCAAACACCTCCAATTTTTTTTTTCTTAACCTAGCTACCACCCCAAGTGCTAATAGAACTCCCATGACCTCTCCACTGCATCCTAGCCTCCAGATTAAGTTTTCAAACCCTCGAGCCGCCGCTGAGAAGCCCGTATGTCGCCCGACGATGACCGAAATTTGGAGCACGTTCTCCGTCAGCTCGTCGACTCTTTTCGAGATCCGTATTCGCCATAGTGAGCGATGATGTCCCATCTATCTCCCCTCCAAATTTCAGCCAATTTGGCCTAGGGAATCAAAAGTTATGGCCGTTTCAATTTTGAATCTTGCCGAGGCCATATCTCCCACAATTGTTGGAGTTTGACCGTGAAATTTTTTGTGTAGACTCCTGGTGATGTCCTCTACATGATGCACATCCTGCCCCATGGTTTTACCCTCTGGATTTTGCGCAAAAAAATCTTTTCTCTGATCAGACTGCGTTGCAGACAACGACAATCATCCTCGCATGTTCGCCGCTGATCCAGAAGTTAAAACTCTGAGCCACCTGCGTCACGGTGTTCCTCTAGGTCCCATCTAGCTCTCGGTCAAATTTGGTTAAGTTCCGATCATTATTCTAGAAGTTATGGCCGTCTAAAGTTTGGCCCCGAAAGTCGTTAATCTGCAGTTTGTGATTAATCTGCAGGGGCACCGCAAAATCTGCCTATACCGTTGAGTTCGTCTCGTCGCGTTCTATGTAATGGACAATCTCGCTTTGCCATCCCATCCTCCGGAATGTTTTTTATATAATTAGGCCGTCTTTTACCGCCGCCGCGCGTCGCATTTTGACGCCGGCTATTTTAACTCGCTTTGGCCATGTTGTCCCATTCTTTGGGTCATCATGTACTGTTTTGGTGCATCCTTAGTGATCATTTGGTCTCCGTTTGCCGTCGGAGCCCAGTTTCGGCTTCAAACCGTCGTCTTTCAACCTAGCCGTTGTTACCGGTTCGTGTTTTGGTTAGCCATCATTGGTAGCGTTTCATCGCAGCCATGTTGTTGCACCGACAGTCGCTACCATGGTTCATGAGCATCCCGTCATCGCTTCACTTCCATCGTTAACGTTTTGCCGTTAACGTTCCACCGTTAACGTTTCGCCATTAACGTTTCGTCGTTAACGCTCTGTCGTTAACGTTCCACCGTTAACGTTTTGCCGTTAACATTTCGCCGTTAACGCTTCACCGTTAACGCTCCACCGCTAACGCTCCATTGTTAACGCTTTGCTCTCGTTTCACTGTCATCGCATGTGCGCATACAAGTGCAAGCCATAATGCGATGTCCTCATCTATTCTATCATCATGTTGTGAGCCTAGCCTCATCGTATTATTATCTTCAAAGTCGAACCAAAACCATAACATAAGACCGGCTCGATGGACTAAGTTCATCGTGAGCTGCGTTGTTATCTTTGCAATCTTTCCCGTTGTTTCAATCGTGGTAAGACACTTGTCATTGTCTTATCCCTGAGCATCTAATCCGCCGTTAACCTAGAATTCATTCATGGACTTGGTCGTTAGACCATTGGCCATGTGTCATGTCCTTGTATACAAATCTAGTCTATCAGTCTATCTTTCTTTTGTTTGACTGTGTACCCGTTCAGTCAACAAAAGTCAACTTCGAGCATCAGTTTAGTTCAATATGAACTAACATATCCTTATGGACCCGGTCTATAGATCGAGAGCCCATATGTCATTGTCTGTCCGATCAAGATAATAACTTCAGAAAAATATTCTTTGTAATATCATTCTTCCTTTCTCAGTTATTAATCTTTTCCTTTTCGGTGTTTTCCTAAAGTCCGTTCCCTTTTGTCTACTCTTCGATCTAATCCATTCAAATTCCTAAATTCATCCAAGCCGTTGTGCCCAATGCTATTTGTTCTTAATTTGGAGTTCTACTTAATTTGTATTTTGAATTGATTTGTATTTGCTTCTTCTTTAATTGTTAGACGCGTTGTCCGGAAGCCGCTTGAAGGAGCCGAAGATCAAGAAAGTGGAGATTGAAGATCCAGGATCAAAGATCGAAGATAAAGAGTAAAAGAACAATAAAAATTGAAAGGGCCAGGCAAGTCGTGCTTTGACCATGTTGATCCCATTTTTGAAAATTATGTTGTTTCAAAGTATTGCATGCTAATTTAATTAGAATTGATTTTGATTAATTCTGGGATTAGTTAAATGCGTAGTTACGGTATGACACCTTGTTATATATAATTGTATGCCATGAACCCTTGTCACCCTAGTTATGGATTATTTAGTTGGACATTATTAATTTGCTAACATGGGTTATTTAGACCGTTGTAGTATAATGCTTAGCCCTGCCACGTGATATTGACATGATTTCGGAATATCAAATGTTAATGTTGACTTAATGAGATATGGAACATTTTTTGGAAAAGGGTCATGTGTTATTGATGATGTTGATGGCACGTGATGCATGGTAATCAACTGGGGTGATAAAATGATTTAGGTTGGGCAAGTGGCAAGAATTCTGGTGGGCCATGAGTGGCATCGGGGAAGTCATTTTGGTTCTTTGGTAGTCTTGACTTGGTCACCCTAAGGACTTAACCTTGCAAGCCTTTGAACTGAGTCAAACGTGCAACCACATGTCTGTAATGGGACTGACCTAGTTGATTAAGTTGCTAATAACTTGCTTGTGGAACCTCGGGGTGTCAACTACACCTTTTGTGTAGCTTGAAGGGGGAGCGTACCAGAGCTGCGGTATGGTACCCGTCCAACGGTGTGTCAGTCCCATACTTCGCCTTTGTTAAGGGAAGGGATGGTGTATGGCAAAACCGGAGAGATTCACTTGTGGAGTTAGAAGCTTCCAAAAGGCTTTGTTATGATCGTTCATTCGCATAATCTTGTATGGTGATTCACGGCCGACGTGGTGAGTTGATTGTATCTTGTGGGTAAAGTGCATCACCTCTGCAGAGTGTACAATCTATTCGAATAGCCGTGTCCGCGGTACTGAACATTGCTCGGGGATTATAGTCAAGGGTTAGCTTTTCATGAAAATGAACTTGGGTTTGGAGGCGTTCTTGCCTGTGGAAAGTGATAATTATTCCAGGATGTGGAGTGTTTTTCTTGTGAATTAACTGTGAAATTTATTACTGTTATTATTTGTTTTACTGCTTTACAATCTATTGTGTTTATTGGTGAATGTTGCTTTTTCGCAAAATAACCATTCAGCCTGTCATTTGAAATAAGCCATGCATATAGTTATTAGACTTGCATTCTGTGCATGACTTGCTGAGTGCTTTATGTACTCACCCCTTGCAAACAAACAATCACCAGTTGAGAAAAAGACTATTTCATCGAAGAAGAAGAAGAAGTTCCGTGAGAAGGCGATTATCTAGGAGTTGAACGCTGTCAGTTGCCTGTGGCATATTGATGGGATTCACCGGTGTTCTTCGTTCTGCTACCGCTTATTTGTAGTTGACGCCATCAAGGCCTCACAAGCGTAAGGTTGACCTTAAGGTCATTCAATAGTTTATTCTATATTTGAGCTATTTTTATTATTCCGCTATGCATGAATGTGATATTTTATCTATGTTGAGACTGTGTGCACTAGCGTGATCCTGGACTAGTGCTGAATACAAAGAGGGTCCAGATTTGCATATTCGGGTCCCGACAGAGGTGGTATCAGAGCCATACTGACTGTAGGTCTTGACCCTAGATAGATTGGTCATCTTTAGGAGCTTCAAAATTATTTTCTAAAGAAAAAAATATAACTTGAAAGAACAATAAGTTCTTGACTTATCTTATTCTTCTATTGTTTATTCTTTGCTGAAATCTCTATCTTTCCCACTGGTTTAAATGGAAATCTTACCTGAGTCATTCTGAATAGTTATCGATGTTTCACACTTAAGGAGAAAGTTCTGGGTGTCGCTGCCAACCCTGGAGATCGTGAAGTGAGGAATCATCGAGCTCGAAGAGAAGTGGATCAATGAAGTGTTCCAGAGGCTAGAAGAACCAGTGCTTAGTAGTAAGTTGAGACTCATGTGTGAGAGTCGCGTCTCTTAAGACAGGAGTGTTACCCTTTTAGCCGCTAGATTATTGTATGCTTAGGTTAATTTGGTTCTTCATTCATTGCTGAGTGTGCAGTATGTGTTGCAAAGCTTTTAGGCTATGATAAGCAACCATACCAAGTTATTAATAATGTTTGTATAAGTTTTTGGGTTAAACCTGTTCCCCTGCAATAGGATTCTTGAACCTCATCTATGCTTTCCCCTCTTACCTAAACCTTGGAGTGTCAATAGATGGAAAGGACCAACTATAACAGTGATTCCGAGGCAGTTCAAGTTGGTTCTGTTGCTACTACTAGTGTCTGTGAAAAAGCAGATATTGACCAACAGCTGTCTACTGTACCAACCGTGACAATTCAACACTTGGATCAGTTTGTCACTACCCAAACTCAGCTTATGCAGATGATGGTGCAATAGATGGATGCTATTAGTGCCAAAATCAATCCCACCACAACTGAAGTCACAACCTCCTATTCACAGTCAAAGTTTGCCTTGTTCATGAAGACCAAACCACCTACGTTTGATGGATCATCCACTCTCAAAATGCCGGAATCTAGCTTCGTGTCATAAAAGAGAAGCTAGCTTTAGTGCAATGTGAAGATGAAGAGAAGATCCCCTACGCTACTTGCTAGTTAGAAGGAGATGCATTTGCCTGATGGAAAGGTTTCTACGCCACCTCTGGGGATGGACATACTATCACTTGGTTGGAGTTTGCCACTGCCCTTCATCAGTTTGTTGCAGCGTCAGATGATAGAGTGACTACCACAAGTTCAGAGAAGTGTACAACCCCTGCACCCGATACCATACCTGGACGTTGTTCTTTGAAGTGTTGTCAACCAAGCAAATCAGAAGACCGTGTATGCATCCGTTGTGGAGAAAAAGGACACACTGCTGTTGAACATGCAATCAGTTGTTCCAGCTGTGAAGGAAGCCATTTACCTAGAGGATGTCCTATGAGCAATATCACATGCTATCTTTGTGAAGGCCAAGATCATTGCCCATCTCAATGTCCCCTGGATCCAATAGTAACAGTTGTGACTCAACATCATGAGAGGATCTGCGAGCTGTCATTGCTCAAGAGTTAGCGAAAAGAGAAGGATTGTCATCCGCACTTGCCGTGCCGCGTGAAGAAATGAAGAAGAAACATGTCGACCCTACTTGTCTACCTCAGGAGATCAGTGATACCTGGTCACCATGGAATTATTTCTTGTGTGATACACGAGGTCATTGGAGTAGAGAATGCCCCATCAACCCGGCACGACGACTCAAACATTCATGTTACCACTGTGGTGAGTTAGGTCATTTTATTAAGGAATGCCCACAGAAAAATCAAGCAATTTCTGAAGCCATGATCATTCCAGAAATTACTTTAGTAAGGAGTATAACACAGAAAGTGAATGGTAAGACTGTGGAAGCAACTTGCTCCAGGAGTCTGTCGAAGCAAGAGAAATTGGTTAACAAGACACTTGATCTAGAAGATGAGTGCAAGGAATTGGAAGACCTCCGCAAGCATCAGAAAGCTCATCAAGAAGGACCACCGCAACAGCGAATGAGGAGTGCCCCTCAACAACTCAGTTGCCATACTGCTCAGACATTGTTCAAGACACTTTCACCTGTGCTTCGCCCTGATGGTCAGAGTTTTCAAAATACCATCCCGGTGAGAGGTTCTCAAGGAAGCAGCCTGCTCTCTGAAGTTTCCTATGCTTGTCGCCAGCCAGGACATTTTACTAACCACTACCATCAGAAGAAAGTGACCACTACGGATCGCGTCTATCTCAGCTTTACCCCTACCAAGATTAGGGCCATATCAAGAGGAAGCCAACAGACATCAGTCAAGCATTGCTTCAGATGCAATGAGCCGGGACACTATGCTAATAGCTGTCCTAGGAGAAAAGGTGTTATACCTGTCCACTTCAATCTTAGTCCCTCACCTACCGAGGCCCCTATGCCAGAAAGAGAATTGTGAAGTAGTTCAAGATGAAGCTATGCCGCAAGCGCCAGTGAAAGATCGTGTTAATCACATTATGACTGATGAAGTTAGAAAGCATCCGATGTTGTACCGATCAAAAGTCATATGTGATGCAGAATGTCGAGAGTTAACTTGTCTATTGTTGAGAATAAGTTCCTAATGAATCTTATCATATTGGAAACCATGCTTGAGATATTTACTCCTGGAGTTAAATTAGGTACCCAAGAGGAAGGTAGTTTTGGTCTATGGTTCGAGATGTAATCCGTTAAGAGGAGTTAGAGAGTTTCTAAGATAAATTGCAATTAGGTTGACTTTAGTATACCTGAGACAGCTGAGAACCATCTATTCCGTTATGGTTGAGTCAAGAAGATGGGTGTGCCATCACATCGGAAGAAAGAGTTGCTACGTGTGCTTAATAACTATAAAGGATAATTGTCTTCCTGAAGAATTACTCTAGCCACCGTAGTGTTTGCAAGCAAACCAATACCACTACCTCAGCAATAGTTGAAGCTTAAGTTCACCGTGAAGGGATACCCAGTTGAAATAGAGTTCAAGTCAATGCTCGAGAGTCAAGCCGACAAAGGTAGTACAAGACACACCGGAATGCTGTTCAAGTTTCGTTCAAGACCGCAGAATTTCAAGTAAGTTTCGTAGTTGGGAGGCGTTGTTCAAATTCTATGACAAGCCGAAAATCAAGTGTTCAGGAACAGAAGCAAGGATGCCTATCAATGGAGTTGCTAGAGATTTCAGCATGAGTGCATGAGATGTTCAAGATTTCCCGACAGAGGTATCAAGATTTTCCGTAGAAAAAGTGCCTTCTTGTGTCAGAGAGGCAGACACAGTTGGAGTCAGTAGAGTTGCAAGAGGATCTCATCCGCAAAGAGCAGCCTACCAAATTTTGGATGTTATCAAGCGTTTGTTCAGAAGCGACCCTGTCCAACGTGCAGTTATACGGAAGTTCGAAGAAGCCTATTTCTATAGTTAGCCTTGAATCTCGGGGTCGAGATTCTGTTAAGGGGGGAGGTTTGTAACATCCCAAAATTTGGGTTTTCAAAATTTTTTGGTTTAGTTCATCTTCCCAAAAATTTCGGTTGATTTTCTTGCATTAATAAAGCTCGATTTGAATTTTCTAAAAGCTAAAACAATTTAATTTGATTATTTTATATTTAAATAAAATTAATTTTATTTTATTTGGGTTCCTTGTGCTCTAAGGAATTTTTCTGTAAATTTTGAGATTTTTCGGAGCTAGTTTGCAATTTATCGGATTTATTTGGAATTGATTTGAATTAAGCCCTTTTATTGAAATTAATTAATTATTTAAAAAGTTTATATAAAATTTTGTTGTAAATATTTTATTTGAGTTCAAAATGTCTCAAAATATTTTCTACAATTTTTCTAGAATTTGTCTGGTATTTTTATTGCCTCAAATGATTTATTTGAATTTTCGGGATTGTTTTTATTAGAAAAATCCGAATTTCCTGGTCGTGCCACATGTTGCCACCGGATCGCACCACGTGTCGCCACCAGAATCGGCCACATCACCCAGTCCGGGTCACGCACGCCAAGTGTTTTATAAAATGCCTAAACTGACCCAAACACCTCCAAAATTTATTTTTCTTGACCTAGCCGTCACCCCAAGTGCTAGTAGACCTCCCATGACCTCTCCTGTCGGGACCCCGAATTTGCAAATCCGGACCCTCTGTGTATTCAACACTAGTCCAGGAACGCGCTAGTGCACACAGTCTTAACATCGGTAAATATCACAATCATACCACTCGATACCAATAAAGTACTTTATTTAAATAGTCAAACTGGTCACTTGACCTTAAGGTCAAATTACAAATATATGCCTCGCAAGGCGAAACTTATTCAGAGAAAAATAATAATAGCAGCGGAAAATAAGATAACTTCGTGGCGCCATCCAGTATACCACAGGCAACTGACTGGGCTCGCTTCCCTAAGTAGATGGATCCTCTTGGAGTTCCTCCTCCAAAGCTGGCGTAGTCTCCTCTTCAACTGATATTGTGTTGAGGCAAGGGTGAGTACTTGGTACTCAGCAAGTCATGCACAGAATGCAAGCTAATATACTATATGCATGGCTTGGTACAAAGGAATAGCTCAAGGTATAATTTGCAGTAAACAGCATTTGAAAAGTAACATAAGTAGATTCGAAAGCAGTAGAAATAAGTAAAGCATAAATAACTTTTCAAGAAGTTTAGTAAACATCTTTTTCCCATCCTAATCCACATTTTCATCAACCTCGTTATTACTCCAAACCGACTTTTCAAATCCAAGTTATTTTCAGAAAGTCTAACCCTTGACTGTAATTCCCGAGCATTGTCCAGTACCGTGGACTCGGCTATTCGAACAGATTCTACACTCTGCAGAGGTTATGCACTTTACCCACAAGATACAGTCAAACACCACAAAGGCGAGTTCCCGTAACAAAGCCTTTCGGAAGCCTCAAACAACACAGGTGGTCCTCTCCGGTTCGTGCTCTACACCATCCCTTCCCTTAACCAAGGCGAAGTATGGGACCAACACACCGTTAGATGGGTATCTGGCCACAGCCACGATACGCTCCCCCGTACAATCACACAAACGGTGTAATTGACACCCTGAGGCCCCACAAGTGAGTCCTTAGCGACTTAGTCAACTAGGGCCGTCCCATTCCAGCCATGTGGTTGCAAGTATGACCCAGTTCAAAGGCTTGCAAGGTTAAGTCCTTAGAGTGACCAGGGCAAGACTACCCGAAGAACCAAATCAACATCCCGATTGCCACATCGCCCACTGATTATTCTTGCCACATGCCCTGGCCGAAAACTATTTATCAAAACCCCGCTTGATTACCAAGCACCACGTGCCATCAACATCACATGATACTTTTCCAAAACAGGTTCAATATATCATTAAGTCAATATTAACATTTGATTGTCCAAAATCATGTCATGAGCACGTAGTGTGTCTAAGCAAAGATACTACAACGGTCTAAACCCATGTTGGCAATTTAATAATGTCCAACCAGTAAACCACAACTAGGGTGACAAAGGGTCATGGCACATACTTAGATAATCAAGGTGTCATACAGCAAATTGGTACTTATCTAACCCCCATGTTTAAACCAAGTATTATTCTAATTGAACTAGCATGCAATAGTTTAAATCAAAATAGATTTCGAAATAGGATCAACATGGTCAAAGCACAACTTGCCTTCAAAAAGTACTTGTTCTTGGTCTTGAGTTGGATCCTGAGTTAATACTTCTCCTTCGAATCCTTCCGGCACTTCAACGTCTACTCGTAAAGCGTGCAAATAGCAAATTCACAAATAAACAATAGGCAAAAAGTGTCCAAACATCCAAATAAAATCCATAAACAGAGAGAACATAATTTTATGGATTTTTAGAAACTGGAATAAATCAAATTTGGAGTTAAGACGTTAAAAGTTATGATTATTTAAAGTTTAAATAATCAATTAAATAATTTTGCAGAGAAAAACTTTAGTCCAAAAATTAAATAAAATTCATATTTAGGTAGATCTCAATTTTATACAAATTTAGAAATTTGAATCACTCAAATCGGAGTTGAAACGCAAAAGTTATAAGCGTTTGAAGTTTGAATCTAAATTTGAATCAATATTTCGAATTAATAAATCATTTTCTTTTTCGGAAACTAATTATTGCGTCATCGGTGACACGTGGCAGCCTCTGATTGGGCGGCTGACGTCAGCCGGTTCATGGGCTCAGCTCACGGCGCGGTTCGGTCCACGGTGGACCCGGTCCACGGCTCCACGTGAGACTGACAGGTGGGACCCACCTGTCAGTGCGGGGTCTCACGCAAACGCGGCTGACGTGTGGGCCCACTGACATGGGGGGCCCGCGTGTCAGGGACACGCGCTCACACGCGTACGGTGCTGACCGCGTCGGTCCATCTCCCCGACACGTGGCGCAATCTCGGCCGTTGATTTGAAAATCAACGGCCCAGATTGGATCTAGGCTTCACGCGTTTAGGTTATCGCGGCGGATCTGAGCCGTTGGATCTTGATCCGACGGTCCAGATTCGATCCGTTTCCGTGGTTTGGGATAGAACGTGGCTCACCTCAATCGTCCGATCTGGATCTGACGGTCCACCGAGCTCGCGGAGTCCGGCGATGGCACGGCGAGGCTTGGGCACCGGAGACGGGGACGATGACCAAGAGCGCGGCGCTACGGGGCTCCTCCGGCGACGGCGTGGTCACGCTCGAGTCGCCTTGGCTCGGGATCCGGTTCTGGCCTCCTTCTCCTCGGGCGGCGACGGGCGGCGGAAGGTGAAAAAACCACCACAATACCCTAAGCCACTACGGCGAGCAATCCCGAGCAAGCGGCGGCTGCTAGGGTTTAGCAAGCTAAGGCAAAAGTAAGCGCAAGGTCACGGCGGTCCTCTGGTGCGATCCGGGCATTAAATAGCTCGGAGGCGTGCTCGGGCGGAACCCTAGTCGGCCACGCACAAGACTTCACGGCGGAGTCCAGCTCGGACTCGGCGGGGAAGACGGCACGAGAACCGTCCACGTGGCACGATCAACGGCCCCGATCGGATCGGCGCGAACGGGTTCGGGTCGGACACGGCCCAACCGGTACGGGCGGATCTCAGCCGTTGGATCCTGATCCAACGGTTAAGATTGATTAGGGTTGGGAGCTGGTTCGGTCGAGTCACATGGCTCGGGTCGGACTCGAACTCGAGTCTGACTCGGGCTCGGTCGGATGAACAGTAACCGGCTCGGTTGATTTTCCAGCTATTTAATAATTAAAATAATTTCCAGTAATTCATTTAATTCGTTAAAAATAGCAAATGACTCAGAAAAATTCCAGAAAAATTCTGGAAAATATTTTGGATCATTTTGAACTCAAATAAAATATTTCCAACAAAATCTTATTTGCAAAATTAAATTCTTTAATTATTTCAAAATGGAATAAATTCAAATAAATTCCAAATAAATCCAAATAAATTCCAGAAAATTCCAAAAATTCACCAAAGTGCCAAATCACACATGAATTTAAGAAAAGCAAAATTTTGGGGTGTTACATCTCCCACGTGTCCTAACCACCAGATTAATTTTCCAAACCCTCAAGCCGCCGCCGAGAAGCCCGGATGTCGCCCGACGATGACCAAACTTTGGAGCGCGTTCCCCGTCAGCTCGTTGACTCTTTTTGTGATCCGTCTTCTCCATGGTGAGCCATGATGTCCCATCTGTCTCCCCTTCAAATTTCAGCCAATTTGGCCCAAGGAATCAACAGTTATGGCCGTTTCAATTTCAAAACTTGCCAAGGCAATATCTCCCTCAATTTTTGGAGTTTGATCGTGAAATTTTTTGTGTAGACTCCTGGTGATGTCTTCTACATGATGCACATCCTGCTCCATAATTTTTCCCTCTGGATTTTGCGCAGAAAATTTTTTCTCTGATCAGACTGTATTGCAGACAGCGAAAATCATCCTCGCGCGTTCCCCGCTGATCCAGAAGGTAAAACTCCGAGCCACCTGTGTCACGGTGTTCCTAGAGGTCCCATATAGCTCTCGGTAAAATTTGGTTAAGTTCCGATCATTATTCTAGAAGTTATGGCTGTCTAAAGTTTGGCCCCGAAAGTCGTTAATCGGCAGTTTGTGATTAATCCCAAGGGGCGCCGCAAAATCTGCCTATACCATTGAGTTCGCCTCGTCGCATTCTATGTAATGGACAATCTCCCTTTGCCATCCCATCCTCTGGAATTTTTTTTATATAATTAGGCCGTCTTTTGCCGCCGCCGCGCGTCGCCTTTTGACGCCGGCTATTTTATCTCGCTTTGGCCGTGTTGTCCCGTCCTTTGGGTCATCATGTACTATTTTGATGCATCCTTGGTGATCATTTGGTCTCCGTTTGCCATCGGAGCCCGGTTCCGGCTTCAAACCGTCGTCTTATAACCAAGCTGTTGTTACCGGTTCGCGTTTTGGTTAGCCATCCTTGGTAGCGTTTCATCGCGGCCATGTTGCTGCACCGACGGTCGCTAGCTTGGTTCATGAGCATCCCGTCATCGCTTTAGTTCCGTTGTTAACGCTTCACCGTTAACGCTCCGCCGTTAACGTTTTGCCATTAACGCTCGACCGTTAACGCTCCGTCCTTAACGCTTCACCGTTAACGTTCCATCGTTAACGTTTTGCCGTTAACGTTCCACCGTTAACGTTTTGCCCTTAACGTTTCGCCGTTAACGCTCCACCGTTAACGCTTTGCTCTTGTTTCACTGTCATCGCATGTGCGCATACAAGAGAAAGCCGTAATGCGATGTCCTCATCTATTCTATCATCATGTTGTGAGCCTAGCTTCATCATCTTATCATCTTCAAAACCGAACCAAAACCATAACCTAAGACCGGCTCGATGGACTAAGTTCATCATGAGCTGCGTTGTTATCTTTGCAATCTTTCTCGTTGTTTCAATCGTGGTAAGACACTTGTCTTTGTCTTATTCCTGAGCATCTAATCCGCCGTTAACCAAGAATTCATTCATGGACATGGTCGTTATACCATTGGCCATGTGTCATGTCCTTGTATCCAGATCTAGTCTATTAGTCTATCTTTCTTTTGTTTGACTGTGTACCCGTTCAGTCAACAAAAGTCAACTTTGAGCATCAGTTTAGTTCAATATGAACTAACATATCCTTATGGACCCGGTCTATAGATCGAGAGCCCATATGTCCTTGCCTGTCCGATCAAGATAATAACTTCAGAAGAAATATTCTTTCTAATATCATTCTTCCTTTCTCAGTTATTAATATTTTCCTTTTCGGTGTTTTCCGAAAGTCCGTTCCCTTTTGTCTACTCTTTGATCTAATCCATTAAAATTCCTAAATTCATCCATGCCGTTGTGCCCTATGCTATTTGTTCTTAATTTGGAGTTCTACTTAATTTGTCTTTTGAATTGATTTGTATTTGCTTCTTCTTTAATCGTTAGATGCGTCGTCCGGAAGTCGCTCGAAGGAGCCGGAGATCTAGAAAGTGGAGATTGAAGATCGAAGATCAAGGATAGAAGATAAAGAGTAAAAGAACAATAAAAATTGCAAGGGCCAGGCAAGTCGTGCTTTGACCATGTTGATCACATTTTTGAAAATTATGTTGTTTCAAAGTATTGCATGCTAATTTAATTAGATTTGATTTTGATTAATTCTGGGATTAGTTAAATGCCTAGTTGCGGTATGACACCTTGTTATATATAATTGTATGCCATGAACCCTTGTCACCCTAGTTATGGATTATTTAGTTAGACATTATTAATTTGCCAACATGGGTTATTTAGACCGTTGTAGTATAATGCTTAGCCCTGCCACGTGATATTGACATGATTTCGGAATATCAAATGTTAATGTTGACTTAATGAGATATGGAACATGTTTTGGAAAAGGGTCATGTGTTATTGATGATGTTGATGGCACGTGGTGCATGGTAATCAACTGGGGTGATAAAATGATTTAGACTAGGCAAGTGGCAAGAATTTTGGTGGGCCATGAGTGGCACCGGGGAAGTCGTTTTGGTTCTTTGGTAGTCTTGCCTTGGTCACCCTAAGGACTTAACCTTGTAAGCCTTTGAACTGAGTCAAACGTGCAACCACATGTCTGCAATGGGACAGACCTAGTTGATTAAGTTGCTAATAACATGCTTGTGGAACCTCGAGCTGTGAACTACACCTTTTGTGTAGCTTGAAGGGGGAGCATACCAGGGCTGCGGCATGGTACCTGTACAACAGGGTGTCGGTCCCATACTTCGCCTTTGTTAAGGGAAGGGATGGTGTATGGCAAAACCGGAGAGGTTCACTTGTGGAGTTAGAAGCTTCCAAAAGGCTTTGCTATGATCGCTCATTCGCATACTCTTGTATGGTGATTCACAGCCGACGTGGTGAGTTGATTGTATATTGTGGGTAAAGTGCATAACCTCTGTAGAGTGTAAAATCTATTCGAATAGCCGTGTCCGCGGTCCTGAACATTGCTCGGGGATTATAGTCAAGGGTTAGCTTTTCATGAAAATGAACTTGGGTTTGGAGGCGTTCTTGCCTGTGGAAAGTGATAATTGGTCCAGGATGTGGAGTGTTTTTCTTGTCAATTAACTGTGAAATTTATTACTGTTATTATTTGGTTTACTGCTTTACAATCTATTGTGTTTATTTGTGAATGTTGCTTTTTCGCAAAATAACCATTCAGCCTGTCATTTGAAATAAGCCATGCATATAGTTATTAGACTTGCATTCTGTGCATGACTTGCTGAGTGCTTTATGTACTCACCCCTTGCAAACAAACAATCACCAGTTGAGAAAAAGACTACTTCGTTGAAGAAGTAGAAGAAGTTCCGTGAGAAGGCGATTATCTAGGAGTCGAACCCTGTCTGTTGCCTGTGGCGTATTGATGGGATTCACCGATGTTCTTCGTTCCGCTACCGCTTATTTGGAGTTGATGCCATCAAGGCCTCACAAGCGTAAGGTTGACCGTAAGGTCATTCAATAGTTTATTCTATATTTGAGCTATTTTTATTATTCCGTTGTGCATGATTGTGATATTTCATCTATGTTGAGACTGTGTGCACTAGCGTGATCCTGGACTAGTGCTGAATACACAGAGGGTCCAGATTTGCATATTCGGGTCCCGACAGAGGTGGTATCAGAGCCATACTGACTGTAGGTCTTGACCCCAGATAGATTGGTCGTCTTTAGGAGCTTCAAAATTATTTTCTAAAGAAAATAATGTAACTTGAAAGAATAATAAGTTCTTGACTTATCTTATTATTCTATTCTTTCCTCTTTGCTGAAATCTCTATCTTTCCCACTGGTTTAAATGGAAATCTTACCTGAGTTATTCTGAACAGTTATCGATGTTTCACACTTAAGGAGAAAGTTATGGGTGTCGCTGCCAACCCTGGAGATCGTGAAGTGAGGAATCATCGAGCTCGAAGAGAAGTGGATCAATGAAGTGTTCCAGAGGCTAGAAGAACCAGTGCTTAGTAGTAAGTTGAGACTCATGTGTGAAAGTCGTGTCTCTTAAGACAGGAGTGTTACCCTTTTAGCCGCTAGGTTATTGTATGCTTAGGTTAATTTGGTTCTTCATTGATTGCTGAGTGTGCAATATGTGTTGCATAGCTTTTAGGCTATGATAAGTAACCATACCAAGTTATTAATAATGTTTGTATAAGTTTTTGGGTTAAACCTGTTCCCATGCACTAGGATTCTTGAACTTCATCTATGCTTTCCCCTCTTACCTAAACTTGGAGTGTCAACAGATGGAAAGGGCCAACTATAACAGTGATTCCGAGGTAGTTCAAGTCGGTTCAGTTGGTACTACTAGGTTCCGTGAAAAAGAAGATAGTGACCAACAACTGTCTACTGTACCAACCGTGACAATTCAACACTTGGATCAGTTTGTCACTGCCCAAACTCAGCTTATGCAGATGATGGTGCAATAGATGGATGCTACCAGTGCCAAAATCAATCACACCACAACTGAAGTCACAACCTCCTATTCATAGTCAAAGTTTGCCTTGTTCATGAAGACCAAACGACCTACGTTTGATGGATCATCCACTCTCAAGATGCCGGAATCTGGCTTTGTGTCATAGAAGAGAAGCTAGCTTTGGTGCAATGTGAAGATGAAGAGAAGGTCCCCTACGCTACTTGCCAGTTAGAAGGAGATGCATTAGCCTGGTGGAAAGGTTTCTACGCCACCTCTGGGGATGGACATACTATCACTTGGTTGGAGTTTGCCAATGCCCTTCATCAGTTTGTTGCGCCGTCAGATGATAGAGTGACTACCGCAAGTTCAGAGAAGTGTACAACCCCTGCACCCGATACCATACCTGGACGTTGTTCTTTGAAGTGTTGTCAACCAAGCAAATCAGAAGACCGTGCATGCATCCGTTGTGGAGAAAAAGGACACACTACTATTGAACATGCAATCAGTTGTTCCAGCTGTGAAGGAAGCCATTTACCTAGAGGATGTCCTATGAGCAATATCACATGCTATCTTTGTGAAGGCCAAGATCATTGCCCACCTCAATGTCCCCTGGATCCAATAGTAACCACTGTGACTCAACATCACGAGAGGATCTACGAGCCGTCATTGCTCAAGAGTTAGCCAAAAGAGAAGGATTGTCATCCGCACTTGCCATGCCGCGTGAAGAAATGAAGAAGAAACATGTCGACCCTACTTGTCTACCTCAGGAGATCAGTGATACCTGGTCACCATGGAATTATTTCTTGTGTGATAAACAAGGTCATTAGACTAGAGAATGCCCCATCAACCCGGCACGACGACTCAAACATTCATGTTACCACTGTGGTGAGTTAGGTCATTTTATTAAGGAATGCCCACAGAAAGATCAAGCAAGTAAAAATTAGTCCGGTAGCCTAAATAGCTACCCATTAAGTCTTAAATTGTTTGGTAGTATAAATAAGTAATGCTTTCGCTATGTATAAATAGTTTGATCGTCGAAGTGAGATATTATTGGTCGGTAGGGGTGCAATCGGTTCGGATTCAGTCAGTTGTCACTCTTTTCATATCCTAAACCATATTTTTTGCCGAGTTCGGAATCGGATTCGGATAGTGCCGGATACGAATATGGCATGGATAATATCGATCATGGATTTGAATTGAATACGGATCGAAATCGATATGGTATTGGATATTTTTTATCGGATAGCGCACAAAAACAGATGGATTTACCATGCGTAATACATGAGATTCTTGTACTGTGCATATAAGATGCTTGGAAACGATACAGCCAGCTGACACAAAATCATATAAAATTGCTTATCACGATTAAACTAATACACACAAGACAAAAACTATAAACATCCTGTCTGGAGGAAAACCTAAGACGAGCCAACTAGAGGCTTCGTCGCGATAAACATCAGCCAAGTACTCGTGACACCAACATCCTTATGATGATTATATTGATATAGCCAAGTACTCATGACACCAACATCTTTATGATGATTATATTGATATATATTAGGTGATAGCTAGTTCCTTCTCACTCCTCATCTTCGTCACCACCACCATCGCCACCGCTGCTCGCCTTCTTTAGGTTCTTTCTCTTCACTCTGCCTGGCGGGCCACCACCGAATGGACTTGTCAGTGAACAGTCAATGTGCTTCTCAGACTTGACCCTCACCATGAATGATGGGACGTTGATATGTGACACTACGGAATGGTGTGACATTATTTAATGTGAATGTTAGGGTCAAAAACTTTATGAAATATGGTATTGGAGGTTAAAACCATATGGTAGGAGGTTTAATAGCGTTTCCGGGCCGTTTCCGGGGTTTTGTGCCTTTCCGGGGGAGTTTGGGCCTAAAAGAGGGGGTTGTGGGCTTTGGTGGGATGGAGTATGAGTCCATTTAGGACTAGGAGACATGTGGGGGCTGGTAAAAAGGGATACCCCCTACCCCTCTTGCGCCCCACCTGCCCTTTGTGCGCCGCCACCTTCTCCTTGCCCTAGCCGCCCTCCCCTCCTCTCCCCCTTGTGGCCGTGCGCCCCACCCCTTGTCCCCCTTTGCTCCCCACCTCTCGATCACCTCTCCTCCACCCCCTTGCTGCCCTAGGGTGGCCTACCCACCCCCTGCACCTCGAGGATCCATCCATTGGAGCGAGGAACAAGGAGCGAGGAGCGAACCAGGAGGAGATCCATTCAGTTTTCGTGTGTTGGGCAGAGGTATGGCCATGGGAATCCTTGGGGTTGGTCTAGGTAATGTTCTAAGGGTGTTTATCAAGTTTTTAGATCAATTGGTGGTGCTGGATTTGAGTAGATTGGATTAGATCTAGAAGTTGCCATGTTCTCTGTTTCGGGCAGCATGAGCAGTCGAACTAGGGTTTGGTTTTTCGTCAATTTAGAGTCGGAATTTGGTCATACGGATGTTGATAAAGTTGTAGGTAATTTAAATACCTTTCATTGGGTATAAAAACTTTAAATTCCGCCCAGCCGTTTGAAAGTTATGATCGTTTTACCGAGCGTATTAAAATCTGTGACGTGATTGGAACAGATCACGGTATTTTGTAGATTAAACAACTTTAGAGTCCGAATCAGTGTTTCCCTATACCTAGAAAAAGTTGGGAAATTTCTTAAGCTACGCGAGGATGTACTCGTTTAATTTATTCGGAGTCCCAGAGCCCAAGTTATGCCTTTTGGAAGGCTGCTGTCCCGACGGGACAGAACCTCTGTTTTTGGGTTTTGCGAGTAGTTGGCAATGTCGGGGTAGATGAGGGTTTGCCTACTATTTTGTGGACATGATTGTGAGTGTGTGGTACCTATGTGTAAGTGGTGCGACCCCGGGAGTGCCTTCTACTTCCCGCCAATCCGTTGCTTGTGGTCGAGGCAAGTGTATTGTAATGGATAGCGGTTTGTAGGTTGCTTGTTGAGAATAGATGAAATTGGATATATGATATGATCACTGCCATGCTTTAATGATTGCAAATGATATGATGAATATGCTTACTATGTTATGATGTCATGTGTTAATGTAAAAGTGGTTTATGATGTTGGCATATTTGCATACATGACATGGCATGATACATGGCCCGGGCGGTGAGAAAGTCATAACTAATCCGGGGAAGGTCGGTGAGAAAGTTATGACTATTCCGGAGAGCCAATGAGTAAGTCCAACATCGTGATTCCATTCACCGCGGTGAACGGAAGCGAGGAGTAGGCACCCTCCATCTTCGGGATGGAAGGGGGGAGAGGGTGCACACCGACGGGTGTGTACTCAACCATACCGGTATGAGTTTCCAAGGAGACATGAGCATCGCATTGCACTTCATACATATTGATGATGATGATAATATGTGACCATGAATGAGATGGTTTACATGATGTGAGATATTATTGCTATGTAATTGTTTATGTTTGTACCATTGCAATATACTTACTGAGTGATGAACTCACACTTGTGTTTATGTTGTTTTCTTTTAGGTACCATGAATCCGACATGCGGGAAAGGGACCTAGTCACACGTCATCACTTAGCATCACACATTTAAACAATGACATGTTCCTTCCGTTATGGTTATGGTTAATTCATTGAACTAAACTATGGTTTCGATGATTCGTTGGTCGTTATGAGTAATTGATTAGTTCATATTTGTCATGTGATGGATAGAATTTATATCCTTAGTGGTATGGTGGCTGTTTTTCCATTTGATCATGTTATTGCTATCGTTCATTATGCCACATTGACATGTTATTATTGTTGTTGCTTCAATTCATTTTAAAACAAAGGAGATGTTGCCGAAATATCGGTTTTTAGCATGTGCGCCTTTGCTGGAATTTATGTTTAATTATGGTATTTAGATGTTGTTTAGCTTTTGTTTGGTAGCATTCAGGCATAGTAAATGCCGGGGTGTTACAGTTGGTATCAGAGCCAGGTTGTAGGTCCTTGGAATGTGTATTTTTAGTGACATGCTATAGGGTACAACTAAAATGTGATGTGGAATAACTTAGAAACATGGCTTAGGTCTTAACTAAAATTTTGTCATAGGATAGCAACATTAAAACTTGCAAAAGTGGTATAACTAATCTAAAATTTGACACACACTGGATGCACAGTAGGAAAGGGTATGGGTATCATTTCTTTACGCTTAAATGTTGTATTTAAGCTTTGATGTTGAATGCTTCATTTGATAATGCATGTTGCTATGACTATGAGATAAATGATTGAATTGTTCTTGTTGTTGTGATAAAGTGGGGTTGTGGTGCCGAAGGGTTTCGGTCACCTCTTTTGGTTCATAGTAAGGGTGAGGTTTGACGGTGTGGCCGGTTAGCGCCATCACCGAAGAACTATTAACCCCTGTAGGAGAAGAGTGCTTACCCTTTCTGTCATAAATCGGGTAGTTGACTAAAGTCAAATCGAAGAGTTTGGTGGTGGATTCCTTAGGATGTTCTTTATCGTTCTATGGTCGTTCTTGGTTGGTTTTCTTGGTTTTAGTTGATGGAAACCAAAAGAAAAGTGTTTGGTATTGGATTTTCGCAGATCATTCCGTATGCGGTGTGTGGTTTTGTCTTCCTTGGTTGAAGACGAAGAAGAGGAGTCTAGTGTTGCACTTCTTCTGGGCGCCTTTCCAGTTTTGATGCCTAGTTTGTTGATTGCTTTATGGGGAAGAAGCATTCAATTTATTCCTGTGTTTGTCTTTCTCCGAGGTTAAAGGAGTTATTGCGGAGTTGTGCCAGACCTAGCTGTCAGGGCTGAAGTTCTGTGGCTTTGTAGGAGTAAGTGGTGCTTGATTTCGTCATTTTACTGGTTTAAGAAATCATCTTTGAAAGCCCTTCTTGTTTCGTGAAAGTTTGGGGTTTGAGGTTAAGGTTTTATTTGAAATGGATTACTTGATCGCTTAGTTTCCTTTAAGAAAATTGTCTTTCAACCATTTTCCTTTATGGTAGTCTTTGAGATTGAAAAGTGTTTTGGAAAATTCCTTTTGCATGACAAAGTTTTGGTTTGTCTCATTGCAATTTTGAGAGTCAAGTTTCCTTATGAATTTGGGATGAGTTTTAAAACTAGAATGCTGCAAACAAAGTAAGTAGTCTTTTGACTGAAATCGTTTGTTCCTAGTAAGAATTGTTGTTTAGCATGTTTTGTAGCATGTACCAATGTGGTTTATGGGATGACGTACTGTTAAGTTAATCTGTGAATTGAAACAATTCAATGCGGTTGTTACCTCTAGTTTGAAAATAAATAGACTACTAGTGTTGTAGTTTGCTCTTAGCGAGAATGATTAAATGTGTTAATGTACATGCTTAGAATCTGTTGCTTTGTTATAAAAAAATGCTTATGACCCCCGATTATGTTTAAAGTTTTAAACCCTGATGCATAGTTAAGACATTAAGATGATGTAAATTAATGATACTGTTAAAGAAACTTTGCTGGTTGTTTAAAGATGTTCTAATCTAACGAGTTAATAGAGAAATTTAATCATGTTGACTAGTGACTTTAATTTGGAAGTTGATTAGAGTTGCTATTTACGTTGTTGCAAACTACTAGTATATTTGGAAGTATGCAGTTGTGTCTCTACAATGCTAGTATTGATATCAATTGAGAAGACATAAGACTTATTGCTAATGATGTTGTTAAAGGCAGTGTTAATGCTAGTATTCAATCTATTTTAAATAGTGGGAGTATGTTGTGTGGTGGTAATTTTGTTATCACCTTTGTGTAGGGTAGCTAAAAGTAATGTTGTTGGCTGATGATTATGCCCTTTTGTTGTTATTGATGACTAAGTAGTGGTGGTAACTGTTTAGATTACTCATTGGAAAACCATGGTTAAAATAGAGGAAAATTTTAACATGTTGCGATGGAGTGAGCTTTGGATAATTAACATGATAAATGATCTTATCCTTAATGAAAGTATAACTTAGAGTCTCACTTATGAATTTTTCCCTGTGGAGATAATATTTACATGTTGAAGTCGTTGTTTAACTGAGTAAGGTTCGGTTGTCGAGACGTGAATATATAGGAGGTATGAAATTTATATGTTGATCTTGCTGAAAGATTTGTTGAAGTATTATGTTTCAAATTTCGAATAAGAAGTATTATGATTCGGTGATCCGTGGGGATCATGTCAATATAGTTTTGGTTGGGTGCCTTTTTTATAAGCATCATAAACCCTAATTAAAAGTGTTGGGAATGGTAACTAGAGGAAGAATTTGTTGTGAAGCTTTTGGTTTAATTGTGTTGGGGCTTCTCAGGGAGTAAATAGTGATTATTGAAGTCTTTAATGGAAAGCGTAGTGGAGTACTAGAGATGGTTCTTTTTATGCTGAGCTTGTGTTCAAAAGCTTTTTGGACTGGTTTGGTTGTTTGCCATTTTGGTTGAAGGGTTTTCGGTCAAGGTGTTCCATATGCTGTGTTTCAGAGTTTCCCTAAAACTTGTAGAAATTGGTGCAAATATTTGGTTTGGGCTAATTTGTTTAGTTGGTGCTATGAGTATGGATTTACACCCCAAAAGTTTTTGAGTCGATCGCGCCCTTTCGCGTTCGCACTGAATTATCTTTGGAATTAATTTTAAAAGGAAGCAGATGGTCATAAAGGGTTGTGTTGGAAACTTTTAAGTTCAGCCCTTGATGTGTAACTCTGTTTGGCTAGAGTTGGAGTCATTTGGAAAATGTGTCTGGTGTGCGGATGTTTCACAAGTCTGATTTTTATGAATGTTTCATAAGTGAATTTGGTTAGTGAAGAGTTTTCTTTTGGGATTGAGTTTCCCTCTCTTTTGATAAAATTTATGGCGGTTGTGTGTGCAGATGTTTGACTTTGGAGTCGATGTTCTGTTCCAAAGGGTTGAGTTTGATTTTGCGAGGTGTTGCAAGGTTAGTTTTAAATGGATGATGGGTTTTCACACGATGTGGTGTTTTGTTGTTAACGATGTTGCCGTCATAGTCTATATGATTTAGCGCAACCGTCAGTGTTATGTGTATTTCAATCATGTGATACCGAGGGAGAAGTCTTTTGGTGAATGACTTTTCGGTATTGTTGTTATATGATGAATGAATGGTGAAAAGTAAACAAGACATCGTGTATAGATGTTAAATGATAAAAGAGTCGTTGAGCCAGGTCGGTGAGAAAGTCATATATGGAGATATGATTAATCCGGAGTGCTCTTGAAGAATGTGCATTCGTGTCATGAAACGAGATTTCCCTTGCTTTCTAGTATGAAAAGAAAAGAATGAATAATTTCTGGTGTTGGTTGTGGTGAAGGGATGTGTGTTTCCTTTGCGTTTTGGCTTAGGAAATTAAAATGAATACTCTCTAGTTGTTGTCGAATCCTTTCCAAAGTGGTTTTAGCGCTTTGAGGTTTGAGTTGTTGGATGATGGCCACTTGGGTTCATGTTTATGGTTGAGCTCACTCAATGATTGTGCTCTTTATCGTGGTCCTTTGAGTGGAAGGTTGTGTATGACTCAATGCAAACCTTCATGGAGAACTGTGTCGTTGAGGTGTTCCTCGGTAAGGTTGATTACATTATTAGTGGACCGCTTGGTGGTTGCTAGTGATCGCTTTTCCTTTTGAAGTGTATTGGATCTTTTTGTCGTTGGGCAATGAGCGAGTTATGTCAACCGCAGAGGAACGTTCGGTCGTTTCTGTTACGCGAGTCTTACGGAAGTAGGTTGTTCGTTCTGGTGGTACTCTTAGAGCGTTGTGTCTCTCATGTTTCGCGTCGTCTTGAGTACAAGGAACCACAGAATGGAGGTTGGTACCGTGTTTTTCTGGAGAGTAGCATGAGTTAAAGGGATCGGGCACTTCAGTGCCAAGGAATGCTTAGAACAGGGAGTTTGAGACCGTTTTCTTTTGTGGGTTGTTGAGGTTTTATCTTACCGCTTGGGGACGTGCTGAGACCGTGTGTGAGTACTTTGTGTTTCAATGTTGAGTAAAGTTCTCGTAAGTTTTGATTGTGAGTTATCTTTAGAGCTGTCGGTCTTTGATCCTTAGCTCCTTGCCTCTGAGTGCTGGCTAGTGCAAATCGTAGGGGCTTCTAAGTGGGTTCTGAGGCGTGAACCATAACTCCCTTTGATTTGGTTGTTTGCGAAGTGGAGTGTCTCGGATTCGGGGTCGAATCCTGTTGAAGGGGGGAAGAATGTGACACTACGGAATGGTGTGACATTATTTAATGTGAATGTTAAGGTCAAAAACTTTATGAAATATGGTATTGGAGGTTAAAACCATATGGTAGGAGGTTTAATAGCGTTTCCGGGCCGTTTCAAGGGTTTTGGGCCTTTCCGGGGGAGTTTGGGCCTAAAAGAGGGGGTTGTGGGCTTTGGTGGGATAGAGTATGAGTCCATTTAGGACTAGGAGACATGTGGGGGCTGGTAAAAAGGGATCCCCCCTGCCCCTCTTGCGCCCCACCTGCCCTTTGTGCGCCCCCCACCTTCTCCTTGCCCTAGCCGCCCTCCCCTCCTTTCCCCCATGTGGCCGTGCGCCCCTCCCCATGCTCCCCACCTCTCCACCACCTCTCCTCCACCCCCTTGCTGCCCTAGGGTGGCCTACCCACCCCCTGCACCTCGAGGATCCATCCATTGGAGCGAGGAGTGAGGAGCGAACCGGGAGGAGATCCATTCAGTTTTCATGCGTTGGGCAAAGGTATGGCCATGGGAATCCTTGGGGTTGGTCTAGGTACTGTTCTAAGGGTGTTTATCAAGTTTTTAGATCAATTGGTGGTGCTGGATTTCAGTAGATTGGATTAGATCTAGAAGTTGCCACGTTCTCTGTTTCGGGCAGCATGAGCAGTCGACCTAGGGTTTGGTTTTTCGACAATTTAGAATCAGAATTTGGTCGTACGGATGTTGAAGAAGTTGTAGGTAATTTCAATACCTTTCAGTGGGTATAAAGAACTTTAAATTCCGCCCATCCGTTTGAAAGTTATGATTGTTTTACCGAGCGTATTAAAATCTGTGACGTGATTGGAACAGATCACGGTATTTTGTAGATTAAACAACTTTAGATTCCGAATCAGTCTTTCCCTATACCTAGAAAAAATTGGGAAATTTCCTAAGCTACGCGAGGATGTACTCGTTTAATTGATTCGGAGTCCCAGAGCCCAAGTTATGCCTTTTGGAAGGCTGCTGTCCCGACGGGATAGAACCTCTGTTTTTGGGTTTTGCGAGTAGTTGACAATGTCGCGGTAGATGAGGGTTTGCCTACTGTTTTGTGGACATGATTGTGAGTGTGTGGTACCTATGTGCAGGTGCTGCGACCCCGGGAGTGCCTTCTACTTCCCGCCAATCCGTTGCTTGTGGTCGAGGCAAGTGTATTGTAATGGATAGCGGTTTGTAGGTTGCTTGTTGAGAATAGATGAAATTGGATATATGATATGATCACATGCCATGCTTTAATGATTGCCAATGATATGATGAATATGCTTACTATGTTATGATGCCATGTGTTAATGTAAGAGTGATTTATGATGTTGGCATATTTGCATACATGACATGGCATGATACATGGCCCGGGCGGTGAGAAAGTCATAACTAATCTGGGGAAGGTCGGTGAGAAAGTTATGACTATTCCGGAGAGCCAATGAGTAAGTCCTACATCGTGATTCCATTCACCGCGATGAACGGAAGCGAGGAGTAGGCACCCTCCATCTTCGGGATGGAAGGGGGGAGGGTGCACACCGACGGGTGTGTACTCAACCATACCGGTATGAGTTTCCAAGGAGACATGAGCATCGCATTGCACTTCATACATATTGATGATGATGATAATATGTGACCATGAATGAGATGGTTTACATGATGTGAGATATTATTGCTATGTAATTGTTTATGTTTGTACCATTGCAATATACTTGTTGAGTGATGAACTCACGCTTGTGTTTATGTTGTTTTCTCTTAGGTACCATGAAGCCGACATGCGGGAAAGGGAGCTAGTCACACGTCATCACTTAGCATCACACATTTAAACAATGACATGTTCCTTCCGTTATGGTTATGGTTAATTCATTGAACTAAACTATGGTTTCGATGATTCGTTGGTCGTTATGAGTAATTGATTAGTTCATATTTGTCATGTGATGGATAGAATTTATATCCTTAGTGGTATGGTGGCTGTTGTTCCGTTTGATCATGTTATTGCTATCGTTCATTATGCCACATTGACATGTTATTATTGTTGTTGCTTCAATTCATGTTAAAACAAAGGAGATGCTGCCGAAATCTCGGTTTTTAGCATGTGCGCCTTTGCTGGAATTTATGTTTAATTATGGTATTTAGATGTTGTTTAGCTTTTGTTTGGTAGCATTCAGGCATTGTAAATGCCGGGGTGTTACATGATCCTCTTCGTGCTACAGTAATCTCGAAGCTACAATATTCTCTGTTTTGAGTTTTGTTTGCACGTCTGTTCTGGTTCTAGATTGGTTCTTTGTTTACTTTGATTCTTTGAGTTCTATCTTGATTTGATCTATCCAAAAATCTTCCTAGGGCTTTGTTTTAGAGTTCCTCAAAGTTTTGTTGGTTACTATTTGAAGATTTTGGTTAATCACGAAATTGATGTTAGATCAATTCTCGTCATATTCTGTTACAACAAGCTTATGAGGTTCATAACTTTTGATCCGTATGTCCGATCGAGCTGATTCTTTTTATGTTAGATTCATATTGGAATCTAGTTTCTTTTATTCAAATGTTAGATCAATCCGACTATTGTATCTACGGGAATTCGCGATTTACCGAATGTCTATTAATCTGTTTTTGTTGAATACGAGGCAATTATTTGATTCCGATTTGGGGTGAATTTTTTGTAGATCAAAAATTTGATTTTATCTTCCACGCAATCATTCACCCCCCTCTGATTGCTATATTCATATATATTGATCCTACAAGTGGTATCCGAGCAAGGTTTTTTTAATTAATCTTAACCGGTGATTAGAAATCATAGCAATGGATAGGTATACAACAAAACCTTGTGTTTTCGATGGTGTTGATTTTCAGTTTTGGAAAGCAAAGATGGAGGCATTCATCCAGGCGTAGGGCTTCGCAATTTGGGAGAAGGTTTACAAGACGTACGAAGTCCTTGAGAACGACAACGTCAACGACGCCAATCGCGCACATGTTGAAGCAAACAGCAAGGCGCGTAACTTGATCATCCAAGGCTTGGGACGCAGCGACTTTGATCGAGTGGTTCATCTTCGATCCACATATGAGGTATGGAAATCTCTTTGTGATTACCATGAGGGTTCTAATACTGTCAAAGAGGTTCGCCAAGATATTTACAAAAAGGAATACATGCAATTTGAGATGAAACCTGGTGAGTCTGTAAATGACTTCTTTGCACGCTTTAACAAAATTCTTAGCAATCTACATGCTGTTGGAGTTAGCTACACTGATGATGCAAATGCTCGACAATTACTTGGTGCTTTAGACATGTCAATTTGGGATATGAAAGTAACATCTATTAGAGAATCAACTTTCATGAGTACACTTACATTAGATGTTCTGTATTCTAAGCTGAAAATTCATGAGTTAGATGTTCTTGCTAGGAAGAATGATTACAAGTCAATTTCTTTGATCTCTCAACCTAACATGTCCCACAGTAACTTTTCTTCGTCAAGTTTTGCCTTGTCTTCCTTGTCTTCACTAACCGTTGAACAGATTGAGCAATTTCCAGAAGAAGACTTGGCATTACTCTCTTCTCGTTTCAACAAAGCTTTGCAGAACGTGAGAATTAGGAAGAGAGTTGGTGGTGGCCCTCCAAGATGCTATGAGTGTGGTGATCTCAACTACATTCATTCAAATTGTCCTAAACTTGCAGGAAAAGCATCAAAGGATGAGAAGGACAATAGAAAAGAAAAGAAGAAGTTCTCTCCAAGTGATAAAAAGAAGAAGAACTTCATCAACCGTAAGGTTGTCCACCGAGTTCTTTCCTCTCTTGAACAAGTCAATTTGAGCGATATAGATTTTGAGAGGAGCGAGGATGATGCGACTCCAAGCAAGCATGATTTGATTGGGTTGTGTCTCATGGCAAGCAGCAAGGATAGCTTCTCCGAAAATGATTATGACAGCGACTTCAATGAGGTAGATCCTTCATATGATGAATTAGCTATTGTTGTTGCTCATCTTGGAAAATTGCTTGATAAACGTGATAAGAAAATTAAGAAACATAATTTTGTTGTTGAATAATTGAATGCTGAAATTGCTAGACTTAAAACATTGATTCCTGATGATGATGCTTGCAAATCATGTGACTTAATTTGGAATGGGCTTACTTCTCTTAGGAAAGAACATGCTTCCTTGTTACATCAACATGAGAAAAATGAGAAACGTGTTAAACATGCTAGCTGTTCCACTGATGATTTGCATGGTTCAACTTCTTGTTCTAAATGCTCAAATCTTGAATTGAAATTGAAAGATGCAAATGTTAGGGTTTCAAAATTGACTGATGATCTGCTTACACATGAGGTTTTTTCATGCTCTACTTGTTGTAAGCAAAAAGGAAGGTTGATATTCCTTGAAATAATTGTCTCATGCTTTCTCATAAAGTTGATTACTTGTAAAATTCCATAGAACGGTTCACTAGTGGCAAGAAAAAATTGAACATGATTTTGGACCAATCTAAGGTTAGCTCAAACAAGAAAGGTTTCGGTTTTGATCCTTATGCTTCATATGAAACTAAACCCCACATTGTTGTTCAGGCTCTTTACAATGACAAAATTGAGATTCTCAATGAGCCTAAATAGATTGCTTTTAAATCTGCTGGTTTTTTATCCTCCTCTCTGATGAATGCAAAATATGCTTCTACTGTTGAGTACACTTGCACTCATTGTGGTAGAGATGGAGATCTAGTAGTTTTCTGCTTTAGGCAAGCCAAACAAAAAAAAGAAAGAAAGGACTAAGGCTAGGTCTAATTTCAAACAGGCACGTTTCATCCTCTTATTATGTGCCTAGGGTGAAGCAAACAGCTTTTGTTGCCAAGAACACGGGAAAAGACAAATCTGTTTTTGTGCATAAGAATGCTCGTGCTATGCCTACTATTATGTGTCGTGTGTCTCAGTACTGGATTCCCAAAAATCTCATTTCTAACCCCGGTACTGAGACCTCGACATGTTTTGTTGCTATGTATGCTTCTCGCGCGAGGAAGGAGAACATATGGTTAGTAGATTTCAGATGTTCACGCCACATGTCCGGTGATAAGAATTGGTTCTCCTCCCTCACTCGTGCATCTCGTGCTGAAAGCGTTACTTTTGGAGATGCTTCTTCCTCCTCAATTGTGGCAAAAGGTACAATAAAGGTGACTGACAAGTTTATGTTCAAAGATGTGGCTCTTGTTGAAAACTTGAAACATAACTTGCTTTCTGTCTCACAAATGATTGATGAAGAGTCGCGCAAGTGCAAGCATGCTGCCCAGGTTTTAGCAAGCAACAGCTCGCAGCAACAGCGTGCCACTCGTCCACAACATTCCAACTATCAAGCTCTGACACCCCCAAGACCTCGGGTACATGTTGCGCGTCCACCGCAGTAGAATTTTCCACTGAGTGCTGGTGGAAATCAGCGAGGGGTAAATCTCAAGGTCGCCCAGTTCTTGTGTGCTACCAATGTAAGAAGCCGGGGCACTTTGCGCGCCAATGTCCGCAAAAGAATCCAGCGACATCAGGGGCTCAAACGCCGAATGCAGTCGTAGCCGCACCACCGTCGCGGCTAGCTCCACCAAGTCCCGCATCGGCACAACAACGTGGTCACGTCAACCATGTCACCGCCGAGGAAGCTCAGGCTGCACCAGATGTGGTGTTGGGTACGCTTCTTATTAACTCTTACCCAGCTACTGCATTATTTGATTCCGAAGCATCGCACTCATTCATCAAAGATGGGTTTGCTACTTATAATGGGTTTTTTATCCAACAAATGCATCCACCTCTTCTCATTAGAGCGCCAAGATCGAAGTTGAGGACCGATCGAATTTGCCGGGGAGTTAACATTGAAATTAATGGGGTAGAATTTCTGGCTGACTTGATCGTGATCAAAACGGAGTGAATTGAGGTCATTCTTGGGATGGATTGTCTGTCCAAGCACCAAGGATGCATCAATTGTGCACAAAGATCAATCTCTCTCACTAGTGCAAGCGGCGAGCAAGTCGTCTTTGCATCAAGTTCTGATTCTACTCATCTCTATGCCTTGAGGGATGAGCTATTTCTCGGGATAAGTGATGTACCAGTGGTATGTGACTATCCGGATATCTTTCCAGAAGAATTACCGGGGATGCCGCCAGACCGGGAAGTTGAATTTGTTATTGAATTACTGCCCGGAACGGTTCTGATATCTAAGCATCCGCACCGGATGCCTCTGAACGAGTTGGTTGAATTGAAGAAACAACTCGCGGAGCAACAACAGAAGGTCTTCATTCGACCGAGCTCCTCATCCTGGGGATGCCTGGTACTATTTGTGAAGAAGAAGGACAACAGTTTGCGGATGTGTGTTGATTACCATCCGTTGAATGAAGTAACGGTCAAGAACAAATATCCACCCCCTCGTATTGATGATTTGTTCGATCAAATGACCGGAGCCCGTATATTCTCCAAAGTTGATTTGAGGTCAGGCTACCATCAGATCAAAATCAGGGCGGGAGACATTCTAAAGACGGCATTTTCTACTCGTTATGGTCGATACGAGTATACCGTCATGTCTTTCGCTTTGACCAATGCACCGGCCTATTTCATGAGTCTAATGAATTCAGTTTTCAAGGAGTACCTTGACAAATTTGTTGTCATCTTCATTGACGACATTCTCATCTACTCCAAATCCAAAGGAGAACATGAAGTACACCTTCGGATTGTTCTAGGGAAATTGCGAGAACACCGACTATATGCAAAATTCAGCAAGTGCGAATTTTGGCTAAAGGAGGTTGCTTTCTTAGGCCATGTGCTATCAGAAGGTGGCGTTGCGGTTGACCCGAGCAAAGTACATTCAATACGCAATTGGGGACATCCCAATACCGTCACAGAAGTTCGGAGTTTTCTCGGACTTGCGGGATACTACCGCCGGTTCGTGGAGAACTTCTCCAAGAATGCAAAGCCACTGACCGAACTATTGAAGAAGGAGAAGAAATTTTCATGGTCAGCAGAGTGTGAAGCGAGCTTCCAATTGTTGAAGGATCGCTTGACCACTGCACCTGTCTTAGTGCTGCTTGATATTCACCAGGCCTTCGACATATATTGCGATGCATGATGCCTTGGACTCGGTTGTGTCCTCATGCAAGGAGGCCGACTGGTGGCGTATGCATAAAGGCAACTGAGGCCACATGAGATGAATTATCCCACTCATGACTTAGATCTAGCAGCTGTGGTGCATGCTCTAAAAATTTGGCAACATTACCTCATTAGTAATCGTTGCGAGATCTACACTGATCACAAGAGCCTGAAATACATATTCACTCAAGCCGATCTGAATTTGAGGCAAAGAAGGTGGCTCGAATTGATCAAAGACTATGACATGGGACTTCATTATCATCTCGGAAAAGCCAATGTTGTTGCCGATGCTTTGAGCCGGAAATCGCAATGCAATTGCATTTCGACGGAACCGGAATCGGAAGCGATGTGCGCTGAGTTCCGAAGACTCGGATTAGAAGTGGTTAATCATGGATTACTTGCTATCCTTGAGATCAAATCGGACCTCTTGGACCAGGGCATGGCACTAATCCGAGCCAACATCGAGCAAGGCAAAGCTAATTGCTTCAATGAAGACCCCCAAGGTGCCTTATGGTTTGGCAAACGTTTAGTGGTGCCAAATTGTAGGGAGTTGAAGCAGTCCATTCTTAGTGAAGCTCACAACTCTTCATTCTCCATTCATCCTGGGAGTACAAAGATGCACAAAGATCTCAAGCCAAAACTTTGGTGGACCCAGATGAAGCGAGAAATCGCCCGGTATGTCGCCGAGTGTGACGTATGCCGAAGGGTGAAAGCCGATCATTTGCGTTCGGCCGGTACACTTCAGCCATTGCCAATTCCTTTGTGGAAGTGAGAGGAAATCGTCATGGACTTCATTATCGGACTGCCCAGGATGCGAAAAGGTTTCGACTCTATTTGGGTGATCGTTGATCGATTGACCAAAACTGCTCATTTTCTTCCGGTCATGGTTAGGTATACGGTGAGCCAGTTAGCGGAATTATACCTCTCGCGAATCATGTCTCTTCATGGTGTTCCCAAAAGAATTGTCTCGGAACGATGTACCCAGTTTACCTCCCCTTTTTAGCAGTACCTTCACGAAGCCATGGGGACTCAACTTTCATTCAGCACCGCCAATCATCCCCAAACTGATGGACAAGCGGACAGAGTAAGCCAAATCCTCAAGGATATGCTTAGAGCTTGTGCTCTTACATACGGCAAGGATTGGGAGAAGTGCTTGCCATTCGAGGAGTTTTCCTACAACAATAACTATCAAGCTTGTCTTCAAATGTCACCATTTGAAGCTCTTTATGGGAGATCTTGTAGGACTCCACTCAATTGGTCCGAATCTGGAGAAAGGCCCATCTTTGGCCCAGACTTGGTTATCGAGGCGGAAGAGCGAGTACGGATGATGCGAGAACGATTGCGGACAGCACAGTCTCATCAAAAGAGCTATGATGATCGCCGTCGTCGTGCATTAACCTTTGAGGTGGATGATTATGTCTATCTCAAGGTTTCTCAAATGAAAGGTATTCCTCATTTCCAAGTGAAAGGAAAGCTAGCACCTCGCTACATCAGACCTTTCCGAGTTGTGGCAAGGCGAGGGGCTGTGGCCTATCAATTGGAACTTCCACCTTCCCTCTCTGAGGTACATGATGTCTTTCATGTCTCTTAATTGAAGAAATGTCTTCGTGTTCCTACGGAAGTCACAGAGTTGGACAATCTCGAATTGCAACCCGATCTGTCATACAAGGAGTACCCAGTTTGCATCCTTGACGAACGAGAGCGTGTCACTCGGAATCACACCATCAAATTCTTCAAGGTTCAGTGGAGCAACCATACTCCCGATGAGGCTACATGGGAGCGTGAAGATCACCTTCGAGCTGAGTACCCTCATCTCTTCACCGACCTAACTCAATCTCGAGGTTGAGATTCTCTTTAAGGGGGGTAGGTTTGTAACAGCCCCTAATTTGTTGATAGCTAACTTGTGCATGGCATGCTCATACCATTCATGTTAGCGGCATAATCAACACTTAATTAAGATTTTATAAATGCTAGCGTCATTTTAGTTAGATGAGTATGAATTTGTAAAGTTCATGACACCTAAAAACTGCTACTTATTTATTCGAAGCTTCATTTCCCCTTAGTCAATGACAAGTGGACCCAATTGTAAGTGAGAGAAGAAAAATTCTGCACCCACCTACCTCACTTTTCCCACCTTACCTACTCCTTACCCACCTTCATACCTCTCTATGACATGTGGGACCAAGCCCCACATGTAAGTGGTGGAAGGGGCAGCCCTATATAAGCCTTTTTCTCACCTTGGAGTCCCCTCCAAGCCTCATTTGTTCAGCCCCAACTTGAAAAACTGCACAAGGGAGAGCAAGAGCACTCCTCCACCCTCTCCATTCAAGCCTCAAAAATCCATCCAAGAATTTGGTTTGAGCTTGTGCATGTTATGCCATTGGATTCCTCTCATCGTGAGCTTCAAATCCATCCAAATGGATTGTTGACGCACCAAGTATTGGGTGAGTTCCAATCCATTCTTCATCCATCTATTTCTGAAATTTTGGTAGCTTTGAGCTCATTCCATTTCTCTCCAAGAGGATTATCTCCAAGTTGAGGATCGGATCGTGCATGTCATGTTGCTAGCATAAGGAGGATAAGGAGAAGCCATTGCAAGCACTAGGAGAAGAAGGTGTCATCTCCAAGAACTAGGAGGAGGAGTTGATACCGGGAGAACCAACGAAGATCACAACCTCGACACCATTCTTCATTCCTTCGACGAACCAACCTTCCACCGAGTGCTAGGACACCCTAGCAGTGGTAAGCTTCGACCCTAGGTCATCTTTTTGGAGTGCAGGAGCCTATTGTACAATAACAATTTTCGGACAGAACAGTCAACCCGGATACTCCAGGTTGGTCAGCACTAGAGGACCGAGAAGGTCAACCCTGATACTCTGGGGTTTTAACCCGGATAGTCCGGATAACCCGGACATTCCGTATATTAAAACTCGGATACTCCGGACATAATTAGATAAAATGCTTCTCATATGCATGCTAGGATTAGGAGTATAATCATGATGCATTTCATGCATGATTGTGCATGTTCTCGTGTTGTTTATTGTTGTTTCTTGATGGGTGTTCCTTTGGAATTGGATTTTCTCGTTAGGTGTCGACGTTTCGGAGGGCAACCTGGAGTACGATATCATCTTTGACGCCCCGGACGAGCAAAAAGGCACTAAATCCAGACCCTATTCCTTGAACATATTGTTCCTAGTAATTGAAATTATTGATTGCGAATACTTTTGCAAGTGGCATGCTTATTTTCAATTATTATATATGGGTTCGTACGAATTGCTTAGCCATGCTTAGAACATCGTTAGAAAACGCGATAGATGGACTTAGTTCATCGGTCGCAATGATCAAGAATGAGTATGATGATGTTGATTTGAATTGTGGATAATGTGTAGAAATGTTGGCTAAGGACCTTAACGATTAAATCCTGGTGCCGTCTCACAAGTAACTATCATGCGAACCACACGCCGTTTATGGGGCCGGCTTAGCCAAGTACTTGTGTATGACTAGGGGTATTTAAACCACGTGTACTCGGAGTTCCTTAAGCTTTGTAGAGCGGCAAGGAAGGTCCGTGGGAATTCCTCGAACTTTGTGGAGTGTCGGGGAATGTCCTTCGAAGTCCATCGAACTTTGTGGAGTTAGAGATGTTCAATAACAGGTGTACTCCTTGGTCCACACACACGGAGCACTGTGCATGCGGGATCAAGGGTCACAGTCACTTGGGTGGTTTAAATGCACTACCATGCATACTGGAAAATGGTTTTGTCACGTTTACCACGGCCGGCACATCAAAGGAATTGTGCTCATAGCTTGGCTTACGAGTATGGCGCGTCGTGTGGGTAAAGTCGTACCTCTGCAGAGTTAAACTATTCGAATAGCCACGTCCATGGTCAAGGACGACCGCTTGTTGTGTTAGCCACCAGGTGAGTATTAAGGACTTGGTAAGATGGATGGTGTGGGAAAAGTCTCATGAGTATTGGAGTACTCATGGGAGGCACTTCGCGAGTATTGGAGTACTCGTGGAAGGAGTCTCGCGGGTATTGGAATATCCGTGAGCGTCGGTGAACACGAGCGCTGGACTCGTGGTTCGAAAAATGCTTGGAGGCATAAAAAGGATATGATTATGATGACATTACAATATGTACTAGATTTTGTAAATGTTTACCAAACTGCAATTTCAATCTATACAAGTCTGCAATTTTAAAATGTGACAATATAGAATACGGCTTTCGGTACAACTTTATAGCGTGTTTTTGGGCCGTTTTCGGGTGTTTAGGCCTCTCCGGGGGACTTTGGGACTTGGGGGTTGAGTTGGGCCTCCGGTGGAAGGGTTTGGGCCCAAGGGGGGAGCTTTTGGGCTGCCAACCCTAGCCCCCACCCCTTGGTGCGCCCCCCTCCCCCTCCACATCCTAGCCCCACCTCCCCTAGCCGGCCCTAGGCGAGTTCCACCCCCACCCCTTGCTGCCACGCCCTTCCACTCCATTGTCCGCGCCGTTGGGGAGCTCCGCGACGAGAGGACCCGGCGGAATTGGCGCATGGAAGGAGATCGGGTGACCGGGAGGAGTTTTCATCGGTTTGTCGTTCGTCGGGCTAAGGTATGGTGATGGGAAATCTTTGGGGTAGATTTGGTATTGTGCTAGAGGTGTTTTTGATGCTTTATATCCATGTTTAGGTGCTTCTAGTAGACGGATTTAGGAGGATTTGTAATCTCTCCCACGTTCTGTCCTCGTTCAAATTTGCACCCCAACCAAGGGCATATGTTTTTCGCAATTTTAGAAGTGTTTTATGATCAGACGGCTGTTACGAAAGTTGTAGATAAATAAATTATCTTTACATGGACACCAAGAACGTTAAATTCCCATCAGCCATTTAAAAGTTATGGCTGTTTTACCGAACGTTGTCAAATCTGTGACGTGATTGGGACAGATCGTGTTGATCTGTAGATTAGACAATTTTAGACGCCGACTCAGTCTTCGCGGATACTTAAAAAAGCTAGCAAATTTCCTAAACCTCGAGAAAATGTACTCGTTTACTTTATTTGGAGTCTTAGAACTCAAGTTATGCTAGTTGTAAGCCCGCTGTCCCAACGGGACAGAATCTCTGTTTTTCCGGTTTTCAGAGTGGGTTGCGATGTCGGTGTAGAAGATCATTCTTGTTCTATTTTTGGGGGCTTGTTTTGAGTGTAATGTGCCTTTGTGCAGGTGGTGTGACCCCGGGAGTGCCCTCAACCTCTCGCCACTCCGTCGCTCACGGTTGAAGGCAAGTGTATTGGGATGGTTGTGTCCATGTGCTATGTTGAATTGCCATGTTTGATTCTTGCATGTTATATGATGGATAGATGTTGAATTGCCATGTTTGATTCTTGCATGTTATAAGACAGATAGATGTTGGTTTGTCATGATTGACTTGGGCAAGCGAGATGATGATGATGAATGATTAAGTGGCTATGCAGTTGTTAAATTGAGTATGTATACAAGTGTATAGTAGCGGGTGTGGTTTAGGGTGCCATAGTGTTTGAGATTGAGATAGTCCATTTATGATTATGATATGATGCCATGATTGATTCTTGCAAGTGACATGATGAAAATGATTTATTACAAGACTATGCAATGATTAGTTGAGTTGATGTGCAAGTTGGTTATGTTTATGGTATATTTGCATACATGGCATGAGAACTGGCCAGGTCGGTGAGAAAGTCATAACTAGTCTAGTGAGGTCGGTGAGAAAGTTATGACTAGTCCGGAGCGCCATTGAGAAAGACCTACCTCGTGATTCCATCCATAGTTGCAAATGGAAGCGAGGATTAGGCACCTTCCACGGTATGGAAGGAAAAAGGGGGTGCACACCGACGGGTGTGCACTCAGCAATATCGGTATGTGCTAAACAAAAAGACATGTGCATTGCATTGCATTGCATGAATGAGAATGTGAATGAGGAAGCAAATGAGAATGTGAATGAGAAAGCATATGAGAATGTGAATGAGAAAGTATATGAGATTGTGAACAAAGAAGTCTTCAAGAATTATTTTCCATGATGGATGATCGGTATGACGTATAAATGTGGATTGTTATTGTTTTGTTCCATTACAAAACACTTTGCTGAGTGATGAACTCACGCTTGTTGTTTAATGTTTTTTTAGGTACATTGAATGCGTCTTATGGGAAAGGGAGCTAGATACACGCCTTCACTTGGCATCACTCGAACAGACAATTCATACCATTCTATAGTTGTGATGGTTTACTTTACTAATGTAGACTTGGTATATGTTGTATTGTTGGCTATGATTAATTGTTCACCCCTACTGGTTCATGAGACGCTTAAGTTTATATTCTTGGACTTAAACTATTGCTATATCCCTTGTTATTGCTATTTTAGATGTCATTCGTTATGTTATATAGTGATATTAATGCTGTTGCTTCAAATCATGGAGAAACAAAGGAGATGCTGCCGAAATTCTCGTTTAAAGCAATTAGCGTAGTTGCTATAATTTATTCCTAAATATGTGTTATTGGTTGTGTCTAGAGCTGTTTGGGTGACATTCGCGGCATATTAGGTGCCGAGGTGTTACAGTTGGTATCAGAGCATGCTTCAGGTCCGTTGTGTATGAACTTAGTGAAATACCATAGTGTTAACTAAAATTTTGTTGTGGGATATCCTAGAAACATGGCTTAGGTTGTACTTAAAATTTTGTCATAGGATTGCAACATTAAAACTTGTGTAAGTGGAATAACTAATTTAAAATTTGACACACATGGATGCACAGTAGGAAAGGGTATGGGTATCGTTGCTTTATGCTTAAATGTTGTATTTAAGCTCTGATGTTGAATGCTACATTAGGTAATGCATGATGTTATGCTTATGAAATAATTGATTGAGTTGTTCTTCTTATGGTGATTAAGTGAGGCTGTGGTGCCGAAGGGTTTCGATCACCTTTTTGTTCATAGTAAGGTTGTTGTTTGACGGTGTGGCCGGTTAAAGCCATCACTGAAGAACTATTAACCCCTTGTGGGGAAAGAATGCTTACCTTTTCTGTCGTAGATCGGGTAGTTGACTGGAGACAAATAGAAGAGTTGATGGTGGATTCCATCGGATGTTCTTTACCGTTCTGACGGTAGGTTTTCTTGGTTTTAGTTGATTGAAATCAAAAGAAAAGTGTTTGGTATTGGATTTTCGCGGATTATTCCATAGGGGGTTTGTGGTTTTCTCTTCCTTGGTTGAAGACAAAGAAGAAGAGTCTAGTGTTGCGCCTCTTTTGGTCACCTTTCGGCTTTGACGCCTAGTTTTATTGGTTGCTTTACGGAGAAAGCTTTCAATTTATTCTTTTGTTTGTCTTTATCCGAGGTTAAAAGAGTTATTGTGATGTTGTGCCAGACCTGGTTGCCAGGGCCGAAGTTCTGTGACTTTGTAAGAGTAAGTGGTGTTTGATCTCATCGTTTGACTTGTTTGGGGGATCATCTTTGAAAACCCATCTGTTTCGTGAAAGTTTGGAGTTGGCGTTAAGGCTTTATTTGAAAAGGATTTGGTTGATCGCTTGGTTTTCCCTCTTGCATCCATCTTCTTTCGTGGAAGTTGTTGATCTCGAGATTTGTGGAGTAGTTGCGTGTTGGCATTTGAAAATTCAAGAGCTTTCCGTCTGTTTTAGGGGTTTTCGTGTGTGTTCTCGGCACTCGGGAACTTCCCAGCTCCTGGAAGTGGAGGCGGCATGCCAAATTCTGTACCAAGGATAACTTTGCTCATAATGGCAAGACCACGTCCACTCATAGATGATAGATCTTCGTCGCAAGTAGCAACTGATCACGTACAAAATCCAGTTCATTCAACATTACAGATCAGCGTTTGTACACGCAATACAGGACTAGTTCTTATTTATGTAATAGAACATGATACAACAATTGCAAGTGCGAGAGCATTGTTCTGCATGGAAGATGCGGAAGAAGCGAAGAACTAACACTACTACAGAACAGCAAATAGGAGTCGGTCTATCAGTGTCGGTTTTTTTGGAACCGACATAGTAAAGTTTTTTGTGTCCGTTCTAAAAACCAAATCGGGGAGATGACTATTTGTGTCGGTTTATAATTGAAACCGACACTAATAGTTTATTATTAGTGTCGGTTTGTTATTAAAACCGAAACAAATATTATTTGTGTCGGTTTGTATTTACAACCGACACTATTAAATTTTTATTTGTGCCGGTTCGATTTAAAAACCGACACAAATACGTATTCGGATTATTAGTGTCTATTTGTAAATAGAACCGACAGTAATACCTATTATTTGTGCCGGCTCCATTTACGAACCGACACTAATAATCCCTCCTATAACTACCAGTACAGCTCGCAGCTCCTGCTGCATTCCCGATCGATCGCAGCTCCTACTCCATTGCCGATCGCAGCTCTTGCTCCATTGCGCCTAGCTGCTCCATTGCCGACTGCAGAACATCCATTTTTGAGCTTGTACTCCCTCTAAGTGTGTTTCAAGGTGAGTAAATTGTTGTCCTCTCTTAATTTGTGGTTATGTAGATGGAATTTATTGTTTAGATTGAGTACAATGATGGTTAATTTATATGAGCTCAAATTATGGTTGAGATTGATTTTGTTTTTATTTATATAACATTTTATAGTTGTTGAATTTATTACCTAGTTCCTTTGGATGAACTTTTGCGTAGTATAAACACTCAAATTACCTAGCTCCTTTAGATGAATTTCTTACCTAGCTCCTTTAGATGCTAATATAGATTAAAATCTCTTCGTTAGTTTTTATATAATATAGATTAAAATCATGTCCATCTAATATTGTTAACTAATTTACTATTATCAAACATATATCAAATTTCAGTAAGTAATGATTTGAACGCCATCTTGTTAAAATTTAATGTTTATATCTAGTTTAATTAAGTTTAATTTATTTGTTTTTATTGATCTAGCATTTTGTAGATTATGAATTTATTACGTACCTAGCTCCAGTAGATGTACTTTTGTCTAGCTTTATATAATGTAGAATAAAATTATGTCTATTTACTATTGTTAGCTAATTAATTATTATGTCCATCCACTACATATATTAATTATTATCAAACATATATTAGAAAGAGTTGGTACTTTATGGCAATCCTGATAGATGATTGGAACTTTATCCCTGATAGGATAAAAAAGAATTGGAACTTTTGTCTAGCTTTATATAATATAGAATAAAATTATGTGTATTTACTATTGTTAGCTAATTAATTATTATCAAACATATATTAAATTTTAATAAGCATACGATGGTTTAGATTTAGTTTCTTTTTATTGATCTAGCATTTTGTAGATGATGAATTTATTACCTAGCTCCATTACATAAAATTTTGCTTAGCTTTATATAATATAGATTAAAATTATGTCCATCCACTTTTGTTAGTTAATTAATTATTATCAAACATATATTAAATTTAAGATATTAAATTAAATTTGTGGACTCTACTTGTAATTTAATGTTTAGACCTATTTCAATTAAGGTTAATTTGATAATCGTTTAGGTTAATTAATTATAGATGGACCGGAGATGGATGTTGTAACACCTGGCATTTAATATGCCTGAATGCTACCAAACATAAGCTAAACAACATCTAAATACCACAATTAAACATAAATTCCAGCAAAGGCGCACATGCTAAAAACCGAGATTTCGGCAGCATCTCCTTTGTTTTAACATGAATTAACACAATATCAATATCATGGCAAGATATGTCATATCACATGACAAATAAAACATCAACATAAATGGATATATCATCAAATTACGCCAATAAAAGCATGCTCAACCACTTCATAAGCTATAACCAAGCAAATAAGGAATCACAAGCATGCTAAATTAAACCCTACATTAAGTTTATGGCACAACTCTTAATATCATGTCTCCAAGTGATTAATTATGGACTATGATGGTGGAGCTACGTGTAGAAGTGTAGCTAGACCCCTTTTTCCCGCATGCCGATCTCAAAGTACCTAAAAACAACATAAAACACAAGCGTGAGTTCGAAAACTCAGCAAGCATATTGTAATGGACAACAAGATCATTTACAAGACAATAATACCTTACATCACATATAACATCTCATACTTGAGCACATAACAACATCATCATCATTAAATATGTATTGCAATGCAATGCAATGCAATGTTATGCTCATATCTCCTTGAAAACTCATATCGGTATGGTTGAGTACACACCCGTCGGTGTGCACCCTCTCCCCCCTTCCATCCCGAAGATGGAGGGTGCCTACTCCTCGCTTCCATTCACCACGTGAATGGAATCACGATGTAGGTCTTACTCAATGGCGTTCCGGACTAGTCATAACTTTCTCACCGGCCTTTCCCGGATTAGTTAATGACTTTCTCACCGCCCTCGCCCCATCTCATGTCATGCATGCAACTATGCCAATTATCATATTTCACATGTACATAAACATATGGCATCTCATCATGACAAATATTACACATGGCATCGAATCATGATAAGTATAGACACATAGCATCATATCATGATAATCATACTCAATATATCATTGGAAAACAGCAAGCAAGGCAAGTGATCATAGCAAGTATTCAATCTTTCATCCAATATCAACAAGCAACCTACAATCCGCTATACATTACAACACACTTGCCTCAACCGCGGGCGACGGATTTGTGGGAAGTCGAGGGCACTCCCGGTGTCACACCACCTGCACATAGGCTTCACACACTCACAATCATGCCCACAAAACAGTACGCAAAACCCCATCTAACCCGACATTGCCCACTACTCGCAAAACCTAAAAACAGAGGTTCTGTCCCGACGGGACAGCAGCCTTGCAAAAAGCATAACTTGAGTTCTGGGACTCCGAATCAATTAAACGAGTACATCCTCGCATAGCTTAGAAAATTTCTCAACTTTCTCTAGGTATAGGGAAAGACTGATTCGGAATCTAATGTCGTCTAATCTACAGATTACCGTGATCTGTTCCAATTACGTCACAGATTTTAACACGCTCGGTAAAACAGCCATAACTTTTAAACGGCTGGGCGGAATTTAACTTTCTTTATATACACGGAAATATAATTAAATTATCTACAACTTATTCAACATCTGTACGACAAGATTCGGATTCTAAATTGGCGAAAACGCCAACCCTAGCTCGACTGCTCAATCTGCCCGAAAACAGAAACGTGACAACATCTAGATCTAACCCAAATTACTCAAATCCAGCGCCTCCAATTGATCAAAAAACTTGATAGACTCCCTAATAACAGTACCTAGCTCATCCCCGAGGATCCCCATGATCATACCTTTGCCCGACGCACGAAAACTCCAATCGATCTCCTCGCTCCTCGCTCCTCGCACCTCGCACCTCGCTCCTCGCTCCTCGCTCCTCGCTCCTCGGATGGATCCATGAGGATGCAGGGGTGGGGAGGTCACCCTAGGGCAGCAAGGGGGGTGGAGGAGAGGTGGTGTGCAATGGGGAGCAATGGGGGCGCCATGGGGGCAAGAGATGGGGCGGCTAGGAGGTGGAGGGAGGAGGAAGGGTGGCGGCTAGGGTTAGGGGCTCATGGGGCAGGGGTGGACGTCCCAAGGGCTGGTGGGGAGCCCTTTTACGAGCCCCCACACCCAAACCTAGTCCGTTACGGAGACCTACTCCATCCCACCAAAGCCCACCAAGGCCCAAACTCCCCTGGGAAGGCCCAAAACCCCGGAAACGGCCCGGAAAAGCTATTAACCTCCATATCCTATAGTTTTAACCTTAATTCCACATCTCATAATGTTATTAACCTTATCATGCACGTTAAATAAGGTTACGACACTCCGTGGTGTCACATTCTTCAAAAGGCCCAAAACGCGAGTAAACCTCATGCCGAAAGGTTTTATTCTCTGATTTCACATTCTATAATGTCACACCATACCGTATTTCACATTCTTCCCCCCTTCAACAGGATTCGACCTCGAATCCGAAAGACGCCAAAATCAACAACAAAGTCCCCAAGGGACAAAAGGCTTCTCTGCAGCACAAAACATTCGCACAACAACTAAAACCGGAACAAACGACAAACGAGTTCCCAAAACCAACACTTAACAAAAAAGTGTTGATCTAGCTCAACTAAGGGCAACCGCTCACAGTTCGACCTTCACTTCAATTCCCAAACAGAATCTGCGTTTTAACCACAAAGGGCTTCATCAACCCAAAACGCTCGAATCCTCACGGCAAACACTTCATACTTCTATCACAACCAACTTGACTACCATACTCCATTAAACTCATCATGACAAAATCAAAGGAAGTCACAATTCCTTTAACGACCTTTCTACATTCCCAAAAATTTCCATCGAGGGGAAAACTCATTAAGGCACACTTGCCCTTCCGATACACGATCATACTAATATTTTATTCCATTCTTTCCCAGACAAGACTCAAATCCAAGAACAACTAGTGACGACAATTGCTCACGGCAGGACAAATATCACCGAACTACCGTCAACTTCACTTCCACCCATCGCTACTCTTAATAATGGTTAAACCCATACATCATCAACCTCCATCACAAACTACCCTTATACCACTAAGGTTCGACACCTAGCCCCAAGCTAGGATCGTAAAACTTTACCAAACCACATTTGGTTCCTTTCTTAAGAGGGTCTCGCCCTCACACAAAAACACTTAGTTATCAAGCCCAAGGGTACACACGACAACTCAAACCCAAAGCGTTAACAACCATTTGGAAAGAATTCGGCAACATCCAAGCCAAATCACAAAGGAAGCATAAATCCTCTACATCACAACCAACATACCATAATTTCTTCATTCTTTCTTTTCATACTAGAAAGCAAGGGAAATCTCGTTTCATGACATGAATGCACATTCTTCAAGAGCACTCCGGAATAGTCATATCTCCATATATGACTTTCTCACCGACCTGGCTCAACGACTCTTTTATCATTTAACATCTATACACGATGTCTTGTTTACTTTTCACCATTCATTCATCATATAACAACGACACCGACTAGTCATTCACCAAATGACTTCTTCCTCGGTATCAAAAGATGGAAACACAATTAACATCGAAGGTTGCGGAAATTCAAAAAGACTATGACGACAGCATAGTTGACAGTAAAACACCACGTCGTAAAAGAACCCACATCAATTGAAAACTGAACTTGCACAACATTGCATTTCATCCCAATTCAACATTTTGGAAGAGAACATCAAAATTTTAAGTCGAGCATCTGCTCCCACAACCATCAGAAACTTCCTCAAGGAGAGGGAAACTCATCCCCAAAAGGGGAACACCTCACTAACAAAATCACTTTGTAAAACTTTCATAAAGTCCACCTTTTTGAAGCACTCGCAAACATCACACACATTTTCAAAACAACTCCAACTCTAACCAAAAAGAGTTACAGATTAAATCTCAAGAGTTTCCAACACAACCCACTAAGTCCATCTGTTTCCTTTAAAATTTATTCCAAAGATAAATCAGTGCGAACGCGAAAAGGCGCGATCGACTCAAAACTTTTGGGGTGAAAATCCATACTCATAGCACCAACTAAACAAATTAGACAAAACCAAAAATTTGCACCACTTTCTACGAGTTTTAGGGAAAACTCTGAAACACAACATATGGACCACCTTGACCGAAAACCCTTCAACCAAAATGGCAACCAACCAAACTAGTCCAAAAGCTTTTAAACACAAGCTCAGCATAAAAAGAACCATCTCTAGTACTCCACTACGCTTTCCATTAAAAGACTTCAATAATTACTATCTACTCCCTGAGGAGCCCCAACACAATACAACCCAAAGCTTCACAACAAATTCTTTCTCTTATTATCTTCCCCAATACTTATAAATAAAGTTTATGATGCTTACGAAAAGACAACCCACGAAGACTAAGTCAACAAGGTCCCCATTGACCAACATAACAAATAACATCATATTCTAGATTTGAAACAAGTGCTCCAACAAAACTTCCAGCGTGACCAACCAATAACTTTCATACCACCTATATGTAAACGTCTCGACAATCGAAACTTATTCAGTTAACAAGCGACTTCAACATGTAAATATTACCTCCACAAGACAAGGTTCGTAAATATGATTCTACGACATACATTCATTAAGGATTAAATTGTACATCATGTTAATTATCCAAAGCTTACTCCATCGCAACATGTTAAAAATTTCCTCTATTTTAACCATGGTTTTCAACAAGTAATCTAAACAATTACCACCACTACTTAGTCATCAATAACAACCAACGAGCATAATCATCAAACGATAACTTTACTTTTAGCTACCCTATAGACAGGTTACAACAAAATTGTCACTACACAACATACTCCAACTATTAAATTAAATTTAATAGGTTAGACCAGCACGAAGTTCTTGCAATATCATCAAACTACAAAACCCATATCTTTCCACTTGGCCTCGACACTAGCATTTTAGGAACTCGACTGCATACTTCCAACTGTGCTAATATTTTGCAACAACATAAACAGCACCTCTAATCAACTTCCAAATTAAAGCCACTAGTCAATCTGATTAAATTTCTCAATTAATCCATTAGATTAGAGCATCTTTAAACAACCAGCAAAGTTTCTTTAACAATAACAGCAGTCTACATCATCTTAATGTTTCAACCATACATCAGGGTTTAAAACTTTAAACATTAATGAGGATCATAAGCACTTTGAAAGCAAGGCAACAGATTCTAAGCATGTACATCAACCCATTCAATCATTCTCGCTAAGAGTAAACTACAACACCAGTAGTCTATTTATTCTCAAGCTAGAGATATTAATCACATTGAATTGATTCAACTCAAAATTTAACTTAGCAACACATCAATCCATAAACCACATTGTTACCTACTACATAACATGCTAAACATCAATTCTTATTAGGGACAAACGATTTCAGTCAAAAGACTACTTACTTTGTTTGCAACATTTTAGTTTTAAAGCTCATCCCAAATTCATAAGGAAACTTGACTCTCAAAATTTCAATGAGACAAACCCAAACTTGGTCATGCAAAGGAATTCTCCAAAACACTTTTCAATCTCCAAGACTCCCACTGGAGGGAATCAACTGATCAAATAAACCTTTGCAAATAAAACCTTAGCACCAAATCCCAATCTTTCACGAAACAAGAAGGGTTTTTCAACGATGATTTCTTAAACCAGAAAAATAACGAAATCAAACACCACTTACTCCTACAAAGCCACAGAACTTCAGCCCTGACAGTCGGGTCTGGCATAACTCCGCAATAATTCCTTTAACCTCGGAGAAAGACAAACACACGGATAATTTGAATGCTTGTTCCCCATAAAGCAATCAACAAACATCAAAACTGGAAAGGCGCCCAAAAGAAGCGCAACACTAGTCTCCTCTTCTTCGTCTTCAACCAAGGAAGACAAAACCACACACCGCATACGGAACGATCCACGGAAAACCAATACCAAACACTTTTCTTTTGGTTTCCATCAACTAAAACCAAGAAAATCAACCAAGACCGACCACAGAACGATAAAGAACATCCGAAGGAACCCACCACCAAACTCTTCTATTTGACTCCCGTCAACTACCCGATCTACGACAGAAAGGGTAAGCACTCTTCTCCTACAGGGGTTAATAGTTCTTCGGTGATGGCGCTAACCGGCCACACCGTCACACTTCACCCTTACAATGAATAAAGAGAGGTGACCGAAACCCTTCGGCACCACAACCCCACTTTAACATAATAACATGAACAATTCCATTCAATTCTTTCATAAACATAGCAACATACATAAACAAATGTAGCATTCAACATCAAGGCTCAAATACAACATTTAAGCGTAAAGCAACGATTCCCATACCCTTTCCTACTGTGCATCCATGTGTGTCAAATTTTAAATTAGTTATAGCACTTTTGCAAGTTTTAATGTTGCTATCCTATAACAAAGTTTTAGTTAAGACCTAAGCCATGTTTCTAAGTTATTCCACATCACATTTTAGTTGTACCCTATAGCATGATACTAAAAATTCACATTCCAAGGACCTACAGCCCGCTCTGATACCAACTGTAACACCCGACATTTAATATGCCTGAATGCTACCAAACATAAGCTAAACAACATCTAAATACCACAATTAAACATAAATTCCAGCAAAGGCGCACATGCTAAAAACCGAGATTTCGGCAGCATCTCCTTTGTTTTAACATGAATTAACACAATATCAATATCATGGCAAGATATGTCATATCACATGACAAATAAAACATCAACATAAATGGATATATCATCAAATTACGCCAATAAAAGCATGCTCAACCACTTCATAAGCTATAACCAAGCAAATAAGGAATCACAAGCATGCTAAATTAAACCCTACATTAAGTTTATGGCACAACTCTTAATATCATGTCTCCAAGTGATTAATTATGGACTATGATGGTGGAGCTACGTGTAGAAGTGTAGCTAGACCCCTTTTTCCCGCATGCCGATCTCAAAGTACCTAAAAACAACATAAAACACAAGCGTGAGTTCGAAAACTCAGCAAGCATATTGTAATGGACAACAAGATCATTTACAAGACAATAATACCTTACATCACATATAACATCTCATACTTGAGCACATAACAACATCATCATCATTAAATATGTATTGCAATGCAATGCAATGCAATGTTATGCTCATATCTCCTTGGAAACTCATATCGGTATGGTTGAGTACACACCCGTCGGTGTGCACCCTCTCCCCCCTTCCATCCCGAAGATGGAGGGTGCCTACTCCTCGCTTCCATTCACCACGTGAATGGAATCACGATGTAGGTCTTACTCAATGGCGTTCCGGACTGGTCATAACTTTCTCACCGGCCTTTCCCAGATTAGTTAATGACTTTCTCACCGCCCTGGCCCCATCTCATGTCATGCATGCAACTATGCCAATTATCATATTTCACATGTACATAAACATATGGCATCTCATCATGACAAATATTACACATGGCATCGAATCATGATAAGTATAGACACATAGCATCATATCATGATAATCATACTCAATATATCATTGGAAAACAGCAAGCAAGCCAAGTGATCATAGCAAGTATTCAATCTTTCATCCAATATCAACAAGCAACCTACAATCCGCTATACATTACAACACACTTGCCTCAACCGCGGGCGACGGATTTGTGGGAAGTCGAGGGCACTCCCGGTGTCACACCACCTGCACATAGGCATCACACACTCACAATCATGCCCACAAAACAGTACGCAAAACCCCATCTAACCCGACATTGCCCACTACTCGCAAAACCTAAAAACAGAGGTTCTGTCCCGACGGGACAGCAGCCTTGCAAAAAGCATAACTTGAGTTCTGGGACTCCGAATCAATTAAACGAGTACATCCTCGCGTAGCTTAGGAAATTTCCCAACTTTCTCTAGGTATATGGAAAGACTGATTCGGACTCTAATGTCGTCTAATCTACAGATTACCGTGATCTGTTCCAATTACGTCACAGATTTTAACACGCTCGGTAAAACAGCCATAACTTTTAAACGGCTGGGCGGAATTTAACTTTCTTTATATACAAGGAAAGATAATTAAATTATCTACAACTTATTCAACATCCGTACAACAATATTCGGATTCTAAATTGGCAAAAACGCCAACCCTAGCTCGACTGCTCAATCTGCCCGAAAACAGAAACGTGGCAACATCTAGATCTAACCCAAATTACTCAAATCCAGCGCCTCCAATTGATCAAAAAACTTGATAAACTACCTAATAACAGTACCTAGCTCATCCCCGAGGATCCCCATAATCATACCTTTGCCCGACGCACGAAAACTCCAATCGATCTCCTCGCTCCTCGCTCCTCGCACCTCGCACCTCGCTCCTCGCTCCTCGCTCCTCGGATGGATCCATGAGGATGCAGGGGTGGGGAGGTCACCCTAGGGCAGCAACGGGGGTGGAGGAGAGGTGGTGTGCAATGGGGAGCAATGGGGGCGCCATGGGGGCAAGAGATGGGGCGGCTAGGAGGTGGAGGGAGGAGGAAGGGTGGCGGCTAGGGTTAGGGGCGCATGGGGCAGGGGTGGACGTCCCAAGGGCTGGTGGGGAGCCCTTTTACCAGCCCCCACACCCAAACCTAGTCGGTTACGGAGACCTACTCCATCCCACCAAAGCTCACCAAGGCCCAAACTCCCCTGGGAAGGCCCAAAACCCCGGAAACGGCCCGGAAAAGCTATTAACCTCCATATCCTATAGTTTTAACCTTAATTCCACATCTCATAATGTTATTAACCTTATCATGCAAGTTAAATAAGGTTACGACATTCCGTGGTGTCACATTCTTCAAAAGGCCCAAAACGCGAGTAAACCTCAAGCCGAAAGGTTTTATTCTCTGATTTCACATTCTATAATGTCACACCATACCGTAGTGTCACAGATGTACAGTGCAGACCGTTACAGTCGAGAATACATCGATGGCGTCTCTGCTTTTCTAAGATTCGCCGAGGAGGACAAGTTGCAAAAGAAAAAGGAATACATACATTGTCCATGTATTGATTGCAAGAATGAGAAGATGTTTTCAGATAAAGAGCATATCCACTTGCACTTGATTCGAAGGGGTTTTTTACCTGGCTATACATATTGGACAAGGCATGGTGAAGAAGAGATCATACATGAAGGAGGTAACGTCAACAACGACGGAGCTAGCAACATGGTAGATGACATCGGTTACAGATCCGATGAGGATAGGTTACTCGTCGATGATGAAAATAACTGCTCTGACGCTATGCGTGATGCAGAAGGGAACTACACTAGGCAGAGAGAGTTTAATCAATTCCAGCGTTTGATGGAGGACTCATACAAACCTTTGTTCCCAGGTTGCAAGGAGGAATACACAAAATTGCACACCGTGCTTTCACTACTAAAGTTGAAAGCAAGCAATGGTTGGTCCGATAAGAGTTTCACGGCATTATTACATCTCTTAGTGGACATGCTTCCAGAGGGAAACGTATTGCCTGAAACCACATATCTTGCAAAGAAGGTTGTATGTCCCTTGGGATTGGAAGTAGAAAGAATACATGCATGTCCAAATGACTGTATACTCTATCGCAAAGAGTATTCAGACATGCATGTATGTCCGGTATGCAAAACATCAAGATACAAGTGAAAGAGTGATGACAACAATGTCAGCGAGGTAAAGAAAGGACCTCCTGCTAAAGTGGTATGGTATTTGCCAGTAATCCCTCGGTTGAAGCGTTTATTTGGAAACAAAAAACACGCCAAATTGTTGCGATGGCACTCAGAAGAGCGTAAGAGGGATGGAAAGCTGAGACACGCTGCTGATTCTGCCCAGTGGAGAACCATCGATAGGCTCTTCAGGAACAACTTCGGAAATGAACCTAGGAATATAAGGTTTGGATTGAGTACAGATGGAATGAATCCTTTCGGTAATATGAGCAGCATTCATAGCACTTGGCCCGTGACTCTCTGTATCTACAACCTTCCTCCTTGGTTGTGTATGAAACGAAAGTACATTATGATGTCGCTGCTTATTCAAGGGCCGAGACAACCTGGCAACGATATTGATGTATACCTGCAACCATTGGTGGAAGATCTTCTGATACTGTGGAATGAAGGTGTGCAGGTATGGGATGAGTACAAACGGGAGTACTTCACTCTACATGCATTATTGTTTTGCACCATCAATGATTTTCCTGCCCTAGGTAACCTATCTGGTCGTACTATAAAAGGGGCCAAAGCATGTCCACAGTGCTTGGATGAAACAGAAAGTGTGTGGCTCAACAACTCAAGAAAAACTGTGTATATGCGTCACCGTAGGTTCCTTCGAAGGAATCACCCCTACCGCAATATGAAGAAACAATTTGACGGAACAAAGGAGAACGGTTTAGCTCCAAGGCCTCGTCGTGGGGAAGAAGTATATGATATGGTTAAGGATATTAATGTTGTACTTGGAAAAGGTAGTAATAATACTTCAAGATCCCGAACTGAGAAGACCACGTGGAAGAAGAGATCGGTATTTTGGGACTTGCCCTATTGGAAAGACTTAGAAGTTCGACACTGCATCGATGTCATGCACGTAGAGAAGAACGTATGTGACAGTTTGATTGGTCTTTTATTGAATATTCCTAGCAAAACTAAGGATGGACTCAAGTCACAAAAGGACCTAGAAGATATGAAAATCAGATCCGAGCTACATCCTCAAGACACCCGGTCAGGCCGACTTTATCTTCCCCCAGCTTGCTACACTCTATCCAAGAAAGAGAGAACAAAACTTTGCAAGTTCTTACATAGTGTGAAAGTTCCATCCGGTTATTCTGCAAACATAAAAAAACTGGTTTCAATGAAAGATTTGAAGTTAATTGGCATGAAGTCTCACGATTGTCATGTGATGATGACACAAATGCTTCCTATTGCAATTAGAGGTATTTTGCCTGACAAAGTCCGAGAGACAATAATGAGGTTATATTTCTTCTTTAACGCAATTTCACAGAAGGTTATCGATCCCGTTGGACTATGTGAACTGCAGGATGATGTGGTGAAGACTCTATGCCAACTAGAGATGTACTTTCCTCCATCATTTTTTGATATCATGGTCCATCTCATTGTTCATATTGTGAATGAGATAAAGATATGCGGCCCTGTATTCTTGCATCAGATGTACCCGTTCGAGAGGTACATGGCTGTTCTGAAGAAATATGTACGTAATCGATCTCGACCGGAGGGCTCCATTGTAGAAGGTTATGCAACCGAAGAGGTTATCGAGTTCTGCGTCGATTACATGGACAATGTCGATCCGGTTGGTGTGCCTGTATCTCGACATGAGGGTAGGCTAGCCGGAAAAGGGGTCATCGGAAAGAAATCAATAAATACTTACGATCATGTTTTGTTTGAGCAAGCACATTTCACAGTCTTGCAACAATCAGTTGAGGTGTCCTCGTTTATGGACTTGCACAAGGATGAGCTAAGAAGGGAAAACCAAGGATGGTCAGAGGTTTGGATAACAAAAGAGCACAACCGTTTGTTCAATCACTGGTTTAAGGAACACATGATCGAGAGAAACGAGTGTTACATTGAGGTGGTTGGCAAAGGGGCCATCAGGTACAATCGTGACATGGCAAGGATACGATATAAATGGGTATACATTTTACACTAGAGGTCAAGATAGCAAAAGCACTTACCAAAACAGTGGTGTTCGCATAGATGCTTATGACAGCACAGGCAGTACGAAAAGCAGCTTCTATGGGTTCATAGAGGAGATTTGGGAGCTCGACTATTGTATTTTCAAGATCCCAATGTTTCAGTGCCGTTGGATCCAACTCCTAAAGGGTGTGAAGGTGGACAAGTATGGCTTCACTATTGTGAACATTGAACATGTCGGATATACAAATGAACCATTCGTACTTGCAAAGCAAGTAGCACAAGTCTTTTACGTAATCGACCCGGCAGATAAGAAGCGTCATGTTATTCTTCACGGAAAAAGAAGAATCGTCGGAGTTGAGAATGTCATGGATGAGGACGAGTACAACCAGTTTGACGAGTTGCCACCGTTCGTAGATGGAAGCATCAGGCTAGATGAAGAAACCACTGAGGAAGAAGCTACATATCATCGCGATGATCATGAAGAAGGGCAAATTGTTAAATAAAATTAGCTAGCAGTAATGTCAATGTGATGTAAAAAAATATTATGTAGACTGTTAGTTATTATTCTCATGCATGTTGATTACATTTTTGGAATATTGTTATAATATCAAAAAACTAAGAATCCTATATTGTAAATAAATATGTAGCTATTATATATTTATGTGGACTTTTTGTCATTACTCTCATGTTGATTATATTTTTGGAATATTGTTATAATATAAAAAACTAACAATACTATATTGTAAATAAATATATACCTATTATATATTTATGTAGACTTTTTGTTATTATTCTCATGTTGATTACAATTTTATAATAACAACAAACTAAAAAACCGGCACAAATAAGACACTTTTCAGTGTCGGCTCAAGGTTAAAACCGACACAAATGTAAGCATGAGTGACGGTTGTTTAATGGAATCGACACTGAAAACCCACCGTATATATATCTCCCATACTCCTCGCCACTCGCCACTCTCCGCCCTAACCCTAACCCTAACCCCACCCACCGCCGTGCTCGATCCCACCCCGCCCGGTGCTCGTCTCCGCTGGACCCCGCCCGCCGCCGTGATCGTCTCCGCTGGACCCCGCCCGCCCGCCCGCTTGGGGTCCCCGCCGGTGGCGTCCCGTGCTCGCCGGTGCTCGTCTCCGCCGTGCTCGACTCCGCCCGCCGCTTCGCCCCGCCGGTGGCCCCTCGCCCGACGCCGCCGCCGTGCTCGATCCCACCCCGCCTGGTCCGCCCCGCGACGCAGAGGTCAGTACCTTCTCTTGTCTCCTCTTTCGTATGTTGGTTTGGGACCCCTGGGAATTTCAAATTGTTCAGAAAACTGTATAGGATAGTACATCTCCCTCATCTTGAACAATGGTATTGGCCACTGCCTGCGCCGATCCATACGCACTGCTATCACCAACAATTGAAAGACTTCACACTGGCCATCACCAACAATTCTAAGGGCTATGCGTAGAACATCAAGCTAGGTTCAGATAAATCATAGGTGAACTTTAGTGAAAGGCAAGAAAAGGACTTCGGTCAGTTGAGTGGCACAGAGCAAATTATGGGTGAACTTGCTGGTAGATCCATATATTTCCTGTTTTGCATCTTACCGAAATTCATGGCTCTTTGTCTGTGTAAAATAATAACAATAGGGGAATAGCCTGTACATTAAATGGACTAGGCTTTATAATTCAGATAGCTGAATGTTCTACAACTTAGGTTGTTGCTGCCTTGTTGGTAGGTTCGGAACTCCCATTAGATGGGATAGTTGCTTGAGTAACTTGTTCTCCCGTTTCAAGCTTTGTTTATAAAAACAAGTCAAAGGTCAATTGTTTGGTGTGTTGATTAAATTATGCATTTCGGACAAGGTCAGAGGGGGACAGTTCTTGTAGTCCAAGTCTGAACTCAAAAGGTGGATGATCTCGGCACTTTGGAATTTGTAAAATGATTAGAGCTATATAGTTATGCCATACGTGCATCTGTCATATCATTCTTTTGAGACCAATGTACCTATGTTGGTTTCGAATGAAGCTGGGGCCATTGCTTCGTTAGTCTAAAAAATATCATATCTTTGAAAAATAAAACTTTACATATCATAATTAGTCAACTGATTAAGTGATTTCTTGACTCAGTTAAATTCGAGTTGGCTAGCGAGTTGAGTAGCTTCATTTTTTCAATTTAATATAACCCCATTAATGTCATCAAAACCAAAATTTATGCTTACTATAAGCTATCCTAGTTGGTAGGAAATATAATCCAACGTGAGATAATAATAGGACAGCAGAGTGCCTCTCAAGTTACTGATGGAATGTACCTCTGCTTCCTGAGGGCAAGTGACCGTGTATATATGCAGATCTCTAGTTAAAAATATGACTGCACTTTTCCATCTGATTACTGGTGGATAAAATCCTATGGTACTTTCTAGGTCTTTAAATCTCAGCCTGTATCATTCATAAGATTGTATTAGAGCATTTTCTTTTCTATTGCGGATGTGGATTCATAAGAGTGTAATGTGTTATCACTAATTGCAAATATTTGAGCATGAATGATGGGCTAAGCAGTTTATAGCACAGTTGCCGGATTGAATACACGTTTCTAAGCCGTTACCTGTCTAGCATGATTCATACTCGTGCAATATTTCTGTACTGAAACATGATTATTCTTTGTTTCCACGAGAATCACTACACTCGAGAACATTGAGGGAACAGTTTGATACAATAGGATGGAGCCCCCCATGCCCGATCGATGGATACCTCCGACCTAATGGAGCTCAAATGCGAAACTCCGGTTCTTGAAATCGATCATAGGAGTGGATTGATACATTTGAGCTTTTTTATCCTGATAAATGCTTCTCCTTGTTCTTATCATTTGAGCTGCGACCAAATCAGCTTAACATCACCTTTTCTTGCACTAGGAGGATGCCTTTTTCTCTTTACCGGTTTTTCACCCTAGGATATATGATCAGAGGGATGGGTAACTACACCAATGACTCTAATTAAACAGCCCCTAGATAAAATAAACAGCCCCATGATTCTCTCGAGAATTTGATTCATATATCTCAGTTCTTTATTGCATTTCGAAAGGAATGAATGGTTCATATTGAGTATGACTAACTTATCCCTAATTATTATCTCTAAGTACTATATTCAATGCATGCATGTAGATCAAAGTGATATTGTTTATTGAATAGTAAACAAGGTAGAACAACATATGGAGGGGACCCCTGAGCCTAACCCGAGCAGGAGCCCGACTAGCTTCCTTAACTTCGACGAACTGGAAGCCGACGTCGTGGTTCCACCTACCACTGATGTCGAAGTAGCAAGGCGTCGTGGTCGAGGGCAAACCAAAAAACCTGCAGGCAGACATACCATCTCCGATGTTACAGATTCTGGGTCCCCTATTGCACCAAAAGAAGTAGCGGCTAAGTACAGGTCAACCTGCGGATATATTGCCAGGGATAAAGTTCCAATCACCTATCAGGATTGGCATAAAGTACCCCACGCCACCAAAGAGGACCTTTGGACAGAGCTAAAACAAAGCTTTGAATTCCCCGAAGAAGCTGAAGACCTCGTGCGCCAGGATGCATTGATGACCATGGGTACGTGTTGGAAGAACTTCAAGACCCGGTTGAATTGCACATATGTGAAGAAAAAATTGAGTCCCATCGGGAAATATCCGAAATTGGAACCATACTGGGATGAGTTCGTGGCGATGAAGTTACAAGAATCAGCAAAGAAGTCAAGTGAGGACCACGCGACAATCTCCAGAAAGAATATTCATCCCCACAGATTAAGCACAGGTGGATACGCGGGAAAAATCCCCCTATGGGAGAGGCAAGAAGCAGAGTCCATTCAGTCCACTAGCGTAAGTCCCTGTTTGGACTACTGCACCGAGTCAAGCACTATGTCTTTGGCAAGGGCAGCCAAGTCTAGTGGGGTATTATCATTCAAAAACTCGAAGACGGCGATCTCCAACAAAGTCCAAGACTTGTCGGTCCAGGCTACCCAAGGCACTTTCGTTTCAGATAGGGATAAGGATGAACTTACGGTGGCCTTAGGAACCAAAGAGCACCCTGGTCGGACACGAGGTGTTGGGGCTAAGGTACCTTGGAGCAAGGGATTCCCAGAACACGCCAGCTCTTATAGGAGTCGGAAGAGAGCCAAAGACTCGAAAATCGAAAATGAACGAGAAGCAATGAAGCAAGAGCTACTTCGAGATTTACATGACACCATACAAGAACAAGTGGAAAGACAAGTGGAAAGACAAGTGCAAGCAGCCCTAAGCAATGTAGGAATCGAGAACACTGTTGTCCCCGGCACCTCGCGCCATCGCAGCAGTTGTGCGTCGACACCACTAGTAGAAGATACATTATTAGCACATTATCCTGTGGACGACATACAATATCCAACACCTTGCCAGCTCAACATTCCTGTCATGAACATCTCTATTAAGGCTTCTACAGGGATGGCTTATCCGTGCCAAGAAGGGGGCGTTTTGCACAACTCCCCAATCGCGCCAGGATACACAAAGGTCGAGGTGGACACGGTACTTCCACAGTTCACCGACATGATGTTGGAAATGCCCGGACATGATGAAGTGACAACTTTAGGAAGTGCCATGCACACATTCATTCAGTGGCGCAAGCGTGACATTGTTCTCGACCTTCAATTGCCGCCATATCCTCCCGTAGATCTTCCGCAGTGGTCACCAGCAGCTCAGTGTCCTCCAATAGATCTTCCGCAGTCATCACCAGCAGCTCAGTGTCCTCCAATAGATCTTCCGTGATCATCACGGCTCGGTGTCCTCCAGTGTCACGAATATGATGTTATCCAGTACCGTCAATAATAAAAAGAGAAAGTACAGCAGGAAAGCTAAGTCGTCCAGCTTAGGGGACACCAGGTCTGAATATGATGTTATCCTGAGCCAATCTAAGGGCAAGGCGAAGTCTGCAGGACAAGATATTGTAGAAAGACTGAAATTCGAGATGGGGAAGCCTCTTGTGACCGAAAAAATGTTGAATACCCTAACAATGATGATGCAAAGATTGCACAAGTGGTACATGGAGCGGTCCAACCAGGACGTGCTGCCGAAGTCGATATGTGGAGTTTATAAAGAAGAGCATTTTCACCATGAGGGGGGTGGTTACCTCCTGGTTGAATTCGATAACTTGCACGACATGTACTACCAGGATGCCCTTGATGTGTCTCTTTTGAGATGCTGGATACTGTAAGTGTGAACTTCATAAATTATAGTTTGACATTACTGTAATACCGGTAATTGTAATGTCAAACTTCTTTATTATGTAGGTACGAGACTATTGAACTAAGAAAAAACAAATAAATTAGTGTGGGATTCCTCGACCCGGGATCAGTGTCCGAACCTGAAGTCCGAAGAACACCAAAGTATGTCGAGGATTATATCTATAAGGTTTTCATTAAACTTCAAGACAAGGACATGATACTGTTTCCCTACAACTTCAAGTAAGCGGTTCGCTAGCTAGTTAGATCACTCGATGTTGTTCCTTACTCTTATTGCGATCTTAGCACTAATTTTATATGTCATATTACCTGTGTATGTGTAACACCCCAAAATTTTGCTTTTCTTAAATTCATGTGTGATTTGGCACTTTGGTGAATTTTTGGAATTTTCTGGAATTTATTTGGATTTATTTGGAATTTATTTGAATTTATTCCATTTTGAAATAATTAAAGAATTTAATTTTGCAAATAAAATTTTGTTGGAAATATTTTATTTGAGTCCAAAATGATCCAAAATATTTTCCAGAATTTTTCCGAATTTTTCGAGTCTTTGCTATTTTTAATGAATTAAATGAATTACTGGGAATTATTTTAAATATTAAATCGCTGGAAAATCAAACCGAGTCGGTTACTGTTCATCCGACCGAGCCCGAGTCAGACTCGAGTTCGAGTCCGACCCGAGCCACGTGACTCGACCGAACCCACTCCTAAACCTAATCAATCCCAACCGTTGGATCAAGATCCAACGGCCGAGATCCGCCTGCACGGTTCGAGCCAGATCCGGCCGGATCCGATCACGCCGCGTGATCGTGGGCCGTTGATCGTGCCACGTGGACGGCTGAGCGTCATCGTCTCCGCCGAGTCCGAGCCGGACTCGCCGCCGCGCCGCCGCCGTAGAATTAGGTTTCCGTCTCGCACGAACGCCGAGGCTATTTAAAGCGTGAGACGCCCCCGAGGTTGCCTCGCCCTTGCGCACCCGCTTCCCGAGCCATCTCGCTCGAGCCGCCGCCGTTTGCCGTGCACGTGCTCGCCGGAGTTGTAGCCCTGCGGCGCAGCGGTTGAACGCCGATTCCGCCGCCGTCTGCCTCCCGCCGAAGGAGCCTGTGTCCGAACCACCGTGACGAGACGCACTCCGGAAGGATTCATCTCACGAGCAACCTCGAACGCCGTCGGGCTCGTCGTCGTTCGCCTCTCGGTGCCCAAGCCTCGCCGGCGCCATCGCCGGACTTCGCGAGCTCGGTGAACCGTCAGATCCAGATCGGACGGTTGAGGTGAGTTCACGTGTCCCCAACCCGATTAGATCTGGACCGTTGGATCAAGATCCAACGGTTCACAATTGCCACGTGCCGTAGTAGTGTTATTATAGGATTGGATCCGGACCGTCCGATCTAAATCGAACGCCCACGATCGACGAGTAGTTTCAACGCGTGTTAACCCTGGATCTAATCCGCGCCGCTGATTTTCAAACCAACGGCCGTGATTGCGCCACGTGTCGGGAAGTTGGACCGACGGTCGGCCGTCAGACGCTGCGTGGCAGGTACACCGACACGGGGCCCGCGTGTCGGCCGATCGCACCGTGACGTCATCCATGACGTCATCGGTGGACCCACTGTCGACTGCGTGGTGAGCCTCGCCGACGCCAAAGAATGACGTCATCCGAGTGGTCCCACATGTCAGTCTCACATGGAGCCGTGGACCGGGTCCACGGTAGACCCGAGCCGAGCGTGGACTACGTCCATGGACCGGCTGACGTCAGCCAACCAATCAGAGGCTGCCACGTGTCCATGCTGACGCAATAATTAATTTCAGAAAAAGAAAATGATTTATTAATTCGAAATATTGATTCAAATTTAGATTCAAACTTCAAACGCTTATAACTTTTGCGTTTCAACTCCGATTTGAGCGATTCAAATTTCTAAATTTGTATAAAATTGAGATCTACCTAAATATGAATTTTATTTAATTTTTGGACTAAAGTTTTTCTCTGCAAAATTATTTAAATGATTATTTAAACTTTAAATAATCATAACTTTTATGCTTTTAACTCCGAATTTGATTTATTCCAGCTTTCTAAAAATCCACAAAATTATGTTCTCTCTGTTTATGGATTTTATTTGGGTGTTTGGACACTTTTTGCCTATTGTTTATTTGTGTATTTGCTATTTGCACGCTTTACGAGTAGACGTTGAAGTGCCGGAAGGATTCGAAGGAGAAGTATTGACTCAGGATCCAACTCAAGACCAAGAGCAAGTACTTTTTGAAGGCAAGTTGTGCTTTGACCATGTTGATCCTATTTCGAAATCTATTTTGATTTAAACTATTGCATGCTAGTTCAGTTAGAAAAATACTTTGTTTAAACATGGGGGTTAGATAAGTACCAATTTGCTGTATGACACCTTGATTATTTAAGTATGTGCCATGACCCTTGTCACCCTAGTTGTGGTTTACTAGTTGGACATTATTAATTTGCCAACATGGGTTTTAGACCGTTGTAGTAAACTGCTTAGACCTGCTACGTGCTCATAACATGATTTTGGATAATCAAATGTTAATATTGACTTAAATGATATATTGAACCTGTTTTGGAAAAGTATCACGTGATGTTGATGGCACGTGGTGCATGGTAATCAACTGGGGTTTGATAAACAGTTTTCGACCGGGGTATGTGGCAAAGAGTAATCAGGTGGGCCAGTTGTGGCGTTGGGAATGATGATTTGGTTTTTCGGGTAGTCTTGCCCTGGTCACCCTAAGGACTTAACCTTGCAAGCCTTTGAACTGGGTCTAACGTGCAACCACATGTCTGTAATGGGACGGACCTAGTTGACTAAGTTGCTGATAACGTACCTGTGGGACCTCAGGAGGTCAACTACACCCTTTGTGTAAGTTGTACGGGGAGCGCATCGGGCCGAGGCTAGGTACCCATCTAACGGTTGATTGGCCTAGACTTCGCCTTAGCGAAGGGAAGGGTTAGTCTTGCCAATAACCGGGGAGGACCACTTGTATTGTTAGAGGTTTCCGAAAGACTTTGTTACGGGAACTCGCCTTTGTGGTGTTTGACTGTATCTTGTGGGTAAAGTGCATAACCTCTGCAGAGTATAGAATCTATTCGAATAGCCGTGTCCGCGGTATTGGACATCGCTCGGGAATTACAGTCAAGGGTTAGACTTTCTCAAAAATAATTTGGTTTGAAAGGTTGGGTTGGTTTGATAATGAAGATGATGGAAAAGTGGTTTAGGGTGGGGAAATGTTTATTAAACTTCTTGAAAAGTTATTTATGCTTTACTTATGTCTACTGCTTTCGAATCTACTTATATTATTTGTCAAATGCTGTTTACTGCAAATATACCTTGAGCTATTCCTTTGTACTAAGCCATGCATATAGTATATTAGCTTGCATTCTGTGCATGACTTGCTGAGTACCAAGTACTCACCCTTGCCTCAACACAACATCAGTTGAAGAGGAGACTACGCCAGCTTTGGAGGAGGAACTCCAAGAGGATCCGTCTACTTAGGAAGCGAGCCTGGGCCGCTTGCCTGGTATACTGGATGGCGCCACGAAGTTATTTGATTTTCCGCTGCTATTATTTTTCTCTGAATAAGTTTCGCCTTGCGAGGCATACATTTGTAACTTGACCATAAGGTCGAATAACCAGTTTGGTTATATAAATAAAGTACTTTGATAATATCGAATGGTATGATTGTGATATTTACCGATGTTAAGACTGTGTGCACTAGCGCGTTCCTGGACTAGTGCTGAATACACAGAGGGTCCGGATTTGCAAATTCGGGGTCCCGACAGTATGTAGATTCCATTGGATACTCTTTGCCATTACACTAGAGAAAAGCAAAATAGTTGTATTGGATCCCCTAAACAAAGATAAAGAACTTTACAAGGACATGACAGATATATTCCAAAATGCCTTCAAAAGATACTGTCAAAAGTCCACGAGATACCGCCCATACCAAAAGCACTTCTCAATACGTACTGATTTCCCGGTACGCACATATTACTCCTATATCCCAATTTGTAGTAAATGACTCATTTTGTGACATTGCAGTTTATTTATTTTGCAAAGGTAACAAACAAATGCAAGGCACAAATTTATGTGGGTATTTTGTCGCCAGCCATTACATGCGGGTACTCTTAGGTTCTACAATTGTAGACAATGATGTAGAGGTTTGTCATGCTAACAACACAAAATGGTTCGTGCCTAACGATTTATACTAAAGTTCTCATATTAATTCTTTTCTCCTTGTAGCGCCTCAAAATCCCTACGGAAAAACTAAAACAACCTCAAATCGAGCCATTCAGGGACAACTCGCTTGGTTCATCATGAGTCAAATCATCAACAAGAATGGCGAGTTTCATGATCCTGACAATAATGACCCACTCTTCTGTACTCATCTGGAACATAATGTGTCTCTATCCCACTCCGATTGATATATGTAAAATGATGTTCAATCATTGGAGTCTTCTGTACTAATGCAAAGTTCATGCACTCTTGGATCCGAAAGGAGTCTTGTGTTATTTCATACGCTGGTTATGTGTTATTTCATGCTTCTATATAGATCGATTTGCTAAATACGACAAATGCTTACTGTATGAGTATGTGTATGTGTGATCCTTCATGTTACTTTATGGATCATGTTTTGCCACTTCCGTTGATTTGGTGGGATCAGTTATGGTTTACTTGTTCAGAATCACTTTCAAAGTGATATGTTTTTAATTCTTTAAATTCAGTTTCAGCAGTAAGTATTGAACATTTGGAATATTTTTGTAATGGCATCTCTGAACACGTTTTGCTCTTCTAATGGGCATATGTAAATGCTTGGATACATACACATCACATTGGTATGACTAGGCAACACAAGCACATTATAATGGAAACAACACATTATAATGGGCAAAGTATCTATGACAACACATTCTAATGGGCGGGGCGCGATCTATAACAACACATTATAATGGAAACAAGGGAATGGCTAAATGGCACTTAAGTGTTTTTTTGTTTACGAGTAGTCGATTTTTTTGTCTATATAGTAATTAAATGGGAGTAGAGGATGCAAATTGATTCTATCAATTTGATCTAGATCGAAGACTTAAAATTTAAGCATTATTTAGCAAGAAAACATTTATGTTCTCTCTAGACAACCTCTAGAAATAAACGATCAAAATAATATTTGATTAAATGGGTTCTGGGGCTTTGGTAAGTTTGGTTTTCGAAAAGATGGTTCTAGCTACCCCTGTGTTACTCATTTCCTGGTGTTCTATCTGTTAATTATTTTCCTTTCTATTTTGAGATGGAGAGGTTCTGGTAAATGAGAGCTACTGAAAACAATAGAATCAATTTGATCTGACCTGAATGAAAACTAGCAATAGGGTGGCTCTATGAGATTAGTGCAATTCTGCAATGTTACCTTTTGTTTCCAATGCTTTATCTTTGGTTCTAGGTCTGGGTAGCCCAAAGGTACTCCTAATTCAATGTAGTACAAGCTGAGTTTTTATTTTGGAAATTTAATGAGAGTATGAGACTCACTCATTGATTCACTGTACAGTTCACTCTGTTATGCTGCAGTGACTCTTTTGTTAGTCTTAAACCTCCTAAGAGTGACATTTGAGCTTTGAAAGTTTTACTAGAATTTTGATTTCTGCAGTTCATCTCCTTATTAGTACAAGACCATATGAATGTGTATTACTACATGACCATAGGGCTTTACTTTTCTTGCTGTCTCTACATTTTGTACATTACTCATTAGCTGATGGTTTTGGTGTACACTGAGCAGGTCAAAAATTGTCTGGTGTTGCTGGGAGCCCAGCTTATGTGGCGCCTGAGGTTCTGTCAGGAAGCTATTATGAGAAAGTAGATATATGGGGTGCTGGGGTGCTACTCCTGTGGTCTATTATGAGAAAGTAGATATATGGGGTATGGGAGCGACTTGGATATCCAATTGGTGTTAATCTATACTTCTGTGATCTATTTTTTGTCGAGTTCTGCTATATCAATGTATTTTTTCGAGTTCTGCTATATCAATCCAGAGGGCATGGCTAGCAGTATTCCTGAGGCTAGCCAAAAATGCAGTTTTTCATTTTTCTGGTGGGGAATTATTTGTGTCGGTTCTTAGTACAAACCGACACTGATATGAATATTTGTGTCCGTTTGTGTTTCTAACCGACACTGATAGATGAATATTTCTGTCGGTTTGTGTTTCGAGCCGACACTGATATGTCCATATTTGTGTCAGTTTGTGTTTCGAGCCGACACTGATATGTGACTATTTGTGTCGGTTTGTGTGTAGAACCGACACGGATATTTAACTATCTGTGTCGGCTCGTGTTCAGAACCGACACTGATATGTAACTATTTGTGTCGGATGGTGAGTAGAACCGACACTGGTATCTTTATTTGTGTCGGTTTTTAAACCGACACTGATAATTCACGATTATTACTGTCGGTATGTCTGTGTCGGTTGGAAAACCGACACTAATGTCGGTTGCGAACTGACACAGATGACCATTTCTGTAGTAGTGTAAGAACTAAGGGTGTGTTTGGTTGTCATCATGGTGTCTGAATCGTATGAGTGGATGCAACTGTATTTGTTAGACACATGTTTGGTTTCCTATTCATCCTAGCCAGGTGGATACAATTGTACCCACTCATACAGCATCCACTCATAGATGATAGATCTTCGTCGCAAGTAGCAACTGATCACGTACAAAATCCAGTTCATTCAACATTACAGATCAGCGTTTGTACACGCAATACAGGACTAGTTCTTATTTATGTAATAGAACATGATACAACAATTGCAAGTGCGAGAGCATTGTTCTGCATGGAAGATGCGGAAGAAGCGAAGAACTAAGGGTGTGTTTGGTTGCCGTCATGGTGTCTGAATCGTATGAGTGGATGCAACTGTATTTGTTAGACACATGTTTGGTTTCCTATTCATCCTAGCTAGGTGGATGCAATTGTACCCACTCATACAGGATGGAGAAAACACAGAAATTGAACTTCTCTCTAATGCAGGCCCGTGAGATACACAAACAAGTAACCAAACAACTTAACTTGCATCTACTCAGTCAGACCAAGGCTAGCCTGGATGGCTCATAAGAAACAAGTTAGAATGTGCAGGTAACCAAACACACCTATACACGATGACAGAGTAGAAATCAAACAGGGCAACGTGGTGAAATGTATTTACATGGACAGCCACCGATCGATATGGACGGAAACATTAGCTGCAACGTGGTGAATTTCAACGACAGATGACAATCCAGCAAGGTTGGTTCACCATACGTACGCTGCACAATCAAAATGTACATAAGTCACCAACTTTGGATAAACATACCACCAGCAAGAGGTACTTAACCGTTAATTTCTCTTTCGTATATATCATAATTTTTTAATAACTTCATAGTCATGTTAACACTTTTTTAATAACTTCACATCATTAAGATTTTTTTTATAAAAGGCTTTCCCATTTTTATTAACAAAACTTAAGAGTCACGTCAATAAGATGGATCAAATTTCTATCGAAGTAACGAGTTCAATGAATTTTATTTTTTGCGACTAAGTTTACTATTGAGCACAACACTGATAATAAAGAAGGGTTTATGGAACAATAATCGAACTAGTCTATCATACATAGGACTGTACATCTTATCATCCCGTCACGAGTTCTGTGTTGATAGCTACTCTCAAAATAGCTGAGTTTGATATGTATGGTTAACACTTGACATGTTATTGCTATTTTTTAGAAGTAACTAATAAATGGTCAAATATCAAAGTATAACAAAAGGAAGCTTTCATCAATGAGGCCAAGTTTTACTTTAGTCTAACAGCAAGTGTTAACTGACTAACAGGCATCACATTGTGTAGGATGCAAAGTTTGCAACTATATTATAGTATATATATTCTAAAAAAAACTATATTATAGTATTCCATGAGCCCCCCAGATTTCATCAAGGGTAGAGTAATGGAAAGTAGGAAACCTTGGATGTTCGCGGGAAGAAGAAATAACTGACGCAAGAAACAAATTTATTGAGAAATAGGTCTAAAAAACTGACCAAGATACTGCTTCAAGGATAAAGATCCTTGTCATGTATAAGAAGGCACCATGCCGTTCGGCATCTCATTTAAAGGAGAAGCCTCTGAAAGATCCATATTATTGAAAGTACAATTCAGTTGATCATTTGAACTTGATTGGACTGCACAATAGTCCTGTTTCTTCGGCGCAGAAGAGGAGTGTAATGCGTCGACGTTAAGCAGCATCTGAATGTCAATCTCTTGTACTGGTCCCTCCGATGCAATAGAATTTTCTGTAGCCTCACTTTCGGCTAGCTCTGACGCAATAGAATCGTATGTAGGCTCACTTTCTGCTTCATCGACAGATTTTGACAGAAGAACTTTTGGCCTATTCGGATGTTCCTTAGCGGCATTTTCCCATGTTTCTCTTGTTTCTTTTGTGACCCTAGGATCAAGAGTGACCTCTTGAAGAAGTTTGAGACAATCAATTTTGATGTCTGAAAGGCCATCTAGATCTTTACAGAGTAGCTGAAGTGTGACGAGGAACGGCAAAGCTCCTTGTTCGATTGTAGGGAATGTCGGACATTGCAGCACCAAACAAAGGCGTATAAGCCTCGGGAATGACTGATCTTTTATAATGAACTTCCCAAGGTCATCAGCAATCAGTTTTAGATACTTCAAGTAGCTCAAATTACTCAAAGCTTCAAGACCAGCCGTTGTCAATTTAGTAGATGAAAGGCATAACTCCCTCAAACCCCGAAGTGCAACCACGAACTGAGGCAATGCAGGAAAATTGCCATGTAATTTCAGTGAGCTGAGGTAGCAGGGTCCTTCCAAGGAATTCAGGAAGCCATCAGGGCATTCGTCAAAATGAAGCGATAAAGAGCTGTTGGAAAGTTACCCACCTCTTGTTGGTAAGTTACCCACCTCTTGTTGGAAAGTTACCCACCTCTCTGGACACGATTTCGGTTGTGGTGCTGCCGAATGCACACCTTTTCCATTGTCTATTGCCTTGCTTAAATAGAGAATTACATGGAAATTAATTAAAGCTATTTAAGACCTCCAATTAGGCGCCATTCCTATATCTGGCTGCCCTTTCTATTCTTAGCTAAAACAGCAAAGGAAACTAAAGATAGGATTTTCCTATTCCTAAAATGAAGAGGCGCACAGGCTTATTCCTACAATCTCCTCCTAAGCCCTGTGCTCACTGTTTTACATGGATGAGGCCGATCCTTTTACGCATTTCATGAAACTTGGTCCTTCCAAGCGCTTTCGTTAGAATGTCGCTTAGTTGGTCTTCGCTTCTGATGAAATCCACATTGATCAGACCTTCCTCTGCAGTCTCCCGGACGAAGTGATATTTTACCCGAATGTGTTTACTCTGTCCATGGAGAACTGGATTCTTGATCAGAGCAATGGCAGACTTGTTGTCCACCCTCAGCATTGGCGCTTTTGTTGCTGTCCCCTGCATTTCAGACAGCACACGAGCAAGCCACAATGCTTGACTAGCAGCATTTGCAGCTGCTATATATTCTGCCTCGCAGCTAGATTTCGCCACCACCTTCTGCTTCATGGATTGCCAGGTGATCGGACTGCCACTGAGGAAGAACATCACGCCGGTTGTGCTTTTGCTTGCATCAACATCCCCGGCGAAATCACTATCACTGAAGCCAGTCAGATGAGGCTTCTCCTTCTCCTTCCTACTGAACCAGAGACCCCATTCTTGGGTCCCGGCCACATAGCGCAAGATGCGCTTCATAGCTGCGAGATGATCCTCTCGAGGATCTTCCAGAAACCGGCTCACATACCCAACCGCAAATGCCAAATCAGGGCGGGTATTGACCAGATACCTTAAGCTCCCGACGATACTCCTGTACGTCGTCGCATCAACAGTCGGCTCTGAGCTGAGTTTGCTCAGTTTCAGACGCGGTTCCATGGGCACTTGAGCAGGATTGCATCCTGCCATGCCACTCTTCTCCAGAATCTTGCCGGCGTAGGCGCCCTGGCACAGTGAGATCCCCCTCGCGCCCTGCTTCACCTCAATGCCGAGGTAGTAGTGAAGTAGGCCGAGGTCGCTCATCTTGAATGCAGCAGCCATCTGCTCCTTAAACCGCTTGATATCCCCAATGTTCGTACCGGTGATCACAAGGTCGTCTACATAGACCCCGATCACTAGCTGCTCGCCATCGTGCTGCCGGAGGTAGATGGCGTGTTCCGACGGGCTCTTTTTGAAACCAAAAGACAACAGAGTGTTGTCCAGCTTCGCGTTCCATGCGCGCGGTGCTTGATGCAGCCCGTACAAGGCCTTCCGTAGCTTGAGCACCTTGTGCTCCTTCCCGGTGACTATGAATCCAGTCGGCTGCTCGACATAGACCTCTTCTTCTAGGTCGCCGTTTAGGAATGCTGACTTGACATCCATGTGGTGCACCTCCCACCCTTCGTGCGCTGCGAGAGCGATGAGCAGGCGCACCGAGTCAAGCCTCGCCACCGGTGCGAACACTTCGTCGTAGTCGATGCCGCAGCCGCGCTGCATTCTTCACCACGAGGCGTGCCTTGTGCTTGGACACCGCCCCATGCTCGTCACGCTTCACCTTGAAGACCCATTTCAGGCCAATCGCGTGCCGTCCCGGTGGGAGATCCACCAGCGCCCACGTTTTGTTATCCTCGATGGATTCCATCTCTTCCACCATTGCCTTCCTCCAGCTGAGGTTGCGCTCCGCCTCCACGAATGACGCAGGTTCGTCGCAGCTCACAGCGTTGAGCTCCTCCGCGACCAGTACTCGCGGCGCAAGACCGGGCGGCGAGGCTGGGCCGATGATGTTGTCCATCCGCCGGTACCGGAGTGTCTCATCGTCGTCATGGTCGGCGTCCAGCAGCTCGTCGTCCCCGATTGGTGGAGAGGAGAATTCCACCTCGCCGTGCCCTGCTGGGGTGGTATCTCCGCCGGCATGAGGTGATGCGGGTGGCGTCAGCTCGCCTTCTTCTGCCGCAGCCACCGGAGCCTCCTCGGTGCCTTTGGCCGCCGGAGGTCCCTGGGTGGAGTCAGAGTACTCCACCGTGAATACGTCGTCGTTGCCAGTCGTCTCCACACCGGCGTCCTCCGAGCCGATCCCCACCGGGCCTCGTCGAACACCACGTCGCGTGTCACATGGACACGCTTCGTGACGGGGTCATACGCGCGGTACGCCTTGGAGCCGCGCTCGTAGCCGACGAAGATCATCTTCCGGCCACGATCCTCCAGCTTTTTCAAGTGTGGCGTCGTGTTCCTGACGTAGACGATGCAGCCAAACGTTCTCAGGTGGTGTACTGCCGGCTTCTTTCCATGCCATGCCTCAAACGGCGTCATGCCGTCTACGCTCTTCGTTGGGCAGCGGTTGAGGATGTACACCGCGATGGTCATGGCCTCGCCCCAGAACCATCCCGGTAGGCCTTTTGCCTTGAGCATGCTCCTTGCCGTCGCCACCACCGTGCCATTTCGGCGCTCCACGACGCCATTTTGCTGCGGGCTGTACGCAGCAGTGCGCTGGCGATGAACTCCATCTGCCGCGCAGTACTCGGCGAACTCCACTGAGTTGAATTCGCCTCCGCGGTCAGTGCGGAGCGCGCCGAGCTTTAGCTTGGACTCTCCCTCTGCGCGCGCTTGGATCTCCTTGATCGCCTCCGCCGCACGGTTTTTGGACGGGATCATGGTCACCCACATGAAACGGGTGAGATCATCGACGAGCAACAAGAAGTACTTGTTGCCGCTCGGAGTCGCCGGCGTGATCTGCCCACAGAGATCACCGTGCACCAGCTCCAGGCGACGCTTCGCCCTGTATTCCGCCTTCGCTGGGAACGAGGTGCGCCTCTGCTTCCCGGCCATGCACGCCTCGCACACCTCCGTGACTTGCCCGAGCTCTGGCAGTCCCCGAACTAGCTCCTCCCGAGCTAGCTTCCTGAGTGCCGCCATGTTAACATGGCCAAAACGCGCGTGCCAACGCCACGCCTCTTCGTCGCCGCGCCCGCGTATTGCCAAGCACTTCGGTTGCGCTATCTTGATGTGGAGCAGATACAGTCGATTCACCTCGCGCGTCACCTTGGTCAGCAGTCCCCCGCCGGGCTCCCGAATCCTCATTACGCCGGCGTTGATCTCGATCTTGAAGCGGACTTCGTCGAGCTGGCCTAGGCTGACGATGTTTGTTGTTAGCCGGGGAATGAAGTAGACCCCGGCAAATGACCGGAGTTCGCCATTCTTGCACTCGAAGATGACGGTGCCTTGCCCCTCGATCCGTGCCACCGAATCATCGCCGAAGCGCACGGTGCCTCGCACCTCCGGATCCAGCTTCGAGAATGCGGCCCTAGACCCGGACATATGATTAGTTGCCCCGGAGTCCAGGCTGCACGAAGACCTTCTCTTCGCGTATCTCGATCTGAGCCAGAGAGCCATCATCGTGTTGCGGCGGCGCCGGCGAGGGAAGGATGGTGGAGCAGCTTGCGAAACAGAGTGAGGCTTCCTCCTCTTCTTGGATCGCATGGGCCTGCTCCTTCTTGGGCTTCGACCGGCAATCCCGAGCCCAATGGCCCGTCTTGCCGCATCGACGGCACTCGTCACCACCGCGCCCACGGCCGCGCCCACGTCTGCCGCCTCCACCGCCACGACGTGCCGAGCCGCTGCTTGCGCCTCCGGCCGAGTCGCTGCTTGTGCCTCCGCCGTACTCCGCCTCCCGTCTTTTCCGCCGCGCGTCCCACTCCTCCTCCGTGAGGTACAGTTTGCCTTCTTGCTTCAACGGCGCCGGCGCTTCATCGAATGTCTCCTCCGCCTCCTTGAGACGGCCGGTTAGTTCGGCCACCGTCATCGTCGACACGTCCAACAGCGTCCTGATGGCGAGAGCAATCTGCCGAAAGCTAGGGGGCAGGCTGCGAAGCATCTTTGCGACGATGTCCGCGTCCTTCACCTCTTCGCCTAGCGTGGTGAGGTGCGCCGCCATCCCTTCGAGGCGGAGCCCAAAATCCTCGACGGTTTCACCGTTATTGAAAACGGCGAGATCAAATTTCCGGCGCAGCTGTTGCGCCGTTGCCTTCCTCACGCGGTCGTCCCCGACTCTCATGGTCGCGATCGCGTCCCAGGCCTCCTTTGCTGTCCCCTTCTTGGCGAGAGTCGGTATCATCTCCGGTGGCACCGCGCCACACAAGACGTCAAGCGCCATCGCTTCTTCTTGTGCGTTGGAGCCGCCGTCCTCGATGACGCTCCATAATGCCCGCGCCCTGAGCTTCACCTTCATCAGAAGCGCCCAATCCGAGTAATTGGTCTTGGTGAGGGAGGGATAGCTAGTCCCGCTTCCCACCTCACGAATCACCCTCTGGATCACTCCGGAAGTGTCATCCTTGGCGCCGGCTCTTGCTGTCATCGCCCAAGTTCGAAAACTAGTGCTCTGATACCAGTTGTTGGAAAGTTACCCACCTCTTGTTGGTAAGTTACCCACCTCTTGTTGGTAAGTTACCCACCTCTTGTTGGAAAGTTACCCACCTCTCTGGACACGATTTCGGTTGTGGTGCTGCCGAATGCACACCTTTTCCATTGTCTATTGCCTTGCTTAAATAGAGAATTACATGGAAATTAATTAAAGCTATTTAAGACCTCCAATTAGGCGCCATTCCTATATCTGGCTGCCCTTTCTATTCTTAGCTAAAACAGCAAAGGAAACTAAAGATAGGATTTTCCTATTCCTAAAATGAAGAGGCGCACAGGCTTATTCCTACAAGAGCGAGTACCAATATGTGCAACTGTTGAATGGCCTTCTTAAGATCAGTCCACTCAGTGCTACCTGCAGAGGACACACACCAAATTTTCACCTTCCTTAACTTATTCAGATAACCCATAAAAAGATGCAGAAACCCTTCACTCCCGTCAGTAGCAAATCCTGCTAGCGTTTGTAAGTTACTTTTTCCTTTTGAAAGAAACTCATGTACTTCACTTTTTGGCTTGACTTTATCCCGAAGCTTAAACTTTCCAAACAGATGAATTAAAAAGGGCAACTGGAAGACTTCTACCGGCAGTATCTCTACCTTTGTTCTCCTTACATCAAGTGCCTCCAAATCTTTCAGTTTCGCAATTTCCCTTGGAAGTTTGGTAATATTTCCTCCAATGCTCAGATATTTCAGAAGTAGGAGGTTGCATATGTCTTTGAGATGATCATCTGTCAACTCATCACATTTTTCAAGATCCAAAACTCGCAGCAGTTGATACTTGCTGAAGTCTAATACCGCTTCACTAGCCTTCCCGAAGATTATCAGAGAACGGATAAGTGATAAATCAATACTGTTGAAACTATCACCATCTGTAGTAGTGCTATGATGGAGAGAAAGTCGGCGAACATATTTGGGTTCTATCTTCTCATCACAAAATAATGTGACAAAGTTCTGAGAGATAGCCATGTGCAAAATAAACTCGCGCATCATACCGTAAGTTTGGCAAGTTTTGACATTGTCATTGTTACTTACATTGATTGGTTCAATAATGTTCCTGTCCATGAGCACATCGAAAGCAGCTACCGGATCCAGGGTACTAGGTGAAGGTAATGATTGTACAAATCCTTCAGCCAACCATCGCCTCAAAAGACTTTTCCTCCTAATGGGATGATCACTTGGGAACATGCCAAAATATAGTAAGCAGGCTTTGAGGGCATGACCAGGCAAATTTGTGTAGTTACGGATCAGCACCCGTCGCATTTTTTCGAAGGTCTTGTTGTTCTCAAGATGGTAAGGTAGTTGGTTGCAGACATCTTCACAGATAGGTCCCACCGGCCAGCCCTTTGTTTGCAAGAATTCACCTATGGTAACCAGAGCTAGTGGCTGACCGTCACATTTCTTCAGAATTTCTGCTGAATTGAGCTGCTTGTAACATGAATATTTGTCCGGACAAGCTTTCTTGGAGAACAATTGTTTCGAGCAATTCTTCTCAAGTCTGCTCATTTTGTGCACATAGCCGTTAGCAGAGCTGCAAGCATTAGCTAGTGACTGAATAGTCGTTGTCACCACTACTCTGCTACTAACATCCTTACCTGCTGGGAGGGCTGATTTGATTGCTTTCCACTGGTCTTCTGTTCGAATGTCATCGATTATAATGAAATATCTGAAAGGCAATAAAAGAAAGAACAGTTAATAGAGATCCATTCTAAAGTCATTGTAATCAACGAGTCGAGCAAACATTGCCTTTTTCTCACAGCACTGCAATTTTCCATAGCGGCGGTATATATAACAAGGGGAAAATTAGTTTTGTTCCTCCAATCACGAGAAATGGTCCATATCAAATTCTGTTTCTTTGTATATTTTTTTCTATTCTAGTTACCGACTTTATACAACTAAATAAGGGAGACTTGCTTAAAAAGTTGATGTAAAATACATGGCCAAACTGAATGAGCCAATCAAGCAGAAAGTTCCCCTTACCTCTTCTTCTCCAACTGCTGTTTGAGTTGTACGCAAACCTCGCCAACATCGGGGGTTCCCTAGCAAGAACGGGCATCGGAGCCGAGTTTCCGGAGCATGTTCACAAGACCTCCCATGGTGCCTCGCGGCGCGCCTGCACCCAAGCATGCTTCTCGAACCTGTTGCTGCCGGTTTCTTGATTGTACACATTCGCGGCAAGGGAAGTCTTCCCCACGCCGCAAAACCCGACGATGGAGATCACCTTCAGTTGCTTCGGCTGCCCGTCGCTAGGGCTGGAAAAAAAGCTCGTTGAGCTGGCTCGGTGGCTCGTTTCAAAATTGCTCTGATTACATTTATTTTTCTTTTAAAATAAAAATTAGTTGATTTGGAACTGAGTCAACCGGCTTTCGGCTCGTTAGGCTCGGCTCGTTAAGCTCGGTTCGAAGTTGGGTCTCAAACAATACAGGAGACTATAATAAATAAGAATAAATCAGTGTCGAAGAAAGCTCGAAAAAAAATTCAACTAGCTCGTTATCCACCCCTACCCGTCGCCCGGCTCCGCCAGCTGCTGCAGGAGCTCCGCCCGGGGCGCGTCGAAGCCCACGAGGTCCGCGTCAAGGATGCGCGGGTCGGATGCAAAGGACGACGATTCGTCCACCTGCGTAACAGAGGAGAGCTGGCCGGGCACCGGGTATCTCTGCTTCCGCTGGTTTGCTTCCTCCGCTGACTTCTTCAGTCGCTGCATCTTGTGGGCTAACTGCAGATTGGTGTGCAGCGTCTTAGGAGATCGAACAGTTCGACGGAGCAACGATGATTGCTGCATCGATGCCGCGCGATACATGATGGTGTCGATGCAATCCTCTATTTCATGAGCCAATTCGCGCAGTTCTTCGATCGATAGCCGCGATACGGCTCCGTGATCCTCGCTCTGCGAGGATAACTCATCATCGATGGTACCGACGATCATGGGGAGCTCCTTCACGAGGAACTTGATGTCGCCCTTGACACCCTTGTGCAGCCTGTATTTCTCGTCGAGCAGAGAGAAGAGCTTCAGCAAGATGACTTTCATGAATCCGCTCAGAAGGGTGGCCTCCATCTCCGTCCCCTAGCTAGCTATGATCCACTGATCAATTCATCACCATCTATCTACACAGTCCTCACTCTGCACGGGGGGTTGACCGAGAAGGGGATATCAGCTAGTTGGTATAGAGAAGAGCATCAAGGATCATCTAACAGTGTTTAAGTCTAAATATATAGGACCATCGGTACCTATAGCTAAATTCTCAATTAATTGAGATCCTTTTTACAGTTAGACACATGCATGCTTATTTTTTTAAAAGTAGCTCCCTTCAATTTAAAATTGCAAAAATATCTCCTGTCCCACCGCAGCATGCTGAATGCACCCGGATGGCGGTAGTAGACAGAGCATGGGCATGAACCAATGGGCCATAGCCATGCAAGCTAATTGCAACACACACAATGTTCAAGAGGAAGCCTGCTGCAAACTTATTAAGGAGAAATGTGAGGTGACTCTAGTGTCAGATCCAGAGAGGTAGAGGCAAGCATCATATCATGATTTTTTGGGCCGATCCGAAGCACAGTGGGCATGGCTCTACCCAAAGCCCGGTCCAAGATTTAAGTAGCTGGCAAGGCGATTGCACGTAGCTCAGTCCGTGCTGGGTCCGGGAACTAGGCACAATAGGCGGTATGGCCCAGCACATCCGTTTGGGCCAGGTCCGTACCAGCACGGCACGGCGACAACACGAAGCAAGCTGCGGCACGGCGGCAGGGCAAGCCAGCCGTGGCAGCGAGGTGGGGGAGAGTAGCGCGGCCGTGTGGGGGGTTACCTGTGCAGTCGAAGAGTGGTTGGCTGCGTCGTCGTTGAGCCATCGCAGAGCGCGCCTCCGCGTCGCCAACCTCCATGGACGCCTCCGCACTGCCGGCCTCCTCGGCACGCCCTCGCACTGTCGTCCTCCATGGACGCTTTCGCACCGTCGGCCTCCACGGATGCCTCCGTGCCACCGGCCTCCTCGGCACAGCCCTGCGCCGCTGACCGGCCTCCATGGACGCCTTTGCATTGCCAGCCTCCTAGGCACACCCCTGCGCCATTGGCCGGCCTCCATGATGCCTTCGCGCCGCCGGCCTCCAAGGGCGCCTCCGCGCCTCGATGAGAGCAGCCTTGCTCTGCGCAGACGCTGCGCCATCGTGGCCAGCACGAAGCCACCGGCCTCCAAGACACGCCTTCGGCCGTGCACCCTACCCAAGCCAGCCAGCTCATTTGCACGCTTGTGATTTAATGAATCGAAGAGGCGAAGAGGCAACAATTAAATTAGGCGAATTTGAATTAGATCTCAAAAGTGAATTTAATTCCATTTTAGGTTACAGTGAGATTTCTTGTTTTCTCTTTAATTCTATTACACTTTAATATGTAATATGGAGAACTTAACAATATTCAAGTGGTGCTCCTCCGGTACTTCACTTTAATAATATGGAGAAATTAACAATATTGCACTTTAGTATATAATATAGTTGTATACTTGTACACTCGTATTTATTCGTAGATTTTCAATATTGAGTTGATACTAGTATATCGTCTCATCGAGTTGACAATGATCCTTTTAGGTTTTGAGCTCACCCTTTGTTTCGATTCTAGCTTTGACACTTGTCGGGACCCGAATCTGCAAATCCGGACCCTCTGTGTATTCAGCACTAGTCCAGGAACGCACTAGTGCACACAGTCTCAACATTGGTAAATATCACAATCATACTCAACCAAATAATAAGGTAATTTAATTAGTTAACCAAGCTGGTTGCTCGACCTTAAGGTCAAGTTACAAATATACGCCACGCAGGGCGAAACTTATTAAAAGAGAAATAACAGCAGCGAAAAATAAGATAACTTCGTGGCGCCATCCAGTATACCACAGGCAATTGACTGGGCTCGCTCCCTAGATAGACGGTTCCTCTTGGAGTTCCTCCTCCAAAGCTGGTGTAGACTCTTCTTCAACTGATGTGTATTGTGGCAAGGGTGAGTACTTGGCACTCAGCAAGTCATGCACATAATGCAACTAATATACTACATGCAAGGCTTAGTACAAAGGAATAGCTCAGGGTATAATTGCAGTAAAACAGCATTTGACAAGTAACATAAGTAGATTCGCAAGCAGTAGAAACAAGTTTAAGATCAATAACTTTTCCAGGAGTTAAATAAACATCTTTCCCATTCCTAATCCACATTTTCATCAACGTCATTATTAAACCAAATCAAACCCTTCAAGTCCAAGTTGTTTTCCAGAAAGTCTAACCCTTGATTGTAATTCCCGAGCGATGTCCAATGCCGCAGACACGGCTATTCGAATAGATTTTACACTCTGCAGAGGTTATGCACTTTACCCACAAGATACAGCCAAACACCACAAAGGCGAGTGTCCGTAACAAAGTCTTTCGGAAGCTTCTAACAGCACAAGTGGTCCTCCCCGGTGATTGCACACTAACCCTTCCCTTAGCGAAGGAGAAGTTTAGGCCAATCCACCGTTAGATGGGTACCTGGCCGCTGCCCCGGTACGCTCCCCCGTACAACTATACAAAAGGTATAGTGGACACCCCGAGGTCCCACAGGTACGTTATTAGCAACTTAATCAACTAGGTCCGTCCCATTACATACATGTGGTTGCACGTTTGACTCAGTTCAAAGGCTTGCAAGGTTAAGTCCTTAGGGTGACCAGGGCAAGACTACCCGAAGAACCAAATCAACGCTCCCAGTGCCACAACTGGCCCAACCGATCATTCTTACCACATGCCCCGGTTGAAAACTATTTATCAAACCCCCAGTTGTTTACCACGCACTACGTGCCATCAATATCATCATCAATAACACATGACACTTCTCAAAACAGGTTCCATATCTCATTAAGTCAGAATTGTCATGTAATTGTCAAAAACATGTTACGTGGCAAGGCTAAGCATACTACATCGGTCTAATTACCCATATTAGCAATTTAATGATGTCCAACTAATAATCCTCAACTAGGGTGACAAGGGTCATGGCACATATTTAATTAACCAAGGTGTCATACAGCAATTTGGCATTTATCTAATTTCCCATAATTAAATAAAGCATTTTCTAATCTAAATTAGCATGCAATAATTAAAATCAAATTAATTTCAAAAATGAGATCAACATGGTCAAAGCATAACTTGCCTTCAAAGAGTACTTGTTCTTGGTCTTGAACTGGCTCCTGGGTCAACACTTCACCTTCGAAGCCTTCGGGCACTTCAATGTCTACTCGTAAAGCGTGCAAATAGCAATAAATAAATAAACAGTAGACAAAAAGTGTCCAAACATCCAAATGTAGTCCATAAACAGAGAGAGCATAATTTTCTGAATTTTTAGGAATTTGAATCGGCAAAAACGGAGTTAAAACGCAAAAGTTATAAGCATTTGAATTTTAAATAATCAATTAAATAATATTTACAGAGAAAAACTTTGGTCCAAAAATTAAAGAAAATTCACCATTGGGTAGATCTCAATTTTATGAAAATTTAGAAATTTTAATCACTCAAATCGGAGTTAAATTGCAAAAGTTATAAGCGTTTGAAGTTTCAAAATTCAATTAAATCAATAATCCGAATTAATCCATTTATTTTTATACTGAAAAACCGAATAATGACGTCAGCATGACATCAGCGTGGATTTTGATTGTCCACCGAATTATTTTTCTATTGAAAAATCGATTTATTGCGTCAGCCGGTCCATGGACGTGGTCCACGGTTCGGTTTGGGTCCACCGTGGACCCGGTACACGAGTACATGTCTCACTGACATGTGGGCCCCACCGGATGACGTCAGCGGTGACGTCATCACGCTCGGCTGAGGACGGCTGACAGCTGGGCCCCACCGTGACGTCATCATGACGTCACGGCTGACGTCATCGAGCCGTTGGAACGGCCGCTGACACGCGGCCTCACCCGCGCCGGTCACGCTTCCGGCCATGTGGCTCGATCCGGACCGTTGATTTGAAAATCAACGGTCCAGATTGGATCTAGGCCGCGCACGTTGCGGGCAACGTGGCCGATCTAGGCCGTTCGATTTGGATCGGACGGTCGGGATTGGATCGGGTTTCACCGCGTCTCCTTTTGTGGTCATTATATGTCCGAGGAACTCCACCTTGTCCTTCCAAATGTCGCACTTGCTGAACTTAGCGAAGAGTTGCTGTTCCCTCAGCTTTTCCAAAACTCACCTCAAGTGCTCTGCATGTTCATCCTTTGTCTTGGAGTAGACTAGGATATCATCTATGAACACAACAACAAACTTGTCCAAATATTCCATGAACACCTTATTCATCATATTCATGAAATATGCTAGCGCATTCGTCAGACCGAAGGACATAATTGTAAACTCGTAATGTCCGTATCTGGACGAAAACGCGGTCTTCGGAATATCTTCTGATCGGATCTTCAACTGGTGGTATCCCGATCTCAGATCAATCTTGGAGAAAACTCCGGCTCCTCTCAGCTGGTCAAACAGATCATCGATCCTGGGTAGCGGGTACTTATTCTTCACGGTGACCTCATTGAGTGCACGGTAGTCAATGCACATCCTAAAACTCCCGTCCTTCTTCTTTACGAACAGAACTGGCGCTCCCCACGGCAACGAACTCGGTCTGATGAATCCTTTCTCCATCAGCTCTTCAAGTTGCTTCTTCATCTCTACCAATTCTTCGGTGGATATTCGATAAGGTCTCTTTGCTATCGGCGCTGTACCAGGTACAAGCTCTATCACAAACTCTATGTCCTCGTGCGGCATACCGTAGATCTTCAGGAAAACATCCGGGTACTCATTCACTCTCGAGACACCTTCTATGCTGATCGCTTTGCGCTGTTAACCATCAATCGCCCATCTCTAACGGCGGTAGCTTGAAATTCCACTTTCCTTCCACACGGGCTCTCAATCGATATAATCCTTCGCCCACAATCCAAAGATGCCTTTGTGCTTGGACAACCAATCCAATCCCAAAATAACATCTAAGGTCTGGGTTTCCAGTATAATAAGGTTCGCTAGGAATTCTACCCCATCTATTAATATTCTCACCCCAGAACATCCTACTTTAGTTCGGAGTTCGGAACCAGGGTTTGAACTAAAAGCATGCATTTAAGTCTTGCAATCTCCAAATCATTTTTAGCAGCAAAGCCTTGAGAAACAAACGAATGCGAAGCTCCAGAGTCAAACAAAACTGTTGCAGGTACTGAGTTGACAAGTAACTTACCCAGCACGACGTCCGTGGCATTCTGGAGTGCCTCTGCGGTGACATGGTTGACTCGACCTCTCACCACGGTTTGGGGCGTGGCTCCTGCTGTGCTGTTCCGCGGTTTGCTCCGGGTGCAGGTGTCCTGGCTGGTGTGGATCCCAGATTGAAGCGGACCGGGGTCACTCCTGCTGTCTTCTTAGAGCAACTGTTGGAGAAGTGCCATGGCTTGTTGCATGTGTAGTAGCGTCTCACTGTCCCCTGTTGACTGCCTGAAGCGGCGTTTCTGTCTAGAGCTGTGGTCTGATAATTCTGATTGACAGGTCTCGTTGCTGGTGATAGTGTCCTTGTTGCATTCTACGGTTGGAATCTGAAAAACTGATTTGGCGCAACCCTCAAGCGTTGCTGCGCTCCCTGACGCGAACCCTGTTGTTGCATCCTTCGCTTCCGGTTCTCATCTAGTTCCTTGCGCTTATCTTCAAGAATGAGCGCCTTGTTCACAAGCTCCTGGAAATCTGGAAAGGTGTGGGTGATCAGTCCCACCTGCAGTCCTGAGTTAAGTTCCTTCATAAAGCGAGACTGTCTGGCCTTATCTGTTGCCACGTCTTCAGGTGCGTAACGTGCAAGCTGTGTGAACTTATTCAGATATTCTGACACCGGTTGGTTACCTTGCTTCAGTGCCCTGAATTCTTCCTTCTTTAAGTCCATTATTCCTTCAGGCACATGATACTGACAGAATGCAGCTATAAACTCCTCCCAAGTGATGTCCTGAGGGTTCTCCCGCGTGGCGCAGAAGTTCTCCCACCATTCTGCGGCGGTCCCTTCCAACTGATGAGAAGCGTAGAGTACCTTCTCATTTCCCATGCATTGGGCAATGTGTAGCTTCCTCTCGATTGACCTTAGCCAATCATCGGCCTCCAACGGAATGGCATTCCCAGAGAAAGTGGGTGGATGAGTCCTCATGAACTCTGACAGTCTTGAATTCTGGCGTTGTCCCTGATTGATTTGATTATTCTGATTAGCAGTGGCGTGGGCAGTAATCTGTTGCATCTGCTGCATCATTGCATGCATCAATCGGGTCTCAGGCGGCAAGAAAAGCCCCAAAATTCTGCATGTCAATCAAGCGGTGCTAGGTAGTGCGGGTGCTCCATCATTGGGGTTCCCAGCTGGGCGAGAACCACTTCCATTGCCTCCAAGGTTTCCGCGGGTGTTCACCATCTGTCGATTGCTCCAAGGTTTCAGAGATGAGAGGGAACAATAATAGACAAGAGGGTAGGGAAACTTATGCGGGGAAAGTGTAACTCAAAATCCAACTTTATTATTTATTAATAATAACTTGGTATGGTTGCTCACAATGCCTAAGGCCTTGCAACACATACTGCACACTCAATATGCAATGAAAAACCAAATCAACTCTTACTTGAGTCTAACGCCTAAAGGGGTGACTCTTATTCTATAACGCGACTCGACGAAGGAGTGTCAACCTCAACGCCTACTCTCACTCGTCGAGAAAACCTCCACTGCCTCCTCGGGGCGGGTGCGGCGGCATAGGCGCGAAACAATCGCCATGCCCTGCAACTGCAGCTGTAGTTGACGACGCGTCCTCCTCCTCTGGCTCAAGATCTGGCTGTTGCAGTGGCTGCGGCGCGGGTGCAGGTGGCGCCTCTTCTGGGTCCTCCTCTGGCTCTCGGGCGTCCAACTCCAACACTGGATCGGGACCCTGTCCGTACAGTGCAGTCTTCAGCTCTGCAATCCTTTTCGCAGCATAGGCGACGTACTCACGGGCATTCTCTAAGTGCTTTTTCTCCTCCTCAACCTGCTCGCGAGCCTTCTTCAACTCCTGAACTGTGTCATCGATAAGCTCCTCCTGAGCGGCGATGAATCTGGCTAAGTGAGTGACGGTAGCATCCTCATCTTCTATCGGCTTTCGCTAAGCCCTGCTATCTCGGCGTGGGTGGTGACGGAATACTGTGCCTTCCAGCTCCCTGGAGTAGGTGCTAGTGATCTGCTGCATCGCTCGACGCGACACCTCCTGGATTCCCATCTCAAATGTAGACCTCCTGGCGGTGAAGTGGAATGGGCCGCTGAACTTCGTCTTCTCTCGGGCATACACCGTGATCCTGACGTCCCATCCTGTGACCAGTCCTGCCTGCACGAGTGTAGTCCCTCGGTAGAGCAGTCTCTCAAAACCTCCAAGAAACTGAAGCATATGCCACAACTCGGCAGCGTAACCTCCCTCACGATCAGTGTAGTTGTTCTTCATCATCATCTGCCAAAAGACACTCGTGTAAGAACGCAACATTTTTAAAATCAATGTGGAAGACAAAAAGAACTCAGCAAGGGGTATGAATAAGAAAGAAAGGGGTAAGTCGAGAATTCATTCATTGTCTTGACAAATTTTATCTTTAGAAAGTAGGTTTTATTCTCACTACGACCAATCTAACTATGGGTGAGCCTACAGTCAGTATGGCTCTGATACCACCTCTGTCGGGACCCGAATCTGCAAATCCGGACCCTCTGTGTATTCAGCACTAGTCCAGGAACGCGCTAGTGCACACAGTCTCAACATTGGTAAATATCACAATCATACTCAACGAAATAATAAGGTACTTTAATTAGTTAACCAAGCTGGTTGCTCGACCTTAAGGTCAAGTTACAAATATACTCCACGCAGGGCGAAACTTATTAAAAGAGAAATAACAGCAGCGGAAAATAAGATAACTTCGTGGCGCCATCCAGTATACCACAGGCAACTGATTGGGCTCGCTCCCTAGATAGACGGTTCCTCTTGGAGTTCCACCTCCAAAGCTGGTGTAGACTCTTCTTCAACTGATGTGTATTGTGGCAAGGGTGAGTACTTGGTACTCAGCAAGTCATGCATAGAATGCAACTAATATACTACATGCAAGGCTTAGTACAAAGGAATAGCTCAGGGTATAATTGCAAAGAAACAAAGATTTGACAAGTAACATAAGTAGATTCGAAAGCAGTAGAAACAAGTTTAAGATCAATAACTTTTCCAGGAGTTAAATAAACATCTTTCCCATTCCTAATCCACATTTTCATCAACGTCATTATTAAACCAAACCAAACCCTTCAAGTCCAAGTTGTTTTCCAGAAAGTCTAACCCTTGGCTGTAATTCCTGAGCGATGTCCAATCCTGTGGACATGGCTATTCGAATAGATTTTACACTCTGCAGAGGTTATGCACTTTACCCACAAGAGACAACCAAACACAACAAAGGCGAGTGTCCGTAACAAAGTCTTTCGGAAGCTTCTAACAGCACAAGTGGTCCTCCCCAGTGATTGCACACTAACCCTTCCCTTAGCGAAGGCGAAGTTTAGGCAAATCCACCATTAGATGGGTACTTGGCCGCAGCCCCGGTACGCTCCCCCGTACAACTACACAAAAGGTATAGTTGACACCACGAGGTCCCACAGGTACGTTATTAGCAACTTAATCAACTAGGTACGTCCCATTACAGACATGTGGTTGCACGTTTGACTTAGTTCAAAGGCTTGCAAGGTTAAGTCCTTAGGGTGACCAGGGCAAGACTACTCGAAGAACCAAATCAACGCTCCCGGTGCCACAACTGGCCCTACCGATCATTCTTGCCACATGCCCTGGTCGAAAACTATTTATCAAACCCCCAGCTGTTTACCACGCACCACGTGCCATCAATATCATCATCAATAACACATGACACTTCCCAAAACAGGTTCCATAACTCATTAAGTCAGAATTGTCATGTAATTGTCAAAAACATGTTACGTAGCAAGGCTAAGCATACTACATCGGTCTAATTACCCATATTGGCAATTTAATGATGTCCAACTAATAATCCTCAACTAGGGTGACAAGGGTCATGGCACATATTTAATTAACCAAGGTGTCATACAGCAATTTGGCATTTATCTAATTTTCCATAATTAAATAAAGCATTTTCTAATCTAAATTAGCATGCAATAATTTAAATCAAATTAATTTCAAAAATGGGATCAACATGGTCAAAGCATAACTTGCCTTCAAAGAGTACTTGTTCTTAGTCTTGAACTGGCTCCTGGGTCAACACTTCACCTTCGAAGCCTTCGGGCACTTCAACGTCTACTCGTAAAGCGTGCAAATAGCAATAAATAAATAAACAGTTGACAAAAAGTGTCCAAATATCCAAATGAAGTCCATAAATAGAGAGAGCATAATTTTCTGAATTTTTAGGAATTTGAATCGGCAAAAACGGAGTTAAAACGCAAAAGTTATAAACGTTTGAAGTTTAAATAATCAATTAAATAATATTTACAGAGAAAATCTTTGTCCAAAAATTAAATAAAATTCACCATTAGGTAGATCTCAATTTTATGAAAATTTAGAAATTTGAATCACTCAAATCGGAGTTAAATTGCAACAGTTATAAAGCGTTTGAAGTTTCAAAATTCAATTAAATCAATAATCTGAATTAATCTATTTATTTTTATATTGAAAAACCGAATAATGACGTCAGCGTGAATTTTGGTTTTCCACCGAATTATTTTTCTATTGAAAAATCGATTTATTGCGTCAGCTGGTCCATGGACGTGGTCCACGGTTCGGTTTTGGTCCACCGTGGACCCGATCCACGAGTACATGTCTCACTGACATGTGGGCCCCATCGGATGACGTCAACGGTGACGTCATCACGCTCGGTTGAGGACGGCTGACAGCTGGGCCCCACCGTGACGTCATCATGACGTCACGGCTGACGTCATCGAGCCGTTGAACGGCCACGACACGCTGGTTCACGCCGACATCACGCAGCGTGATGTCGGGCCGGGCGATCGGGCGGCGATCGCTACCGACCGCGTCGGTCACGCTTCCGGCCACGTCACTCGATCCGGACCATTGATTTGAAAATCAACGATCCTGATTGGATTTGGGCCGCGCACGTTACGGGCAACGTGGCCGATCTAGGTCGTTCGATTTGGATCGGACGGTCTGGATTGGATCGGGTTTCACCGCGTCGGGGGTGACGCTGCATGTCCCGGTCGACGGCACGTGGCGCGTTCTACGCCGTTCGATCTCGATCGAACGGCTGGGATCTAATCAACGCACGGTGCACGCGGCTACGCGGCTTGATCTAAGCCGTTGGATCTAGCTCCAACGGTTGAGATTGGATCTAAAAGCCGCAACGTGGATTTCGTTGCGGTGACGTGGACTAACGTGAGCCGTTTGATCGTGATCCAACGGTCCAGATCTAATCTGGGTTCTACGGTTTCGGGAACACGTGAACTCACCGTAGCCGTCAGATCTTGATCGGACGGTTGTCCGAGTTCGAGGCGACGATGGCGATGCGGCGGAGCAGATGGCACCGGAGACGGAGACGACGACCAAGGGCGCGGCGCTACGGGGCTCCTCCGGCGACGTGCGTGGTCACGTTCGAATCGTCCTGGCTCGGGGATCCCAGATCTGACCTCCTTCTCCTTGGGCGACGGCGGACGGCGGCGGAAGGTGAGGAAAACCGAAGCAAAGCTCTAGGCAACTACGGCGAGCAATAGCGGGCAGACAGCGGCGGCTAGGGCTAGGGCAAGCGGGGCAAACGGCGCACGAGGGAAAGGCGAACCTCGGGCGCGCATCCGGGCTTTAAATGCCGGCCCCAACGTCGAGATCGACGCGGAAATTGCGGTAGAGCCGGTACGGGCGGCGGAGTCCGGCTCGGACACGGCCGAGCGACGTGGCGCAATCCCTGCCGTCCACGTGGCACGACCAACGGTCGGGATCGCACGGGCGTGACCGGGTCTGGCTCGACCCGCACGTGGGCGACGTGGCACGATCGCGGCTGTTGGATTGAGATCCGACGGTCAGGATCCTAGGGTTCGGCTGGACAGGGTCCAGCTCGGACGCGGCGCGGGTTGGGTTCGGGTCGGACTCGGTCGCATGAACAGTGCAAACCAACTCGATTTTCCAGTGATTAAATAATTAAAATAATTTCCAGAAATTCATTTAATTCAAGAAAAATAGCAAAATACTCAGAAAAATTCTAGAAAATATTTTAGAACATTTTGGACTCAAATAAAATATTTCCAACAAAATTTTCTTTTCAAAATTAAATTCTTTAATTACTTCAAAGGGGAATAAATTCAAATAAATCCAAATAAATTCCAGAAAATTCCAAAAATTCACAAAAGTGCCAAATTTCATTTAAACTCATGAAAAGCAAAAGTTGGGGGTGTTACACCACTAATCCTCACTCTCTCAATCCATCTCTCTCCCTCTCCTCAATCGGCACCGTGCCTAGCTCTCTCCACTCCTCTCACTGCTCGCTCACTCGCTGTTCTCTCTCTCTCTCATTCTCTCCTCGGCCAATGGCGCTCTTCGCTCTCTCCACTCCTCTCACTGCCTTGCTCGCTCATCACTTAGAGAGATGGCCAATGGTGCTCTTCGCTCTCTCCACTCCTCTCATTGCCTTGCTCGCTCATCACTTAGAGAGAGAGAGAGAGGAGAGAGAGAGATTGAAAGAGATGGGTGAGAGAGAGAGAGCTGAGAGAGATTGAGATAGATGGGTGAGAGAGAGTAAAGAGCTGAGAGAGATTGAGAGAGACATGTAAGAGAGAGAGAGAGAGAGACATGTAAGAGAGAGAGAGAAACAACTTCTTGTAGTTTACAAGTCTTTATACTAAGGAGAATCGTGTACTCATGTAAACACTGCAAATGCCACTTTATACATTTTTAAGAATGAATAAAATTTAGTTCATTTTTCCTCTAATATTTCTGTCCACTACCTTAGTTCTGTACGTCTTCGACCCTTTTCCTCTCGTCGTAATAGTGCAAATGAGCCAGTCTTGGGCCGGCACGGCACCGAGCAGGCATAAAACGCAATGGGCCGTACTTGGTCTCATCGAAGGCGAGCCAGGCTGGCCCGGCACGACACGGCGGGCATGACGCTCGAAGCACGATGGGCCTGTGCTGGGCCAGCCTAGCACAACACGATGCCCACCTCTACAAAGAGGTGTGCTACAGAGATTTTTTTTTTTGGTTATTTGGATTCGTTCTACACCAAAATTGCTCCCTCTTTTTGGATTTTTCCTTCAAAATATCTGATGGTTATTAATATGCAGAATGTTTCTATTAAAAGTATTGTTGTATTTGTTTCACAATTCTAACACTAAAACGAGTGGTGTAGATCATTCTTGTTTTCTGTAGATTAATGAGGTTTTTTTTTTCTACTTTTATGGATTAACGCGGGGATTTCTGTCCCACAGATTGAAGGCACTACTTTTATATATTAATGATATATAGATCATAACTGATTATTACTAATAGTCACAAACCCTTGCATTCACACGGGCCATCTTTTTTTTTTGTCTCCTACGACAATGCTAATATTCAAGGATTAAGCTGAACTTAGAACATGTAGTTTTCATGTTGACTTTAGTTTTGAATTCCTAACAAATTCTAATGAGTAACAAACAAAAACTTATTAGACAGCAACTACAAAATTCATAAGTCTTGAAAACTTACTCTTGCCAAGGCCAATCAAGGATTCTTCAATACCTATTCATTATCTGCAAAATCTATTTGCATCAATCAACGTCAAAAGTAAGTGAGAAAATAATAAATTATAATAATATATATGTAAATAACAATGGCGTAAACACCAACGTCATACAATAAACAAATTGTAGTTGTGCTTTCCAGCCTTTTTCTTATCATCAAAATTTGCATGTGCTTTGCTTGAAGGCAAAATATCCAATGCAATTAAAATTTGCGTGCAACTACCGTGCAACCCTACTAAAAAAGTTTTAAAAAATTATAAAAAACATCATGGATGTACATCTCAACTTACCCCATCTACGTATAAAATTTCATAATTAAATACGTAATATGCTAGAAGTTACAAAAAAGACAAATTTTCGCTTGGAATCTTGCTACAGTAGACATCACAAAATTTGTCTTTTTTGTAAATTCTAGCATAGCATGTATTTGATAATTAAATTTTATACATAGATGGGGTAAGTTGAGATGTACATCCATGATTTTTTTCAGAATTTTTTGAAACCCTTTTAAGTACGGTTTCACAAAAACTTTAATTGCACTGGATATGTTGCCTTACATGAATTATACCAATATGAAAAGTATTATTTACATTGTTCACGCACCTTACTAATATGTAAACAAATTATTTTGCTTTTTTGCAAGAGGGACGATTGAATAACACATACCGATATCATAGATAGAGTTCCTCCATTGTTATGAGTCTAAAATGTAAATACAAGGTAAGGTATCACAACTAAGGCCCCGTTCGGTAGAGCTCCAGCTCCTAGATTTTCGTCTAGAGGAGTCGGAGCTCTACCGAACGCCTTCAGCTCCCCCATATAAGAAGTAGAATCACCTTAGAGTGCTTCTTGTTTTAACACTGGGAGCAAGAATCAGCAAATAGGTAGCTCTCGCGGAGAATCAGTTTAGAGATTTGTAGTAGTTTGTGTATAATTATAGTTCTTAATTTCTTGCTCCTGATTCTTCAGGAGATCAGAATCAGAAGGAGTCAGAGCAGAATCAGAAAGGAGCTAGAGCTAAAGCCCTATCGAACGGGCCCTAAGAAGTGATAGGTAAATGTGAAGTTAACCTCCCATAGTAAGCACAGTCTTCAGATGAAATTATTTTTAAAAAAAATCTAAAGCATTATACACACATATACACATATATGTATATGTATACGTATATACATACTTGTATGTATACATATGTATATATGTATGTGTATGTGTATATGTATATGTATATATACAAGAAAGCACTATTCTACACCTGAGTGTAGAATAGTTATTCTATGCGTTGGCCGAATGAGACTGTCCCATGGATTTTTTTAAATAATATTATTTTAATGAAAATTGATAGAAATAATAGACCAATTAAAAAAATAGCAAAAAATTCCCTCTGTAGCCATTTGAAACGGTGACATACTCTCTGTTTGGCGACAGAGAGTTTGTCGCTATTTCAAATGGCTACAGAGAGGCTATTGCCAATTGAAATGACGATATCTCTCTGTCATCATTTCAATTAGTGACAGAGAGGCCCCTGCTCAAAACAGAAAAGGGGGAGAGGAAAGAGGAAGAAGAGGGAAGAAAAACCAGAGAAGGAGAAAAATAGGAAGAGAGTGAGGAAGAAAAGGGAGAGGAGGAAGGAAATGGCATAGAATAATGTAGAAAACACAGGAAACATGTATAAATATATAAAGGTACATAGCATGACATAGAAATAATAGTGTACATAGCATGACATCGTGGACATAACATGACATAGAAAATGTGCAAAGAGATATGGCGCGACGACATGGAGGAACCATGAATGGAAACTACAGCTAAGATACATTCGCGTCTTTTGGAATTGTAAAGAAGTCACCCTTATTCTTGTAAATTGCACCTTGCCACACCTCATTTCGATCGTACCCCCATGCGACATCTTCACCCTCATTGACCATCAGCCTATCGAACCGACACTCATCCCACTCCGTAGGGAAAGACTCTTCATCCTCTTCGTCATTACTTAAAGCCTCGTAGTCCTGGCTCTCTACATCCATCGATTGCACCAGCAATTCAATATGTTCTTCCTTGCCTACCACACCCATTGGCTCCTGCACCTCTTGCATTGGAACTTCAACTTCCTTGCCTAGCACTTCCTCCTGACCCAAACTAACATCCTGCCTCACTAAACATTATCTAGCTTGGCTGCTCTCTCCAACTTCCTCCGATTCATCACCAGCAACCTCCTCCTATGTCGCATGGAAGGCATTGTCTTTCTAAAATGCTCATGCCAACAACACTAGCGGCCAACCTTTCTCAATCGTCATTGTTACATACCAACTCCACGACTTCGGCCCCTTCAATTCCACTAACTCCCAGTACGTGCAATCCCGTCTTCGACACCCTACTCCGTGCATCATCAAGTCATGTAATTCATCTTGTAACTGTCCTCCATGAACGCTACCCTACATGTGACAAGCTAGCTGCGACACTTGAAAAATGACTTAGTTCCACCCCTTGTGCACCCATGTGCAGAACTCCTTCTCGATAGTGTATTTTAAACTGCACTCGTTCATCCATACCTATCAAGCATTTAACAAAATTTTTAATACTGTTGTACCTATTGTACCACGATGACGTACTCTACACTTCATGAATCTAATTAATCTGGTCACTAAATCATGCATCTACAAAAAGTATTACTGTTCTACACAGCTAACTACTTACACAGCTAATTAATCTGGTCGCTAAATCATGTATCTAAAAAAACTATTGCAATTATACACACCTAATTATTCTAGTCTCTGAGTCATCAATCTAAATAGCAAGTGCTACTCTACATAGCTAATTACTTACATTCTAATTAATCAACTCACTAAATTTTAATTCAAACAAACAGACAATTACCTGCAAAAATCCTAACTTTTTCTTCCTCCTTCCCTCCTCTTCGTCTTCCTCCTCCCCTTTAATTCCACTTCTTCCCCTCCTTTACCTCTTCTTTTTCTTCCCCTCTTCCTCCTCTGTAACACCCCGGCATCTAGTATGCCTGAATGCTACCAAACATGAGCTAAACAACATCTAAATACCCTGAATTAAGGTAAATTACAGCAAAGGAGTAAATGCTAAAACCCGAAATTTTGGCAGCATCTCCTTTGTTTTAACATGATTTGAAGGAGCAACAAGAGTATAGCAATATATGGAATATGAGAGACAACTAAAAACAGCAGTAATTAACGACTTAGCAACAATATAAGTCTAGTTTCAAACATGTAATGTCTCCAAGAGTCAAACGAACAATAAGACTCTCATTTAGCAAAGCTAAACCTTAAAGCAATAATCATCACACGCAATTTATTATAAAAAAACTAATTGAATGACTTATGGAATCAAATGAATGAAGCTACGTGCAGAAGTGTGACAATTTCCCTTCCCCGCATGCCGGTCTCATGGTCCCTAAAACAACAAGAAAACACAAGCGTGAGTTCGAAACTCAGCAAGCATATTGCAATGGTACAACAAGAAGAATTACATGGCAATACTATCTCACATCATGTGAACCATCTCATTCATGATTACATATCATTATCATCATCATTATGTATGCAATGCAATGCTATGCTCATATCTCCTTGGAAACTCATACCGGTATGGTTGAGTACACACCCGTCGGTGTGCACCCTCTCCCCCCTTCCATCCCGAAGATGGAGGGTGCCTACTCCTCGCTTCTGTTCACCGCGGTGAATGGAATCACGATGTAGGACTTACTCATTGGCTCTCCGGAATAGTCATAACTTTCTCACCGACCTTCCCCGGACTAGTTATGACTTTCTCACCGCCCGGGCCATGTAACATGCCATGTATGCAATTATGCCAACATCATATTTAACTTGTACATTAACACATGGCATCATAAAATAATAAACATGCTCATCATATCATTGGCAATCATTAAAACATGACAAGTGATCATATCATATAGTCAATTTCATCTATTCTCAACAAGCAACCTACAAATCGCTATCCATTACAATACACTTGCCTCAACCACGAACAACGGATTGGTGGGAAGTAGAAGGCACTCCCGGGGTCACACCACCTGCACATAGGTATCACACACTCAAAATCATGTCCACAAAACAGTACGCAAACCCTCATGTACCCCGACATTGCCAACTACTCGCAACACACAAAAACAGAGGTTCTGTCCCGTTGGGATAGCAGCCTTCCAAAAGGCATAACTTGAGTTCTGGGACTCCGAATCAATTAAACGAGTACATCCTCGTGTAGCTTAGGAAATTTCCCAACTTTTTCTAAGTATAAGGAAAGACTGATTCGGAATCTAAAGTGGTTTAATCTACATAATACCGTGATCTGTTCCAATCACGTCACAGATTTTAACACACTCGGAAAAACAGCCATAACTTTCAAACGGCTGATCGGAATTGGACTTTCTTTATACCCACAGAAAGATATTAAAATTATCTACAACTTCTTAAACAGGAGGATGACCAAATTCGGACTCTAAATTGGCGAAAAACTAAACCCTAGGTCGACTGCTCATGCTGTCCAAAACAGAGAACGTGGCAACTTCTAGATCTAATCCAATCTACTCAAGTCTAGCACCACCAATTGATCTAAAAACATGATATTGATCCTTAGAACAGTACCTAGCCCATCCCCAAGGAGTCCCATGGCCATACCTTCGCCCGACGCACGAAAACCCAATAGATCTTCTCCCGGATCGCTCCTCGCTCCTCGCTCCTCGCTCCAATGGACGGATCTCCGAGGTGCAGGGGTGGAGAGGCTACCCTAGGGCAGCAAGGGGGGTGGAGGAGAGGTGGTGGAGAGGTGGGGAGCAAAGGGGCACGGGGAAGGGGGTGCACGGCCAAAGGGGGGGGAAGAGGGGGGTGGCGGCTAGGGCTCAGGGGGGGGAATGTGGGCGCTCAAGGGGAGGGGTGGGGCGCATAAGGGGCAGGGGGAGCCCCTTTTACCAGCCCCAAACATGTTTTTCTAGTCCTAAATGGACTCATACTCCATCCCACCAAAGCCCACAACCCGTTCTTTTAGGCCCAAACTCCCCCTGAAAGGCCCAAATCCCCGGAAATGGCCCGGAAACGCGATTAAACTTCACAGCGTATGGTTTTAACCTCCAATACCATATTTCATAATGTTTTTAACCTTAACAAACACATTAAATAAGGTTACGACACTCCGTGGTGTCACATTCTCCCCCCCTTCAACAGGATTCGGCCTCGAATCGAAGACTTGCCACTACGCTAAACCAACAACACACAGAGACCTAATCTTCATGGTTCAAACCTGAAGAAAAGAGCTTTGGGTAAAGCTCACCTCAACGAGACTTCCACTCCCAGGTCGCTTCTCTAAATAAAACCACTGGAATTTACACTGATCGAGACTCGATGACAGGACGCCTAGGTTCGAAGACCAACGGCTCTAATGATCACTCGCAATCAAAACTAGCGAGAACTTTACTCAACATTGAAACACAAAGTACTCATTCATGGCCTCAGCACGACCCCAAGCGATAGGATAAAAAACCCAAACAGACCACGAAAGGAAACGGCCTCACACTTCTCCTTCGATACATCCCTTGGCACTAAAGTGCCCGATCCCTTTAACCAAAGCCACTCTCCAGAAGGACATGGTACCAACTTCTAGATCCATCTGCCGCTCCTACGCACAACAGTGATTCATGTCTCAACCTCTCAACTGTGGTTCGTCGTATTCGAGACGACGCAAACCAAGTGAGACACAACACTCTAAGATTACTAACTATTTGAACCATCGGGGTTACATTCTGATCTTTTACAACAAGACCAACATCCACCCTACTACCACCGAAAGGAGAAGCCTACTTTATGGCCAGGGTTCTGAAAACCCGCAAAAACACTGTCAACCAAGCAATCCACATCGGTCGACACAACTCGCTCAGAGATCGGCGACAAAAGATCCAATACACTTCGAAAGGATAAAGCAATTACTTGCAACCACCAAGTGGTCCACTAATAGTTTAATCAACCCTACCGTGGAACACATCAACGACCCGATTCTCCAAGAAGGTTTGTATTGGGTGAACTCAACCATAAACCATGAACCCCAAATTGATCCACACACAACAACTCGAACCCCAAAAGCGCTAAAAGCCACTGTGGAAAGAATTTGGCAACAACAAAGGAGTACTCATTTTAATTTTCTACGTCAAGACGCGAAGGAAGCACAAATGTCCTACACCACAACCAACATACCAGAAATTCTTCATTGTTTTCTTTTCATACCGGACAGAAATAGAAATCTTGTTTTATGACATGCATGCACACTTTTCAAGAGCACTCCGGATTAGTCATATATCCATGTATGACTTTCTCACCGACCTGGCTCACCGACTTTTTCATCATTAAACATCTATAAACAATGTCATGCTTCCTTTTCACCATTCATTCTTCAAGTAACAACAATATCGAATAATCATTCAACAACCTACTACTTCCTCGGTATCACATGTTTGAAACACACATAACATTGACGGTTGCGCTAAATCTTATAACTATGACGGCAACACCGATAACAGCAAAACACCACGTCGTAAAAGAACCCACATCAATTAAAAACTGAACTTGCAAAACATTGCATTCCAACCAAATTCAACATTTTGGAAGAGAACATCAAAATTTCAAGTCAAGCATCTGCTCCCACAACCGTCACAAATTTTCTCAAGGAGAGGGAAATTCATTTCCAAAAGGGAACACCTCACTAACAAAATCATTTTATAAAACATTTATAAAATCCACCTTTTTGAAGCACTCGCAAACATCACACACATTATGCAAATAAATCCATCTCCCGTCAAAAAGAGTTACAAATTAAGTCTCAAGAGTTTCCAACACAACCCACTATGTCCATCTGCTTCCGTTAAAATTTATTCCAAAGATATTTCAGTGCGAACGCAAAGGAGCGCGATCCACTCAAAAACTTTTGGGTGTAAATCCATACTCATAACACAAATTAAACAAAATAGCCAAAACCAAAGATTGGCACCAATAGCTACGGGTTTTAGGGAAACTCGGAAACACAACACAAGGAATACCTTGACCGAAGGCATTCAATCAAAATGGCAAACAACCACACCAGTTGCAAGGGTTTTAAACACCAGCTCAACAAGAATCCCACCATAACTTGTATTCCACTACACTTACCATTTAAGCATTCAAAAATCACTATTTACTCATCAAGAGAGTCCAACCGGATTTAACAAAATTTACATAACAATTTCTTTCTCTAGTTACCATTCCCAACACTTTTAATTAAGGTTTAAGATGCTTATCACAAAGGCACCCAACCAAGACTACATTGACATGATCCCCACGGATCACCAAATCATATAACAACATATTCTATATTTCAAACATAGTACTTCATCAGCTACTTGAGCATGGTCAACCTATAAATTTTATACTATCCATATGTCAAAATCTTGACAATTGAAACTTGTTCAATCAATGACTTCCACAAATAATTAACATCTCTACAAGATAAAATTCGTAAATAGGATTATAAGATATGCATTCATTAAGGTTAAAATCTTACATCATGTTTATTATCCATTGTTCATCCCATCACAACATGTACTCGACATAATTCCACAGTTTTACACTTTTCTCTATTGGATCAATGGTTTCCAACAATTAACAACACTACCAAGTCATCAATATCAATAATTTACATAATCATCAATCAACAACATTGCTTTTAGCTACCCTATACATAGGTTACAACAAAATGGTCACTACACAACATACTCCAACTATTAAAATAGATTGAATACTAGCATTAAAACTGCCCTTAACAACATCATTAACAATAAGTCTTATGTCTTCTCAATTGATATCAATACTAGCATTGTAGAGACACAACTGCATACTTCCAAATATACTAGTAGTTTGCAATAACGTAAATAGCAACTCTAATCAACTTCCAAATTAAAGTCACTAGGCAACACGATTAAATTTCTCTATTATTCCATTATATTATAACATCTTTAAACAACCAGCAAAGTTTTTTTTAACAATAACAACAGTCTACATCATCTTAATGTTTTAACTATGCATCAGGGTTTAAAACTTTAAACATAATCGGGGGTCATAAGCACTTTTAAAGCAAAGCAACCGATTCTAAGCATGTACATTAACACATTCAATCATTCTCGCTAAGAGTAAACTACAACACTAGTAGTCTATTTATTCTTAAGCTAGAGGTAACAACTGCATTGAATTGTTTCAACTCACAAATTAACTTAACAATACGTCATCCCATAACCCACATTATTACCTACTACATAGCACGGACATAAACTTTTCTAAACACCTTCATGGGGCACGAACCCTTGACAAACAGGATGCAACTCAACTTTTAAAGATAACCACAGCTCAAGAACCAGAACGAACACCGATAGACAATTTCTCCTTTCCCAGGCAAGGAAGAAAAACAAAACTCCAACGGAAATGCAGGAGAGCTCAACTCTCAAATTCCCAAATTTGCCCACAAACTCTTCAAGAAATCTCAAGATCTATACTTCCAAGAAGGAAGAAGGAGGCCCCAGGGAAAAACAAATGTTCAACCAAACCTTTTTCGATAAGGATTCAAAACTTAGCTCCACCCAACCTAAGGTCGGCACTAGGAGAACTTCAACTCTTTTCTTAGATAGGGAGGACAACAACCACAAATGTTTCCTCCCTAAGACAATCCACAATAACCAAAGAAAAGCAGTGTCAAAGCAAAAATTAATAGCGACCAACAGAAGCGCAACACTAGACTCTTCTTCTTCGTCTTCAACCAAGGAAGACAAAACCACATACCGCATACGGAACAATCCGCGAAAATCCAAGACCAACACTTTTCTTTTGATTTCAGTCGACTAAAAAAAAAAACAAGAAGACCAACCAAAACCGACCGTCGGAACGGTGGAAAGCATCCGAAGGATACCATCGTCAACTCTTCTATTTGTCTCCAGCCAACTACCCGACCTACGACAGAAAGGGTTAAGCACTCTTCTCCTACAGGGGTTAATAGTTCTTCGGTGATGGCGCTAACCGGCCACACCGTCAAACCTCACCCTTACTATGAACGAAAGTGGTGGCCGAAACCCTTCGGCACCACAACCCCACTTTATCACCACCACAAGAACAATTCAATCATTTATCTCATAGACATAGCAACATGCTTTATCGAATGAAGCATTCAACATCAAAGCTTAAATACAACATTTAAGCGTAAAGAAACGATACCCATACCCTTTCCTACTGTGCATCCATTGTGTGTCAGATTTTAGATTAGTTATACCACTTTTGCAAGTTTTAATGTTGCTATCCTATGACAAAATTTTAGTTAAGACCTAAGCCATGTTTCTAAGTTATTCCACATCACATTTTAGTTGTACCCTATAGCATGACACTAAAAATACACATTCCAAGGACCTACAGCCCGCTCTGATACCAACTGTAACATCCCGGCATCTAGTATGCCTGAATGCTACCAAACATGAGCTAAACAACATCTAAATACCCTGAATTAAGGTAAATTACAGCAAAGGAGTAAATGCTAAAACCCGAAATGTCGGCAGCATCTCCTTTGTTTTAACATGATTTGAAGGAGCAACAACATTATAGCAATATATGGAATATGAGAGACAACTAAAAACAGCAGTAATTAACAACTTAGCAACAATATAAGTCTAGTTTCAAACATGTAATGTCTCCAATAGTCAAACGAACAATAAGACTCATTTAGCAAAGCTAAACCTTAAAGCAATAATCATCACACGCAATTTATTATAAAAAACTAATTGAATGACTTGTGGAATCAAATGAGTGAAGCTACGTGCGGAAGTGTGACTATTTCCCTTCCCCGCATGCCGGTCTCATGGTCCCTAAAACAACAAGAAAACACAAGCGTGAGTTCGAAACTCAGCAAGCATATTGCAATGGTACAACAAGAACAATTACATGGCAATAATATCTCACATCATGTGAACCATCTCATTCATGATCACATATCATTATCATCATCATTATGTATGCAATGCAATGCTATGCTCATATCTCCTTGGAAACTCATACCGGTATGGTTGAGTACACACCCGTCGGTGTGCACCCTCTCCCCCCTTCCATCCCGAAGATGGAGGGTGCCTACTCCTCGCTTCCGTTCACCGCGGTGAATGGAATCACGATGTAGGACTTACTCATTGGCTCCCCGGAATAGTCATAACTTTCTCACCGACCTTCCCCGGACTAGTTATGACTTTCTCACCTCCAGGGCCATGTAACATGCCATGTATGCAATTATGCCAAAATCATATTTAACTTGTACATTAACACATGGCATCATAACATAATAAACATGCTCATCATATCATTGGCAATCATTAAAGCATGGCAAGTGATCATATCATATAGTCAATTTCATCTATTCTCAACAAGCAACCTACAAATCGATATCCATTACAATACACTTGCCTCAACCACGAGCAACGGATTGGTGGGAAGTAGAAGGCACTCCCGGGGTCACACCACCTGCACATAGGTACCACACACTCACAATCATGTCCACAAAAACAATACGCAAACCCTCATCTACCCCAACATTGCCAACTACTCGCAACACCCAAAAACAGAGGTTCTGTCCCGTCGGGACAGCAGCCTTCCAAAAGGCATAACTTGAGTTCTGAGACTCTGAATCAATTAAACGAGTACATCCTCGTGTAGCTTAGGAAATTTAACAACTTTTTCTAAGTATAAGTAAAGACTGATTCGGACCCTAAAGTGGTTTAATCTATAGAATACCGTGATCTGTTCCAATCACGTCACAGATTTTAACACGCTCGGTAAAACAGCCATAACTTTCAAACGGCTGATCGTAATTGGACTTTCTTTATACCCACAGAAAGATATTGAAATTATCTACAACTTATTAAACTGGAGGATGACCAAATTCGGAATCTAAATTGGCGAAAAACTAAACCCTAGGTCGACTGCTCATGCTGTCCAAAACAGAGAACGTGGCAACTTCTAGATCTAATCCAATCTACTCAATTCCAGCACCACCAATTGATCTAAAAACATGATATTGATCCTTAGAACAGTACCTAGCCCAACCCCAAGGAGTCCCATGGCCATACCTTCGCCCGACGCATGAAAACCCAATAGATCTTCTCCTGGATCGCTCCTCGCTCCTCGCTCCAATGGACGGATCTCCGAGGTGCAGGGGTTGAGAGGCTACCCTAGGGCAGCAAGGGGGGTGGAGAAGAGGTGGTGGAGAGGTGGGGAGCAAAGGGGCAAGGGGATGGGGGCGTACGGCCAAAGGGGGGGAAGAAGGGGGTGGCGGCTAGGGCTCAAGGGGGGGGAATGTGGGCGCTCAAGGGGATGGGTGGGGTGCATAAGGGGCAGGGGGAGCCCCTTTTACCAGCCCCAAACAAGTTTCCTAGCCCTAAATGGACTCATACTCCATCCCACCAAAGCCCACAACCCCTTCTTTTAGGCCCAAACTCCCCCGGAAAGGCCCAAATCCCCGGAAACGGCCCGGAAACGCGATTAAACCTCACAGCGTATGGTTTTAACCTCCAATACCATATTTCATAATGTTTTTGACCTTAACAAGCACATTAAATAAGGTTAGGACACTCCATGGTGTCACATCCTCTCTTTCTTCTGCTCTCTCTTGGTTCTTGGTTCGCTGGGACAAAATGGCGCAGCGCAGCGCGGTGAGGCTTTTTAGGCCTCACTGTCGCCATTTCACTAACATATCACTATTGTTCATTGGTTTACAATATGCATATCACATTCACAATATATATAGAACACAAACACTTTACAATATATATTCACCAAATCAAAATTGAATTTAATTCCTAGTGCAAAATTGAAGAGATTTAAATGAATGCTCACCTTTTGAAGAAAACCACAAATGAGGGGAAATATCCTCAAGCTAGGGTTTCAACTTTACCCTCAAATCACCATCTCCTCGAGGATTTCATAATTTCTCATCCATATTGGTTTCAACCATAGCACTAATGACAAGTAACACATTCACCAAATCAAAATCGAATTTCTTAATGCAAAATTGAAACAATTTGTAAGAATGCTCACTTTTTGAAGAAAACCACAAATGAGGGGAAATAGAGGGGAAATCTCTTCATGCTAGGAACTTAACTTACCCTCTTAACACACATCCTCAAGAATTTTATATTTTCTCACCCAAGTCTAAGTTTCAACTAAAGTATGTTCTGTTTTTTTGGGGGTGACAGTGGTTTTTTTGGCTCTATAACACCAATAGAAGAAAGTTTATCCTGGGGATATATAAAACCTATCGAGGCTCATCACAATCAGTTCTTATCTAGAACCGATTGTGATGACAACCCTCATCACTGTCAGTTCTTAGCTAGAATCGACTGTGATGAGGGGCCCTCTCATCACAGTCGGTTCTTAGCTAGAACCGACACAGATGAGGGGCCCTCATCTGTGTTGGTTCTAGCTAAGAATCGACTGTGATGAGGGCCCCCTCATCTGTGTTGGTTCTAGCTAAAAACCGACTGTGATGACATCCCTTATCATAGTCAGTTTTTTCCTAGAACCGGCTGTGATGAGGGGGCCCCTCATCACAGTCGGTTCTAGCTAAGAACCGATTGTGATAAGGGGTCATGACAATCGGTTCTAGATAAGAACCGGTTGTGATGACTCCATTTCAAAAATTTACAAATTACATACACATATCACAATCGGTTTTTTTCTCAAAAGTTGGGAACCGACACAGATGAAGCGATAGTGTTGTCCCATTCTATAGTAGTGTAGAAAGTATAAACAGAACAATATAAATGAAATGCGATTTTTTTTCATCCTTTAGATCCCATTCCTCTGCTTAAAATATCACCCAAATGACACATGATTGGACACAATTGGTGTTGAATCTGACAGCACAACATGAAAAATAACCATCTAAAATCAATCTAGACACACTCAATCTTATCTGTAAATTGCAATAAAGTGTACAATTAGTCATTAGAAATAAGGTAGAGCAGTGCTTCTATACTTTTCCTCTCAATACAAGTTGCACAAATCTTAAAGCATGCGAAGGGGTAAGTAATCACCATCTACCCTTCATTCATGCTTTAATATTTGTGCATCTTTAAAAAAGAAAAGCGTAGAAGCACCTCTCAGTAAGGTATGATATAAACTATCGAGACCGAATTTGCAAATCCAGACTCTCTATGTATATCACACTATTTCAGGATCATTCTAGTGCACACAGTAGCAATATAGATGAAATATCGACTCTATAAACAATGGAATAAGAATACACAAACTAAATTTGATAAATAAATAGTGACATGACCTTACAGTCGAGTTTACATTTATTAGGCCACATAGGGCATAGACACTAAATGAGAGAACCGTAGCAGAATAAAAATAAACTCCAGCGGGAAACCATCGACCTGCCACAGGCAATGATTGGGGATCAAATCTTATTAATCAACCTCTTCATGGCAATGTTGTTAAGGCGACAAGATGAGGTGAGGTGCCAACCAAGAGCCTGGATGCCTAGGCGCCTAGTCGGATGTCTAGCCAAGGATTAGGTGACCAAAAATGGTCCAGCAATATCAGTATATCACCAATACATATATAACATTTAAACCTTGTATGGATGCAAATAAATAGCATAACAAGATGACAATTAAGCAGGGAAGCAAATATGAGTCCTAAACAAGTAAACTACAACATTACTATCAATAGCTAATATTGTTTAGAAGGACAAATCATGCATAGCACCACAAGTCCATAAGAAAATCACAGTCACAATCACCAAAACAAGAAACCTCAAACATCTAGTTCTAATTCTAAACCATTCAAATGGTCCTCGTTTGATCCATCTCCACCACTCTCATTCTCATGAGGACTAGGTGGATCACCATAATCATCATTAACATTCTCATTATCATGCAAAAAAGGCTCAACTTCATGTTCATCATCTTTATTGTCCAAGCCAAGCTCTTCAACAACCCTTGATGTAGAACCACTTCCACGACGATGAAAGTAGGAGATGATTACATATGACGACCATTAAAGCTGCGTGATGCATCTATGGCGTCATCGCATGATACCATAAAAGATCCTCCCCAATGTGAACTTGTATGGCATTTACATCAACCCATTTGGCATTCGCATTTGTTTGCCATATAGAGGAAATTGGCCAGGCACAAGGAAAATCGGCCCAAAGCTTTTTTTGGTAATTTATTTAGATTTTTTTTTAGAAAAATAGAAAAGGAAAATAGCACAAATAAAATAGCAAATGCACTTGAAAAATTCCCAGAGACAATTGTTGAAGTTGGATTTAATCATATTAAATTTGTAACACCCCGGCATTTAATATGCCCGGATGCTACCAAACATAGACTAAACAACCTCTAAATACCACAATTACAAGTAAATTACAGTAAAGGAGCAAATGCTAATACTGAAAATTTCGGCAGCATCTCCTTTGTTTTTCCATGAATTGAAGCAATAACAATCTTAACATATCAAGATAGCATAAAGAACGACAGCAATAACTTGAGAAAAACAGGAATTTCAACCATCATACAGCTAAGGATATAAGCCTATCCGTCTCATGTCAAATATGAACTAATCATTTACTCATGGCAACCAACAAGCATCAACACCACAGTTTAGTTCAGTGAATTAACCATCACAATTAAAGGAAGGAACATGTCATTGTTTATATGTGTGATGCTAAGTGATGACGTGTGACTAGCTCCCTTTCCCGCATGCCGGTTTCATGGTACCTAAGAAAAACAACATAAACACAAGCGTGAGTTCATCACTCAGCAAGTATATTGCAATGGAACAAGAAAATACATTCCAATACCTTCATCACCACTTTTCACATACGACATCATACACATCTCATATTCATAGTGTAAGCATATTATTGACATCATCATATATCATCATCATATAACATCCTCATTGTAACACCCGAATGCTAAGTGATGACGTGTGACTAGCTCCCTTTCCCGCATGCCGGTTTCATGGTACCTAAGAAAAACAACATAAACACAAGCGTGAGTTCATCACTCAGCAAGTATATTGCAATGGAACAAGAAAATACATTCCAATACCTTCATCACCACTTTTCACATACGACATCATACACATCTCATATTCATAGTGTAAGCATATTATTGACATCATCATATATCATCATCATATAACATCCTCATTGTAACACCCGAATGCTACCAAACATAGACTAAGCAACCTCTAAATACCACAATTACAAGTAAATTACAGCAAAGGAGCAAATGCTAATACCGAAAATTTCGGCAGCATCTCCTTTGTTTTTCCATGAATTGAAGCAACAATAATATTAACATATCAAGATAGCATAATGAACGATAGCAATAACATGACTAATCGGAATTTCAACCTCCATACAACTAAAGATATAAGTCTATCCGTCACATGTCAAATATGGCCTAAGCATTTACTCATGATAACCAACGAAGCATCAAAACCACAATTTAGTTCATTGAATTAACCATCACAACTAAAGGAGAGAACATGTCATTGTTTATATGTGTGATGCTAAGTGATGACGTGTGACTAGCTCCCTTTCCCGCATGCCGGTTTCATGGTACCTAAGAAAAACACATAAACACAAGCGTGAGTTCATCACTCAGCAAGTATATTGCAATGGAACAAGAAAATACATTCCAATACCTTCATCACCACTTTTCACATACGACATCATACACATCTCATATTCATAGTGTAGCATATTATTGACATCATCATATATCATCATCATTTAACATCCTCATATAATGCAATGCAATGCGATGCACATATCTCCTGGAAACTCATAACGGTATGGTTGAGTACACACCCGTCGGTGTGCACCCTCTCCCCCCTTCCATCCCGAAGATGGAGGGTGCCTACTCCTCGCTTCCATACACCGCGGTGGATGGAATCACGATGTAGGACTTACTCATTGGCTCTCCGGAATAGTCATAACTTTCTCACCGACCTTCCCCGGACTAGTTATGACTTTCTCACCGCCCGGGCCATGTATCATGCCATGTATGCAGATATGCTAACATCAAAAATAACTTTGTACATTAACACATGGCGTCATAACATAATAAGCATATTCATCATATCAATGGCAAACATTAAAGCATGGCATGTGAACATATCATATATTCAATTTCAACTCAACAAAACTAGCAAACTATAACCCGCTACCCATTCCAATACACTTGCCTCAACCACGGGCGACGGATTGGCGAGACGTAGAGGGCACCCCCGGGGTCACAACACCTGCACATAGGCACCACACACTCAAAATCATGCACACAAAACAATACGCAAACACTCTTCTACCCCGACTTCGCAAACTACCCGCACAACCCAAAAACAGAGGTTCTGTCCCGTCGGGATAGCAGATTTGCAACGAGCATAACTCGGGTTTTACGACTCCGAATCGATTAAACGAGTACATCCTCGCGTAGCTTAGGAAATTTCCTAACTTTTTCTAAGTATATGGAAAAGCTGATTCGGACTCTAAGGTTGTTTAATCTACAAAATACCGTGATCTGTTCCAGTCATATCACAGTTTTTAACATGTTTGGTAAAACGAGCATAACTTTCACACGGCTGGGCGGAATTGGACGTTCTTTATACCCACTGAAAGGTATTGAAATTACCTACAACTTCTTCAACAAGCGTCCGACCAAATTCGGACTCTAAAATGGCGAAAATCCAAACCCTAGGTCGACTGCTCAATCTGCCCGAAACGGAGAACGTGGCAACTCTAGTTTTCTCCCAAATCTACCCATGGACAGCACCTCCACTTGATCTAAAAACATGAAATCGACCTCTATAATAGCACCTAGACCCAACCCATAGATCACCCATGCCATACCTTCGCCCGACGAACGAAAACCCAACGGATCTCCTCCCGGTTCGCGTGATCTCCTTCCTTGCTTCCAAATCCACCGGATCTCCTCGTCGCGGAGCACTCCAATGGACATATCTGCAGGGTGGTGAGGTGGATAACTCCCCTAGGGGAAGCAAGGGAGGTGGAGAGGGGAGTAGAGGGGTGGTGGCGCCATGGGGGAAGATGGAGAGGAAGGGGAAGGGTGGAGGCGCATGGGGGGCTAGGGGGTGGCGGCTAGGGTTGGGAGAGGGAGTGGGGGGTGCACCAAGGGGTGGGGGCCAGATTTGGCTGCCCAAAAGTACCCCCCCCTTGGGCCCAAACCCTTCCACCGGAGGCCCAACTCAACTCCCAAGGCCCAAAGTCCCCCGGAGAGGCCCAAACACCCGAAAACGGCCCAAAAACACGCTATAAACAACATAACATAGAGTTTTACCCTCCATTTTCATATTTTATAAAGTTTTTGACCTCAACATTCACATTTTATAAGATACGACACTCCATGGTGTCACATTCTCCCCCCCTTCAACAGGATTCGACCTCGAATCCAAGACACACCAATACGCAACCCAGCAAAGCAAAAGATAGCTAGGTTTCACATCTCATACCTGAGGCGAAAAGCTCGGGGTATTTCTCGCGCATGCCAGACTCCAGTTCCCAAATTGCTTCTCTCTCTGACTAAAGCCACTGGAACTACACTGATCGAGACCCGATGGTAAGATGCTTAGGCTCGAAGACCCACAGTTCTAACGATAACCCACGATCAACCTCTTGCAAGAACTTTACTCAACATTGAAACCCAAAGCACCCATACAAGGCCTCGACATGACCCAAGCGATAGGATAAAATCCCAAACAGACCATTCTAAATTGGCGAAAACCCAAACCCGAGGTCGACTGCTCATGCTGCCCGAAACAGAGAACGTGGTAAACTCTAGATTCCATCTAATCTACCCAATTACAGCACCACCAATTGATCTAAAAACATAATATTAACCCTTAGAACAGAACCTAGACCAACCCCAAGGATCCCCGTGGCCATACCTTCGCTCGACGAACGAAAACCCAATGGATCTCCTCCTGGTTCGTGCGATCTCCTTCCTTGCTCCAAATCCACCAGATCTCCTCGTCGCAGAGCGCTCCAATGGACGGATCTGCGGGGTGGTGAGGTGGAGAACTCCCCTAGGGGCAGCAAGGGAGGTGGAGAGGGGAGGAGAGGGGTGGTGGCGCCATAGGGGAAGATGGAGAGGAAGGGGAAGGGTGGAGGCGCATGGGGGGGGCTAGGGGTTGGCGGCTAGGGTTGGGAGAGGGAGTGGGGGGCGCACCAAGGGGTGGGGGCCAGATTTGGCTGCCCAAAAGTCCCCCCCTTGTGCCCAAACCCTTCCACCGGAGGCCCAACTCAACCCCCAAGGCCCAAAGTCCCCCGGAGAGGCCCAAACACCCGAAAACGGCCCAAAAACACACTATAAATAGCATAACGTAAAATTTTAACCTCCATTTTCACATTTTATAAAGTTTTTGACCTCAACATTCACATTTTATAAGATACGACACTCCGTGGTGTCACAAAATTGTTTTTTATTTAGGAAAGTCACATACTAAGCTTTAAATATATTGGTTAACATTTTTGAAGGGCTAAACTACACAATTTTTTTTTAAAAGGGCGAAAATTGGATGTTACGTAAACACACCTTTGTAAATGAAAAAATGCATACCGGGGCTGCCAGAAGAAAGCTCAAGCTCCATACAACATAAATCCATAATTCATAGAACAACCAACACAAATATCTTCTCAATGATTTACGACTACAATTAAAAGGAAAAAGGAAAAACAACTACTACAGAAAAGCTTATATTAGACGCCTCATCATAGACAGTTTTTCAAAACCGTCCGTGATGAGTAATAACACTGACGGTTCTATAGTGATACTGTCAGTGACAATATCATAGACGGTACTCTTCATAAACCGTTAGTGATATATAGAAATATCACATATGGTTTTAGTACAAAATCATCAGTGATGACTTCTGTAGCTATCCCAAATGGTTTTCAACTAAAACTGTCTTTGATATCGGATTATCACAGATAGTTCTTACCTCAAACCATCTGTGATATGAATGAGACCTATATAAACAAATCGAGATTCCTCGCACAGACCTTATCACTTAGCTCATTTCGCCTCCCCCAATCCCTAGCCTTTTGTTATCCTCCTCCTCAGGGACCTCCCTCTCGGCGACCTCCTCCCCGTCGTCCTCCCCTTCGGTGACCTCCTCCTCCTCCCACGAGCCCATGCTCTGTGCTTCCTTACCCGATGCCCCAGCTTCACGAGCAGTAAGGAGCATTCCCTATCTCTACTGCCCTTAGTGCTGCTGCTATCTTAATCCAACACTTGTGTGGATTTGGCACTGTCAAAGACAGGGAACTAGATCTTATTGCATGCCACATGCGGCGGAATTGGGTTAGTTGCCTCTAATTTCAAGTGTGGATCGTGGATCTGTGTAGGTTCATGTGTTCGAGGGTGGAGATTAGGTCAGTGTGTGAAATGCAGTTAGTGTACTTTGATGTTTATTGTTAGAATGTAGGACATGCCAAATTGCATGTTCGGGCCAAAAATATGTGTGACGCTACGGGATGTCAAACATTATAAAGAGTGAAATCGGAGGTTAAAACTTTACGTTATACAGTTTAATCGCGTTTCCGGGCCGATTTTGGGAGTTTGGGCCTCTCCGGGGGAGTTTGGGCCCTAGGATTTGAGTCGTGGGCTTTAGTGGGAGGGTTTTTGGGCCCATGTGGGAGTGGGAGGCCAGGTTGGGGCGCCTCCCATGCCCTTGGTGCGCCCCACCCCCCTTGGAAACCCTAGCCCCCACTTTTCCCCTCCTCTCTACCCTTCCCACCTCCTAGCCGCCACCCCCCATCTCCTCCCCCCATTGCGCCATCACCCTCCCCTACCCTCCACCTCCCTTGCTGCTTAGAGGAGCTCCCCCACCACGCAACCTAGCTGTCCCCTCCAACGGAAAGCCCCGCGACGAGGAGATCCGGCAATTCCGGCGCGAGGAGGACGATGGGGGAGCCCAGGAGGAAGGATTTCGGCGTTCGTCGTTCGTCGGGAAGAGGTAAGGCATGGGTGATCCTTGGGGTTGATCTAGGTGGTGTTCTAGAGGTGGATTTCAAGTTTTTAGATCAATTGGTGGTGCTGTAATTGGGTAGATTAGAGGAAATCTAGAGTTTGCCACGTTCTCTGTTTCGGGCAGAATGAGCAGTCGACCTAGGGTTTGCGATTTCGCCAATTTAGATTCGGAATTTGGTCGGCCGCCTGTTGAGGAAGTTGTATGTAATTTCAATACCTTTCAGTGGACATAAAGAACATCCAATTCCGCCCAGCCGTTTGAAAGTTATGCTCGTTTTAAAAAACGTGTTAAAAACTGTGACGAGATTGGAACAGATCACGGTATTCTGTAGATTAAACCACTTTACATTCCGAATCAGTTTTTATATATACTTAGAAAAAGTTAGGAAATTTCTTAAGCTTCGCGATGATGTACTCGTTTAATCGATTCGGAGTCCTAGATCTAAAGTTATGGTAGTTTGAAATCTGTTGTCCGGGCGGGACAGAACCTTTGTTTTTGGGTTTTGCGAGTAGTTTGCGATGTCGGGGTAGATGGGTGTTTGCGTACTGTTTTGGGGGCACGTTTTGAGTGTGTGGTATGTATGTGTTGGTGGTGTGACCCCGAGAGTGCCCTCATCCTCTCGCCAATCTGTCGCCCACGGTTAAGGCAAGTATATTGGAATAGGTATCGTTGTGAATGTTGCTAGACTTGAGTAGATGCAAATTGATTTATGATATGATGCTAAGATTGATGTTTGCCTATGACATGATGAACATGATTTCATATTGATCATGATTGCGTGGTATTAAATGTTTATGCCAATCTTTACATGTTTATGTCATATGTGCATTCATAATGGAAGAGGCGTCCCATGCTGATGCGGGCCTCTGTGTTCACACTTAGTGAACACAAAAGACCTACCTCGTAGTCCCATCCACGTGTGTACATGGGAGCGAGTCAGTAAGAGTAGGCACCCTCCATCTACGGGATGGAAGGGGAAGGGGGTGCACGCCGACGGGTGTGCACTCGGCAATACCGGTATGTGCTTCGAGGAGATATGAGCATTTGCATTGCATCGCATTGCATACATGATGATGATGATGATGATGATGATGATGATGATGATGATGATGAAATGAGTAAATGATATCGAGACATGAGAATGATGTGGTATATGAAATTATGTCTTGTACATGATGTTGAGCATGGTAGTAATGTTAACGTTGAATTGTTCTCTGGTCCATTGCAATATACTTGCTGAGTGTTGAACTCACGCTTGTCCTTTCTTGTTGTTTTAGGTACCATGAGATCGGCATGCGGGGAAGGGAACTAGTCACACTCCTAAACGTAGCTTCACACATTTGTTCCCACAGTTATTCATTTGGAGTCTTGATAATAAATTTAGTGTGATGCATATTGGTTTATGGTTTAGTTTCGTGTTATGAGAGCCTTATTGTTCGTTTGGCTCATGAAGACTTTGAATGCTTGAAATTTGACTTATATTGCTGTCATGCCAATATTTATTGCTATTTTAGATGTCTCGTTTATTGCCATATATTGCTATGCTCCTTTGCTCCTTTGCTGTAATTTACTTGTAATTGTGGTATTTAGAAGTTACTTAGTCTATGTTTGGTGGCATTCGGGCATACTAAATGCCGGGGTGTTACAGTTAGTATCAGAGCGGGCTGTAGGTCCTTGGATTATGTATTTTTAGTGTCATGCTATAGGGTACAACTAAAATGTGATGTGGAATAACTTATAAACATGACTTAGGTTTTAACTAAAATTTTGTCATAGGATAGCAACATTAAAACTTGCAAAAGTGGAATAACTAATCTAAAATTTGACACACATGGATGCACAGTAGGAAAGGGTATGGGTATCGTTTCTTTACGCTTAAATGTTGTATTTAAGCTTTGAGTTGAATGCTTCATTTGATAATGCATGTTGCTATGTCTATGAGATAAATGATTGAATTGTGCTTGTTGTGGTGATAAAGCGGGGTTGTGGTGCGGAAGGGTTTCGGTCACCACTTTTGTTCATAGTAAGGGTGTGGTTTGACGGTATGGCCGGTTAAAGCCATCACCGAAGAACTATTAACCCCTTGTGGGAAAAGAGTGCTTACCTTTTCTATCATAGATCGGGTAGTTGACTGGAGACAAATAGAAGAGTTGATGGTGGTTTCCTTCAAATGCTTTTCACCGTTCTGACGGTCGGTTTTGGTTGGTCTTCTTGGTTTTTAGTCAATTGAAATCAAAAGAAAAGTGTTTGGTCTTGGATTTTAGCGGATTGATCCATAGGCGGTTTGTGGTTTTGTCTTCCTTGGTTCAAGACGAAGAAGAAGAGTTTTGAGTTGAGCGTCTTTTGGTCGTAATTTTTTCTTTGACACCCAGTTTTGTTGGTTATTGTGGGCTGTCTTGGGGAGGAAACTTATGTGGTTGTTGTTCTCCCTGATTAAGAAAAAGTGTTGGAGTTTCCCCTTTTGCAGACCTTGACCTGGTGGAGCTAAGTTTGAATCTTTTATCAGAAAAGATTTAGTTGAACATTTGGTTTTCCTGGTGCATCCTTCTTCCTTCTTGGAAGTATAGATCTTGAGATTTCTTGAAGAGTTTTGGGCTATCTAAGTTGGGAATTTGAGAGTTGGGCTCTCCTGCATTTCTATTGGGGTTTTGTTTTTTTTTTCTTCCTTGCCTGGAAAGGAGAAATTGTTTATCGGTGTTTGTTCTTGTTCTTGAGGTGTGGTTATCTTAAAGTTGAGTTGCATCCTGTTTGTCAAAAGTGAAAAATGGTTGTTTAGCATGTTATGTAGTATGTAACAATGTGGTTTATGGAAATGATGTACTCCCAAGTTAATTGGTGAGTTGAAATAGTTAAATGTAATATTTATATTTAGCTTAAGATTAAATGAACTTCTAGTGTTGTAGATTACTCTATAGCGAAAACGATTAAAGGTGTTAATGTACATGCTTAGATTCTGTTGTTTACTTTAAAAGTGCTTATGACCCCCGATAATGTTTAAAGTATTAAACCCCGAAGCATAGTTAGAACATTAAGATGATGTAGACTGCTGATGTTGTTAAAGAAACTGGATTGATTGTTTAAAGATGTTCTAATTTAATATGTTAGTACAGAAATTTAATAGTGTAGGTTTGTGACCTTAACTTGGAAGTTGATTAGAGTTGTTATTTATGTTGTTGCAAACTAATAGCATAATTGGAAATCTGCAATTTGTGTTCCTGAAATGCTAGGGTTGATGTCTATTGGAAGATTATAGGTTTTGTTGTTTGATGATGTTGTAAAAGCATCGTGATGGTCTAACTTATTAAAATTTATTTTAATGGCTGGAGTATGTTGTGTAGTGATAATTTGTTATGATATATGAATAGAGTAATTAAAAACAATGCAGCTGTTCTTATGATTTGGCTCATTTATTGATATTGACGACTTAGTAGTGGTGGTAATTGCTTAGATTAATTGTTGAAAATCCTTGTTAAAAATGGAGGTTATTGTAACATGTTGTGATGGGGTGGACCATGGATAATTAACATGATGTAGGATTTTATTCTTGATGAATGTATATCCTAGAATCATACTCATGAATTTTATCTTGTAGAGGTAATACTTATTTGTTGAAATCATTTTATTGATTGAACAAGTTTTAATTGTCCAGATGTTGAAGTATGGATGTTATAAATTGATACGTTGATCATGCTTAAGTATCTGTTGAAGTACTATGTTTGAAATATAGAATACATTGTTATATGATGTGTTGGTCTGTGAGGATCATGATGAGGTAGTATAGGATGGAAGTCTTTTTGTTAATCATCATAAACTTTATTTATAAATGTTGGGAAAGGTAACTAGAGAAAGAATTGGTTATGTAACTTTTGGTTGAATTATGATGAGGCTTCTCGATGAGTAAATAGTGTATATTGAATACTTAAATAGTAAGTATAGTGGAATGCTAGATATGGTGGGTTTCATGCTGAGCTTGTGTCTAAAACCTTTTGGACTGGTTTGGTTGGCTTCTATTTTGGTTGAATGTTTTCGGTCAAAGTTGTAACACCCCGGCATGTAGTATGCCCGAATGCTACCAAATATAGACTAAACAACATCTAAATACCACAAATTAAAGTAAATTACAGCAAAGGAGTAAATGCTAAAAACCGAAAATTTCGGCAGCATCTCCTTTGTTTTTCCATGAATTGGAGCAACAACAATATGATCATAGGATATAGCATAAAGAATGACATCTAAATCATCAATAACGAGAATTCTAGCAACAGTATAAGTCTAGAATAACGAATTCAACCATCTCATGAGCTAAACAAAGCAAATGAGGGAAACAAGCACACAATTTAACCATGCACCAAGTTTCATGGCACTAATCTTATTATCATGACTCAAGCTGATAAATCTGCCTAAAGGTGTGGAGCTACGTGAAGATGTGTAGCTAATGCCCATCCCACATGCCGGTGTCATGGTACCTAAAACAACATAAAACACAAGCGTGAGTTCGTCACTCAGCAAGTATATTGCAATGGACCATAAAGAACAATTCAACGTTAACATCACTACCATGCTCAACATCATGTACAAGCCATGATTTCATATACCACATCATTCTCATGTCTCCATATCATTGTACTTATTTCATCATCATCATCATAATCATCATCATCATCATCATGTATGCAATGCGATGCAATGCAAATGCTCATATCTCCTCGAAGCACACACCGGTATTGCCGAGTGCACACCCGTCGGCGTGCACCCCCTTCCCCTTCCATCCCGTAGATGGAGGGTGCCTACTCTTACTGACTCGCTCCCATGCACACACGTGGATGGGACTACGAGGTAGGTCTTTCGTGTTCACTACGTGTGAACACAGAGGCCCGCATCAGCATGGGACGCCTCTTCCATTATGAATGCACATATGACATAAACATGTAAAGGTTGGCATAAACATTTAATACCACTTGTTGTGGATCAAATGGACTCATCTTCCCTTGACAAGCGAAGCAAGGCTTGTGCGTCCTTATGATTCATAAAGGCCCCCCAGTAATACTTAATCCCCCTCCCGCTGGAGAAGCAAGGGCCACAAACCTTGGGAATTCATCCTTCGGGAAAGGTAGAAAAGGATAAAAGCCACTCCCCTTCGTAGCGGGGGGGGGGGGCTCCCCTCGCTAGCGAAGGAGGAGAATGAAGGGAATTCCCCTCCGCCCCATCTCCGGTCGACACAAAGGTAGTACGGGCTGCCAACGCCTGACACCTAATGACAGCCCCTTTGGGAACACCAGGATATGTCAGACTAGCCTGGGACCCTAGAGTGAGTGAAATTCCCGTGGAACCCTTATATAAGGCGTAAGAACAAAGGGTAAAAATGTAAAGCACGAGTAAAAAGACACCACATAGGGCCAAACTAACCCCTGGCTAGGGACAGATGGAAGATAAGGGTTAGAAGACCATGGGCAAAGCCTGTAGCTTGGCGGCAGAGTAGGTTAAAAAAGAAGCCGACCGATGCATGCATGTCCCCTCCCCTCCATATAAAAGAGGGAGAGAGAGAGAAAAGGAGGACAAGCCCTAAGAAAACTCCACAACATAAAAGAAGAACAAAGAAGAGTAACCCGGTGGTGTAATATCGCCACACTGGCGCCATCCGTGGGGACGACCGCTGCTCTCTAACCAAGACGAGAGGTAGATTTTCTGTAGCCATGCCACCAAGGAAGGGAAAAGCGACAGCATCCAAGGAGGCGGCAAAGACGGCAGGAGCAGAAGAATCGAGACGACCTGCGAGGAGCCAATGTCGAGATCCACTCGAACTTCTGGATGGTGAGATGTGGTTGCCAGCCCCAACAGAAGCCCGGGACACGGTGGGAGCATTGCCTCCACAGACCCCGGCGGCAGCGCGCAAGCGAGCCCCCAAACGACGACCTTAGGTGGCAGGCCGAACGGTTTCAACACCAGGGGGAGATGTGGTAGAAGCGTCAACACATCCGACCCGTCGCCAAGAGATCCATGGGGATGAAGAGATCCTCGAAGAAGGGACCACGGCCTAGGGGGAGCTTGACCCCAACGTGCGGGAGTTGATGGAAGCTAACGAGCAACTCATGGCGGAGGTGAGGCGCCTGCAAGAACGACAAGATGGGGGGTGAGATGAGTCACAAGACGAAAGCCCAAGCTGCGAAGTACTATCCCCAGCGCTTACAGCTACAAACAGGGAAGACGACGACCTGAACCCCCTCAGCATCCGCCTACGAGCTAAAAAATGGCCTTCTCTAGGAAGCTTCAAGTTTCCTACCATCAAGCCGTATGATGGCCGGACAGACCCAAAAGAGTTCCTCCGCGTTTACGACACGGCGGTTGAGGCCGCGGGGGAGATGATGATATTAAGGCAAATGGGCTCCTACTGGCACTCGAAGGCATCACCCTGTCCTGGTACTCTTCACTGGAGCCCCGATCGATCACTTGCTGGTCGCAACTCTGCCGCAAGCTAGAAGGCAATTTCCAGGGCAACTTCGACGGGATGAAAGAGGAAAGTGATTTATTTGCGGTCAGCCAGCGTGAAGGAGAGACCCTTAAGAGTTATTTCCAGCGCTTCTCCCGGGTTAAGTGCCAAATCCAAGGTGTTAGTGACACCACTATCATCAACGCGGCACGCTGTGGCCTGAGAAGGGGGCCGTTGGCAGAAAGGCTCACTCGTAAAGAGGTGCGTACAATGGAGGAACTTTTTGTGAAGATGAGGGAATTTGCGCGAGCGGAGGAAGACAACCTCCGTAGAGAAGATAGGCCACGACAAGAGATCCAAGAGTTTGTTCCACGCAAGAGAGGGCGAGGGAAAGATCCCCCACCCAATACCAAAACGAAGGAACGATACCCTGAGTCTGGGAGAAGAGACGAAAGAAGGAGGATTCATCACATTGACGAGCCAAGTAATCAACGAGTCATGGGCGATAGGCTAGCGGAGCAACAGAGGCGAGGTCCACCCCCGGGCCGAGGGAGGCAGGACGAAGGAAGTCGAATTATCAAAAGGGAAGGACCAGAGCCCAAGCGCTACCTCTGCGAATATCACGGTGAAAATAACACCCATGACACCATCCATTGCAAAGTGATAAATGGATACCGGCGATTTGAAGCCAAACAAAGAGAAGTCGGGACGCACCCCACACCGCCGGAGACACCCGCAGTCGAACGTCAACATCCCCCCTAGGGTGGGAGTAAATCATCCCCGTCGCATCATCAACGTCATTGCTGGGGGCTCCTTGTCGCATCTCTCGTCAAAAAGGCAGAGAAAGGCTTATGCCCGGCAGATTAACCACGTTGTTATTAACCCGACTATCCCTCCTCCATTAAAGTTTGAGCCGATCACCTTCACACAAGAGGACGCCGCGGGGGTGCACTTCCCACATCAAGACTCTTTAGTAGTAACCGCTATAATCGCTGATTGTGAAGTACGTCGGGTGTTGATAGACGGGGGAAGCGCGGCTGATATTTTGTCCATGAAGGCTTTCCAGAAAATGATGATTCAACAAGATCGATTGAAGAAATCGGAGGTGCCACTGATGGGATTTGGAGGAAGCATGGTCGACACCCTGGGTCAGTTGGAATTAGAGGTCACCTTCACAACGCTGCAAGCCAGCGTCACGAGTCGCGTAACATTTGATGTGGTAGACATATCGTTCCAGTACAATGCTATCCTGGGCAGGGGTTCACTGACGACCATGGGGGCCATAATTCATCACGGATTCTTATGTATGAAGATTCCCTCCGCTGACGGTGTCATCACAGTGCAGGGAGATTAAGCCCTCGCAAGGAAGATAGACATGGAAAACCCTTCCCAGGTTAAGCATATTTGTACCACAGAGCCGGACCCTGCTATACCCATGAATCGCAGTCGGTGGCTTCCTAAACCACAGCCTCAAGGAGAAACACGACAAGTGTTGCTCAGGCCAGGAGGTAGTAAGGCCGTGATTCTTAGCGCCATGCTGTTCCCTGATGAGGAGAAATGTATGATGCAACTCCTCCAAGAATACGAAACCATATTCGTGTGGGGGCCCGAAGACCTCCCTGGAGTCCCAAGGGAAACCATCGAACACATCCTCGCCATTAGCCCGGACGCGAAGCCGAAGAAGCAAAAACTCAGAAAGCTTGCAGCGGAAAGACAAATGGCTGCGAAGACGGAGGTGACTAAATTTCTTCAAGCGGGGATCATTCGCGAAACCCGCCACACGGAGTGGCTGGCCAACATAGTCCTAGTCAAGAAGGCCAGAGGAGCATGGAGGATGTGCATTGATTTCACCGATTTGAACAAAGCATGTCCAAAAGATGACTTCCCCTTGCCCCGCATTGACCAACTTGTCGACTCTACTTCTGGATCAGAAAGGATGAGTTTCCCTGATGCATACTCTGGCTATCACCAAGTATACATGCAAAAAGAAGACGAAGATAAAACGGCGTTCATTACCCCCTTCGGCACCTACTGCTTCGTACGAATGCCCTTTGAGCTCAAGAACGCGGGTGCTACCTTTGCGCGGCTCATCACCAAGATCTTCGCCTGCCAACTAGGAAGGAACGTGGAAGCCTACGTCGACGACATCATTGTTAAGAGCAAGAAGAAAGAAAATCATGTGGCTGATCTCCGGGAAACCTTTAAAAACTTGATGGCGGGGAGAGTAAAGCTCAACCCGTCCAAATGCGTCTTTGGCATAGATGCAGGAAAGCTGCTGGGCTTTCTGGTCTCCCAACGAGGCATTAAGGCGAACCCGGAAAAGATAAGGGCCATCCAAGACATGGCTCCACCAAGAAATCTAAAGGAAGTACAACGGTTGGCGGGGTGGATAGCAGCACTTAGCCGATTCTTGCCAAAATCCGCGGAGCGACGCCTGCCGGTCTTTAAAGCATTACATTCAAGTGATGCTTTTACTTAGACGAAGGAGTGCCAACACACCTTCGATAATCTGAAGCAAAGCCTCATGGAGGTCCCTATCCTGCAAAGTTCGAAGCAAGGTGAAGAGCTTCTGCTATATTTGGCGGCCAGCCCTTCGGCCGTCAGCGCTGTATTGGTGCGGCCACAAGGTGTAAAACAACAGCCGATTTACTTCGTTTCCGAAGCCCTCCAAGGAGCGAAGCTACGATACTCAGAAGTGGAAAAATTGGTGTACGCTTTGTTGATGGCCTCCCGAAAACTCCGTCATTATTTTCAAGATAATCACATCAAAGTACCAACCACGTACCCTCTTGGGTCTATGCTATCCAACAAAGAAAGTACTGGCCGCATCAGCAAATGGGCGATTGAGCTGGCGCCCTTCGAGTTAACCATAATGCCCCGCACCGCCATCAAGAGTCAAGCCCTAGCTGATTTTAAGGCAGAATGGACTTCTCCTGTGTCCGGAGATAATGATGCTTTAACGGTATGGTCCATCAATTCTGATGGATCGTGGGGAGCAAGCGGAGCGGGGATAGCTGCAGTGATAATGACGCCTAGTGGTGAAAAGGTTGAGTTCGCAGCAAGGCTGGAGTTTCCCTCGACCAATAATATAGCCGAATACGAAGCGCTTCTGCTGGGGCTCAGGAAAGCGAAAACCATGGGAGCAAGAAGGGCTATTTTACACACTGATTCGAAGCTCATTCAGGGGCATATCTCCAAAGAATATCAAGTAAAGGATGAACAGCTCCATAAGTACGTCGAAGCGGTCCGGACGATGGAGGAGGGCTTCATCGGGTTCACTATTGATGCAATACCCAGAGCCCGAAATGAACGAGCCGACGAGCTGGCGAAGATCGCCGCCACCAGAGGGAGCCTACCTTCGACAGTATTCTTTGAAATACTTCGTACCGCCTCCATTCCTTCCCAGATAAACCTCATTGCTCGAGCGACCAGTGAGGATTGGAGGAATGAGATGTACGACTATCTCCTTGAGGGAACTTCACCAGAAGATGAAGCACAAGCAAGAAGCTTCGAGAGGCGAGCGAAAAAATATGCCATCATTGATGGATTTCTATTCCGTAGTGGCCTCTACGCCCCATGGCTCCGCTGTATTTCACGCGAGGAGGGGATGCAGGCCCTGCGCGAAGCACACCAAGGAGATTGCGGAGAACACCAGGCTCCCAGGAATCTTACAGGAAAAGTGTTCCGAATGGGACTCTACTGGCCCACGGCGTTACAAGATACCGAGCAGATAGTTCGATACTATCATGCGTGCCAATGGATGACCAAGCACAAAAAGGCCCCGCCCAACGAACTGCACGCAGTGCCCCCGATTTGGCCCTTCGCCAAATGGGGGATGGACATCGTCGGAGCGCTTCCCAAAGCACGGGCAAATCTTCAGTTTGTAATCGTCGCCATGGACTACTTCTCCCGCTGGATCGAAGCAGAGCCGGTAGCGAAGATAACCGCTGACGATGCCATCAAGTTCCTGTGGAAAATGATCATTTGTAGATACGGGGTCCCTTTCCAGATCGTGACCGACAATGGATCCCAATTTGACTCAAGAAAATTTTGTGATTACTGTGAAAATATCGGGACAAGGATCTGCTTCGCCTCAGTGGGCCACCCTCAGTCAAATGGGGTGGTAGAACGAGCGAATCGATTGCTTTTTGATGGCATCAAGAAAAGGCTCTATAACTCTGCAAAAGGATTTTGGCCCGACGAGCTCAACCATGTTTTGTGGGCAACATGTACCTCAACCTCAAGAGCAACCGGGTTCCTCCCTTTTCGGCTCATTTTCGGAGAAGAAGCTGTCTCACCTGCTGAAGTTCTTGCAAAATCCTTACAAGTGATTAAAACTCCAATCTACGAGGAGTCGATATCATGTGTGATTTTGTCGGGACCCGAATTTGCAAATCCGGACCCTCTGTGTATTCAGCACTAGTCCAGGAACGCGCTAGTGCACACAGTCTTAACATCGGTAAATATCACAATCATACCACTCGATACTAATAAAGTACTTTAATTAAATAGTCAAACTGGTTGCTCGACCTTATGGTTAAGTTACAAATAGATGCCACGCAGGGCGAAACTTATTAAGAGAGAAATAATAGCAGCGGAAAAATAAGATAACATCGTGGCGCCATCCAGTATACCACAGGCAACTGACTGGGCTCGCTCCCTAAGTAGACGGTTCCTCTTGGAGCTCCTCCTCCAAAGCTGGTGTAGTCTCTTCTTCAACTGGTGTTGTATTGCGGCAAGGGTGAGTACTTGGTACTCAGCAAGTCATGCACAGAATGCAAGCTAATATACTATATGCATGGCTTGATACAAAGGAATAGCTCAAGGTATATTTGCAGTAAACAGCTTTTGACAAGTAGCATAAGTAGATTCGAAAGCAGTAGAAACAAGTATAACATAACTAACTTTTCAAGGAGTTTAATAAACATCTTTCCCATCCTAATCCACATTTCCATCAACATCATTATTAATCCAACCCAACCTTTCAAGTCCAAGTTATTTTTGAGAAAATCTAACCCTTGACTGTAATTCCCGAGCGATGTCCAATACCGCGGACACGGCTATTCGAATAGATTATACACTCTGCAGAGGTTATGCACTTTACCCACAAGATACAGTCAAACACCACAAAGGCGAGTTCCCGTAACAAAGTCTTTCGGAAACTTCTAACAATACAAGTGAGCCTCCCCGGTTATTGCACACTAACCCTTCCCTTAGCGAAGGCGAAGTTTAGGCCAATCAACCGTTAGATGGGTACCTGCCGCAGCTCAGACGCCCCCCGTACAACTTACACAAAGGGTGTAGTTGACCTCCTGAGGTCCCACAGGTACGTTATTAGCAACTTAATCAACTAGGTCCGTCCCATTACAGACATGTGGTTGCACGTTAGACCCAGTTCAAAGGCTTGCAAGGTGAAGTCCTTAGGGTGACCAGGGCAAGACTACCCGAAGAACCAAACCAATGTTCCCGGTGCCACAACTGGCCCACCTGATCATTCTTGCCACATGCCCCGGTCGAAAAACTATTTATCAAACCCCAGTTGATTACCATGCACCACGTGCCATCAACATCACATGATACCTTTCCAAAACAGGTTCAATATGTCATTAAGTCAATATTAACGTTTGATTGTCCAAAATCATGTCATGAGCACGTAGCAGGTCTAAGCAATATGCTACAACGATCTAAATTCCCATGTTGGCAATTTAGTAATGTCCAACTTAGTAAACCACAACTAGGGTGACAAGGGTCATGGCACATATTTAATTAACTAAGGGGTCATACAGCAATTAGGCATTTATCTAATTTCCCAGAGTTAAGTAAAGTATTTTCTAATTGAACTAGCATGCAATAAATTAAATCAAAATAGGTTTCAAAATAGGATCAATATGGTCAAAGCATAACTTGCCTTCAAAAAGTACTTGTTCTTGGTCTTGAGTTGGATCCTGAGTCAATACTTCTCCTTCGAATCCTTCCGGCACTTCAACGTCTACTCGTAAAGCGTGCAAATAGCAATACACGAATAAACAACAGGCAAAAAGTGTTCAAACATCCAAATAAACTCCATAAACAGAGAGAACATAATTTTATGAATTTTTAGATACTGGAATCGCTCAAATCGGAGTTAAAATGCAAAAGTTATGATTATTCAAAGTTTAAATAATCAATTTAATAATATTACAGAGAAAGATTTTAGTCAAAAAATTAAATAAAATTCATAATTAGGTAGATCTCAATTTTATACAAATTTAGAAATTTGAATCACTCAAATCTGAGTTGAAACGCAAAAGTTATAAGCGTTTGAAGTTTTGAAATTCAAATCAAATATTAAACCAATTATTAAATCATTTTCTTTTTCGAAAAAAAACAATTATTGCGTCAGCAGTGACACGCGTCAGCCTCTGATTCGCTGGCTGACGTCAGCCGGTCCATGGGCTCAGCCCACGGTTCGACTTGGTCCACCGTGGACTCGGTCCACGTCTCCATGTGTCGCTGACAGGTGGGTCCCCTCGGGTGACGTCACTGCTGACGTCAGCGGGGCTCACCACGGTCGGCAGTGGGACTCCATCGGTGATGTCATTGTCGACATCAAGACGGCCGGCCGACATCTTGAGCCCGCCATGGCGGGTGACGTCATGGTGCAGGGTGGCTGGGCCGCTAACATGCGGGCCCCGCGTGTCAGCGTCACACGCACGCGTGGGCGGCGGCCGATCGCGGCGGTCGATCTCCGCACGCGTGGCTAGATCTCGGCCGCTGATTTGAAAATCAACGGCCGCATTGGATCTGGACTCACGCGTTTGGGGTGAACGTGTTTGATCTCGGGCCGTTGGATCTAGATCCAACGGCCGAGATTGGATCTCGATTTTGGGCGGGATCTCACCGTGAGATGACGTGGGCGTGATCTCGGGACGTTGGATCTGGATCGAACGGCCGAGGGAGCTCAAGTCCGGCGATGGCGAAGCGGCGGCGCTGGTCACCGGCAGGGGACGATGACTCAGCCGACGGCGTTTGACGCGCCCGGCGACGTGGGTGGTGCTTACCGACGCGGCTTGCTCTCACGGTTCGGATCTGGGGTCAACGGCGACGGAGGACGACGGAGACGGCGGCTATCGGCGAAATCATGGCTGCACCTTCTCCTAACTCCGGCGAGCTCTAGCGGCGCAACCACGTGGCTCAGCGAGGTGAGTTAGGGCTACTGATGCGCAATGAAGCGGCGATCCCGACACGGTGGCGGCGCAATAAATAGGGCCCTCGACGTCTGGTGAAACGCACGGAAACCGAGGTCCTCTCCGCTGCGCGCGGAGTCCTGGCGGCCTCGGATTGGGTGACGTGGCACGCCTGGACACCGTTGGATCGAGATCCAACGGTGCGTGGTTTGGGTTCGGTCGGACTTCGGGCGGGCTGGCTCGGTCGGGCTCGGGTCGGCGACGTGGCTCAATCGTGGCCGTTGGATCTTGATCCAACTGGCCACACGATAGGTTGGCCGAGTGGGTTCGGCTCAACCACGGGCTCGGTCGGTTCAGTCGGACTCGAACTCGAGTCCGACTCTGCTCTGATCGGAGGAACAGTAACCGACCCGGTTCGATTTTCCAGCGATTTAATATTTAATATAATTCCCAATAATTTATTTAATTCAAGAAAAATAGCAAAATACTCAGAAGAATTCCAGAAAAATTCTGGAAAATATTTTAGGGCATTTTGGACTCAAATAAAATATTTCCAACAAAATTTTATTTGCAAAGTTAAATTCTTTAATTATTTTAAAATGGAATAAATTCAAATAAATTCCAAATAAATCCAAATAAATTCCAGAAAATTCCAAAAATTCACCAAAGTGCCAAATCACACACAAATTTAAGAAAAGCAAAATTTTGGGGTGTTACAGATTTGGCGGAAGAACATAAACTTCAAGCCTTGGAGACTATGAAAACGTATGCGAAGGCCTCAACACGAAGCTTCAGCAAGAAGGTAAAGAAACGCGAGCAACATCCCGGGGATATGGTGCTCAAGAAAGCTGCTCCGGCCTTCACGAAGCTGGAAACAACATGGGAAGGACCATACATTATCCGAGAGTCAACAGCGAAGGGAGCACATAAACTCATTACTCCAGATGGCGAGGAGATACCAAGAACATGGAACACTGACGCACTCAAGAAATTTTACCCATAGATGATGAGATACGAAGGCAAAAAATGTACTAGTCTTTATCAATAAAATAGTAAGAAGTCGTTGTGAACGGAGGTCATCTCTACATTCCCCAATATTTGAACCGAAGGCCTGTTGCCTCGCGCCGGGTAGGAGTTCGCGGACGCTTGGTCGGGCTAACGTCCCACCCGTCCCTTCGCTCCAGAAACCCGTTGCCTCGCGCCGGGTAGGAGTTCACGGATGCTTGGTCGGGCTAACATCCCACCTGTCCCTTCGCTCCGCAAACCCGTTGCCTCGCGCCGGGTAGGAGTTCACGGACGCTTGGTCGGGCTAACGTCCCACCCGTCCCTTCGCTCTGCAAACCCGTTGCCTTGCGCCGGGTAGGAGTTCGCGGACACTTGGTCAGGCTAACGTCCCACCCATCCCTTCGCTCCGCAAACCCGTTGCCTCACGCCGGGTAGGAGTTCGCGGACGCTTGGTCGGGCTAACGTCCCACCCATCCCTTCGCTACGGAAACCCGTTGCCCCGCGCCGGGTAGCAGTTCGCGGACGCTTGGTCGGGCTAACGTCCCACCCGTCCCTTCGCTTCGGAGACCCGGGGCTGAAGGACCATGTGGAGGTCCACCCATGTTTGTGATGAGTATTTGACTTTATTTGAGCAAGGTGTGCTCAGGCTTGAGTTTGATTTGACTCGGTATTGCATGTTTCAATTAATGATAATTGTGGACTAACATGCAGGAAGAAAAGGTATGTGCATTGTGGTATGTGCAAAATGGTTTGTTCCTTGTGGTACAGGTTCCTGAGGCAGCTATGGTCGTTGGTGAGTACCGGGACTAGGTTGGGAGAACCGAGGTCCAGAGCGGTCGAGGATGCCGACGAGATGGTTGGGCTCAAACCAGGTTCACTTGGACGTCATGGAAATGGACTTGAGGTGGCTCAAGGTTTCCGGTTCGGGTTGGAGGCTCAAAGAGGAGGAAACCGAGCGGTCAAGTCCGGCGGATGAAGGCCCGTTGCATCGGGTTGATCGGGTTTTGTTTAAAACCCATGTATGGCCAATGTGGCCCATGTAAAGCCCATGTGTGGGTTGAAATGAGAGGGTTAATCCTAGCCCTTGGTGGAGTGCCCTAGGGTTTGGGACTCATCCAAGGGTGGTAGGTGGCCCTAGAGTAGTATAAATAGAGGGGGAGGGGTGTCCTCCCTCACTTGAAGGTTTGAGTTGCTCCTTTGAGCTTTGCCCACATGAAGTGAGGCTTTGTAAACCTTCCAACCAGAAAATACAAAGATTTTCTTTACATTTTTGTGAATTTAAATTCCGCATTTACATTATGTCTTTACTTTACGCAATTTAAATTCAGCATTTACTTTCCCGCATGTAAATTCTCGCAATTTACTTTCTCGCAATTTGGATTTGCTCCTCTCCTTCTAAATGCTGTTGATCAAGGAGGTCTTGAGGGTGCTCATTTGGTTTTACATCTTTCTTGCACCCTAGGATAGACTAGAGATCAAGTTTCTATCAAGATTGCAAATCTGTCCTGAACTTGTTCTTCGCGCAGCAGTCAGTCTTTGATTTTTAGAAAAATATAGAAAAATCTTTCTTGATTGATTCTTGTTGGAGAAGGTGCTTGACTCATATACCCATCTGTGGAAAAATTTTGGAGTCCACTGGATGCACCATTTGGGAGCTGTGAGGTGAAAAACGAGCCCCAAATTTCCTGATTGAAAATCCTGACTGTTCGTAGTTCTTGATTTTTCCTGATTTTTGTAGAAGGATTTTGGTGGTGATTTTTGGTGGAGTGCTTCAAGACTCAAAAGCTCACAGGCTGAAAAATTCCCAAATTTTTTGGAGCAACAGAAGTCCACCATCCACCTGCTCTAATTGAGGACAATTCCTGAAAATCTGCTTTTGCTTTTCTAAAAGAGGCTTTTGTGTTTTGGCTTGATCTCTTTTAGAAAAGAAGTATTTGAATTGATTCCTCTTTGCTTTGGACACTTGACAACCAGAATTTGTGATTTAAAAATATCCCTCATATGATTCATGGTTCCCATCCATGTAAGCTAGGGATACATATAGTTGTCAAGTCGTTCCGATTTTTGCGGGTTTCGCGATTTTGAGGAGCATCGGTTTTCTTTGTGGGATTGTTTGGAGTACGTTGAAGTAGGGGATATTTTTGTTTGGGATCATTCACCCCCCCCTCTGATCGCCATCTCGGTCTTTCAATTGGTATCAGAGCCGGTTTTGCTCTTTCATAGATCTTGACCGGTCTCAAGAGCCATGGCGACGGACAAGTACTCAACTAAGCCTCCAATTTTTGCTGGAGTTGATTATCCGCTCGGAAGGTTCGGATGGAGACATACATCAACGCCCAGGGCTTTTCTTTATGGCAGAAGGTGAAGCACCCGTATGAGGTTCCGGCCGATGAGAACGCCAACGCCGCAAACATGGTCGACGTTGAGGCAAACGCTAAGGCCAAGAACCTCATCATACAGGGACTTAGCTGCGGTGAGTATGATCGCATCTCTCACCTACGATCGGCTCACGAGATTCGGGTGACCCTCAATGCTTACCATGAGGGCACCACTCAGATCAAGTCCATGAGACAGGATCAATTTAAGCGTGACTACAACAAGTTTGAGCAGCACGCTGGTGAGAGCCTTGATGAGTGCTTTGCTCGCTTTTGCAAAGATTCTCAGCAATCTTCGGTCAGTGGGTTGTTCATACACTGATTCGGAGAATGCGAGGCATTTTCTTCGAGCACTCGATCCGAGGATTTGGGAGATGAAGGTAACCACCATCACGGACCATACGTACTTGTCGACCTTGACTCTTGTCGGGTTGTATTCCCGCCTCAAGACTCATGAGCTCGACTTCGTCGCTCGTAGGACGAAGTCCCAAACGATGGCATTGGTTACCGATCCCACCGGTCTTCCTCTTCGACCCCTCTTGACTTCTCTTCTGGTTTTTCTCTCCCGCTCTTTGCGACGTAGCGATGACGCTCGAACAATTTCCGAAGATTTAGCTTGCTCTTGTCGCTCGAAAATTTTCGAACATTTACAAGAGGGTGAGAGATAGGAAGAGGAGTGGCAAGTTCACTTGCTTTGAGTGTGGTGGCCCCAACCACATTCGGCAAACCGCCCCAAGCTGGAGAAGGGCAATAATGAACAAGGCGGTGCGGGCAAGAACGACTACATCAACAAGAACCGCGAACAAGAAGCCTCCACTCGCGAGCCAAGCAAGAGAAGAAACACCGCAAGTTCGCCAAGGGCAAGAAGCTCTTTCACCGCGTCCTTGCCGCGCCGACGACCTTGACCTCTCCGACACGGAGACATGGAGCGACGAGGACGAGGATGAACCGCAAGAGAAGGTGAAGGGCGGCGATGACTTCTCCTAAGATGTGCTTCATGGCCTCCAATGCCATGGAAGTACAGACACCGAAACAGACAATGACACGGAGGAGGTACCTTCTTATGACCAGCTCCATGATGCTTTTATCAAACTAGGAAAATTTCATTCCAAGTCTAGAGCTAAGTGTTTGGATCTAGAGAAGGAAGTAGGTACCTTATCTCGGGAGTTAGCTTCACTTAGATCTTGTTCCTCCCGAGACTCGATAGTCTGTACTTTGTGTGATGCTTTGCTTGTGGAGTTGGAGAACCTAAGGACTCTACATGATAGTGTGCTTTCGATCTTGAGTCACTTAGGTCGAAGGATGCTAGCACATGTCCAAAGAGATTCTATTCTGTTGATGCTAGTTTTCTTCACACTCACACAAATGCTTCATGTGCTAATTGCCCTAAGCTTCCGCTGAAATTGATGCCATGAGTTGTCACCTTAGGAAGCTATCTGCTAGAAATGATGAACTTGAAAAGCATGCTTCTAAGGACCCAATCAGCTCATGTGAGGGCTGTATGCAACTAAAAATGCTTATGATGACTTGGTGCTTGAAAACTCAAAATATGCTAAGGATCTTCTAGCTAAGTCACAAAATGGTTGCATGTCGTGTGTGTTGGGGTAGCAGAGGACATGAATCAAATTCATGTAGAGCTTAGGAAGAAGCTCAAAGCCCAGGTGGGTAGGATTAGAGACTCTCCATGTGTTTCTTAAGTAGTCCTCAAGATTGAGGCTGCTCTTTATAGGGAGAGATTTGATCGCTTAGTTCGCTCTTCTCCATCCGGCTCTTCCCTCGCTACTCCTTCCCTTGCTCTTCTTGTGCTCACTTTTTCGAGAGTGTCGCACCTTATGAGCACTCTCGAGAAGTTTGTTGGAGGTAAGAAGAAGCTCAATCTTATCCTAGATCAGTCCAAGATAAGCAGATTCAATCAAGGTCTAGGGTTTGATGCCTTGGAGCATACACGGCGCATCCGCCACTCAAGCAGCGTGCCTCCAAGAGCGGAGAGATAGTGGTGGCTCCACAGTGAGCACCACTGTTTAGATCAGCAGGATTGTCCACGGACGCCTGACGAGAAGGGTGCTTCTCATGCTACTTCACCCCAAGGCGAAGTATACATGCACCTTCCATCGAAGGATGGACATATAGCTGATTTCTGCTTGACGCGCCAAGATTTCTGCCGTGAGCGTGTCCATGCTCTTAGGGGTATTCAGGGTCATCCTCAGACTCGAGTGCGCCTAAGGCACACACGGCTTCTAGACAGGATAAACAAGCTAGAGAGTCTCCTGCTTTTGGACAGCGCATGGGGCTTGGTTTTCGTGCTTCTACTTCGGTTTTCGCCTGCAGCTATCCCGAGTCGGTCTTTCCGCCGCCCTCTTGATATTCCTCGCTTTTCCCATCGAGGTAGATATCAGCGGCGTGAGTTTGCTTTCCCAATGGGAGGTCCGGCAGCAAAGATCGGGATGGTCCGGCCTTTGCACCTCGGTGGACCAACCCAAGAATGCTCCTGCACATCCTATCGAGCGAGTCTGAGTTTGTGAGAGTCGAGTCACGGAGAGGTGCCGATTGCATTCTTCTACTCCGTTGATCAAGCTTGTTTCATCGCACGCTTGACTCAAGATTGGGTTCCTAGATCTGCACCGATCTATCCTGGCATCGAGACATCTGCTTTTCACTCTCTTTGATTCAGGTTCAGAGGACAGGGAAGGGGAGGTTTGGATCAGAGACTCGCTGTTCTCGCCACATGACCGGAGACTCCTGCTGGTTTTCTTCCTGGACCGAGATCCCTGATGAGGTAATCACCTTTGGGGATGCTGCGTCGGGTAGAGTCATTGCTAAAGGTACCGTCTGCATTAACGATCATTTCATTCTTAAGGACGTTGCCTTAGTCAAGAAGCTGCATTTCAATTTGCTTTCGCCTCTCGGCTTCTTGATGACGATTTCGAGGTCAATTTTAAGAGGAGCTCTTGTAGGATCCTCGATTCTTCCGGGGAGTTTGTTTATGGGATTTCTCGCTTTGGGAGAGTCTTTCGTGCTGATTTTTCTTCTTCCTCTAGAGACTCTCTCCATTGCCTTATTGCTTCGAGTCCCGTGATCTCTCCTTTTGGCATAGGAGACTTGGTCACATTGGCTTTGATCATTTGACTCGAGTTAAGGCCATGATCTCATTCGTGGCCTGCCTAAACTCAAGATGGTCAAAGATGTTGTATGTTCTCCTTGCCGACATGGCAAGATGGTTGTCGCCTCCCATCCTCCAAATACCCGAGTGATGATCGATGCACCAGACACCGCTACACATGGACACTTGTTGGTCGGCTCGAGTGCAATCGGCCAGGTGGGAAGTGGTATATTCTTGTCATTGTCGATGATTTTTCGAGGTACTCTTGGGTGTTTTTCATGGCCTCGAAGGATGAGTGTTTTTCACACTTCGTGGGTTTGGTCCGTAGGTTGTCTGTTGAGCTCCTGTGTGCCTTACGAGCGATCCGCATGATGACAATGGCACGGAGTTCAAGAACTCCTACTTTAGCGGCTTCGTGAGGAGTTAGGCTTAGAGCATCGCTTCTCCTCTCCATACGTCCCTCAAAGAAATGGCGAGTGGAAAGGAAGAACAGGACTCGTTGAGATGGCCAGACGATGCTAGATGAGTACAATACTCCTAGGAAGTTTTGGGCCGAGGTCGTAGCTACGGCATGCCATGTTGCCAACAGAGTTTTTCGTAGGGCACACTTGCATTGCACTTCTTATGAGTTGAGATACGGGCGAAAGCCTAGTGTATCTCATTTTCGTGTTTTTGGTTGCAAGTGCTTCTTCTTGAAGTCTGGGAACCTAGATAAGTTCGAGTCACGCTCACGATGGGATCTTTCTCGGGTTACTCGACTTCCGCCTGTAGCTATAGGATTTGGGTCAGTAGATTTGGGTAGGATCATAGAGACTCGCGAGGTGACTTTTGATGAGGCTAGCCCGGTGCTAGACCAGACATTTCAGGCTCTTCTCCTCTTTCCCGCCTATCTTCTCAGAGGAAGTTGATGACGGAGATGAAGGCGCCTTGCCTCGATCCAAATACCATTCCTCGCTCCCGAGGTGCCTCCCATTTCCATATCTGCACCTCAGGGAGATCAGCCCTTACCCTCGGACTCTTCAGCAGCCTAGTGGCTCTGTTCCTACTTCTCCCACGAGGAGTAGAGGTCACTACCTTCGGACCTCCCCGCCACATTCAGAGGCTCATCCACCGACTGCATCATTGAGATCTGCTTGAGCGAGTCACTCGCTCTAAGTCAGTCTGTCCACTTTCTGCCTTCACTCGCCTTTGTTGCCTCTTTTGAGCCGAAGGATGTTTCTCATGCATTATCTCGATGAATCTTGGATTAATGCTATGCATGAGGAACTTGAAAACTTCGAGAGGAACAAAGTTTGGAAGCTTGTCGAGCCCCTTCTCGTCACAATATCATTGGGACCAAATGGGTGTTCAAAAACAAGCAGAGTGAGGATGGGGTTGTAGTTCAAACAAGGCTAGGTTAGTCGCTCAGGGTTTCTCTCGGTCGAGGGTCTCGACTTTGAGGAGACTTTTGCCCTCGTAGCTAGACTCGAGGCCATCCGGATCCTGCCGCATTCGCGGCATCCAAGGGCTTCAAGCTTTTTCAAATGGATGTCAAGAGTGCATTCCTCAATGGCTTCATTGAGGAAGAGGTGTATGTCGAGACAACCTCCAGATTTGAGAACCCCAAGTACCCAAACCATGTCTTCAAGCTTTCCAAAGCTTTGTATGGACTTAAGCAAGCTCCACGAGCTTGGTATGAGAGGCTTAAGTCCTACCTCTTGAGTCATGGTTTTCATATGGGTCAAGTGGACAAGACTCTGTCACGGACATTTTGATTCGGATTTTCTCTTAGTCCAAATCTATGTCGACGACATCATTTTCGTGGTTCCTCGCATTCGCTCGTTACTCGGTTCTCGGATGTGATGAGTACTGAGTTCGAGATGAGCATGATGGGCGAGTTGAGCTACTTCCTTGGCTTCCAGATTAAGCACTCGGAGGGTACATTCTTGCATCAAGGCAAGTACACTCGAGACCTCTCAAGCGCTTTGACATGTCCGATGGAAAGCCGCTTATGACTCCTATGGCCACCATCGCTGTCCTCGAGCCTGACGAGGATGGTGAGCCGCTTGATCGAAGGAGTTCCGAGCATGATCGGCTCCTTTTGTATCTCATCGCCGAGACCGACATACATTTCTCTGTATGTCTTTGTGCTCGGTTTCAGGCTTCTCGCGTCTCTCACCGTCAGCGGTGAAGCGCATCTTCAGTACCTTCGAGCTACCATTGACTATGGTATCTGGTACTCTTCTTCCTCCTGTCTATCTCTCGAGCCTTCTCCGATGCAGACTTCGCCGGCTGTAGGATAGATAGGAAGAGCACTTCTGGCACTTGCCAATTCATTGGCACCTCTCTTGTCTCTTGGTCGTCTAGGAAGCAGTCCGGTGTTGCATGATCCACCGAGGCCGAGTATGTTGTCGCACCGATTCTTTGTAGCTGTGTTCTCTGGATGAGATCGAACTTGCGGGACTTTGGGTTAGTAGCAGATTGTGTTCCACTTTTCTGTGATAACACATCTGCCATTCACATTGCTAAGAACCCAGTGCAGCACTCTCGGACCAAGCACATTGACATTCACTATCACTTCCTTAGAGACCATGTGGAGAAGGGTGACATAGTGCTCCAGTTTGTGGAGAGTGACCACCAGTTGGCTGACATTTTCACCAAGCCATTGGATAGCTCCAGGTTTGTTGCCCTGAGAGGAGAGCTTGGGATTATGAGCCCATATGGCATATCTTGAGGAGGAGCTGGTTTGTATTATATGTTCGTATGTATATTCAGCCTTCCTTTCTCTTTTCTCGGGTATCTTTGGGATGGTTTTCATTTGGTTGAGTCCACTTCACCTAGACTTGGCATGCCTCGGCATGGACCTCTCACCTTATGCTTTAGGGTGCTATTCCTCTCTTATTCTCGGTTGAGCTCACTCACGCCTTTTAGGTCTAGCAGGTGTTGGGCCCCCTGGGTAGACAGGGTCTGTGTTTGCTCCTGGGTTGGAGTTGGAGAAGTAGCTTTCCTATATAAGTCATGTGGGGAAGGTGAGAGCGAGTCTGAGTGTTAGTGTTTCTCTTCATGTTATCTTTGCTCCTAGACTACCTTTGTGTCAGTTGCTTGATTCCTTCTCATCATTTCTGTCTTTCTGGTTTCAGTTGAGTTCAATTCATCCTTTTGAAACTAAAATTGCTAATAACTCAACTTCAATCAGATTTTTGTGCTTAATCGACTCACTTGTTGAGGGGGAGCTTGGAATTGATTCTTTTGCATTGCATATAGACTTGTTTTTCATTTACGAGCTTTGTCTATTATGCAATTGATAAAATTGAGATATGTTGCACCTAGCTACTTTTCTGAAGATATTTGCTAATCTAGGTCATATCCAATTTGGTATAACATGTGAAACTAGCCAACATTTTAAAATTGAGCTTTCCTGAAAAGTTGATGAAACATGGCTTTTACTTGCTATACTTCTTCACTAGATGCTTATGCCATGCTTATTGAAATAGTGGGTTTCTACTAGAGTCCCTAGAGCAACTTGGGTTAGCTACATTGTTTCATTCTAGAATCCTCAATAATGCTCATGAATCTAAGTGCTGAAAATATAAATTGACTCTTTTGTGCTAAAATTGAACTCAACACTATTCATTCACTTAGACTGCTTCCCATTGCACTTGGGATGAACTTGGAATGAAGTGTGTATGACCAAAACCACTCTTTTAAGCTTCTTGCTTGAGATGGTTGCTAATGGCTTGAGTCAATACAACAAAAAATGCAAAAATAACTAGAGGAAGAGAGTGATGCCTAGGAGACCTATGTCGATGGCTCCTAGTCGAGGTTGTGTTTCTCTAGGATAAACTCTCTAAACCCTGAAAGGTTTGTGGAGGAGAGTGAAGCTTAGGAGGCCTTTGTCGATGGCTCCTAGTCGAGGATGTGCTTCACTAAGCCTAAATCTCTCATACCGCTTTATGAGCTTTAATCTAAAAAATTTGCATTTAAAGAGATGATTGAGCATGAGGCTTCTCTTATGGACGTGTAGTTTCCCAAAGTGTTGACTAGGTTGAACTCTAGTATATCCATTTGCTCGTTTGGTTGGCTTTGCTTCTAGTATTGAAGTTATGCTAAGTGTTGCTATTGTTGAAATCATACCAAAGTATTATAACTTCTTTTGAGCTAGTTAGCAAAAATTGAAATATGCCATTGGATATGACTTAGGATGACATAATCTGAACTTGAGTAGCTTGGTGTCATACTTTGTCTAAGTGGTCACTTGCATAATCCTCAAAGCTCTTCTAGGTTGCATTTCATGCAAAAATTGTTCTCTTGATGCCTATATTGCCAAAAGGGGGAGAAAACGTAGAAAAGACATCTTAGAGAATTAAAAAAAATGCTTTCTCATGATCATGATGAACAATTGTCCTTGCATTTGGATCATGAGTAATATTGAGCTTTTTGAGAGATTTCTTGGTTTTTGGAGCTCTTGTTGAAAAATTGTCCTTTCAAGTGTTGAGCTCTAAAAATCTTCTCATCTATTTGGTCATGAGCTTTCTTTCTCTTTTTATTGGACCAAATATGATTTTTTTGCGATCAAATTGCTTTTCTTCCTTTGTTTACAAACTCAAATTTATGCCTTTTGTGTGGTTTGTCAATATACTCATCAAGGGGGAGATTGAAGGACCATGTGGAGGTCCACCCATGTTTGTGATGAGTATTTGACTTTATTTGAGCAAGGTGTGCTCAGGCTTGAGTTTGATTTGACTCGGTATTGCATGTTTCAATTAATGATAATTGTGGACTAACATGCAGGAAGAAAAGGTATGTGCATTGTGGTATGTGCAAAATGGTTTGTTCCTTGTGGTACAGGTTCCTGAGGCAGCTATGGTCGTTGGTGAGTACCGGGACTAGGTTGGGAGAACCGAGGTCCAGAGCGGTCGAGGATGCCGACGAGATGGTTGGGCTCAAACCAGGTTCACTTGGACGTCATGGAAATGGACTTGAGGTGGCTCAAGGTTTCCGGTTCGGGTTGGAGGCTCAAAGAGGAGGAAACCGAGCGGTCAAGTCCGGCGGATGAAGGCCCGTTGCATCGGGTTGATCGGGTTTTGTTTAAAACCCATGTATGGCCAATGTGGCCCATGTAAAGCCCATGTGTGGGTTGAAATGAGAGGGTTAATCCTAGCCCTTGGTGGAGTGCCCTAGGGTTTGGGACTCATCCAAGGGTGGTAGGTGGCCCTAGAGTAGTATAAATAGAGGAGGGTGTCCTCCTCACTTGAAGGTTTGAGTTGCTCCTTTGAGCTTTGCCCACATGAAGTGAGGCTTTGTAAACCTTCCAACCAGAAAATACAAAGATTTTCTTTACATTTTTGTGAATTTAAATTCGCATTTACATTATGTCTTTACTTTACACAATTTAAATTCAGCATTTACTTTCCCGCATGTAAATTCTCGCAATTTACTTTCTCGCAATTTGGATTTGCTCCTCTCCTTCTAAATGCTGTTGATCAAGGAGGTCTTGAGGGTGCTCATTTGGTTTTACATCTTTCTTGCACCCTAGGATAGACTAGAGATCAAGTTTCTATCAAGATTGCAAATCTGTCCTGAACTTGTTCTTCGCGCAGCAGTCAGTCTTTGATTTTTAGAAAAATATAGAAAAATCTTTCTTGATTGATTCTTGTTGGAGAAGGTGCTTGACTCATATACCCATCTGTGGAAAAATTTTGGAGTCCACTGGATGCACCATTTGGGAGCTGTGAGGTGAAAAACGAGCCCCAAATTTCCTGATTGAAAATCCTGACTGTTCGTAGTTCTTGATTTTTCCTGATTTTTGTAGAAGGATTTTGGTGGTGATTTTTGGTGGAGTGCTTCACGACTCAACAGCTCACAGGCTGAAAAATTCCCAAATTTTTTGGAGCAACAGAAGTCCACCATCCACCTGCTCTAATTGAGGACAATTCCTGAAAATCTGCTTTTGCTTTTCTAAAAGAGGCTCTTGTGTTTTGGCTTGATCTCTTTTAGAAAAGAAGTATTTGAATTGATTCCTCTTTGCTTTGGACACTTGACAACCAGAATTTGTGATTTAAAAATATCCCTCATATGATTCATGGTTCCCATCCATGTAAGCTAGGGATACATATAGTTGTCAAGTCGTTCCGATTTTTGCGGGTTTCGCGATTTTAAGGAGCATCGGTTTTCTTTGCGGGATTGTTTGGAGTACGTTGAGTAGGGGATATTTTTATTTGGGATCATTCACCCCCCCTCTGATCGCCATCTCGGTCTTTCAGGGGCTCCACGCCGGGTAGGAATTCGCGGACGCTTGGCCAGGCTAACGTCCCACCCGTCCCTTCACTCCGGAGACCCGGGGCTCCGCGCCGGGTAGGAATTCGCGGACGCTTGGTTGGGCTAACGTCCCACCTGTCCCTTTGCTTCGGAAACCCGTGGCCTCGTGCCCGGTAGGAGCTCGCAGATGCTTGGTTGGGCTAACGTCCCACCCGTTCCTTCGCTCTGAAGACCCAAGGCACCGCTCCGGGTAGAACTTCGCGGACGCTTGGTTGGGCTAACATCCCACCCGTTCCTTCGCTCTGAAGACCTGAGGCACCGCTCTGGGTAGAACTTCGCGGATGCTTAGTTAGGCTAATGTCCCACCTTTCCTTTCACTCCGAAGACCCGAAGCTCCGCTCCGGGTAAGACCTAGGGGTTCGCCTGAACAAGTTAACGTCCCAAGCGTCTATCTACCCTAGGCGCCCAAAACAATAACTTAGGCCCGTATCCTATTGAATCACGCGTATGACATCCAGTATCTAGCGATCCTGAATGTGGACAAGCAAGCCATTAAACTCTAATCTAACATATCGTCCATCGAAAACCTGGGATGCTTCACGTTGCTGAGCATAGCCCTATTATCAAATTGAGAAAGTACGAGCATGGGCAAAATCCAAGGAAACAATAAAAGGGGATAAAACCTCGAAGAGGAACCATGGTAAATAGCCATATGGTATCATCCCGATCAGGTACGACGAAAGAATTCGCCAAAAGTTCCAATACATAGCTTAAGGGATTTAAGCGCGATAAACACGAACCACAGCTTCGATAAGGGCATCCCTTGCCTCCACCAGCTTCGGGACTATCCCGATCAACACGTCGAGGTTGGCAATATCTCGGGCGATGGCCTCCTCTTCCGCGAGCTCGGCCATCGCACGGTCAAAGTCGGCCCAAAGTTTGGCAATGAAAACTTCCTGAGCGTCAGGTATTGGAAGGCCATCGATGACAGGAGCGTCGTCCCCAAAGTCGAAGATGAGGGGGATAACTTCTCCCTCGACAAATCCAGGAGAGGCGTCCAGCGGGGCGTCGGCCATCGAAGAGAATGCCACCAAGCTCAAAGACAACCATAAGAGGGAACACTAAGAAGAAGAAAACAAAGTCAAGCAAGATGAGTAAAACCGGGAGACGGGTAATTAAACGACAAATGATTAACTTATAGGCAGCGACGCGAGTACATACACAAGGCGAGGAAGCCAAGGAGCCTGGGGTTAATGCGGGTGCGGGAAGTCAAGACGTCCCCACATCCGCTAACAGATGGGCCCATCTTCTCGACTTCCAAAACCTAGAAGCATTCCTCCATGTCTCAAGCAAAGAGAATAAACGAAGCGAATAAACGTTCACAAAAGGCTTGAACACACCAGAGGCTTAGACGGGCTGATATCCAGCCATCCCTTCGCTTCGAGGGCCCGTAGCTCCGCGCCGGGCAAAACTTTGTTGGATACTAGGTCGGGCTAATGTCCTGCCCGTCCCTTCATTCTGAGAACCTATGGCCGAAAATTGAATGGGGGTCCAGGGAAATAGCCTATACGGCCAATAATTAGACCACCGCTTCGCCTCCCGTGTGGCTAAACCTTTTTGAATGACACTACGAAATCGTAAACACCGGAATACATCGACGCGTACCTGGCCAAGACATAAACAATCAGAAATGAAAACAGAAACTCGTACAGAGGCTCAACAATCGTTTTATCACATAAGGTAGCACTACAGAATACAGAGTCTCTTACATATATCGACTTTAAGCGCTATGCGCACCGCTTGCCACATCACCCCGAAAAGACAGCATCATGGGAAGAAGTGAAGCGAAGGAATGTACGAGATCAAGTTCACCACACCGAACGAAGACATCCTAAAAAAAGGGGGGGAAGAAAGAAGGGGTGAAACTACGGAGGAGCAAGCTCCTCCGCATCCTTTGCTTCGCTCGCCTTAGCCGCGGATTAGGAGCACCCAGTGCGACTCGTGCTCGCAGAATTGATTCCCTCGCTGCTTCTTCCCCATGCTGTTTCCAAAAATCAGAGATAAAACGAGAAGCCAACCGAATCGAAGCAGATGAAGGTTTCACAACTGAAATAAGGTCAGCGAAACCCGGTTGAGTTGGAGTAGCAGAGACGACACCGAAATACTCGCGAATATGAGCACAGCCCTTCGCTTCCAAAAGTTGGGCAGTTTTAAGAGCCCCTAGTTTCGCACAATGATCGCCAAAAGCCACTGCAGAAGACCCAAGCAAGCCGGTGGAGGTTTGGAGAAACTTGATGGCTTCAGAATCAGACGAAGGAATGCGGCTCCGACCCGGGCTAGCCTCGATCCCTAAGCGAGGGAGCTGCTGTAGAAAAGTATTCATTGCTCCCTAGACGCCCGAAGCCAGAAATTGCTTCTCCCTCTCGATCCGCTCGCAATGCTCCTCCGCCCGTTTAGCATTATCCAGATGCATCCGCGCTTCCATCTTCGTCGTTGCGAGTTGTTGGGGATGTTCCTTCGCAGCCTTCCTAAGGGTCCTGTTACCATCCTCCATGGCTCTTAAAAGGTCCTTTAGTTCCTCTATACGGTCGTCCTTCTTCTTCTCGTTCCGCTCAGCTAACATGCGAGTTTCTTCCGCCTTGCTGAGGTTTTCCCTCATTAAAGACATAGATTTCTCAAGGTCGGCATTTCGGGTCGCCAAATCACGACTCTGAGATAGCTCATTTTGTATCTTAGCCAAATCTTCCCACAACTGAGCATTTTCGACCTCCAGCTCCTCCGAGCGGTGTTGAACCGTGCGACATTGGCCTGAGGCTTCGCTAAATCATTTTTGTAAATCTCGGTTTCGACGGATAATCTCAGACGCCACGATGGCCCCCTTAAAAGAAAGATCCAAAGAGGCCTCACAAAGCCGTAAATCATGAGTACCTTCAAAGAGAGTCACCGAATCCTTGTAGGGACTAAAAGCCTGTCGCATTTTCCTTAACGCAGGCCCTGAAGCAACACCGCTTTCGAAGTCCCCAGCTAAAAGATTTAACAAATTAAATCTGAAAGGAGGTTGCCTAGGACGAACCCTTGAATCAGATAGTCCGAGTGAGGGATCCTCTCCTTTTGCGGACGAAGAGCCTTCTGGAATGGGAGCGAGGGGCCCCAGACCTCCTGCTCCAACTTGAAGCGAAGCAGCAGCGAGCAGTCCGGTGGGAACGGGATCAGCAACTGCTACCTCCCCCATAGTGTTTATGTCCCTCGTTCCTGCGCGAGCTATACCATACTCAAATAAATTAACACAACCATAGGTCTCCTGAGGAGAAATTTCAGGAGTCAAACCTTCAGCCCCCAAGGGGTTATCAGGAACGGAAACCTCCAACCGAAGGCCAAGAACTTCTTCATGAAAACCAGTGGCAACCTCATCCTGAGTATCCCGCATTTCTGCAACCACTTGGGCAGCTTCCCTATCAATGGGACCAGACCCCAACGAACCAAAAACCTCCTCAGCCAGCAAAGCATCTTTTTCCCCTCCCTTTTCTTCTTCCTCATCACCTTCAAGATCGCTAAAGGTTACATCGGGAATATCTAAAAATGAATACCCCGGAGAACGTCCCTCGGTTGGACCAGCGTTTGGGCCTATGCCCTCCGCCGCTTTTGAAGTGGACTGACCCTCGAGGGGAGACGAACCCCCAACCTGGGGCTGCATTGCGGAATCTACCTTAACGCTCAAAGATAATTGTCGGGACCCGAATCTGCAAATCCGGACCCTCTATGTATTCTGTACTAGTCCAGGATCACGCTAGTACACACAGTTAAACAGGGATGAAGTACCAAAATCATACACAGCGGCATTAATAATAAAGTACTTCAAACATTAAATAAACTGGTTACAAGACCTTAAGGTCAACTTACAAATAGTCTGCCACGCAGGTCTTACAATAACAAAAGTAAATAATCAGCAGCGGAACAAAGAACATCGGTGACACCCAACAGTATGCCACAGGCAACTAACAAGGTTCAACTCCTAGATAATCGCCTCCTCGAGGAACTTCTCCTCCTTTGAAGTTGTAGTCTTCTCCTCAACTGATGATTGTGTTGAAAGCAAGGGTGAGTATACAACATACTCAGCAAGTCATGCACAGAGGTGCAATCCCATTACTATATGCATAGCTTCTTCCAAAGGAATGACTTAAGTGGTTAATTTGCATCAAGCAGCATTTTGCTTTGATGAAATACTCTTAATAGATTCAAAAGTAGTAAAACCATATTATATAATAAGTTATCAATCTCTTTTTAAACAATTCGGCTCAAAGCCCTAATTTACTTTAGCAATTGTCTCTGGCACTCGGCCACGCATTCCACATTTTATTTTAAAAGATCTAACCCTTGACTGTAATCCCCGAGCGATGTCCAATACCGTGGACTCGGCTATTCGAATAGTTTGTACACTCTGCAGAGGTTATACACTTTACCCACACGATATAGTTAAACACCACATGGGCGAGTAACCATAACAAAGTCTTTCCGAAACCTCTATCCTCGCATGCGTACCTCCCGGTATAGTTCCCGCTGTCCCTTCCCTTTTGCGGAGCGAAAGTACAGGGCCAACGTATACCGTTGAAGAGATGTAAGACCAATCGGTAAACACTACACCCTTATTTCCATATTTATAGCTACAAAAACCACCTGAGGTCTCACATGCTAAGACTTCGGAATCGTACTCAACTAGGTCTGTCCCACTCTAGACATGTGGTTGTATGTTAGGCCCAGTTCAAAGGCTTGCAAGGTTAAGTCCTTAGGTTGACCGTGGCAAGACTACCCAAAGTTCACAAAACTAAATTCAACAACATCTCTCTCGTGTGCCACATCGGGGCCTCCCATTAATCACTTTCCACTTGCCACAGTCTAAATATTTTCCCACCCCAGTTTGATTATTGTGCAATACATGCCAACAATAATACCAGTTACCATGTAGAACCAAAAAGGTACCTACACTTCACATCATCACGTGGCAAGATTACATTGATTCCAAAATTCATTCCGTATATCATTAGTCAATATTATTTTGCCATTTGAAACACATTTCACGTAAGCATGGCTAAGCAACTATTCACAGTCTAGCCTCCCGTGTTGGCACAATATAACATCCAACTATTTAAACCCAACTTATGGTGACAATGGATACATGGCATACAAATATTAATCATCAAAGGTGGAATTAACAAATAGGTTGATTAGCTAATTTACCCAAATTAAATTATTCACTTTAATCAGTATAGCATGCATAATTTAAATCAAAATACATTTCAAAAACTAGGAGCAATATGGTCAAAGCACAACTTGCCTTCGTAAAGCAGCGAGTCTTGGTCTAGAGCTTGATCTTCGAAATCCGGGTCCTCACACAGCTCGACGTCTACGCGTAACAGATATACAAATAAACACACAAAAACAACGAATAAACACACATTCGGGAAAACACCGCGAATCAAACTAATGCGTAAGTTGATGAAAACTTCCAAATAATTAGATTAGCACATTCTAAGATTTATAAAATTTATTTTGACATTTTTGGATGTATAGTTTAAGAGAAACAAAATTCTCAAGTTTGGACTTTCCGCGAATAATTTAACAGTATAAATTTAATTATAAAATTTCATAAAAATTACTGTAGAAAGGTATTAATTTGTACTAATTAACAAAATTTGTCGCATACTATTCGGACTTAGAATGAATTTGTAGCGAAAAGACAAAATTCGCAATTTTAGGAAATTAACATGTACAATTGATCTCTTCTCCTTTCTACTTTATGCATGGCACTGTTTTTGAGTGTATACGCGTATACTTCTTGCCTTTTCTTTGGCTGGGTATTCACGCATGCATACTGGAACGACTGGATAGACATTCAAATATAGGTATACACATATACACGCATATACTTATATGCTTCCAAATTTTATACACGTGGATAATCTGACTAATAAACGTATACCTACATATGGAAGGTTATACTAGCGAATCGGTCGAATAAATACATATGTATATCAACCAAATATAACCGCAGGTATACATATATATGTACAACACAGTGTGTATATATATATGTATACATGCTACGACTAATATAGAAATACGCATGCGCCTAGCGAGTATTTATATACGTATGTATACTAACTACGACTATTATAATTACGTACACGTTCTAACATACGCGCACATCTTAAAATATAAATATACGTATAAAGACTAACATATATATATATTCATGATTTGGCCTAATACATGTGTAGGGAGGCATTCGTACTAACATGTATATCTAAACATGCATAAATACATGTGACGAGGTTAACCGATCGAGATAGACAGAGCGCGCGCAAGAGAGATGAGGGAGTACCGGTCGGCGGCAGCAGCAGCAGTGCAGACCATCGGCACAGGCGGTGGCATGGCCGAAAAGCGCGCCGGTATGGATGTAACGGCGGCGGCTGCGCAGGGGATGGCGAGGCCGAGGGATGTACTGGCGGCGACGTCCACGGCGGCAGTGACAACAGCAGCGGTGACGTACACGGCGGCGATGGTGGCGACGAGACGGCGACGGCGACGAGATGGTGGCGACGACGACGGCGGCGACCAACGGCGACGAGATGGCGGCGACGATGACGGCGGCGACGGAGAAGACGAGGCGGCAGCGGCGGCGACGACATAGACGGCGTCGACAATGGCGGCGGCGACGAGACGGCGTACACGCACTACTACAGAATGGCACATTACTATCGCTTCATCTGTGTCGGTTCTAAGCTTTTGACTACAAAACCGATTGTGATAAGTATATTCCATTTGGAAATCTTCGTAACAGGTTATCACAATCGGTTCTTATAAGTAACCGATTGTGGTACAATAATAATCCCAATCGGTTCTATATAAGAACCGATTGTGATAATAATTTTGTTATCACAATCGGTTTTTATCTAGAACCGACTGTGATGAGTATGTATTATCACAATCGGTTTTGGGAAGAAACCGATTGTGATAAGCACAGGGCTTATCACAATCAGTTCTTTTCCAGAACCGATTGTGATGATTTTAGATGGCAACAGAATGCCCCTGTTCCATTAATAGATAAAACCAAGAACAGTTCAACAGAAACATAGTTTTTGTGAGATCCTCCAGTCAGACATTTCCCCTTCAGGGAACAAGAAAAAAACAAACTCCATCACAGACCAACCATAGAAAAACTGCAACATACGCAAAATATATAACATCATCTCACAAGCGCAACAACATCCGCAAAAACAAAACTAATAGTAACATAATTCAGCTCGAGGAGTATTGTCTTCTTTTCTTCGGCAAAGTTCTTTCTCCGACATATGCAATGTGTCCATTCACTTCTGACACAACATCATCACACGAGCGCAACAACATCCGCAAAAACGTCAAAACTAATAGTAATTAATATGGAACGCGCGCACGTACGTACTAAGAACAAAAATAAAAGCCACCGCCACATCAACAAAACATATATGTATATATAATGAAAGCCCAACTGGCTTTCAGCACAGATATATATATATATATATATATATATTGTTCACAGATCACATGCATGCATTTAATTTACTTATTTATAGAACGACAGGCCATGGCTATCACCGTAAATCGTCATTTCGTCGGAGTCGTAGAAGGGCGGCTGATCATCGTCGTTGCCTGGGTGATCATCCTCCGACGATGACGACCCAGAGGACACACCGGTGCCCCAACGGATGATCTCCTGATATTCCTGGCCCCAGTCGTCCTCCTCGTCGTGCTTCTCCTTGTCGTCGTCGTCCTCCTCCTCCTCCTCGTCGTGCTTCTCGTCGTCATCGTCGTCCTCCTCCTCCTCCTCCTCGTCATCCTCGTCCTCTCTGGGGCGCTTCCTGCTGGCGTTGGAGGCGCCCGGCCGGGGTGAGGCACCGGGAGGGACGTCGGGAGACAGGTGGGGAGGCGCCCTGCCGGAGTGAGGCGCCGGGGGCTGAGGTGGCGCTGCCGGCGGCGGTGAGGATGCTGGAGGATGGAAGATAGGTGACTCCACGGTGGAGTCAGACCCTGTCGGAGAAGGAGGCGCTGCCATTGCTGCGTTGGAAGAGGCAGAGAAGACCGGAGCTATAGGGAAGCTAGACTACCGATGACCTGGAAGCACTGCCATTGCTAGCTGCTGCGTACTTTTATATATTGATCGGGGAACGCGATGGTGATCAATGCTACGTTTGAACGGTACTCAAATTGGCGGGGAAGACGAAGGGGTTGGATGAATATCCGTGTCGGTTCTTATATAGAATCGACTGTGATGACTAATATTATTACAGTCGGTTCATTTTAAGAACCGATTGTGATATGTTATCTGTGTCGATTCTGTAAAGAAACCGACAGTGATGAGGATACAAATTATCACAGTCGGTTTTATATATAAGCGACGGTGATAACTATTTAATCACAAACGGTTCTTGTATAGAACCGATTGTGATGAAGTTTTCATGTATATATATATGTGCCGTCGGGACTCGGGATGAACTTATTAACTCTCGTCGAGTTGGTGTTCTGGAGCCAAATAAAATCCGTCGTTGCCTCAAAAACTATTACTCTGGTTTAAACTTATATTTGGATGAGAAAATATGAAAGTCTTGAGGATGTGTGTGAAGAGGGTAATTTGATGCATTGAGGGGATTTCTCTATTTTCCTGCCTAGCTTATTTGTGGCTTTCTTCAAAAGGTGGGCGCCATTCCTTCAAATCCATAGTATTTTGTATTAATGTACATTATTCGATTTTGATTTGGTGATTGTGTTATCTGTCATTAGGAGAGTGTATGGTTGAGAAATTAAATCGTGGAGGAGATCATCAGTGGGTTGAAGGTTAATATTAATTGAAACCCTAGGTAGCTTGATTAGGAGCTAGATTTCCCCTCATTTGTGGTTTTCCTCAAAAGGTGATCAGCATTAATTCTCTATTTCATGAATGTGTACATTACATGTCATAATAATTGTTTTCAGATAATTAATATGATCAATGGTATAGTACAATTAATTAGGTTGCGTAACCTATGCGTCTCCCGTTCAAGGGTGCTTGTTTATAAGTATGCTAAAATGACATATTTATAAATAAGCAGTCTCGAATTGTCCACGTTTTTTGGACAGTTTGAGGATATGTGGCTCGAGCAAGTTCCTAAGCTGTTGTACAAACTGTAGAGAAAGTTTCTGCAGCATCTCCCTCGCCGGTGTTCTCTGAATACACATCCTCTTGACATGTTGTCGAGACGTGTATTTGGAGAACAGCGGGGAGATGCTGCCGAAATTTTCTCTACGGTTTGTACAATAGCTTAGGAACTTGCTCGAACCACATATCCTCGAATGGGATTAGGACCTGTCCTAATTAGCAATTAGGAGTCATCATTGGCACGTATGTACTTAGTTGGTCAACAGATCATTCAATCTCGAAACTTTGATAAAGCTTCAACCCTTCTTTTATTTCATTGATTAGGGCATTATTAATTTATTGTTTGCGGTTTAATTGTAGATGGACCGTGAAGAATGGATGTATCAAACAAGCCATGTGAGTGCTGAATTTCAGAGGGGAGTTAAGGAGTTCATAAGAATTGCAGAAGTAGATATGGTTATGAGGGGTGTAAAGTTCATATATTGTCCTTGTATTGATTGCACCAATCTCAGGAGATTTAACAACTCAGCTCAAATTGAAGGGCATTTGATTCGACGTGGCTTCGTGAGGAATTACACTTGTTGGATCCATCATGGGGAGATAGGTAGTACCTCTGTGCTATGCAACGAAGACATGCTGGAAGCCGATCACGAGTTGGAGCGTGATATGTTTGATGAGGATAATTTAGATCAAATGTTGCGGGATGTGGAGGGAAATTACACGGAAAGAGAGTTCGAAAAATTTAAAAGCTTGATGGATGACGATGCCAAACCATTGTTTTCAGGTTGCAAAGGGGAATACACCAAGTTGGGTTCGGTCCTTGCATTGTTTGAACTGAAGGCAAAACACCGTTTGACAGATACAAGTTTCAATGCACTTTTAATACTTCTATCGGATATGCTTCCAGAGGGAAACGAGTTGCCAACTAGTATTTATGAAGCGAAGAAGCTATTATGTCCCATGGGAATGGAAATAAAAAGGATACATGCATGTCCAAATGATTGCATACTATACCGCAACGTCCATAAGGAACTGCGCATTTGTCCAGTTTGTGGTGTACCCCGATACAAACAAAATGAGAAGCGTAACGACAAGAAGCGTAAGAACCGAATTGACGACGGTGAAGATGTGAAAAAAGGGGCACCAGCCAAGGTGTTGTGGTATTTGCCCATCATTCCCCGTTTAGAGCGGTTCTTTGCAAATCCCAAAGAGGCAAAATTGTTGCGTTGGCATTATGAATCTCGAAAGGAAGATGGCAAGTTGAGACATCCCGCTGATTCGGCTCAATGGAGAAACATTAATTGGCAACATGAGGAGTTTGGTGCCGAGATAAGGAACATAAGATTTGGATTGAGTACGGATGGTATGAACTGCTTGGTAATATGAGCAAATGACACAAGATTTGGCCGCTTTGTTGTGTATCTACAATTTGCCTCCTTGGTTATGCATGAAGCGGAAGTATATCATGATGTCGTTGCTAATCTCAGGACCCAAACAGCCGGGTAATGATATTGATGTGTACCTATCACCACTAATTGAGGATTTGGTAAAATTGTGGAATGTGGGGGTTGAGGTGTGGGGTGCATACAAAAGAGAGAACTTCACCCTACGGGCTATGATATTTTGCACCATAAATGATTTTCCAGCCTTTGGTAATTTGGCGGGCTATAGCACGAAGGGAGCCAAAGCTTGTCCAATTTGTGAAGAGGACACTGATAGCTTGTGGTCGCCGACCGAGGAAAACGGTGTACATGGGTCACCGTAGGTTTCTACCCCGAAGTCATCGATATCGTAAGATGGATGACAAATTTGATGGAAAGAGGGAAGTTCGTGCAGCCCCGCAACCTATGACTGGAAGGCAAGTATGTTCACGTGTAGAGGATATCGATGTTAAGTATGGTAAGAGCCGTAAATCTGTTCGTCCCAGGACCATTTGGAAAAAGAGGTCGATATTTTGGGACTTACCATATTGGAAGGAGTTAGATGTCCGTCAATGTATTGATGTCATGCACGTTGAGAAAAATGTTTGTGATAATTTGGTAGGCATCCTGCTGAACATACCTGGGAAGACCAAGGATGGTGTGAATGCTCGCCGCGATATGACCTACATGGGGATCAAGCCCAAGCTTGCAGTGATGGAGGATGGAAAAGGGCCGTACATCCCCGCTGCATGCTACACCTTATCCAAGAAAGAGAAAGAAGACCTCTGCAAGTGTCTCCACGATATTAAAGTTCCATCGGGCTACTCCGCAAACATTAAGAAGCTTGTGTCTATGGATGATTTGAAGTTGTTCGGTATGAAGTCCCACGACTGTCATGTCTTGATGACCCAAATGCTCCCTGTTGCAATCAGAAATATCCTACCAGATGACGTCAGGTTGGCAATCACGAAGCTATGCTATTTCTTCAATGCGATTTCATGAAAGGTTATTGATCCCGATATACTGGACAACTTACAGAGTGAGGTGGTGCAGACTCTTTGTTAGCTTGAGATGCATTTCCCCCCGTCGTTCTTCGACGTCATGGTCCACCTCGTTGTTCACCTTGTTAGAGAGATTAAGATTTGTGGACCCGCATTCTTGCGTTACATGTATCCGTTCGAGAGGTACATGGGTATATTAAAGTCATACGTGAGGAATAGGTTGAAGCCTGAGGGTAGTATTATTGAAGGTTATGGGACTGAAGAGGTTATTGAGTTCTGCGTGGACAATCTAGGTAAAAGACAACCGATTGGTGTTCCTATATCTTGTCATGAGGGCAGACTTGGTGGCAAAGGAACCATTGGGTCAAATCTAATGAGCCCACAATTTGATATGTACTGTAAAGCGTATTTCACAGTCTTGCAACACAAATAGAAGTTCATCCATACATCCAACAGCACAAGTTGATATTACGGGAAGAGAATCCACTTATGGATGAGCTTTCCATCACACGAGAACACAACGATCGATTCCTCACATGGTTCAAAGAAAAGGTGAAGGTCTCCGTTAGTACTGAGGATGTCAAATGGTTGGCTGACGGACCAAGATTTAATATACAGACATGGCAAGGTTACGATATTAATGGCTACACATTTTATACTGAAGGTCAAGATGCAAAGAGTACAGTGCAAAACAGTGGTGTGAGCATAGATGCTTTGTCCGATGATCACTCAATTAGAGGATCGTCAACTGCAATGAACTGCTACTACAGGATGATCGAAGAAATATGGGAGCTCGACTACGGAATATACCAAATTCCATTGTTTCGATGTAAGTGGGTGAGACTTCCTCACGGAGTTAAGGTCGACAAGACAGGTTTTACAATTGTTGATCTGAATAGACTGGCCTACAGAGATGAAACGTTCGTCCTCGCAAAGCAAGCAACTCAAGTTTTCTACGTGCGTGATCCGGCCAATCCGAGGTTGCACGTCGTACTTCATGGCAAGAGGAGGATTGTTGGAGTTGAAAATGTCGTAGATGAAGAAGAGTACAACCAATTTGATGAAACACCTCCGTTTGCAGATGGGGCATGTCTTAGCGGTGACGACAGCACACATGGAACACATTACATGCGTGTAGATCATCAAGAAGGGTTGTATTTTAAATAAATTAAGTTGTAAGAATTCCCTGTATAATGTAGCATTTTGTAGAATATATATGTCAAATGGATCTTATAGTATAGTAAATTTGAAAAAGATTTGATTTTTCGACTCTTTTGAATGAAGACTCTGTTTTAAAAAAATTAGAAATTGGATCATAGTCATCACAATCGGTTCGTTTAGGAAACCGACACAAATAGTATAATTGCGATCGGTTTTTTTATAGAACCGACACAGATACTCCACATATTGCGATCGGTTGTTTGAAAGAACCGACACAGAAAGGGAACATATTGCGATCGGTTGTTTGAAAGAACCGACACAGATAGTGTACATATTGCGATCGGTTGTTTTAAAGAACCGACACAGATAGTAAATATTGCGATCGGTCTCTTTGGTTAACCGACCGTGATAAAACCCAGAGAATTTTCATTTCGGCGCGCACACTCAGTTCATTTCGACGCGCACTGATTTCGTTTCAATTCATTCCACAACCCTAGCTCGACCACCTCCCCCACCGGAGCCTCCCCCTCCGGCTCCTCCCCTCCGACTCCTCCCACACCCTAGCTCGACCACCTCCCCCACCGGCGCCTCCCCCTCCGGCTCCTCCCCCCCCCGCGCCTCCCCCATCGGCGGGTACCCCGTGGGCGCCTCCCCCTCCGGCTCCTCCCCCCCATCGGCGCCTCCCCCATCGGCTCCTCCCCCTCCGGCGCGTCCCCCATCGGCTCCTCCCCCATTGCCGACTCGGTTCAGCGCACTTTAAGATGCATTTTGGACTGTGGGCTGTAATTGGTTGTAAATAGCTCGATGATGATTGCTTCAAAATGAGGCTTGATTAATCTGATCATTAAAGGAACTTGTTAGACCTAGAACAGCACTGCTCTTAGCTGACAATTTGGTGCCACTTGCTCTTAATGCATTGTTGTAGGGTCAGGGCAGTGCTGTGCTTATTCCTTTATGCTCTTAGCTGACAATTTGGTGGCACTTGCTCTTAATGCATTGTGGTAGGGTTAGAGCAGTGCTATATTCATTCTGTGCTATGCTGTACTTGTTGTTTTCTGTGCTAGAGCAGTGCTGTTCTAGGGTTGTAATCCTGAAATTTTTAGATGTAATAGCCGGTGATATATTGGCCATCTAGAAGTTGGACGGCTAATTAATTTAGCAACCCTTCTATAGCAATCTGAGAGCAATCCACCTTGGCTAATTAATTTAGCAACCCTTCTATAGTAATTTCCTTGCATTATATTCTCATTGCAATTTGAAACTTGTAACACATGCTATATTATCGCACTTTATTATCGAGTTTAGTTATGTGAACCTATGCGCCTCCTGCTCGAGGGTGCTTGTTTATAAGTATGCTAAAATGGCATATTTATAAATAAGCAGTCTCGAATTGTCCACGTTTTTTGGACAGTTCGAGGATATGTGGCTCGGGCAAGTTCCTAAGCTGTTGTACAAACTCTAGAGAAAGTTTCGCCAGCATCTCCCTGGTGTTCTTCGAATACACACCCTCTTGACCTGTTGTCGAGACGTGTATTTGGAGAACAGCGGGGAGATGCTGCCGAAATTTTCTCTAGAGTTGTACAACAGCTTAGGAACTTGCTCGAACCACATATCCTCGAATGGGATTAGGACCTAACCTAATTAGAGATTAGGAGTCATCGTTGGTACGTACGTACTTAGTCGGTCTACAGATAGACATGTGAATTGCTTTCTATTATGTGAAATTTGAATTGCTTTCTCTCATGAAGTTTAGGTTTGACATATACGTACTTACTTCGAAATGTCGCAAAGAGAGAGCACCGGCTCAACGCCAGAGAGAGAAGAAGGTCCTGCTACCCCATCGAGGAAGGTTAGAAAGGCCAGAGGACCGAATAAAGGAGCCACAGGGAGAACGCCGCAAGTGCTCCACTTCAATGCCAGGGGGGTTTGCACGGGTCCTGGCCCGTTTAAGGGGCGCTACTCCTCTTTTCTCGGCCAATTGGTGAGGGAGCGAGTGCCGATCACAATTAAGGACTGGAGGAAGGAAGTAAGTTTACGAGCGTAAGAACCGACTGTGGGACGAAGTTAAGGGAAAATGGATTATACCAGAGGAAGATGAAATCAATGCGAGACGGTACGCCTTGAAGAGAATGGGTGTGGCTTTGAGGCATTTCAGGGTGACCATGCATGCCGAGTTCGTGTTGAAAGACCGTACTCCCTTCCAAAGGTATCCATTTGTTACACCCGAGGTTTGGGAGGAGTTCGCAAGGATGAGGAATACGCCCGAGGCGGAGGAGCTGAGAGAGAAGAATATCGCTATATAGAGGCGTAACACACACGAGCACCACCTCGGTTCCGGTGGGTATGTAGGGAAGAAGGCAGAGTGGGTGCGACTAGCGGAGGAGTGTGCAACCTCTGGGACAACGATGCCTTACTCCCACATATGCGAGGAGCGGGCATGCGACTGGGTATTAGCGAGGATGAAGAAAACCTCTGACGGTCAGATTGTCATTCCAAACCCCGCGACCGTACAGATCGTCATGACCATCGTAAGATATCTAACATAGTACATTGCATATTATATTCCCATTGTATTTTAGCAATAATTTATATTTGCGACCTGCAGGAGGAGGTAAGCATGCAGAAAGAGCAAGGAGCATTTGAAAGCCAAGGGTCAAGGGACATCCTGTGTTCGCCAATCGGGAAGCCCGATCATAAGGGGCGGGTGCTTGCCGCAGGTGTGGGGTATACGAAGAGGTCCTTCTTTGTAGAGGAGAGCGCTTCAAAGGCTGTGGCAAGATCATGGGAAGCACGTGAGGCGCGGATTAGGCGCAGATGAAGGAGGAGTTGAAGGAGGAGTTAAAGGCTGAGATGATGGCGATGTTCTCCCGAATCGATTCTCAACCATCGCCTATGCTACGCCCTAGCATTGCGCTTCCAATAAGGAACTGTGCATTCCACACCTCAAGGTAATAACTGCTTTGCATCAAAAGGTACATGAGTAAGCTTAACAAAGATTATGATGAAGATGCGGATCACTTCTTGCAGGGTCCTGCCAAGTGCCGGCTAGTCCTGATCGACGACGGAATACAGATTGAGGCTGCGCGCGGGGTTGCATTTGCATGCAAGGAGGATGACACGGTGCATGGTATACCTTTGGGGATGGGCTACATGAGGGTGCAGGTGGACTATGTCCACGATGTTTACATGTCTCATGCCCTGGAGTTCCCCCCGAACAAAGATATCACCACTCTCGGGCAAGCACGGATGTCGTTCATCAAGTGGCCCGCGACGGGTGTCGTAGTGCAAGCACCTCCTCCTGCCATCGCTACCACCATCGCATTACTTCGCCATCTGCTGGTACTATCGCTGCATCGCCATCGCTGGTGCCGCTACATTACTATCGCCATGCTATCGCTAGTACCGGTATCGCATCGTGCCGCACTCGCCTCGCTACTATTGTTGATGCACTGCCTTCCTTCATCGCTATCGCTGCACTACTAATGCCGCCTGCCATTACTCCTCGCCGCTGCCGCTTCCTCCTCCTCCTATCGCCGCTTCTCGCTCCTCGCCGCACATGCTCCTCGCCTCGCTACACAACTCGCACTCACGCTGCAGCTGCACCTCCTGCACCTACGCCTGCAGCTACAAATGCTGGTGTGCAGGTGGTGCGAAAAAGGACTTCTACCACGCTGACGAAAGATACAAAGCAGAGTTCAGAGAGCCCCTCCGTGAAGAAGGCAAAGTTGTCAGAGGGCACAGAGCACCCTGATGATCACAAGCGGGACATACATGGAAAGCCCTTTCTCCCAAGCCAAGAATTGAATTCTTTGGGCTTGTTCACTCGCCACCTACATGGATGGTACATCGATAGGTCACATGAGGCCGAGCCTCGCCACGATTTCATAGTGAAGTATCGAGCGGGCCAATTCCACCGCAACGAGGATGGGACCTTCCTGGCCGCTTTTGAGGATCTGTACTTTATGTACAGCTTGAAAGCCGTCGATATTTCTACCATACGATCCTGGACGCTTTGAGTCTCGCACCATACTCAATCAGATGACTATTTACTGATTTTGTATTATATTTTTTAACAATTGACCTGAATTGCAGGATCATGAGGCAGCGAGCCGTGACGGGTCGACACCCTATCGGGTTTGTCAACCCCGAGATGGTGTCTGCGATCATGGCTAAGTATCAATCAGAGTTCCTTGCAGGATACATCAAGCAGGCATTGCATGACGAGGCAAATAAGGAATTCATTCTCTTCCCATACCACCAGGAGTATGTACTACTATACAATTCAATTACATGTACATACTTCAACCTTGTATTAACTTATTCTCTTGCATTGTGTACCGTTTAATAAGCAACCATTGGGTTCTACTTGCGGTTGTTCTGAGTAAAAACAAGGTCTACACGTTGAACTCACTCGAAAATAGACCGATGGACTATGCGATCGAGCCTGTTTTGCAGAAGTAAGTACATTCCTCTAACCTAACACTTTACATATTGAACTACGTTAGGTATTTTTAACCTCAATGGCATCTCTCCCAATGTATAGGGCTTTCATGTCTTACGTTGCTGAACGTGGCCGACACAATGATAAACAAGGCACCAAACTCGAGTGGAAGCGCTTCAAGGTACAAGTGTCTATCATACGATTTTTTCTAACACCTATTTTTAATTCGTCTCCTAATTTAAGTTTCTTTGTTCACAGTGTCATCAACAAGGGTGCGATGATCTGTGTGGCTTTTACGTGATGCATCACATGCTGATTTTGGTTGGTCGCTCACAACTTTTCCCTAAGGTATAGAGCAGATTATTTGCACTACTGTCTATGTGATATTTGTTTACAAGCATAATACTAGCAGCATGTTTTAGTTCCAATTTAAGACTTAAATATATTAGTGCACTACTATCTATTTTGCAGGACCTTGATATCATCCGGAAGAGCCTAACCAACGCTGATCTCAAGAAATTACGAGACCATTTATGCCAGTGGTACTGGACAGAAGTTATAACGGATGATGGTAGATATAGAGACCATTCAAGCAAATACTAGTCCATAAAGTGTAAACAAAATTTATCTGAATGTGAATGTGATCTGTTACAGATTGTAAACAATATTAATTTGAAAGTAATGTGTGTAGATTGTGATGTATATGTTCTGTGATATTGTGGATTGTGATGAATGTGTCATATTGTCAATGCGAGGCCATTTTCGGACGATGGACAGTAACATCATAACAATCGGTTCTTTGTTGGAACCGATTAGGATAGGTACAGTATCACAATCGGTTCTTACTGCAACCGATTGGGATATCTTTAGTATCGCAATCGGTTTGCATAAAGAACCGATTTTGATAATATTCTTATCCCCATCGGTTTCAATAAAAAACCGATTGTGATAATGTAATAATTTGAATCGGTCCTAAAATCGAACCGATTGTGATATTATACTTATCCCCATCGGTTTCAACAAAAAACCGATTGTGATAATGTAATCATTTGTATCGGTCTAAAAAAGAACCGATTGTGATATTACACTTATCGCAATCGGTTGTAAGAGGAAACCGATTGTGATATTGTACTTATCGCAATCGGTTCTAAGAGGAAACCGATTGTGATAAGTGTAATATCACAGTCGGTTCCTAAAAAGAACCGACAGTGATAATGTATTATTAGTGTCGGTTAAAAACCGACTGTGATATATCTACCTTATCACTGTCGTTGGACTTTGTATCGCCACCAAAACCGACTGTGATGACAAAAAAGAACCGATTGTGATGTACGGATCTGTAGTAGTGACGGTGTCGGCAACCGTGGCGGTGACAGTGACGACGCCAACGGCAGCGACAAGGCAATGGAAATGGTGTGTATCACTTAGTAAGGCTTGGAGAAATGGAGTACTAGAAATGGTAGAATGAAATGGGTAGATGTATTTGATCGTATGGAAAATGAAAAGCAACTCCAAAGGCTGGAAGTATTGGCGTACAAGTGGACAGGAAGCTATAGGGAGGAATCAGCTGGGAAATAATGGAATGGCTTTGCTTTAAAGAACGAAATGGCTAGAAGAGGTAAAAGGTGAATGAAGGAAGGGAAACGTGCATTCATTAAAATGCTTTAGAAGTTGCTGCACTAGTTCACACGTTACTACACACTGGTAGTCACACGTTACTACTAGCAAGCACTACTAATTCACGCAGGAGGTGTTAGTGATCACATTACTACTTACAACTAAGGGCATCTGCAATGGTGTAGTCAATTACTAGCTATAAAAAATGTACATGTCATCTATAGATAGCTAATAGACAACCTCTCCAATGGACTAGCTATAGCATTATCTACAAAATTAAATATGGACCCATATGTAAGAGGTGATAAATACCTTGGAATCAGCTATAACCTTACTATAAGTTAGTAGTCAGTCTATATCTCTCTCTTCTTTTTCTTTCATCCACCTAAGCAAAATGCTGAGTTGGCACTCTTATAGTAAGCTGAAGTGGCACCATTGCAGATGCCCTAATGAGGCCAGTTACAACTGTGCACGGCAATAGGAAACGGTTGGAGCAACATTGCATGGGGGTGGAGGCGTTTCCAAATAAAGTGAACCGGCTAGATTTGAATGGTCGTGCGTGCTAAAGAAATGGAGGAAACTGCTGGTAGCTTTAGCTCAAGCATTAATACGTTGCTTAATTAGAAAGGGGAATGGCTGGAATGAATCGTCCATTTATTCATTAAATTCAGGAGGTGTCATGCATGTGTGCGTTGCTACCCAAATGGAACGGCTAGCTTAGTAATGGAACACTATTGCCTGGAAATAAGCAGCAGGAGCATTCGTCATTGCTAGATGGAGAGTGGTGGGAAAAAAAATCAAACGCCATGTATTCCTGCCTAAACGTAAAGGCTCAGTTTGATAGTGTTGGTCCTGTGTTTGAGTTAACTTCAAAGTGTAAAATTTTACGTATATGCATATACGTTCCGAAACATGTTGAGAAAAAAAATAACAGATAAGTTCTGAAAATCCGAAAAATTCCTCTAAAATACTAGGAACTATTTGTAACCTAACAAAGTTGGTTTCGCGATTTTTCAACGTATAGATTTTTCGTAAAAAATCTTTTAGTGAATCGGATACCTGTACAGATTTTCGTAAAATCAACGATTTATGTTATATAACATATTTTTTTCGATAATATTTGAAGCGAACACTCTCGTTTACCAATTATCTTAATTATCAACAAAATTTTAGATTTTACGCTTATACAAAAATATCTGATCTTTATTTAATACGATTAGTTCAATAGATTGAAATTCAGATTAACCTCGAGGCCTCCAAATAAATTCCGAAAATTTTAAATAAACACAGAAACACACTAAATATATTAGAAGCAATTTTTTGGGACGTTACAATAATACTCCACCAGGGATCGCACCAGGGCATGGCATGATGGTTGCTTCAATGGGTGCTGCCCCCGAGGTATCCGCCACATGAGTAGACGAAGGAATGGGAGAGACAACCGCCACAGAAGCTGACGAATCACCCTCGTCACTTGTCTCCTCATCACTCCAAGTGTCATCTTCATCCTCACCTAATTCTTCACTCTCTTCGGCAGAAACAGTCGCTCGAGCTGGAATCGGGCGAATCAGCCTGGCTCACTTTGACGGACCAACAGAGTCGGTCGCTCCCCGGGGAGTGGGAACCATACGGGATCCTCACTCCGCGAACCGAGGATTTCTAGCAGCCCCCACCGCTTCCATGGCCGCTTCATACTCACCCTGTTTGTAGGGTCCAAGTAAACCCCTCGCCAACTTCTCAGCCGCGCCGCGCCCGAGGATCTGAACCCCCTCTGGCAAATCAACGAAAACCGAATCCTCCGACGACCACTTCAAGGTCACAACAGCATTTCTAGCCAAAGGCTCAACACGGCATAAACAATACTCTTCAACCAAGTCCCGCATGGTACTCTGAGCACGAAGAGCCTTCAAGTAGTCAAGGCACCTAGTTTCTTCCGCCGTTGCGCTCCAATTTGGGGACTGAACAGCACGGACCTACGAAGAAAAGAATCTGGGCCATCAAGTATCTGGTAGAACCATCGCTGCATCCACCCCGAATCCCATTTTCCTTTGGCAGCCGCTACCGGGATTCTTTTCCCCGTCTTTTGCTGTTTCGGCTGCCCCCGTCTTCTGCTGTTTCGGCTGCCAGAATGCATCTTCGATAAGAGAAAACAAGCGCCCTGTCAGTCTAATTTTGGCAGGACGGAATGCCCATTCCAATACTGCTAACCGCACAATAGCATTGGGAGTGAGTTGCGAAAGCTCCGCCTGGTAAGCCCGAAGCACGGATGCCAGCAAAGGAGCGGAAGGAAACCGAAGACCCGCCTCTAGAAACGCCGCGAACACCACAGCTTCGTTTGCTTGAGGTTGGGGGGTTTCCTCGTCACCAGGAAGACGCATGGAAGAGCGCGCAACTCCAAAATCCCTCGCCATAATGTCAAGGTCGGCGGAGCTCAAGATCGACTGCCCTAAAACGGGAGACAGTTCCGCAGCGTCTTCTCTACTCAAAACCGGTTTCATCTTAGGAGCGCGCCGAGGACCCATGAAGAAGTGGATCAATGGCGAACAAAAGAGGACGGAGCGAAAAGAAAACACGAACGAGTAAGGGAAATGAAGGGACGCGAAGCAAATGAGACACCAAAAAGCCGGGGAACCCCTGTCCCCACCTGCTGTACATATATAAAAAAAAGAGTGAAGGGAAAAATAATGGAAAGCGTGAATGTATCATCAAAAAGCTGTGTAGTTCCGATATTTGGGCCAAGACGCCATAAAGAGCTCTGACACTCGGCTAAAAAAGACAAGACAGTCAACTACTCCCACCAATCCTCCTAGGAACACAAAAACAAACAAACAAACCTCCCTTCGCATGCCGAGTGAGCAAGATGAAAAATGATTTGAACCTTTTTTATAACATCCCAGCGGGTGGAACAATACCAACCCGCCATCATGCGGGGCTACTGTTGTGGATCAAATGGACTCATCTTCCCTTGACAAGCGAAGCAAGGCTTGTGCCTCCTTACGATTGATAAAGGTCCCCCAGTAATATTTAATCCCCCTCCCGCTGGAGAAACAAGGGCCACAAACCTTGGGAATTCATCCTTCGGGAAAGTTAGAAAAGGATAAAAGCCACTCCCCTTCGTAGCGGGGGGGGGGCTCCCCTCGCTAGCGAAGGAGGAGAATGAAGGGAATTCCCCTCCGCCCCATCTCCGGTTGACACAAAGTTAGTACGGGCTGCCAACGCCTAACACCTAATGACAGCCCCTTTGGGAACACCGGGATATGTCAGACTAGCCTGGGACCCTAGAGTGAGTGAAATTCCCATGGAACCCTTATATAAGGCGTAAGAACAAAGGGTAAAAATGTAAAGCACGAGTAAAAAGACACCACATAGGGCCAAACTAACCCCTGGCTAGGGACAGATGGAAGATAAGGGTTGGAAGACCATGGGCAAAGCCTGTAGCTTGGCGGCAGAGTAGGTTAAAAAAGAAGGCGACCGATGCATGCATGTCCCCTCCCCTCCATATAAAAGAGGGAGAGAGAGAAAAGGAGGACAACCCCTAAGAAAACTCCAAAACAAAAAAGAAGAACAAAGAAGAGTAACCCGGTGGTGTAATATCGCCACACCACGCAATCATGATAAATATGAAATCATGTTCATCATGTCATAGGCAAACATCAATCTTAACATCATATCATAAATCAATTTGCATCTACTCAAGTCTAACAACATTCACAACAATACCCATTCCAATACACTTGCCTTAACCTTGGGCGACGGATTGGCGGGATGAGGAGGACACTCCCGGGGTCACACCACCTGCACATAGATGCCACACAATCACAATGCGCACACAAAACAGTACGCCATTGCCCATCTACCCCAATATCGCAAACTACTCCCGAAAACGAAAAACAGAGAATATGTCCCCCCCGGGACAGCAGACTTCAAACAATCATAATTTTAGATCTAGGACTCCGAATCGATTAAACGAGTACATCGTCACGTAGCTTAGGAAATTTCCTAACTTTTTCTAAGTATATGGAAAAGCTGATTCGGAATATAAAGTGGTTTAATCTACAGAATACCGTGATCTGTTCCAATCTCGTCACAGATTTGAACACGCTCAGTAAATCGAGCATAACTTTCAAACGGCTGGGCGGCATTGGATGTTCTTTATATCCACTGAAAGGTATTGAAGTTACCTACAACTTTCTCAATAGGCGGCCGACCAAATTCCGACTCTAAGGTCGCGAAAACTCAAACCCTAGGTCGACTACACAATCTGCCCGAAGCAGAGAACGTGACAAACTCTAGTTTTCATCTAATCTACCCAATCACAGCACCATTACATGATCTAAAAGCATCCAAATACCCTCTAGCACAGCCCCTAGACCAACCCCAAGGATTCCCCATGCCGTACCTTCGCCCAACGAACGATGAACACCGAAATCCTTCCTCCCGGGCTCCCCGATCGTTCTCCTCACGCCGGAACCGCCGGATTTCCTCATCGCGGGGCCTTCCGGTGGAGAGATCAACGGGATGGCGAGGTGGGGATCTCCTCTAGGGCAGCAAGGGGGGAGAGGGGAGGGGAGAGGTGGTGGCGCCATGGGGGAAGATGGAGAGGAAGGGGAAGGGTGGAGGCTCATGGGGGAGGGCTAGGGGCTGGTGGCTAGGGTTGGGAAAGGGAGTGGGGGCGCACCAAGGGGTGGGGGCCAGATTTGGCTGCCCAAAAGTCCCCCCTTGGGCCCAAACCCTTCCATCCGAGGCCCAACTCAACCCCCAAGGCCCAAAGTCCCCCGGAGAGGCCCAAACACCCGAAAACGGCCCAAAAACACGCTATAAACGGCATAACGTAAAGTTTTAACCTCCATTTTCACATTTTATAAAGTTTTGACCTTCCGTAGTGTCACAAAAGTGTTCCTTCTGTTGTGTTTCAGAGTTTCCCTAAACTCGTAGTGAGTGGTGCCAATATTTGGTTTTGGGCTAATTTGCTTAGTTTATGCTATGAGTATGGTTTTACACCCAAAAGTCTTTGAGTGGATCGCGCCTTTTCGCGTTCGCACTGAATTATCTTTGGAATAAGTTGTAAAGGAAGCAGATGGATATAGCGGTTTGTGTTGGAGATTCTTGAGATTTAATTTGCACCTCTATTTGGCTAGAGTTGGAGTTATTTTTTTGAAATTGTGTGTGGTGTTTGCAAGTGTTGCACAAGGTGGATTTTATGAATGTTTTATAAGTGATGTTGTTAGGGAAGTGTTCCCTTTTTGAAATGAGTTTCCCTTCCTCTTTGAGAAAATTTGTGGCGGTTGCGTGTGCAGATGTTTAACTTTGGAGTCGATGTTCTCTTCCAAAATTTTGCTTTTGGGTAAAGTGCGATGTTTATCATAAAAGAGTTGATGAGCCAGGTCGGTGAGAAAGTCATATATGAATATATGACTAATCCGAAGTGCTTTTGAAAAGATTGCATTCATGTTAGGCGTCGAAATTTCCTATGCTTTCTAGCATGAAAATGAAGAATGGATAAATGATGGAATTTTGGTTATGTTACAGATTTGAGTTTCCCTCTCTCTTTGAGAGATACTGTGATGGTTGTGGATTCTTGTATGTGATTTGAGGAATGGTTCCCTTTCAAAATGTTGATTTTGGTGAAAATGAGAAGTTTGGCATTGGTGAAAGCGAGTTGAGATGTTTTGGTTGTTGAGAACTTCTGTCAAAGAATTGTGTGGAGTCTCTCTTTTGTTTGAGCGCTCCCCGAAGCGAAATGTAACGCATTGATTTGAGATTTGAAAAAAAAAAATGAAAATGAGTGCTCTTTGGATGTTGCCGAATCCTTGCACAAGTGGTTCAGCGCTTTGGGGTTCGAGTTGTTGTATGTGGATCAATGGGGTTCATGGTTCGTAGTTGAGCTCACTCAAGGATTTTGCTCTTGTTTTGGTCCTTGGAGTGGAAGATTGTCAGGGCGAGGCCTTCTTAGAAAGAGGAATCTAGTGCGGGTTGTTAATGACCTAAGCTATTAGATGTGGCTAGTAGTTGATCGTAAACAATTTAAATGTGAAGAGTAAAGGAAGGATGTGTATGACTCAATCCAAACCTTCTTGGAGAATTGTGTCATTGATGTGTTCCTAGGTGGGGTTGATTAAATTATTAGTGGACCATTGGGTGGTTGCTAGTAATTGTTTTTCCTTTTTAGAGTGTATTGGATCTTTTTGTAGCTAAGGTTGAGTGAGGTTGTGTCAACCGTAACGATTTTGTTCGGTTGTTACGGTTTCTTGCGGGTTTAAGGACCCTGGTTGTAAAGTAGGCCTTTTCCTTTCGGTGGTAGTGTTGGGTATTGGTCTTTTGTAAAAGATCAATCTTTTGCAAGGTCTTAACCTCATTTGTTCAAATAGTTGGTGGTCTTGGAGCGTCCTTCTCACCTGGTTCGTCGTCGTCTTGAATATGGCGAACCACAGTAGAGAGGTTGAGGTGTGAAAACATGTTTGTGCGTGGGAGATGAAGAGGGTTCTAGAGGCTGGTACCGTGCTCTTCTGGAGAGTAGTTTCGATTAAAGGGATCGAGCACGTTAGTGCCAAGGAATATATGGAATGAGGAGTGTGAGACCGTTTTCTTACGTGGTCTATTTGGGAATTGAAGTGAAGGTGGAACCGTGAGAGGTTGCACTTTGTTGAGCTAAATCAACACTTTCTCGCTAAGTGTTGGTTTTGAGAACTGGTTTGTCGTTTGTTCCGGTTTTAGTCTTTGTGTGAATGTTTTGTGTTGCAAAGAAGTCTTTTGTCCCTTGGGGAACTTGTTGTTGTTTTTGGCGTTCTTCGGATTCGAGGTCGAATCCTGTTTAGGGGGGAGAATGTGACGCTACGGGATGTCAAACAGTATAAAGGGTGAAATCGGAGGTTAAAACTTTACGTTATGCAGTTTAATCGCGTTTCCAGGCCGATTTCGAGAGTTTGGGCCTCTCCGGGGGAGTTTGGGCCCTAGGATTTGAGTCGTGGGCTTTAGTGGGAGGATTTTTGGGCCCATGTGGGAGTGGGAGGCCAGGTTGGGGCGCCTCCCTTGCCCTTGGTGCGCCCCACCCCCCCCCTTGGAAACCCTAGCCCCCACTTTTCCCCTCCTCTCCACCCTTCCCACCTCCTAGCCGCCACCCCCATCTCCTTCCCCCATTGCGCCACCACCCTCCCCTCCCCTCTCCACCTCCCTTGCTGCTTAGAGGAGCTCCCCCCACCACGCAACCTCGCTGCCCCCTCCAACGGGAAGCCCCGCGATGAGGAGATCCGGCGATTCCGGCGCGAGGAAGACGATGGGGGAGCCCGGGAGGAAGGATTTCGGAGTTCGTCATTCGTCGGGAAGAGGTAAGGCATGGGTGATCCTTGGGGTTGATCTAGGTGGTGTTATAGAGGTGGATTTTATGTTTTTAGATCAATTGGTGGTGCTGTAATTGGGTAGGTTAGATGAAATCTAGAGTTTGCCACGTTCTCTGTTTCGGGCAGAATGAGCATTCGATCTAGGGTTTAAGATTTAGCCAATTTAGATTCGGAATTTGGTCAGCCGCCTGTTAAGGAAGTTGTAGGTAATTTCAGTACCTTTCAGTGGACATAAAGAATGTCCAATTCCGCCCAGCCGTTTGAATGTTATGCTCGTTTTACCGAACATGTTAAAAACTGCGACGAGATTGGAACAGATCACGGTATTCTGTAGATTAAACCACTTTAGATTCCGAATCAGTTTTTCCATATACTTAGGAAAAGTTAGGAAATTTCTTAGGCTTCGCTATGATGTACTCGTTTAATCTATTCGGAGTCCTAGAACTAAAGTTATGGTAGTTTGAAGTCTGCTGTCCGGGCGGGACAGAACCTCTGTTTTTGGGTTTTGCGAGTAGTTTGCGTTGTCGGGGTAGAAGAGTGTTTGCGTACTGTTTTGGGGGCACGTTTTGAGTGTGTGGTATGTATGTGCAGGTGGTGTGACCCCGGGAGTGCCCTCATCCTCTCGCCAATCCGTCGCCCACGGTTAAGGCAAGTGTATTGGAATGGGTATCGTTGTGAATGTTAGGGATGGCAACGGGTCGGGTCGGGTGCGGATTTTACCAAACCTGACCCGAACCCGAACCCGATTGTGCATACCCGATCCGAACCCAAATAGCCTTTCGGGTAGAAACATATACCGAATCCGAACCCGACGGGTACCCGAAACCCGATGGGTACCCGTCGGGTATCAAACGTAGTACTGACTGTACTGCACCTGCAATTTCCCCGAACAAGAATACAACAATACAAGATCTGTTGCGAACATGAATAAGAATCACAGAACAAGAATAATAATAGTAACACATGCGAACAAGAATAAGAATCACAGAACCAGCCACGGAACCAGGCAATACCACGGGCATTTCACAAGCATGATAATAATAGTATACACGAACTGGAATCTTGCAACTGGAATGCAGCCACGGGCATTGCACAAGCATGAATGCATGATAATAATAGTATACTTGAGTTGAACCACAGAACCAGGCACAAATAAAAGGAAGAACTGGAATGATGTTTGCTATCGCTAACATTAACCACAGAACTAGGCATGATAAAATGTTTGCTAAATTAAAGATCTAATGCTTGCAGTCTTGAACCAGTAGATTCATTTGAAGCAACTTGCCACTACCCAGGATGGAAGACTGGAAGCAATTTCATTTTTTGGCAGACAATGATGTTTCCTGAAATAACACAAATACAGATGTTCAAGAATAGAATGAGATCATTTTTCCACTTTCTGAAAAATAACACAAATGCAAATGAGATCTGAGGAGATGCCTTAATCTCCAAACTCTTAGGTATTTTCATGTAAGGAACATATGAAGATATCACACGGTCGACTCAGCATCAAGCTAGCAAAAATAGAAAAGACAGTTTATCACACATTCAATTTGTATTTTGTAGGATGAAAATTTCACAAGAATAAACTGAGATAGTACTACCACTTCTTCCTCTTCATCCCCAAGACAAGTCATCAATGCATTAAGGACAGGGGACTCGGGCCCTAAAAGCATAAAACATTCAAAAGTTAGTGCTAGTGTGCTACCATATATGAAAGATAAGAAAAAAATTCAATTGAATTTAAACTATTTACCTAACATTTCGGCTCGAGACCAAGCTTGCATACACATTAATGCTTCTACCATTTTTGGAGCAAGTCTACTTCGATGTGGGCTAATGACCCTCCCACCGGTGCTAAAGACTGACTCAGAAGCTACAGTTGTCACAGGAATTGCCATGTTGTCTCGAGCAATCATTCGCAAAGTAGGATACTTAATCCCTGTATGCTGCTACCACTGAATGATATCCAACTCTTGTGTTCTAGGTAATGTTGGCTCATCCAAGTACAAATCCAACTCTGTGCGTAGGTAACTAGAAGACTTAACTGGTTGGGAAGACATGTATCGATCAAATATATCAAAAACTATATCATCTCCTTCATTGTGGATAGCAATGTTAGTAGCAGCACCAACACCATCTGTTGTTGCAACACCCTCCATAGTACCTTGATATTCTAACACCAAATCACACATCAAATCTCTAACTTTCTTAACTTCAATAGTTGTACCTTCTTTTCCATAAATGTTGCTAAAAAGAGCATTCAAGAATTGTAGTTTAAACCTTGGATCTAGAACCGTACCAACTGCCATGAGACCATGAACATCTGTCCAATATTTGTTGAACTTCTCCATCTAGTTTTACAATCAAGAGCTATTCTTTTCTGGTATGTAATGTTCATCTGAAATACCATTTTCTCGAACCTTTCATGTCTTTTTGGTGTGGCCGACCAAAATCCAACACTTTCACGTACTCTCTCAATGCCCTTTTCCATAACAGACATACCATCTTTCACAATCAAATTCAAAATGTGTGCAGCACAACGCATATGCAACAATCTACCACCTAACATAAGGGAGTCAAGGGGCAACTTATCTTGCAATTTTGCCATAACATTATCGTTGGTGCTGCAATTGTCGAGAGTCACACTTGACACCTTCCTCTCGATATGCCAATCCATGAGAATATCATAAAGGGCATCACTTATAACTTCTCCTGTATGTGGGGCTGGCACGTAAATGAACCTACAAAATTAGAGAGAACAATTAACAAAACCATGAATATTGGTTACCTACGTGGCTGCATAGTAATGTAGAATGATTACATAATCTTCATTATTACCTTAGAAGGCAACTTTTTAGCTTCCAATCATTATCAATATAATGTACTGTCACTGACATGTATCCTTTCTTTTGATGATTTGCTGCCACATATCTGTTGTGACGGCGATACGAGATTCGCTTTGTTGGAAGTACTTCACCATAGCTACCTTCTGCACTTCATACATATCCAATATATCCTTCCTAATGGTGTTTCTAGACACTACCTTAAACAATGGTTGCATTGCAACACAAAACTTTCGAAAGCCAACATGGTCAACCATAGATAGTGGGTACTCATGGACACATATCATTAATGCAAGTTCTTTCCTTGCAACATCTTGATCAAAGACATATTTTTCTACAACAACTGACCCATCCTGACTTTTTGACAACTTTAAATTGGATTGTTTTAAGCCTTTTCTAACATGTCTAGATTCACAAATTGCAAGGTGGCTATGCAATGATTTGGTGCCATTTTTTGTCTCCGCTCCAAGCATTTTATGACACCAATTGCATTCAGCTTTCCATTTGTTCCCTACTTTTAGTCTTTTGAATTCTTCCCATACAACAGATTTTAGCTTTCTCTTGTTCCCAACACATACATCATCATCATCTACCGTCACCGTATTAGTACCTTGTGTATCTTGTGATGGTATAGGTGCAGTGTGATGCAAATGCAGCATCGAGGACCGCGTAGCTGCAGTGAAGGCTAATCGGTTCCTGGAGTCGACATTTTCAACCAAATATGTGCTGAAACAAAGCAAAAATTGATGTTAAACAAGATAGCAATATTTGATTACCAACAGATACTATTATTGTCTCACCAATCATCAATATCAGTTCTACTCTATTCCTTCTGCAGACATTCAACATTCATCACATTTACCCCATTCACAGTACTCTATTACTTCTGCAGACTTACAATTACAAGCACCTGCACCTTTTTTCATCCAATCACAGTACCCCATTCAACATTCATGCTGGTAGAAATTTAGGCCAACTCTATATATCATGTCATTTGCCTTTTTACTAAAATTTTGATAGCAGGCAACAGCTCATCAAGACATCAATTGCTTAGAGTTAGAAATTAAACATCCAACAACCAAGTACTGAAGTACCATGTACCAACCCACACAAGGAGCAAGAACAACAGCTCATCAAGACATCAATTAACTGTAAGAACACAACCAACAGGCAACAGCTCATCAAGACATCAATTGTAAGAACACAAGGAGCAAGAACAAGGAACTACCTGTTCCAGGGCGAAGGCCTGCGGCGGGTGGGAAGCGGCTTCGAGCCGGGCACGGAGACGGCGTGGCACGCGGCCGGTTCAGGTGCGGCAGTGCGGACTGCGTAGCGGCCGGTTCGGGGGCCTTTGGGCAGGGAGGCGCTGGGTGGGAGGTGGTCAGGTGGCGTCGGGGTCCTCGGGGAGGCCAGGCGCAGGCGCTGGCCGCTGGGTGGCGTCGGGGTCTCGGGGAGGCAAGGAGCAGGCTACAGGCGATGCAGCACTGCACTCTGCAGCAGGTAGCAACCGGGGGCGGCGGGCTTGAGCTGCCGGGGGAGGGGCGGGTGCGGCGGGCGGGGGCGGTGGCCGGGGGTGGGGCGGGGGCGGTGGCTGGGTCACCCAGGTGTGGAATTAGGGATTTGGGAGGAGTTGGGAGTTGGGACTTCGTGGGTGACTGGGTGGGGACGTGGCGGTGGCCGGTGGGGTTGAAGGGGTTACGGGTAGTAAGCCAATTTCGGATACCCGCGGGTACCTGTGGGTGATTTTTAAAACCCGAATCCGATCCGATTCACCACGGGTACCCGACCCGCAAAACCCACGGGTAAAACATAGTACCCGAACCCGAACCCGACGGGTGCAGAACCCGCGGGTACCCAAACCCGCGGGTATAATTGCCACCCCTAGTGAATGTTGCTAGACTTGAGTAGATGCAAATTGATTTATGATATGATGCTAAGATTGATGTTTGCCTATGACATGATGAACATGATTTCATATTGATCATGATTGCGTGGTATTAAATGTTTATGCCAATCTTTACATGTTTATGTCATATGTGCATTCATAATGGAAGAGGCGTCCCATGCTGATGCGGGCCTCTGTGTTCACACGTAGTGAATACAAAAGACCTACCTCGTAGTCCCATCCACGTGTGTGCATGGGAGCGAGTCAGTAAGAGTAGGCACCCTCCATCTACGGGATAGAAGGGGAAGGGGGTGCACGCCGACGGGTGTGCACTCGGCAATACCGGTATATGCTTCGAGGAGATATGAGCATTTGCATTGCATCGCATTGCATACATGATGATGATGATGATGATGAAATAAGTACAATGATATGGAGACATGAGATCGGCATGCGGGGAAGGGAACTAGTTACACTCCTAAACGTAGCTTCACACATTTGTTCCCACAGTTATTAATTTGGAGTCTTGATAATAAATTTAGTGTGATGCATATTGGTTTATGGTTTAGTTTCGTGTTATAAGAGCCTTATTGTTCGTTTGGCTCATGAAGACTTTGAATGCTTGAAATTTGACTTATATTGCTGTCATGCCAATATTTATTGCTATTTTAGATGTCTCGTTTATTGCCATATATTGCTATGCTATTGTTATTGCTTCAATTCTTGGAAAAACAAAAGAGATGCTGCCGAAATTTTCGGTATTATCATTTGCTCCTTTGCTGTAATTTTCTTGTAATTATGGTATTTAGAAGTTGCTTAGTCTATGTTTGGTGGCATTCGGGCATACTAAATACCGGGGTGTTACAATATGTATATTTTAGCATCTGGTTTTCTTAAATATCATACTTGGCTAGGTCTGCTAGTAACATTGCTTGGGTTGGTGATTATGTTTGCTACTAGGATTGCTTTGCTAACCTAGGTCAGTTGCATTTCCATAGCCTTTGAAATTTCTATTTCCTTTTGGATTGCTAGTTCAACAAGTAGGTAAAGATGAGTTCATTAGGGGTGTTTCGTGGTTGCACAATGCGGGATGTGGTGTGGATGATGTTAACTATTTTGCAGTTTTGGTAATGATCTAGGGTGGAGGGGAACGCACATAGCATTCACTAGAAGATTATGCTAGAAGATGACTCGATACTAACTGTGACACTACGGATTGTCGTGACATTATAAAATGTGAAATTGGAGATTAAAACTTTACGGTATGAGGTTTAATCGCGTTTTCGGGCCGTTTTCGGGAGTTCGGGCCTTTCTGGGCCGATTTGGGCCTTAGGGGGACCCCACATGGGCCAAAAGTTGATTTTTCCAGCCCATGTGGGGGAGGGGGGTAGCCAATGGACTAGGTGCTATGATAGAGGGTGTTTTGGTGCTATTAGATCGAAACGTGGTGCTGCAATTGGAAGGAATTGATGAAAACTACAGTTTTGCATAGGGTTTTGTTTCGGGCAGATTGGGCGCACGACCTAGGTTTTGAGTTTTCACAATTTTAGATTCAGAATTTGGTCAGCCGCCTGTTGAGAAAGTTGTAGATAACTTCAATACCATTAATTGGACACTAAGAACGTCCAATTCCGCCCAGCCGTTTGGAATTTATGATCATTTTACCGAGCGTGTTCAAATCTGTGACGTGATTGGGACAGATCAGGTTGATCTGTAGATTAGGCAATTTTAGAGGCCGAATCAGCTTTTTCCAATACTTAGAGAAAGCTAGGAAATTTCCTAAGATTCGCGATGATGTACTCGTTTACTTAATTTGGAGAACTAGAACTCAAGTTATGCTAGTTTGAAGCCTGCTGTCCCGGGGGATAGATTCTCTGTTTTTCGGCTTTGGGAGTAGTTTGCGAAGTCGGGGTAGATGAGCGATTGTGTACTGTTTTGTGGGCATGGTTTGAGTGTGTGGTATCTATGTGCAGGTGGTGTGACCCCGGGAGTGCCCTCATCCTCTCGCCAATCCGTCGCCCGCGGTTAAGGCAAGTGTATTGGAATGGGTAACGTGTTGTATGTTGCTAGTCTTGATTAGATGAAAATTGTTTTCATGATATGCTATCTTTCCATGACTAGTGTTTGCCCACGATGTGACGAAAATGGTATGTTATGATGCTATGCAATGATTAGTTGTTTATGTTTATGGCATATGTTGCATACATGGCATGAAAACTGGCCCGGTCGGTGAGAAAGTCATAACTAGTCCGGTAAGGTTGGTGAGAAAGTTATGACTAATCTGGAGCGCCATTGAGTAAGACCTACCTCGTGATTCCATCCACCATGGTGAGTGGAAGCGAGGATTAGGCACCCTCCATCTACATGATGGAAGGGGAAAGAGGGTGCACGCCGACGGGTGTGCACTCGGCAATACCGGTATGTACTTCAAGGAGACATGTGCATTGCATTGCATACATGATGATGATAATAAAATGTGTACAATGAGATTGGGACATGGTTATGATGTTGTATATGAAATTATGACTTGATCATGATGTTAAATATGGTATGTAGCGATGTTAACGATGAACTGTTCTTTATGTTCCATTGCGATATACTTTGTCGGGAACCGAATCTGCAAATCCGGATCCTCTGTGTATTCTGTACTAGTCCAGGATCGCGCTAGTACACACAGTCAAACAGGGTTAAACATCACATCCATACATAGCGGAAATATAAATAAAGTACCTCAAAACATTAAATAAACTGGTTGCAAGACCTTAAGGCCAACTTACAAATAGTCTGCCACACAGGGCTTACAATAACAAAAGTAAATTATCAGCAGCGGAATGAAGAACGTCGATGACTCCCATCAATATGCCACAGGCAACTGACAAGGTTCAACTCCTAGATAATTGCCTCCTCGTGGAACTTCGCCTTCTTAATTTCTTCGAAGTTGTAGTCTTCTCCTCAACTGATGATTGTGTTGAAAGCAAGGATGAGTATACAACATACTCAGCAAGTCATGCATAGAGATGCAATCCTATTACTATATGCATGGCTTCTTCCAAAGGAAGGGCTTAAGTGGTTAATTTGCATCAAACAACGTTTTGCTTTGATTAAATAATCTTAATAGATTCGAAAGCAGTAAAACCTTATTATATAATAAGTTATCAATCTCTTTTCAACAGTTTGGCACAAAGCCCTAAAGCACTTTAGCAATTATCTCTGGCTTACAGCCATCCAGTCTCACATTTTGATTTTAGAAAATCTAACCTTTGACTATAATCCCCGAGCTTTGTCCAGTACCGTGGACTCGGCTATTCGAATAGTTTTGACACACTCTGCAGAGGTTATACACTTTACCCACACGATATAGTTAAACACCACACAGGCGAGTAACCATAACAAAGTCTTTCTGAAACCTCTATCCTCGCATGCGTACCTCCCAGTATAGTCCCCACTGTCCCTTCCCTTTTGCGGAGCGGAAGTACAGGGCCAACGTATACTGTTGAAGAGATGTAAGACCAATCGGTAAACACTACACCCTTCTTTCCATATTTATAGCTACAAAAACCACCTGATGTCTCACATGCTAAGACTTCGGAATCATACTCAACTAGGTCCATCCCACCCCAGACATGTGGTTGTATGTTAGGCCCAGTTCAAAGGCTTGCAAGGTTAAGTCCTTAGGTTGACCGTGGCAAGACTACCCAAAGTTCACAAAACCAAATTCAATCAACATCTCTCCCATGTGCCACATCGGGCCCCCCATTAATCACTTGCCACTTGCCACAGTCTAAATATTTTCCCACCCCAGTTTGATTATTGTGCAACACATGCCAACAATAATACCAGTTACCATGTAGAACCACAAAGGTACCTACACTTCACATCATCATGTGGCAAGATTACACTATTTCCAAAATTCATTCCATATATCATTAGTCAATATTATTTTACCATTTAAAACATATTTCACTTAAGCATAGCTAAGCAACTATTCACAGTCTAGCCTCCCGTGTTGGCACAATAGTATCATCCAACTAAATAAACCAACTTAAGGTGACAATGGATACATGGCATACAAATATTATCATCAAGGGTGGAATTAACAATTAGGGTTATTAACTATTTTACCCAAATTAAATTTATTCATTTTAATCAACATAGCATGCATAATTTAAATCAAAATACATTTCAAAAACTAGGAGCAATATGGTCAAAGCACAACTTGCCTTCGTAAAGCAGCGATTCTTGGTCTGGAGCTTGATCCTAGAAATCCACGTCCTCACACAGCTCGACATCTACGCGTAACAGATAAAGAACCAGATAAACACGCAAAACAACTTACAAACAAACATTCAGAAAAATACTACAAATCAAACTAGCTCGAAATCTTATGAAAATTTCCAAAAAATTACTCTAGCATTTTCTAAGATTTACAAAATTTATTTGGATATTTTTGGACGTATAGTTTAGGAATTACAAAATTCGTAAGTTTGGACTTCCCTTGAATAATTTGAAAATATAAATTTGAAAAAAAATTCAGTAAAATTAGCGTATCTAGGTATTAATATTTACTAATTAATAAAATTTGTTGCATGTGATTTGGACTTATAACGAATTTGTAATGAAAACGAATTTGTAATGAAAAAGACAAATCTCACAAATTTTTGAAATTTCCTTAACAAAGCAACATCTCATGTTGACGTGCATGATACTATTCACTTTTTCATGCAAGTTCTTCGGATTGGTGGTTTGGCTACGTGATAGAGAGAGCAACCGAACGGTTGGACATGCGGAGGAAAAATAGAGCGATCGTTGAGGCGAGCGGCAGGTCGACTAGCGCAGGTCGAGCAGAGGTCGACGTCGGCGGCGACGGCGACAGTGGCCAGCCGAGCCGGTTGCTAGGAGAAAGAGTGTTGAAGATTCAATCTGGTTGCTAAGTATTTCCCTTTTATCAGTTTATTAGCTGGTTAAACTACCACCTTTTGGCCAGAAAACAATATGTCTGCTGTTGGAAAACGGCGAGGAAAATACAATGGAGTCAATCTACACAGAGTACAATAGCCTGATGTAACATCCCAACATTTTCAAAAATTAGAAAAATGAAAATCTAAGATTTAAAAATAAAATCGAATAGCAATTTTAGATTGGAATCAAGAATTTAATTTGAAATTTGATATCCTCATATCTTTTTCCTAAAACTTGATAAAGAGTAAATTCGATTTGGAAAATTCTTTTCCAAAAGAACAAATTATTAAAATGAAATTCAAAAATGATCTTAATTTTTGAATAAACATCTTTTCTGAAATTCAAAAACCACTTATTGATTTTCCTTCTTTGAAAAGGGAATTGATAAAAAGATAAGAAGTAAAAGATAAAGAGGAAAAAGATAAAATGGTAAAATGGCAAAAGATAAAAGTTACCATAGTAAATTCTTGGATAACCTTAGAATGCCGTAGAAATCACTTTGGCTGGTCAAAAGTAAATGTGAAACCATTTGCAAGTTGATAGGATAAATTAATTGGGGAAGCATATCCTTCACCAGACCAATGTCAGATTTTTGGAGAAAAATGTAGAGCTTTCTAATGCCTAGAAATTTTACCATGAGCTCTCAGTAACCTTATCCTTGTCCACAAAAATTTACAAAAATTAATAATTGAATTTGCTATTTATTCTCATTTAAACTTTCCAATCCTGAAATTCTGCAAAACATAATAAAAGAATTCTTAGAAAATAAATACTAGGAATTTGAATTTTAAATTTTTATGGTAGATCCCTGATATAGATCTATACCTTCTGTAAAAGTTTCAAAAATAAATATGCTGATTTAGACCCTTAATCAATTCGAAGACCGAAATTCTTTTTCCGTGTAGTCGGCATTGTCAGAATTTTTATAACTTAACCGTAGATCATTTTAACTCCAAAATTTTACTGTAGGGTAGTAAACTTATCCCTAAACTCGTTCCAAAAGTTTGGAAAATTCCAGTGTTGATTTGACCCAACGATTAATTCGTGTTATCAGCTGTCAGAAGAGGGTAACACGATGAGTTCATTTCCTTCTCTTCTAATTAGACTTCCACGTGGGCCTCCTTCATTCAATGCGCCACCCAGGATACTTTTGACCCATGTCTCTGTCGGCAGGACCCATTTCCTCTTTTTATATATATATATGCCAATTGCCCCAGGTAGCAGCCCAATTTCTTTCCTTTCTCTCCTGTCGGTTTCCTTCATCCTCTCTGTCATGTGGGCCGGATGCCCCACCTGTCATCCCTCATCTCCCTTTTCACGCCACTAGTTCTGCTCTCTGTTCGTTCTCAGACGGTCATTGCCATGGAAAAATATCATTGCACCGCCTCACCTTTTGTCGCTTCCCGCCGCAATTCTCATGCCCCGAGGATGCCTCTGACACCACTGCTGCCAGCTTCTGCCTTCGCCATGCCCTGCGCACTGGTGGTCACCGAGGAGAGCTCCAGATAACGCCCGAACCAGCCACCGTTCTCCTCCCCGTTTCATACCCTGTAACAACCACCTCAGAGCTCTATAAAAGCGCTATGCCATCTCTGGATTCGAGTCCCACTTTTGCTTCTCCATACCGAGCTCTAATTCCTTCTCCTCCTTCGTGTCCGGCCGAACTGCCGCATGCCAATTCCTCAATCCCGTTTCTCCCACATGCAATAAAATCCAAATTGTCTTCGGCCGAAGCCTCTCCACTCACTGGCGACCAAATCCCCTCGGTCAATTTGAACGAAGATCCACTGTAGTTTCCCCGCACCGGTGCTCCTCCTCCTTCACTGCCGGCGACCGCTGCTAGCCCATTCTGAAGCTCAATCTGCACGGTGAGATATCAACTCAAGTTGCTTGTGCCTCATGGATGCTTATTTGAGCCTTGGTTGAACTCGAGATGTCCTAGATCACCGTCGCAACAATCGTGACCGTGAGCCGCCGCCGATGCTTGTTGCAAGCTCAACCGGCCGGCGTCGAATCCTGTCTGGGCACCCCCCTACAATCCCCTACGCTCCCTCTACCTAGTTATACACTCGGCCGCTGGCCTCCGGCCTTAGTCCGCCGCCGGCGAGCTCCGGACCATGCCGCCCCTGCTCTGAGTCATTGACTGGCGGGACCAGACTGTCAGTCCGATGTCCCTCCGCACCTCACTGACTGGCTGACCCCACCGGCCAGTCGCTCCTGCGCGTTGCGCCCTGGCCGTCTGAGCCACTGGCTGCCGGGCCCACCTCGTCAGCAGCTCGAACCAAATCAAGCAAGCACGCGCAAAACGGCAGAATACGCCTTCTATCAGTAAAAGCGTAATTTTCAATTTCTTAGGATTTGTTGGAACCGAATTGATTCAAATGGCTATAACTTTTAAACCGTAAGTCCAAATCAAGTGAGATAAATTTGTAAATTCATGGTAAATCATATAGTTTCATAATATGAAAAAATAATCGAAACTTGTTTAGTAATTTAAATTAAAATTTGAATTTAAAGAGAAAGATTCAAATATGTTGCATGTACAACTTTTGCAAAACTTGTCCAAATTGAATTAAACCAATTTTATTAGAATATTTATGTCATTTTCTCTTTAAATATGTCACTAGATTTAAATTTGAATTTAGTTTGTATTAATTTCCCTTTTAGTTTGATTTCAATACAATGGATATTCAAAATACAATAACTTACTCATTATACATCCAAATAATGTGAAACTTGTTTTGTTATGTTAGTTAGATAGTATAAAACATGATTTTTCAAAAATACTTAGGGTGTACCATGCATCTTTTATATTTTAATAATTAGTGATCTTCGTTTGAATCAACTCATAAATAGATTGTTATTCAGCACATAAAGACTTGAGTAGTTATAATACAAAGAAAAGTTCCTAGACCCCTTTATAAAATTCTTAATACTAGCTATGTAAGAATAGTTTATAATTGATTAGATTTGAACTAAGTTAGTGAATGACCATGCTAATTAAGTACTAGTATAGTTCAAATACACATATAAGCAATAACTCATATAGAACCTATCATGAATGATTCCCAATATAGACCCTATTAATCTACAAGAATGATTGCATATCATGTTTAGTCGCAAACTTAAGGTTAACTATCCATAACTTAAAGAATGATTAAGATATCACCGACAAGTACTAGTCCCTATAGAACCAGCTTTAGGATACTTCCTAAAGCTAGACTATTTCATTATATAGAAGTAATTCTATTACAATTTGCTTTGCATCTGAATCCTATTCAAAAGATAGCCATGCGCATTATGAGCCCTAAAAGCCCATAATATACAAATAAATAACTATGTTTAATAACTAGTGCCGTAGGTTAAGCTCTACCTGAGTTAGTAATTAATTGTTAAGATGCCTGATGTTTTCTCAAATTGAACCATGCATGCACAAGTGATTAATTGTTGATGACTGTTATTGTTTATACTCAATAGTGCAAGTTATACCTGCCCACACCCTGTTGTTTTATGTATTGATTTATAACAACATATACAATCTTAGCTTCTTGAATTCGTAAAATAAAATAGGATGAATCATACGGAATAGATGTTGCGTGCGATGCGACCTTCAAACCATTAATCGGTAGTAAGACTACGATGTAAAAATAATACATTCTATCATACGGCCCCGAAACCCTAAACCGCGATCCATGCTTGTATTATGTAATGATTGCTTATTTGAATTTCCATCTGATTTCCTTTTGCCCTTATTGAAAGTGCTATTTGCTATTTGCTATCTTTTTCGTTATGCGACGTGTAGAATCCGATGTCTCGGACTTCGTCGTCGACAACTTCGAGAATCCAACTTCGACTCCTTCGCTGAAAACAACAGATAGCAAGGCAAGCACTCATGTAGATCCTATTTTTCCTTTAACAAGAAGAATTAAAATAAAACTTGCATGCATATGCTATATTTTGTATACACTGCTATATTATGGGAAGAATGGTAGATATAACCTTCATTGATGGTTTTCCTTAATCATTAGTGATAGATGAAACCCTAGATTGATGATGGATACTCAAAATGGGAATATCCGATTATTACTTGCATATGCTTAGCCCTGCCTTAGATTGGGAACACGAACGGATGGTTATACTGTTCGTGAGGAACTAAAATTGTTGGACATGATGAACATTAATCTTGAACCTGATGGGACATTGTGATTTTTGATATTATATTCTTTATGAAAATAAAACTATGGTTTCGACGTGGGTGATTATTGGCAATAGCCGGTTGTACATGTTTTAACGTGTACGTAGCTAGGGTGGAGTTATCGCCCATGTCACTTTAAGGACCGAACGTAGTGTTGCATGATCCAAGTATACCGTACGACCACAATGCCGGTATGGTGACGGCTATAACCAATTAAGTTATTAAAAACTGACCTTGCATTATGGAAGGTAGTAGTAGCACGGGCATTCCGGATATAGGTTTACTCGAGGGAAGTGCCATCACCGAGGTGTTGACACTTGCCGATGCAACAGTATACGCCTTACTAATGGGGGAGAAATGATCCATATACACGATGTGCTTCTACCGCCATTTTCCAATGGGGAGGAATGATCTGTGCATACGATGTTCTTCGGCTGCCATTAGTAAGAGTCCGTCATACTGGACTGGTGCAATGTCAGGTTTTAGTAATGTAAATGTTATATATGGTTATTCCCTGGCGACACACCAAAGGAAGTGTGTTATTACCGGTTGCAAAAAGGGAAGTCATTATTTGTGGGTAAAGCTGTACAAACTCTGCAGAGTCTAAAACTATTCGAATAGCCGTGTCCACGGTCATGGACGACTTGGCGAACTGACACTAGTTAGCTGTTTTTATAAAATGTTTTGGTGAGCTTACCCTTACAGATGATTCAATACTTGACATTACGTTGGCAAGGTTGAATTCAGCTGTTGTGCCCTGTGTGGACAAAAGTTTATTCTTCAGATAATATTTCATATGATGGGACTGGACGTTTTATCACTCACGAAGGGGTGTGGGTATTTTGTTACATTTTATTCACGAAGGGCTGTGAGTTATCTATCTCTTCTTATTACCTTTTATGTACATACTTCTTACTTTACTCATTTATTTATTTTTACAATTTTCGCTCTACTATTCAGTATTTATAATTCAATTTGGCTCCAAGCAAAAGTTAACCGTAGAAGCTTTATTCTAGCATCAGCCTGCATTCCAAACACACAACTCAAAGTCTTGCTGAGTATGAAATGTACTCACCCTTGCTATCATTGTTGATTATAGGTGAAGATGCAGGTATCTCGATGAACTTTACTTTGACGCAGGATTACGGGATTATTAACGACGATTCTTACTAAGGCTTTACCTTGTCAGTTGCCTGTGGATTATGTGGCAAACTACAAGTCATCCGATTCTTTTGCTATGATTAGTCGACCTTGTCGGTCATATTGTATCATTACTTCCGCTGTAATAAAATATGAAACTTTTGTATGGTTGTGATTCCAAATTGTGTTTGTGCGTGCTAGCTACTGATCATAGGACTAGCACAGTATGCACATTAGAACCTTGCTTTTATGTTTGCACTGTAGCATAAAAGTGAGGGTCTTACATCTGATGAAGTTTCCTCTGAAACTAACAAGGATAGAAATCAGCAGCAAGATTAATACTAGCATCTGCATGCACCCTGATATGATCATCAACATTATGAAACGTCCTAATACACTTGCACACAACCTAGTGTATATACATACATGCATAAATCTCGCTATATATACATTTCTACGTGCTAACATATGTATGTATATATACATGCGTTCGGTGCAATATATATATATATATATATATATATATATATATACAAGGATACATGCACAAAATACATAAGAAGAGATCAACCGATCGAGATAGATAGAGCGCACGCAAGGGAGATGAGGGAGTACCGATCGGCAGCGGCGACGACGGCGGCGATGGCGGCGGCGGCGGCGTCGACGACAACGGTGGCGTCGACGACAACGGTGGCAGCGACGTCAAGGAAAATGGCAGGGAGACGTGGATGGAATGGAAATGGCTGGAAGTTTACATGTGAATGAAGAGAATGGAATGTGAATGACTAGAAGGTGAACGGCTTAACGCGTGGAAGCTAGAAACGCTCAGGACATGCATTGCACTCTCTAGCAACACTACTCAAAATGAATTGCTTTAGAAGTCCTGAAGAGTGTTGACGTTACTAGTGTATGCATATATAGGTGATGGAACAGCCAAGACATGCGTGCGTTGCTTAGGAGTGGAAAACTTCTAGGGAAGCTTGCTTGAAACGGCTGGAAGAAACGCCACAGGGTAATAATTCTCCCACCAAGCTAGTAGATAGAACGTCACATGGACAGTTGCCTGGAAAATGGAAAATGGAAAACGGCCAGGACATAATGCGTGGCTAGGTTGCATACATGCCTACACGTATACGCTCTCAAAAACGTGTTTAGGAAGGAAAAAAAATAGCAGAAAGGTTCTAAAAATCTGAGAAATTCCTATTAGGAACTATTTGGAACTTAACGGAGTTGGTTTCGTGATTTTTCGACGTATAGATTTTTCGCAAAAATTCTTTTAGTGAATCAGACACCTGTACAGATTTTTGTAAAATCAACGACTTAATTTATATAACATGTTTTTCGAAAATATTTGAAGAGAACACTCTTGTCTTCTAATTATCTTTATCTTAAAGAAAATTTTAGATTTTACGCTTATGCAAAAATGCATTATCTTTGTTTAACGCGAATAGTTCAATAAGCCTGAATTCGAATTACTCTCGAGAACTTCAAATAAATTCCAAAAAAAAAAAATTCAAATAATCTCAAAAGCACGCTAAATATATTAAAAGCAAATCTTGGGATGTTACATACTTGCTGAGTGATGAACTCACGCTTGTGTTTATGTTATTTTTCTTAGGTACCATGAAACCAGCATGCAGGAAAAAGGGTTTAGCTACACCTCTACACGTAGCTCCACACAAATTAGACAGTGTTATCATTTGGAGTCATGATAATAAAGTTAATGCCATGAAACTTGGAGTATTGCTTAACTGTGTGTTCGGTCTTATTATTTGATTTGTTTAGCTCATGAAGTGGTTGAATGCTTTGTCCTGGACTTATATTGTTGCTATGTCACCTGTTATTGCTGTTTTAGATGCTTTTCATTATGACATAACTTGTGATAATCTGTTGTTGCTCCGAATCATGGAAAAACAAAGGAGATGCTGCCGAAATTGTCGGTTTTAGCATTTGCACCTTTGCTGTAATTTATCTTTATTTGTGGTATTTAGATGTTGTTTAGTCTATGTTTGGTAACATTCAGGCATACTAGATGCCGGGGTGTTACACTAACTGTACCATAGGTTGGCAGCAGTTTTGTTCATTTGGTGGTGCGACATCAATTCATTTGGTGTTTTTCACTTCTGTATTCCATTATGTTTAGTTTACTATTTATCCCCCATTTCGATTGACCTAGCCTGCTTGATGTTTGCTTTCTCAATTTTGTGAATGTGATCCTTTTCCAGTAATGTAGAGCTATTTTAGTGACTAGTAAGACGTTGAATATTAAGCATTGTGTTCTTGTGTTTGAATGCCCCATTTGGTAAAAATAAATGATATGGAAAAGCTGTTAGAAGCTAAACAAAAACTTAAGGTGGAGATCGAACAACTGAAGGGCAAGTCTGAGATAACAGAAAAGATTTATGAGATGAAACAAGAATTGAAAAACATAGATGATCGCTTGCAAGATATCCAATCCCTTAACATGACACTCATTACTAAGGATCGCAGGGCGAATGCAGAGCTGGAAGAATCCAAATCTGAGATTATAGAGGTAATATAAAGTCTTCTACTATTTAGTTCGATGTGGTTCCTGATAATATACCAAGACACCATTTTGACAACAACATGATCGCTTTTGTAGGGTTTAAGAGATATGACTGGAGATCAATCGGTTATTGGTGTCAAACAAATGGGCACTGCACTAGAGTTGTGGAACTTTAGAGAGAACCAAAAAGCCTCTATTGCGAAAGCTATGGTACATATGATGGCAGACATGAAAAAATCTTAAGTTCTTCTTGCTTGAACCATGAAATAATGTGGTTTCTCAATGTATGCTTGTTGATATTTGTCATGTCATATTTTATCAATGTATTGTCACGTGACATTATCCTTAATATATATTTACTAATCTTGAATGCAATAACTTAATAGTGTCTTACTTGTTGGAACCAAATATTTTTTCTACACCCCTCAACAAAACTTCCATCATTAGTATCTGTTGTTCGAAATTTTTTCTGCTTAGATGTTTCTACAATGACATTTAAAGGCACAACCAGTTATAGATTTTGTAATTTAATATCTAAACATCATAGATGCATCGAGGCAACAACTTGTCTAATCAGGATCGTCTTAAAATATGAACATTTGTAGCGCTTTCATCTCCTTTTTTATTATAATGTTGATGGTTTCGAAGGCAAAATCCATTTCATTTAACAGTTCATCCTGAATGTTTTTATGCTCTGATTTATCGCTTCCACTTCATCCCCATCTTCGAACGAGAATACCATAGGTAGCCTATTTTTACTCTAATTTTGTGCAGAAATAGGATTACTTTGATGGTTCTCTATTTCATGAAATACAGAGATGATTAAGTCATCGTATACCTAATGGCTTAATCAACTCTATATTTGACGGAATAGAGAACCATCAAAACAAACCTATTCATGCACAATACCACAGTGAAAATAGGCTACCTATGTTATTCTCATTCGGAGATGAGGATGAAGTGGAAGCGAAAAATCAGAGCATGACAGTGTTAAGGACAAACTATGAAATGAAATGGATTTTACCTTCGAAACCATCAACATTACAATAAAAAAGGAAATGAAAGTGCTACAAATGTTCATATTTTAAGACGATCTTAATCAAACAAGCTGTTGCCTCGATACATCTATGATGTTTAGATATTCAATTACAAAACCTATAACTGGTTGTGCCTTGTAAATGTTGTTGCAAAAATATCTAAGCTGAAGAAAATTTTTGAACAATAGATACTAATGATGGAAGATCTGTTGAGGGGTGTAGGGAAAATGGGGATCACAGATGGTTCTAGTTACAAACTGTCTGTGATGTCTCCACATCACAAACGGTTCTAGTAAATAACCGTATGTGATGTGAGTTTCACTGACGGTTCAAGAACCGTTTGTGATACATCGTTGCCATCACTGACACATGTTTACAAATGGTTTACAAAACTGTCTGTGATCACCTTTTAGAACCATTTGTGATGACCTTGTTTGTAGTACGTGAAAAGCTCATCAAGTAGACAAAATGTTGATCAATAATACTACTCTTTAAAGTGCCTGGAATTGGAGGCCGGATGGCACTTCCATGTCATCGGCTTCGCGAGGAAGTCCTCCAAAATATTCAAAATTATGTCCAAGTCCTTCTATCAATTATTTTGCAAAAAGGACCTCGTGGTTCGGCATAATCACGAAGGGGTCCTCCACCAGTAAACTGAAATGACCGATAGGTCTTTCCACTTTTTTTTGCAAAAAGGACCCGTGATTCCATATATTCGTGAACGTGTCCTCCACCTACTATTTTTGCAATCGCAGATAGGTCCTTGCACTATCCCCCCCCCCAAAAAAAGGCCATGTGTTTCCATGAAATCACTAACAGTTCCTCCACTGTGAGACACTCCCTTTTATGACATAGTGCATCATAAAAGAAAGGTTTTAAAGTGCATTCTGTGCTAGTCCTATGATCAGTAGTTAGCACACACTTCCATAAATTGAAATCACAGCCTTACAAAAGTTGCATTATTTATTACATTAACCAGCGGAAGCAGTTTTATACATAATACAAACCAAAAGTAAACCAGCAGTGGAAAATATTTTCATCTTGCAGTATGCCACTAAGCCCACAAATAGTCTCTAGCCAAACAATGAACGATAATACTACTTACATCAAGGATTATGTGATAGATGCATCGCTGGCTCAAAGTGATAAAGAATACATACTTCTACCCTATAAGCCATCATAAGTGTTGCACTACGTGCATGGTATACATTGATGTGTACTTTACACGTAACTCAAAGTTAGGTTGAGTAACCATGGCTTTATTCCTGTGTAGGTTTCACTGGGTTTTAATTGTATTTAAACCAAGAAAAAAACCGTGTTAGCTATGTTGATTCCTTAAGTAAGGGCATGTCGGGACCCGAATGTGCAAATTCGGACCCTCTGTGTATTCAGCACTAGTCCATGATCATGCTAGTGCACACAGTCTCAACATAGATAAAATATCACAATCATACACAACAGAATAATAAATAAAGACTTCATCTATTAATATAACATATTTGGTCAACCTTATGGTCAACTTACAATATTATGCCATGCAAGGCAAAGACTCAAAATAAGAAAACTGCAGCGGAAAAGTAAGACTCATGGTAACGCATCAATATGCCTCCTGGTACTCCTTCTCAAGAGCTAGCGTAGATTCTCTTCAACTGGTGTTTGAATTGTTGCAAAGGGGTGAGTACATAAAGCACTCAGCAAGTCATGCATAGAATGCAAGTCTATTATCTATATGCATGGCTTTTTCCAATTGAATGGCTAGAGTGGTTACTTTGCACAAAGCAACTTTACAAATGATTAACATGCATAGATTGTAATGATTGTAAATCAAATATTATCACTAAGTAACTTTTCCAGTTATTTTCCAAGATCCAATGGCACACAGCCTAAATCAATTCATTTCATCCAATGGCATACAGCCTTCCATTCCCAAGTTTTATTTTTCAAGATCTAACCCTTGACTGTAATTCCCGAGCATTGTCCAATACCGCATACATGGCTATTCGAATAGGTTTGATACACACTATGCAGAGATTATACACTTTACCCACAAGACATGATCATCATTTGTTGCCATGCAATTAACACACTTCATTTGGTGTGTCAACAGAGAGATCATGACAAAGTATTTCAAAAACTTCTATCCTAACATATGAACCTCTCTAGTATTGGCTTCACTATCCCTTCTCTTACACAGAACATAAGTATATGACTGACATACTGTTGGATCGACATCAAGCCAAAGCACAGACATCCTCCCCCATAACCACACCCCTGTGTGACTATCACCCTGAGGTATCACATGCAAAGAGATCGGTAACTTAATTAGGTCTGTCCCATTCCAGACATGTGGTTGTATGTTTGGCCTAATTCAAAGGCTTGTAAGATTAAGTCCTTAATTGACCAAGGCAAGACTTCCAAACACTCAACATTTGGCACACAACCCTCACTTCACTGATCAACCCATTGCCACATAGGCCCACCATAGTACACATCCTCTTGCCACTTGCCTCAGTATAAATCATTTTCTACCCTAGTTGATTATTGTGCAGCACATGCCAACAACAATTCAACATCCATATAGAACAACTTATGCCTCTACATATCAACATCATCATGTGGAAACACATGGTATACATTTTAGAAACACATTACATAATCCATTAATCATTATTAACTTCGTATTTCTAAAATTATATCAATAACACGTTGCATGTCTAAGCACACTAGTCACGATCTAGCAACCCATGTTGGCAAATTATTAGCAACCAACTAATAAAGAACAATGCTAGGGTGACAAATGAACATGGCATACAAATATTAATGATAAGGTGGACATAAATCAAATAGGTTGATTAACTATTCCCAAATTTATTGAAATCATTTTAATTTGAATTATCATGCAATAATTTAAAATAATATAATTTTAAAACATGGAATCAATATGGTCAAAGCACAACTTGCCTTGAAAAAGCTCTTGCTCCTCCTCTGGACCTTGCTCTTGGACTAGCACTTCTCCCTCGAAACCCTCCGGCAGTTCAACGTCTACACGAAACGGATAAATCTCTACTATTCTAAAGCAGCACTTGGTGGTAGTGGTCCGTTCTTCCCACGTCATTAATTGCCGCTTAATTGCCCTGCTTAATTGCCCTACGCAAGAAACGAAGCGTTGCTTTAATTAGCCAGCTTTTGCAAGAAATGAAGCGTTAAAGATAGATGTTTGATCTTGTGAAATAATTTTTTTATTTTTTAATCTTTATTTTTCGTTATCAATTTAGTTTTTCGTAGCAACGCACGTGCATGTAACTAGTAAATAAATAAATACCAAAAATAGAGAGCAACTCAGATCTAAAAAATAAATAGAGCACAATTTTACAAATATTTAGGCTCTGGAATCATGTCAATCGGAGTTCGTATGAGCAAGAACGAGCTATTTGAAGTTTGAAAATACAAATAAAAGAATAAAATGAATTATTGGAGTTAGTTTTGTACTAAATCCGAATAATGACATCATGCTAACGTCAGCACCGAAAAGTATTTTTTGCCGAAATATTTTTCCAACAAAAATCTATTTATGATGTCACGCTGACATCATCCTGACATGTGGCCCAATCTCATGACGACACGTAGCTCGGGTGCATGAGCTTGGTCCACGAAATTGCCTTGGTCCACCGTGAACTTAGGCACAACGCTTTGGCTCCAAAGCGCGACACGTGGTAGTACCTCATTGGCTACAGTGCCAACCGCTCTAGTGCTCCTAATGGCTAACACATGGTCTTATCGTGGCCACACGATTTGGATCTATGACTATGGTTGCACGCGGAGTAGCCCAAGTGACAAACCACGTGGCTCAATCTATGCTATCTGTTTTAGATCTAATGGTGAAGATCTCTACAGCTAATGGGATTGACGTGACATATCCTGGTGCTGTCCACCTGGCACGATCAGGACTGCACGAAATCAATCGGATGGCTACTATTCCCTTAAGGCAACATCTATGCAAATCAATCTGGACCACACATCTCATATCCCACGGCTGAGATCTAATCCGAGTACTTGACTTTGAAACACTAAGATCACGACACGTGGGCTCACCTGGACCCTCCAATGTTGATCTGATGGTTGAGACGCTCGCAAAATTCCGGTGAGGTGTGACAGTGGGGTTTGGCCGGAGTTGAGGAGGATGACCTCACGGATGGCGCTCCGAGGCTTCTCCGGTGATCTCCAGTAGCACGTTCGAGTCGTCTTGGTGCGAGGGTTCCGAAATTGGCCTTGCGCACAGAAGAGCAGCGGCGTTCACAGCGAAAGGCGAAGGTGCTCGCAGCAGCTGGCTCAATTGTAGCAAGCAATTACTCGCGACTGATGATGTCGGGACCCAAATCTGCAAATCAGGACCCTCTGTGTATTCTGTACTAGTCCAGGATCACGCTAGTACACATAGTCGTACAGGGTTGAATATCACATTCATACACAACGGAAATATAATAAAGTACTTCAAACACAATATATAAATTGGTTGCACGACCTTACGTTCAACTTACAAATAGTCTGCCACGCAAGGCTTATAATAACTCAAGTAGATAAACAGCAGCGGAACGAGGAGCGTTGGTGACTCCCATCAATATGCCACAGGCAACTAACAAGGTTCAACTCCTAGATAATTGCCTCCTCGTGGAACTTCGCCTCCTTCGAAGTTGTAGTCTTCTCCTCAACTGATGATTGTGTTGAAAGCAAGGGTGAGTATACACAGTACTCAGCAAGTCATGCACAGAAATGCAATTCTAGTACTACATGCATGGCTTCTTCCAAAGGAATGGCTTAAGTGTTCATTTTGCATCAAGCAACATTTTGCTTTTACCAAATAATCTTAATAGATTCAAAAGGAATGAAATATTATTATAGTAGTAATAAATTCTCAATTTCTTTCCAAACAGTTTGGCACAAAGCCCTAAATCACTTTAGCAATTATCTCTGGCACACATCCACCCTTCCCACAATTTATTTTTGAAGATTTAACCCTTGACTGTAGTCCCCGAGCGTTTTCCAGTACCGTGGACTCGGCTATTCGAATAGTTTTAATACACTCTGCAGAGGTTGTACACTTTACCCACATGATACAGTCGCAGACCACAAAGGTAATTGACCGTAACGAAGTTTTTCAGAAACTTCCATCTACACCTATGACTCTCTCCGGTATTTCCTTCACTACCACCCCTCTCACGAAGAGTCCAAGTGTAGGACCGACAAACACTACCAAGCCGTAGCTATGGTACGCTCCCTCGCACAGTTACCCTGATGTAACTGTCACCCTGAGGTATCATAGGTAAAATTTCAGAATCCTACTAAACTAAGACCGTCCCACTCCAGCCATGTGGTTGTACGAGTAACTTAGTTCAAAGGCTTGCAAGGTGAAGTCCTTAACTGTCCAGGGCAAGATATCCTTCTTTGAAGTTTTGGCACAAAGCCCTCACATCACTCATCCCATTGCCACGAAGGCTGTTGCCACGAAGGCCCACCTAGCACGAAGCCATCTTGCCACTTGCCCCAGTCTAAATCTTTTCCCACCCCAGTTTGATTATTGTGCAACACATGCCAACAATAATTTTGACGAATACCCATCCATGGGTACCTCCATCAGCCCGAAACCATGAGCGGGCTGACATCCGAAAAGCCCAAGTCCTGGCGAAGGTTCGCGGACCACAAGGGCTCAGCCTACCACCGACCAGAGCCAGTCCCAGGCGGCCGGACCGACCCCGACCTCCCGAGTCAAAACGTATGGCCGGCCGGCTCCACCAACGTTCGAAGGGCCAACTGCTCCGTGTGCGTGACGTCCTCTGATACCCGTGCCGGAGTAGGCGGCTCCTTCCCGAGGGCATCAAAGGGTTCGCCGGGAGGTCAAGTCCCGGTCCCGTCACCACTGACACAACTGCAGAGAAGCGCCCCCTCCCGAGACCAAGCCGAGGTCAAAGATCATTAAATGCCGGCTGACGTCCGCCCTGTATGATGCGTCGCCTCGACAGCACGACTGAAGACTCCCCGACCACAGGGCTACCAACCCGGCGTGGCGACTAGTCAGGGCCCAGTCAAACGACAAGACAAGAAGAATAGACTCCAAGACATACAGTACCCCCTCCTCTTTTTCTCCAACTCCGACCTGTAACCTGCAGCCTCCGGATATATAAGGAGAGGCAGGACCCCGAGAGAGACAGAGAGGAGTGACAAAAAAGAAACACCCATCGAGACCAGCTCTTGTTGTATCCCACGGAAATTGTTCGACGCCAAGGGTAATATACCTTGACCGAGTGAACTGGAGTAGGGACGTTCGGCCCGAACCAGTATATTCCTCCGACTTCCTGAGTCGACCATTCTGGGAGAGGGAGCGCGCGACCCCCATCCGACCATAAATTCGTATTGCTGGTGCACGAAACACCGACAGTTGGCGCGCCATGTAGGGGCTGCGCGCGTCATCGCCGTATCCTCCTTCGGATTCCCATCTTCCTCCCCGATGGCTTCTTTCGCTCGCAACGACTCGCCGGCATCGAGGGGCTGGATCCGCTTCGGAGCCCTCGACTTCATCCTCACCGCGGCAGGGGAACTTGTCCTCGTCCCCGCCACCCTCCGAGACCGGGCGCCCTCCACGAACTTGGATGTGGTCGCCGACGTTCTCGGCAAACTCCGCCTCGAGACCCCGCCACGGGCCTCCTCGGCGGCCTCGTAGCGTGACGGCACCGCCTCCGACAACACCACGCGCGACTCGCCACGAGCAAGGACCTCGCCCTCAGCGAGTTCCCGGCTCGTGGCCATGGCTGGCTACGCGCCCACCTCCCTCCACGACCTACTGGGGGACTCCTCCAGCCACGGCTCCAGCTCCGACAGGGAGCACCCCCCGCGCCGGATGAACTCTCGAGAGTGCAACATGACGGGCGCGGCGGAACCGTCCTCCACCCCCATTACCCTCGGGACCCTCCTCCCGCGCGACAAAGCGCGGCGGGAGGAGTCCCAACGGGAAGACGACGCGCGCCACCAGCAACGCCTCGCCGACCTCCGTCAGCGGCGTGAGGAGCTGGAGGCCCGAAAGGCCGAGCTCGACAAACTTCAGGCCGACCTGGAGCAACGACAGCCCGACCCGCCACTCATCCCTGGCGCACGCGCCCGCGCGCTCCAGGTACATCAGCTGCTAGCTGAGGGGGCGGGCGATATTCCGTTCTTCCCCCACGCCAACCAGAACATCGCTGCGGCGGCAATGCTGCTCCGCGGACTGCCTGAGCCAACGGAGCCAGAAGCCAAGGCTACCTACCAGAACCTCTGGGGACTGGTAGAACGTGCCGTCGTTCAGCACCCCCAAGGCTCTGGTTCCCGACGGTCAGGCGCCACCTCGGGCCGCCTGGGCCACTCCCCCTCACAGGGTCGATAGAGCCCAGCCAAGACGGCCCTGCTCTACGAGCTCCCCCAGGCATCATACACCCCGGTGCGCCACCGCCTGGGGGACAAGTATGATCTTCGCACCACCCTCGAGGCGCGAAGGAAAACTGTCGACGCGGCGGCACCCTCGCAGGTCGCCGATAGCGGACCACGCGAGCACCGTGACCAGGGTCCTGATGGCCCCGGGCCCCAGGCGTTTACGCGCGCCGTCCGCAACGCCGGCTTCCCGGCCCGATTCCGGGCCCCGACCAACATAGCCAAATACACAGGGGCAACAAACCCCAGTGTGTGGCTAGAAGACTACCGGCTCGCGTGCCGGGCCGGGGGAGCGACCAACGACCTTTTCGTCATCCATTACCTCCCCATTTACCTTGCGGACTCCGCTCGAGCCTGGCTCGAGTACCTGCCCGCGAACACTATCGGGAGTTGGGCCGACCTGACGAATCTTTTCGTCGGGAACTTCCAGGGGACGTACAAATGCCCTGGCAACTCCTGGGATTTAAAGAGCTGCAAGCAACAGCCGGGAGAAACGCTCCGGGACTACATCCGCCACTTCTCCCAGCAGTGCAACGAGCTCCCCGACATCCGTGACGCCGACGTCGTCGGAGCATTTATTCTGACTACTCGTGCGAGGCTGCAGTCCATGGTGGGCTGCGCCAAGCCCCGGACCACCAAGGAGCTTCTCGACGTCGCCACCAACCACGCCTCCGGCGAAGAGGCCGTGGGGGCCATCTTCGAAAGGAAGGTGGCCCGCCCGCCGTCCGGCTCTGAGGCTGGCGCCACTTCCGACCGCCCCGACAAGAAGAAGCGGAAAGGGAAGCAAGGACGCGAAGGCCTCATGGTCGCCGCCGCCGACCACCCTGCCAAGTAGCAAGCGCGGCCGACACCCGACAGATTCGAGAGGATGATGGATAGTCCGTGCCCGAACCACGACTATCCCGTCAAGCACAAATACCGGGACTGCGAGGTCCTAAAGCGCTTCCTCTCCGGGAACCCCACGACGTCGCGGGGCAAAGGGAAGAAGCGCGACCCGGCACCCGACGCCGGGACAAAGGGCGACGAGCCAACGAGCGAGTTCCCGCAACTCGACGGTTGCCTCATGATCTTCGGGGGGGCGGAGTGCTATGCCGACAAGCGACGGTTGAAGCTCGCCAACCGAGAAGTTCACACGGCTACCCCCGCCGTGCCCTCCTACCTAAGGTGGTCGGAGTGCCCGATCGCCTTCGATCGGACCGAATTATCCATCGACCCGCCCCGCACCGGACGCTACTCCGCCGTCCGACCCCATCGCGGGGACGGTTACCACTAAGGTGCTCATGGGCCGGCGGCGGCGATCTCAACATCATGTATGTTGAGACCCTGGATGCCTTAGGGTCCCTCGCTCCGCCCTCCGGCCGAGCAAGGCGCCTTTCCACGGCGTCGTCCGGGCCATGAGCCCACCCTCTCGGGCGGTCGGCTTGCCGTCACCTTTGGGAGCCCGAACAACTTCCGCACCGAGAGCCTCACCTTCGAGGTTGTGGACTTCCCCGGCTCCTACCACGCTATCCTGGGGCGGCCATGCTACGCGAAGTTCATGGCGGTCCCCAACTACACCTATCTCAAGCTGAAGATGCCGGGGCCGCAGGGTGTCATCACCGTGGCCATGTCTTTTCAGCTCGCTTATAATCTTCTTGAGCGGGCGATTTGGTAGCCTCGGCTGATGTCGCTCCACGAGCTCGCCCAGCTCCAGGAGAAGGCCCCCGAATCCGCCCCCGACTCCGGCAAATCAGTGCCAAGCTCCTTCAAGTCCGCGGAGGACACGAAGGAGGTCGCTGTTGATCCCGAAGACCCCGCCAAGATCGTGCGGATCGGGGCCGCCCTCGCTGCCAAATAGGAAGGCGCGCTCGTCGACTTCCTCCGAGCAAACCTGTAACACCCCAAAATTTTACTTTTCCTAAACTCATGTGTGATTTGGCACTTTGGTGAATTTTTGGAATTTTCTGGAATTTATTTGGATTTATTTGGAATTTATTTGAATTTATTCCATTTTGAAATAATTGAAGAATTTAATTTTGCAAATAAATTTTTGTTGGAAATATTTTATTTGAGTCCAAAATGATCCAAAGTATTTTCCAGAATTTTCGAATTTTTACGAGTCATTTGCTATTTTTAATGAATTAAATGAATTACTAGGAATTATTTTAAATATTAAATCGCTGGAAAATCAAACTCGGGTCAAATCTTGTTCATCCGACCGAGCCCGAGTCGGACTCGTGTTCGAGTCCGACCGAGCCACGTGACTCGACCGAACCCACTCCTAACCCTAATCAATCCCAACCGTTGGATCAAGATCCAACGGCTGAGATCCGCCGACCCCGACCCGAGCCGTATCCGGCCCGGATCCGATCGCGCCGTGCGATCGTGGCCGTTGATCGCGCCACGTGGACGGCTGAGAGTCGTCGTCTTCGCCGAGTCCGAGCCGGACTCGCCGATGAGAGCGCCGCCGTGACCGACTAGGGTTCGCCACGAGCACGCCTCCGGGGCTATTTAATGCCGGATCGCACCGAGGATCGCCATCCCACGCGGTCCGAAACCTAGCTCACGCCGCTAGGATCCCCACCGTCTCATTGCTATTGCTCGCCGGAGTTGGTAAAGCACTCCGCCCATGATTTCGCGCCGTTCGCCGTCGCCATCCTCCGCCGGCGTTGACCCAGATCCAGATCCCTTGCGTCAAAGCGCGCACCGTGCCTACCATCCACGCCGGAGGAGCCTGCGCAGCGCCGTCGGGCGTGTCATAAATCATCGACTCGGCCGCGCCAAGCCGCCGCACGCCATTGCCGCCGTCGCACGAGCTATCTCAGCCGTCCGATCAAGACCGCACGATCCAGATCTTGCCACGTCATCGCACGGTGAGGTTTCGTTACGATCTCTAGATCCAATCTCAACCATTGGATCTAAATCCAACGGTCCAGATTAACCGCGTTCACCCCAAACGCGTAACACGGATCAATCTGGGCCGTTGATTTTCAAATCAACGGCCTAGATCTAGCCACGTGGGCCGGAAGGCCAACCGCCAGCGGCCATGGCCGGGCCGCGCATGAGAACGTGTCTCGACACTGGGGCCCGCATGTCAGCGGCCCAGCCAAACTGCACCATGACGTCACGATGACGTCATGGCGGGCCCGCTTGTCAGCAGCTGTCCCAGCAGTGTGCTGACGTCAGCAATGACGTCACCCGAGTGGACCCACATGTCAGTCTCACGTGGAGTCGTGGACCGAGTCCACCGTGGACCCGAGCCGAGCGTGGACCAAGTCCATGGACCGGCTGACGTCAGCCAGCCAATCAGGAGCTGACACGTGTCCATGCTGACGCAATAATTAATTTCCGAAAAAGAAAATGATTTATTAATTCGAAATATTGATTCAAAATTTAGATTCAAACTTCAAATGCTTATAACTTTTGCGTTTCAACTCCGATTTGAGCGATTCAAATTTCTAAATTTGTATAAAATCAAGATCTACCTAAATATGAATTTTATTTAATTTTTGGACTAAAGTTTTTCTCTGCAAAATTATTTAATTGATTATTTAAACTTTAAATAATCATAACTTTTATGCTTTTAACTCCGAATTTGTGATTCCAGTTTCTAAAAATCCAGAAAATTATGTTCTCTCTGTTTATGGATTTTATTTGGAGTTTTGGGATCTTTTGCCTAGTGTTTATTTGTGTATTTGCTATTTGACGCTCACGAGTAGACGTTGAAGTCTTGGGAAGGATTCGAAGGAGAAGTGTTGACTCAGGATCCAACTCAAGACCAAGAGCAAGTACTTTTTGAAGGCAAGTTGTGCTTTGACCATGTTGATCCTATTTCGAAAATCTATTTTGATTTAAACTATTGCATGCTAGTTCAATTAGAAAGATACTTTGTTTAAACATGGGGGTTAGATAAATACCAATTTGCTATATGACACCTTGATTACTTAAGTATGTGCCATGACCCTTTGTCACCCTAGTTGTGGTTTACTAGTTGGACATTATTAAATTGCCAACATGGGTTTAGACCGTTGTAGTATGATGCTTAGACCTGCTACGTGCTCATGACATGATTTTGGACAATCAAATGCTAATATGGACTTAATGATATATTGAACCTGTTTTGGGAAAGTATCATGTGATGTTGACGGCACGTGGTGCATGGTAATCAGCGGGGTTTGATAAACGATTTCGGCCAGGGCATGTGGCAAGAGTAATCAGGTGGGCCGGTTGTGGCATTGGGAGTGATGATTTGGTTTTTCGGGTAGTCTTGCCCTGGTCACTCTAAGGACTTAACCTTGCAAGCCTTTGAAGCTGGTCATACTTGCAACCACATGGCTGGAATGGGACGGCCCTAGTTGACTAAGTCGCTAAGGACTCACTTGTGGAGCCTCGGGGTGTCGATTACACCGTTTGTGTGGTTGTGCGGGGAGCGTATCGTGGTCGTGGCCAGTACCCATCTAACGGTGTGTTGGTCCCATACTTCGCCTTGGCTAAGGGAAGGGATGGTGTAGAGCACGAACCGGAGAGGACCACTGTGTTGTTTGAGGCTTAGAAAGGCTTTGTTACTGAGGAACTTCGCCTTTGTGGTGTTTGACTGTATCTTGTGGGTAAAGTGCATAACCTCTGCAGAGTGTAGAATCTATTTGAATAAGCCGAGTCCACAGTCTTGGACAATGCTCGGGAATTACAATCAAGGGTTAGACTTTACGAAAATAACTTGGTTTGAAAAAGATGGGTTGGTTTAACAAGGAAGATGATGGAAATATGGTGTAGGATGGGAAAAATGTTTGTTAAACTTCTTGAAAAGTTATTTATGCTTTACTTATTTCTACCGCTTTGAATCTACTTTTATTACTTGTCAAAAGTCATTTCTTGCAAATATACCCTGAGCTATTCCTTTGTACCAAGCCATGCATATAGTATATTAGCTTGCATTACATGCATGACTTGTCGAGTACCAAGTACTCACCCTTGCCTCAACACAATACCGGTTGAAGAGGAGACTACGCGGTTCGGAGGAGGAGTTCCAAGAGGACCCGTCTACTTAGGGATGCGAGCCCGATCGGTTGCCTGTGGTATCTTGGATGGCGCCACTAAGTTTATTTGATTTTCATTTCTTGTTATTTCTCTTTTAATAAGTTTCGCCTTGCAAGGCATATATTTGTAACTTGGCCATAAGGTCGAGTAACCCTTTGATTATTTAAATAAAGTACTTTGATAGTATCGTTTGGTATGATTGTGATATATACCGATGTTAAGACTGTGTGCACTAAGCGCGTTCTGGACTAGTGCTTTGAATACCTGAGAGGGTCGGATTTGCAAATTCGGGGTCCGACAGAGGTGGTATCGAGCCATACTTGATTGTAGGCTCAACCCTAAGCTAGAATGGTCGTAGTGAGGATAAAACCTATTTTCTAAAGCTAAAAATTTGTGAAGGCAAGAAATGACATCTCGACTTATCCCCTTCTCTCTTTTCTTGTCTCTTGCTGAAATTTTCCCTTACCTTGTCACAATTTAAAAATTCCGAGTTCTTACGTAAAGCACTCTTGTGACAGATGGAGGAAGAGTTCAACTACGTTGATCTGGGAGTTGGTCACGCCATGGAACTTTGGCATATGCTCTGAGACTCTCGGAGATTTTGAGAAACCCCAATACCAAGTGGAAGTGATCAGACAAGCGGGATTGATCAAGGCTTGTGACGTGAGGATTGAGGTACCTGCTAGGAAAAAGGGCCCAGGCAATCGGCCGATACACTGCACTGCCAGGAGATCTACAATGCAGATGGGTATCCAAGAAGTATCACGACGAGCAATGCGGCACATTACCCGTATCTACGGCCGAGAGTTGGAGAGTACGGTGTTCGTTACCATCCGCAGCGATAACCTTCGACCAAGGCGATTCGGGATGAGGATGCCACGGTTACCTGGTTGGCACGATTTGTCGTCGCCAGGAGGATGTACTAGATAATACAAGCAAGGAGCTCTGAAGGCCCGCAAGGAGATCACGGCGAGAGAAGAACAGATGGCGGGAAGCTCAAGAGTATGTGGCACATCTTCTGCGAAGGATTGACGAGTTGGAGATGACTTTATGCGGACCAGACCGGAGCGATTACTCGAGCTACGAGCGAGATCGGAGGAGTCGGATCTCGATGAGGACACCGCTTCTTCGACTACCACAGAGGACACGATTCTTTGGACATGGCAATCGTTTCGGCGCCTATGCCACGGACACCGTGCCCAGCCGTGGAGGTTTTCTCGATGAGTGAGCATAGGTTCTATAGTGAGACTCCTTCGCCGAGTCGAGTCATAGAATAAAGAGTCACCCTTAGGCGTTAGACTCCAGAGTTAGTTCGAGTTGGATTTGCTTTGTTTGCTGAGTGTGCAGTATGTGTTGCAAGGCCCTTAGGCATTGTAAGCAGCCATACCAAGTTATAAATAATAAAGTTGGACCTTAAAGTTACCCCTTTCGCCCGCATAAGTTCCATATTACTTGTCTATTCTTGTTTCCCTCTCATCTCTAAACCTAGAGCAAATCGACAGATGGTGAACACCCGCGGAAACTTTGGAAGCAATGGGAGTGGTTCTCGCCCAGTAGAAAACCCCAATGATGGAGCACCAAAGACCGCTTGATTGATATGCAGAATTTGGAGCGTTTCTTGCTGCTCGGACTCGATTGATGCATGCTATGGTGCAACAAATGCAGCACGTCATCGCTTTCAGGCCACTTTGCTAATCAAGTTAATCGGGGACCACGCGAGAATACCGGTGTCGAGTTCATGAGGACTCACCCACCCACTTTCTCTGGGAATGCCAATCCATTGGAGGCCGATGATTGGTTAAGATCAATCGAGAGGAAGCTACACATAGCTCAATGCATAGGGAATGAGAAGGTACTTTACGCTTCTCATCAGCTGGAAGGAACACCGCCAGAATGGTGGGAGAACTTCGTGCCACGCAGAGAACCCTCAAGAAATCACTTGGGAAGAGTTCACAATTTGCATTCCGACGGTATCACGTGCTGAAGGAATCATGGACCTTAAGAAGGAGGAGTTGAGCACTGAAGCAAGGTAATCAGCGGTGGCCGACTACTGAACAAGTTCACCCGACTAGCACGCTACGCTTTGAGGATGTAGCGACAGATAAATCCAGACAGTCTCGTTTTATGAAGGGACTTAACTCGGGATTGCAAGTAGGGTTGATCACCCACACCTTTCCAGATTTCCAAGAATTGGTGAATAAGGCGCTTATTCTTGAGGACAAGCGCAAGGAACTGGATGAGAACAGGAAGCGCAGGATGCAACAGCAAGGATCACGTCGAGGAGCATAGCGGCGCTTGGGAGTTGCACCAAATCAATTCTTGATTCCAACCACAGAATGCAACAAGGACACCCTCCCGGCACCAAGACCTGCCAATCGAACTATCGGACCTCACCCGCTAGAAACGCTACTCGAGCGATCGGCAAAGAGGAACAGTGAGACGCTGCTACAATCGCAACGAGCGAGGACACTTTGCCAACAGTTGTCCAAAGAAGACAGCGAGAGCGACCCTAGTTCGCTTCAATCTAGGAACCACCCAGCTAGGGCGCCCGACACAGGAGCCACACCCCAGACCGTGGTGAGAGGCCGAGTCAACCATGTCACCGCAGATGCACTGCAAAATGCTACGGACGTCGTACTGGGTAAGTTACTTGTTAACTTAGTACCTGCAACAGTTTTGTTTGACTCTGGAGCTTCGCATTCGTTTGTTTCGCAAGGCTTTGCTGCTAGAAATGACTTGAGAATTGCAAGACTTAAGTGCATGCTTTTAGTTCAAACCCCTGGTTCCGAACTCCGAACGGAAGTAGGATGTTCCGGGGTGAGAATACTAATAGATGGAATAGAGTTCCTAGCAAACCTTATAATTTTGGAGACCCAGACCTTAGATGTTATATTGGGAATGGATTGGTTATCCAAGCACAAGGCTGTATTGGATTGTGGACGAAGGACTATCTCAGTTGAGAGCCCGTGTGGGAAGAAAGTGGAATTTCAAGCCACTGCAGTTAGAAATGGACAGTTGATGGTTAACAGTACCAAGGCAATCAGCATAGAGGATGTCCCGGTAGTGAATGAGTACCCAGATGTTTTTCCCGAAGATCTACCTGGTATGCCGCCAGACAGGGACATAGAGTTTGTAATAGAGCTTGTACCGGGTACAGCACCGATAGCAAAGAGACCCTATCGGATGTCTACCGAGGAGTTGGTAGAAATGAAGAAACAGCTAGAGGAGTTAATGGAGAAAGGATTTATCAGACCAAGTTCGTCACCGTGGGGAGCACCAGTTTTGTTTGTCAAGAAGAAGGACGGGAGTTTCAGGATGTGCATTGACTACCGTGCACTCAATGAAGTCACCGTGAAGAATAAGTATCCGCTACCCAGGATTGATGATTTGTTTGATCAATTGAGAGGAGCCGGAGTTTTCTCCAAGATTGATCTGAGATCGGGATACCATCAGTTGAAGATCCGATCAGAAGATATTCCGAAGACTGCATTCTCGTCAAGATATGGACATTACGAGTTCTGATTATGTCCTTTGGGCTGACGAATGCGCCAGCTTATTTCATGAATATGATGAATAAGGTGTTCATGGAATATTTGGACAAGTTTGTCGTCGTGTTCATAGACGATATCCTAATCTACTCCAAGACAGAGGATGAACATGCCGAACACTTAAGGCGAGTTTTGGAAAAGTGAGGAACGACAACTTTTCGCCAAGTTCGGCAAGTGTGATTTTTGGAAGGACAAGGTGGAGTTCTTGGACATGTAATGACCGCAGAAGGAGTCGCCGTGGATCCAAGCAAAGTAGAAGGCGTGTTACATTGGGAGCGTAGAAGACTGTGACCCAGTTCGGAGTTTCCTTGGAATGGCAGGATACTACCGCCGTTTCATTGAAGGCTTTTCGACAATTGCGAAACCTCTTACGCAATTGCTGAAGAAGGAAAAGAAGTTTGCATGGATGCGAGAATGTGAGAAAGGATTTCAGAGTGAAGAAGCAATTGACATCAGCACCGGTGTTAGTTCTAGGATGTTACTCAAAGCTTCGATATTTATTGTGACGCATCGCGCCAAGGACTTGGATGTGTGCTTTGATGCGAGAATGGAAAGGTAAGCTAAACATGCATCAAGGCAGTTGAGGCCGCATGAGGAAAATTATCCGACACATGACCTAGAGTTAGGCTGCCGTAGTGCATGCTTTGAAGATATGGCGTCACTATCGATTGGAAACAGATGTGAAGTGTATACGGATCATAAGAGCCTTAAGTACATATTCACCCGATCGGATCTGAATATGAGGCGAGAGGAGATGGTTAGAGTTGATCAAGGACTACAATGTTGGAATCCATTACCATCCGGGAAGGCCAACGTAGTAGCCGATGCTCGAGTCGGAAAAGCCATACCGTGAGTACGTTGCTAGCCACAAGCCAGGATGAGTTATGTAAGGATTTTCAGAAAATGAAGATTGAGGTTGTACCTAAGCGGATTCTTGGCCGCATTGGAAGTAAAGCCTACTTTAGAGGACCAGATCCGAGAAGGACGGAAGGATGATGACAGGATCCGTAGGATTAAGTCCAAAAGGAGGAAGGCAAGGCAGAGGACTTCAAATTGGATGAAGCGAGGCACGTTATGGATGAAGGATCGCATTTGTGTGCCTAACGAAAAGGAGTTAAAGCAATCGATTCTGGAAGAAGCCCATGACTCAAGTACTCAATTCATCTGGAAGCGCCAAGATGTATCAGGATCTCAAGGAGAGATTACGGTGGCCGAGTATGAAACGAGAAGTTGCCGAGCATGTTGCATTGTGCGGCGTATGCCGGAGAGTCAAGGCAATGCATCGAGACCAGCAGGATTGCTACATTACCGAAGATACCTGAGTGGAAGTGGGAGGAAATCGGAATGGATTTCATTACCGGTTTCTTAGAAGACTCAAGGAGGTTATGACTCCATATGGGTTATAGTGGATCGCTTGACTAAAGTAGCCCATTTTATCCCCGTGAAGACCACTTACTCGGGAGATAAATTAGCGGAATTATACATGATCGGATTGTTTGTTTGCACGGAGTGCCAAAGAGGATTGTATCGGACAGAGGTACCCAATTTACCTCAAGGTCTGGAATAAGTTGCATGAAGCCATGGGAACCCGTTTAAACTTCAAGATCTGACCTTATCATCCACAGACGGATGGACAGGCCAGAAAGAGTCAACCAGATTCTGGAGGATATGTTGAGAGCTTGTGCATTGGCTTATGCTACCTCTTGGGATAAAAGTTTGCCGTATGCCGAGTTCGATTACAACAATAGTTATCGAGGCTAGTTTCTGAGATGTCACCTTTTGAGGCCTTTGTATGGTCGACCTGTCGGACGCCATTGAATTGGAATGAGACCGGCGGCGCCGTGTCTTTGGGCCTGATATTATTCAAGAGGTGAAGAAGCAGATCGCTATGATTAGGGAAAGGTTGAAGATAGCCCAATCACGACAAAGAGTTATCTTGACAACCGTCGCCGGGATTTGAGTTTTGAACGAGAAGACTTTGTATACCTCGAGTTACGCCTCTCGGGGAGTTAAGAGGTTCCATGCCAAAGGAAAACTTGCACCAGTTATGTTGGACCATTTAAGATTTTGAGCCGCAGAGGCGAAGTTGCTTATCACCGGAGTTGCCACGATCGTTGGCGAGGAGTACATGATGTATTCCATGTGTCCCGATTAAAGAAGTGCCTCCGAGTTCACGAGGAGCAGAATCGTTAGAATCAATTGAGTTGCAAGAGGACTTGACTTATAAGGAACATCCTGTGAGGATTCTAGACACAATGGATCGAGAAACTAGAAACAAGTCAACTCGTTTCTGTAGAGTTCAGTGGAGCAACCATGCAGAGAGCGAAGCGACTTGGGAGCGCGAAGAGGATTTGAAGAAAGAATTTCCAAACCTGTTCTGTAGTAAGCCCTGAATCTCGGGGACGAGATTCTATTAAGGGGGGGAGGTTTGTAACACCCCAAAATTTTACTTTTCCTAAACTCATGTGTGATTTGGCACTTTGGTGAATTTTTGGAATTTTCTGGAATTTATTTGGATTTATTTGGAATTTATTTGAATTTATTCCATTTTGAAATAATTGAAGAATTTAATTTTGCAAATAAATTTTTGTTGGAAATATTTTATTTGAGTCCAAAATGATCCAAAGTATTTTCCAGAATTTTTGGAATTTTACGAGTCATTTGCTATTTTTAATGAATTAAATGAATTACTAGGAATTATTTTAAATATTAAATCGCTGGAAAATCAAACTCGGGTCAAATCTTGTTCATCCGATCGAGCCCGAGTCGGACTCGTGTTCGAGTCCGACCGAGCCACGTGACTCGACCGAACCACTCCTAACCCTAATCAATCCCAACCGTTGGATCAAGATCCAACGGGCCGAGATCCGCCGACCCGACCCGAGCCGTATCCGCCGGATCCGATCGCGCCTGCGGCGATCGGGGCCGTTGATCGCGCCACGTGGGCGGCTGCGATTGCGTCGTCTCCGCCGAGTCCGAGCCGGACTCGCCGGTGAGAGCGCCGCGCGGACCGACTAGGGTTCCGCCGAGCATGCCTCCGGGGCTATTTAATGCCGGATCGCACCCGAGGATCGCCATCCCACGCCGGTCCGAAACCTAGCTCACGCCGCTAGGATCCCCACCGTCTCGCTGCTATTGCTCGCCGGAGTTGGTAAAGCACTCCGCCGCGGTTTCGCGCCGCTTCGCCACCGTCGCCATCCTCCGCCGACGTTGACCCCAGATCCAGATCCCTTGCGTCAAAGGCGCACCCGTGCCTACCATCCACTTTCGCCGGAGGGCCTGCAGCGCCGTCGGGCGTGTCATCGTCATCAGCTCGGCGCCGCCAAGCGCCGCGACGCCATTGCCGTCGCGACGAGCTATCTCGGCCGTCCGATCAAGACCGCACGATCCGAGATCTTGCCACGTCATCGCACGGTGAGGTTTCGTTCACGATCTCTAGATCCAATCTCAACCATTGGATCTAAATCCAACGGTCCAGATTAACGCGTTCACCCCAAACGCGTAACACGAGATCAATCTGGGCCGTTGATTTTCAAATCAACGGCCTAGATCTAGCCACGTGGCCAGAAGGCCAACCGCTGATCGGCCGGTCGGCGCCAGCGCATGAAGCGTGTCGCCGACACGGCTGGGCCCGCATGTCGGCGCCCAGCCAAATCGCACCATGACGTCACGATGACGTCATGGCGGGCTCCGCTTGTCGGCCACTGTCTTTGGCGTCGACGCCAAGAATGACGTCACCCGAGTGGACCCACATGTCAGTCTCACGTGGAGCCGTGGACCGAGTCCACCGTGGACCCGAGCCGAGCGTGGACCAAGTCCATGGACCGGCTGACGTCAGCCAGCCAATCAGGAGCTGACACGTGTCCATGCTGACGCAATAATTAATTTCCGAAAAAGAAAATGATTTATTAATTCGAAATATTGATTCAAAATTTAGATTCAAACTTCAAATGCTTATAACTTTTGCGTTTCAACTCCGATTTGAGCGATTCAAATTTCTAAATTTGTATAAAATCAAGATCTACCTAAATATGAATTTTATTTAATTTTTGGACTAAAGTTTTTCTCTGCAAAATTATTTAATTGATTATTTAAACTTTAAATAATCATAACTTTTGCGTTTTAACTCCGAATTTGACGATTCCAGTTTCTAAAAATCCAGAAAATTATGTTCTCTCTGTTTATGGATTTTATTTGGAGTTTTGGGATCTTTTTGCCTAGTGTTTATTTGTGTATTTGCTATTTGCACGCTTTACGAGTAGACGTTGAAGTGCCGGAAGGATTCGAAGGAGAAGTGTTGACTCAGGATCCAACTCAAGACCAAGAGCAAGTACTTTTTGAAGGCAAGTTGTGCTTTGACCATGTTGATCCTATTTCGAAAATCTATTTTGATTTAAACTATTGCATGCTAGTTCAATTAGAAAGATACTTTGTTTAAACATGGGGGTTAGATAAATACCAATTTGCTATATGACACCTTGATTACTTAAGTATGTGCCATGACCCTTTGTCACCCTAGTTGTGGTTTACTAGTTGGACATTATTAAATTGCCAACATGGGTTTAGACCGTTGTAGTATGATGCTTAGACCTGCTACGTGCTCATGACATGATTTTGGACAATCAAATGCTAATATGGACTTAATGATATATTGAACCTGTTTTGGGAAAGTATCATGTGATGTTGACGGCACGTGGTGCATGGTAATCAACTGGGGTTTGATAAACGATTTCGGCCAGGGCATGTGGCAAGAGTAATCAGGTGGGCCAGTTGTGGCATTGGGAGTGATGATTTGGTTTTTCGGGTAGTCTTGCCCTGGTCACTCTAAGGACTTAACCTTGCAAGCCTTTGAACTGGGTCATACTTGCAACCACATGGCTGGAATGGGACGGCCCTAGTTGACTAAGTCGCTAAGGACTCACTTGTGGAGCCTCAGGGTGTCAGTTACACCGTTTGTGTGGTTGTACGGGGGAGCGTATCGTGGCTGTGGCCAGGTACCCATCTAACGGCGTGTTGGTCCCATACTTCGCCTTGGCTAAGGGAAGGGATGGTGTAGAGCACGAACCGGAGAGGACCACCTGTGTTGTTTGAGGCTTCCGAAAGGCTTTGTTACGGGAACTCGCCTTTGTGGTGTTTGACTGTATCTTGTGGGTAAAGTGCATAACCTCTGCAGAGTGTAGAATCTATTTGAATAGCCGAGTCCACGGTACTGGACAATGCTCGGGAATTACAGTCAAGGGTTAGACTTTCTGAAAATAACTTGGTTTGAAAAGATGGGTTGGTTTAACAAGGAAGATGATGGAAATATGGTGTAGGATGGGAAAAATGTTTGTTAAACTTCTTGAAAAGTTATTTATGCTTTACTTATTTCTACTGCTTTCGAATCTACTTTTATTACTTGTCAAAAGTCATTTTATCGCAAATATACCTGAGCTATTCCTTTGTACCAAGCCATGCATATAGTATATTAGCTTGCATTCTCAGGCATGACTTGTCGAGTACCAAGTACTCACCCTTGCCTCAACACAATACCAGTTGAAGAGGAGACTACGCCGGTTCGGAGGAGGAGTTCCAAGAGGACCCGTCTACTTAGGGATGCGAGCCGGTCAGTTGCCTGTGGTATCTTGGATGGCGCCACGCAGTTTATTTGATTTTCATTCTTTGTTATTTCTCTTTTAATAAGTTTCGCCTTGCAAGGCATATATTTGTAACTTGGCCATAAGGTCGAGTAACCCTTTGATTATTTAAATAAAGTACTTTGATAGTATCGTTTGGTATGATTGTGATATATACCGATGTTAAGACTGTGTGCACTAGCGCGTTCCTGGACTAGTGCTGAATACACAGAGGGTCCGGATTTGCAAATTCGGGGTCCCGACAAAACCGAGACGTCTTCGCTTGGAGACCCTCGGACATGCCAGGAGTTCCAAAGGAGGTCGCCGAGCACTCCCTAAACATCCGAGCGGGATCCAGACCGATCGCCCAACGCCTGCGTCGTTTCGACGAGGAGAAACGTCGGGCCATTGGGGGAGAGATCGCCAAGCTTTTGGCCGCCGGCTTTGTAAGGGAGGTGCGCCACCCCGAGTGGCTCGCCAATCCCGTCCTTGTAAAGAAAAAGTCGGGACAATGGAGAATGTGCGTTGATTACACGAGCCTCAACAAGGCCTGTCCAAAAGACCCGTTCCCATTACCCCGCATCGATCAGGTCGTGGACTCCACCGCCGGGTGCGAGTCCCTCTCTTTTCTGGATGCCTATTCAGGCTACCACCAGATTGCGATGAAGGAGTCCGACCAGCTCGCGACCTCCTTCATCACCCGTCTGGCTCGTCTTTGTTACGTCACGATGCCTTTTGGTCTGAAAAACGCAGGCGCCACGTACCAGCGGTGTATGAAGGCGTGTTTTTCAGACCAGATTGGCCGTAACATCGAAGCCTACGTTGACGACATCGTTGTCAAAACCAGGAATGCCGATGCCCTCATCACCGACCTGGAGGAGACTTTTGCGAACCTCCGACGGTTTCGCATAAAGCTCAACCCCGAGAAATGCGTCTTCGGGGACCCCAAGGGCAAGCTGCTGGGATTCATCGTCTCCGAACGCGGCATCGAAGCCAACCGTGATAAGATCTCCGCCATCACAAGGATGGGGCCAATCAATGATCTGAAGGGGGTCCAGAGGTTGATGGGGTGCCTCGCGGCACTAAGCCGCTTCGTATCCCGCCTCGGCGAGCGCGGGATGCCACTCTACAAGCTGATGAAGAAGTTCGACCGCTTCTGCTGGACCCACGAAGCTCAGGAAGCTCTCAGTCGACTGAAAGCTTTCCTGACCTCGCCTCCGGTCCTGGTCGCCCCGGGGCCGCAGGAGCCTTTGCTCCTCTACATCGCCGCCACGACTCAGGTCGTCAGCGCGGCGCTCGTTGTGGAGCGAGCGGAGGAAGGTCGCGTCTTCAAGGTGTAGAGATCGGTCTACTTCGTCAGTGAGGTACTCTCCGAAACAAAGGTCCGATACCCCCAAATACAGAAGCTGCTGTACTCGGTGCTCATTACCAAGAGGAAGCTCGCTCATTACTTCGATCGACACCCCATCTCCGTGGTAACCTCCTCACCGCTCGGAGAAATCGTCCACAACCGCGACGCCACCGGAAGAATCGCCAAGTGGGCTCTCGAGCTCAACGGCCTCGACATATCGTACGTCCCCAGGACGGCGATCAAGTCACAAGTCTTGGCGGACTTTGTCGCCGAGTGGACCGAGGCCCAAGTCCCTACGGTGGTCGAGGACCCGGAGTACTGGACAATGTACTTCGACGGGTCCTACACCAAGAACGGGGCCGGTGCGGGGGTCGTCATCGTCTCCCCACTCGGCAACAAGCTCCAGTACGCCATCCGCCTGCACTTCGACGCCACCAACAACATCGCCGAGTACGAAGCCCTCGTCAACGGTCTTCGGATCGCCGCCGACCTCGGCGCGCGATGGCTCTACGTCCACGGCGACTCCAAGTTGGTCGTCGACCAAGTGATGAAAGCCGCCGAGCCCCGCGACGCTCGGATGGCCGCCTATTGCTTGGAGGTCCGCAGGCTTGAGGAAAGGTTTAAGGGATTCGAGCTCCATCACAGTTACCGGCGTTACAATAGTGAAGCCGACTCCCTCGCCAACCTTGCCTCCGGCAAAGGGCCGGTACCCCCGGCAATCTTTGTCTCCGACCTCCATAAACCATCGATCCAGATGGACCCGAGTGCCAAGGGCACCGCCGACCCCCCAAAGACGGACGCTCCGCCCGATCCTCGGCCAGATGCTCACCCACCCGAGTCGGATTTGGATGTCCTGAACGTCGAAACCGACTGGAGACAACCCTTCATCGACCGGTTGACAGACGGGTCACTCCCCGCCGATACCACCGAGGCTCGACGCCTCGCTCGGTGGGCCAAGTCGTTTGTCCTGGTCGACGACTCCCTCTACAAGAGGAGCCCATTCGGAATCCTTCAGAAGTGCATCCCAGCCGACCAAGGGAAGCACCTTCTGCTCGACATCCACGACGGGGTCTGCGGACACCATGCCGCGCCACGGTCCCTGGTAGGAAAAGCCTTCCGGCAAGGTTTTTACTGGCCGACTGCCGTGGCGGACGCAACGCAAATCGTCCGCGCCTGCTAGGGGTGCCAATTCTTCGCCAGGCAGACGCACCTGCCCGCGCAAGCCTTACAGACAATCCCTATTACGTGGCCCTTCGCGGTCTGGGGGCTCAATCTGGTCGGGCCCTTCAGAAAAGCGCCGGGGGGCTTCACTCACTTGCTCGTCGCCGTGGACAAATTCACCAAGTGGATAGAAGCCAGGCCGGTGGCAACTATCACCTCGGCACAGGCGGCGAGTTTTTTCCGCGATATTGTCTACCGCTTCGGGGTGCCAAACTCGATCATCACCGACAACGGAACGCAGTTCACGGGGAAGGAGTTCCTCGAGTTCTGCGACGACTTCAACATCCGAGTCGACTGGGCGGCGGTCGCGCACCCCCGGGCCAACGGCCAGGCTGAGCGGGCCAACGGCATGATCCTCCAAGGACTCAAACCGTGAATCTTCAGTCGACTGAAGAAATTCGCGGGACGGTGGGCCACCGAGCTGCCACCCGTTCTTTGGAGCCTGCGAACCACGCCGACCCGATCGACCGGGTTCACGCCATTCTTCCTAGTGTTCGGAGCGGAGGCCGTCCTCCCGACCGACCTCGAGTACGGCGCGCCAAGAGTGCAGAACTACAACGACGCACGGGGGCCAGAGGCGTAGCAAGACGACCTCGACCAACTCGACGAAGCACGAGACGTCGCAGTCCTGCGCTCGGCCAAATATCAGCAAACTCTGCGCCGATACCACAGTCGGCTGGTTCGCAATAGGTCGTTCGAAGTCGGCGACTTAGTGCTACGGCAAGCTCTGTCCACGAAGGACAGACACAAGCTCTCTCCGCCCTGGGAGGGCCCTTTCACCATCACAGAAATCCTCCGACCCGGCACCTTCCGTCTCAAGGACGCTGAAGGAAATCTCGTGACTAATGCGTGGAACATAGAGAAGCTGAGAAGGTTCTATTCATAATCGGCCTCTCCCCCCTTTGTACCACTCGAGAGATAAACCAAGCAAAGGAAGCCGCGGCAGTCGGACGTCTCTCTCTTTCCCTCAAAATCTCTCCCGTTCTCGATTCACCACAAGTACTACGACCCCGCCCCGAAAACAGAGGTCCCGAAGTAGTGCTCTGCGGATCGCAAAGCCCGCAAGTGTGAGGACGACCGACTCACGGCTGGTCAGGCCGCTTTGCTCCAACGAACGCACGCCAAATACCGCCTCCAACCTACGCCGGACCCCTTGTGGTCCCTAAAGGCTACGGATGTGGGCGAGCGCAGGCGCAAGAATTCTCAAAGAAGAAGAAAAAACAGGGAGCAAAGAAGCACTTTATTTATTTAAGGAGGAACATCGCCCCAACCGAGAAGGAACCGCCCGCTACGGTCTTGGTGCGCGCCCCGCCAGTCGGACGACGCGCGACGTCCCTCGGTCACCGCCTGCACCAGCGGCGCCCTCACCTCCCGCAGTCGGGGAACGCCCGCGACGAGGACGCCAACTCGCCCCCGCGGCACGGAAGACGAAGCGCGCCAATCTTACGTCACGGAGCGGGAGCCGAAACGCCCAGCACCAGTTCCAAAGTCGGCACAGTCCTCCAGGCGAGTTAACCCGGCCTTATCTCCCACCAAATCCTTCTTTCAATTTATCGTGCGCCTACCGCAAACTCAAGCGGTGCGCGGCGACTGCACCTCCAGTCCCCACGCACCACTCGGGGGCTGCTTACGACCCCAGGGGTCGGTGACCCGGGCCGATAATCCGACCGGCCAAGCTACCTCCCTCATAGCAACCTTTTCGACCCAAAATGCTACAGCCCATGCCCCCGCGGCTACGGCTTCGAGATAGCACTTTGCGGAAGAGGGGAGCTGCTCGAGCAAGAGGCCAAGGCCGGTCGGGGCAGAAGATAGCTTGATCGGTCAGGGTGGTCCGACCTAGGACAGTGTTAAAAGGCGTACGAGTCACTGACCTAGGCCGAAATTCGGCCGGCCAAGCTATCTACCTCGCGACTATGTTTTCGGCCCAAATGTCGCGGCCTACGCCTCCGCGGCCATGGCTCCAAAAGCGGCACTTAGGCGGAAAAAACGAGTCCTCCGAGCAAGAGACGCTAGGGTCGGTCAGAACATTCCGACTTAGGCCAGCGTCCCAACCGACCAAAACGGAGGCTTCGCGAAGGAGGCAACTCCGAACTAAGCAAACACAAATGTCTTTTCCGCAGCACCCCTCCTCCGCGAAGCAAGCGCTCTAAGTCACTTATCTCATCCCGTGTTCTCTTCGGGTGTAGTTGGCGCAACACCTACGCTCTCGGGGCACCCCCGCGGGTCCCGTAGCTATGGTCAAAAGATTGCCCAATCACACAGGAAACACGAGGTAGGCAAGCAAAAGATTTAAAGCAACCCAACAGGTCGGACTCGTTCGAAATAGTCACGGTCGTTACATAACTGCAAAAGTAAAAAACGAAGAAAACTAATCGTCTCCTTCCCCGCGGTGGAGGATGTCTCGCGGCGAGATCCGGCTGGCGATCTCCTGGGCACAGGGGTCGACTCGGGCCACGAATGCCTCGACCTCCTCGTCAGTCCGATCGGTGGCAACGCCGCTCCCAACCGCCTCAAGGTCGACACCGTCGTAGTAAGAGACGGTGTTAACCAAGGCCGAGGAAGCACCAAGCACCGCCGCTTCCCGCATCGACGTGCCGACGTGCCCCGGAACCCTCTCGAGTATGGTGGAGAGGACACTGGGCCCCGGAGTAAGCCCGAACAATCGGTCGCAGATGGCTTGGCTGGCCACCCGGAGGGTCGTCAGCTCGACCGCCGTGTCGGCCGCGTCCCTCTCCGCAACTTCCTTGTCCAAAAGGGCTGAGTCTCGCGACTCGACCGCCGTGTCCCGCTGCTCCGCCGCCGCCCTCCGCGACTCCAGCATGTCGCTGAGGTCTTTCCGTAGCTTTGCAAAGGCAAAACAAGCGTCAGAAGACGCCCGCCACGACAAACTACCGAGAGGTGGAAACACTCACCGGTCACGGAGGCCTCCTTGACGCAAAGCTCCTCCTCGACCTTGCCGCGCGCTTCCCGGTCGGACGCAAGCTCCCCTCGAGCAAGATCGCGCTCGCCGCACAGCCGGTCGGCCTCCCTCCGGACCGACTCGATCTCCTCTCGGAAAAGAGCGGCCTACGCCCGAGCAGACCCCTCCGCGCGGATTGCCGAAGTCTTGGCCCTTTCGGCCTCCGCCAGGGCTAACCTGGCCCTCTCTCCCTCACTGGTCAACGACTCCGCGCGTCGCTGAGCCTCCCTCAAGGCGTCAGTGACTTCCTCCAGCTGCCGACTGGCCGCGGCGGCCTTCTCTCGTTCGACGACGAGCGCCCGTTGGGTGTCGCGTAGATCCCCCTCCGCGATGCTCCCCTGGCTGTGCAGACGCCGAAGGAAGCTCGACTTGTCCACCGCCCGGGATATCAGACGCTGCAAGTGGACCACCTGCCCGGTCAGTCTCCTTTGTTTTCATTCAAAAAGAAAAAACCTTTTCTGCAACGGGCGGACCCCCATCAATCTTACCGATCCGGCTGGGCGGGACTCCTCGACGATGAGCCTCATCGCCCGGGACGAAGCGTCGACGGCGTGGAGAAGGTCGGTGCGGATCCTCCCCATCTCCTTCTCCACCTCCTTCTCGCACCGCTCCACGGTGTTCCAATCACCGCGTTCTGCCCCGTCGTCCAAAGTGAACACCGACCCCCCGGTCGGGATGCTGCCCGGCCAGGTCAGCACGGCAGGCGACGGCCGCGCCGACCTGGCGCCCTGCCCTGCCGGAGCCTCCATGCCGGACAGCTGCGGGTACCCCAGCGGCGCCCGAACCTCCCCGGCAGGCGGTAGCCCCGCCGGCGGGAGCGGCAGGACTCCGCCAACATCTACGATCGGCGACGCAGGGGGAGGCGAGCCTGGCAGGACTTCCCCCGCCGGTGTCACGACTGGCAACAATCCCAGCGCCACTCCCACTGACGGCGTCACTTCGCCGGCAGGCTCCGCCGCAGGTGAAGCGCCAGCAGGACCCCCAGTCCTAACAATCGCCGCTGCGGGCCCCGCCGGCAAGGACGGGAGTGCGCAACTCCTCACCCCTGAGGTGGGGCACAGCGCCCTCCCCACGCTGGAGTGCCCCCTGCACGCGACAGTCAGTCATGAACCATAAAAACAAACGCTGGGGAAGCTCGGTCGGGGCACGCGCGAGGCACTTACCGCGAAGATCGAACGAGCAGCGCCTGACGCGCCCTCTTCGCCGGACCCCTACGAGGGGGGGTGAGGGACCTCCGTCTCCTCAGGACGAACCCCGCGCTCGCGGCGTCATCCCCAACATCGCGGTCACCGGCCCCGTGGTCGGGACCCGCGTCGGAGTCGCCCGCGGCACTCGGGGCCCCCTCGCTCGACGCCGACTCTCCGTCGTCGTCACTCAGAGTCTCGTCGGAGACTTCCTCGCCACGCGCGGCCCGGTCCGCGCGCTCCTTCCTCTTCCACGCCTTCGCGGCCTCCTTCTCCGCCCTCCCCACCTGGAGGGCGGCGTCGCGCTGGTTCCTAAGGAGGCGCGCGGCCGCTCTAGCCTCCTTTTCTCCCGGGAGCAAGGGTTGGGAGATCATGCCGCCGAGCCCCTGCGAGAGCGCACTCGGGTAAGGGGGCGGAGGAGCGGAACAAAACAAAAACAAACAAAAACCACCCCACATACCAAATTCTGCGGGTTCCGCGTCGAGAACGGCGCGGGCGCCTCGCCCACCGGCTCGGTATCGCCCACGAGGGAGACCGCAGTCACGCGCGTGAGGACCTCCGACGCAGGAAGCTCCCGCTCCGACGACCTCGCGGGGTCGGCCAGTCCGGTGTACTAGAACATGGGACGCAACCGATCCCTAAGGGGTTGGATGCGCCTCTCCATGAACGTACCGATGACCACCTTGCCAGTCAGGCCCCGCCGCTTCAGGTCCTCAAGCTTTTCGAGGACTACCTCCACCTTCCTCTTGTCCTTCGAATTGGGACCCCAAGTCCAGCAGGGATTCGGCACCGGCATGTTCCCACTGTAGGCTGGGGCACTGTTGCCAGGGTTCCGAACGTAGAACCACTCGCTGTGCCACCCTCGGTTCGACGTCGGCAGCTTCACGTCGATATAGAACGGCCTGCGGCCGGGGCGCAGTTGGATTGCCAGGGCACCAAGGAGGCCGACGTCGTCCGACGGCAGCCTCGCAAAGAAGAAGTGGCGCCAGAGCCCCCAGTGGGGTTCGATCCCCAGAAAGGCATCGCACAGCGTGATGAAGGCCGCGATGTGGAGGACCCCGTTCGGGTTCAGGTGATGTACTTCCCCCCCGTAGAAGTACAGCAACCCTCGGACGAACGGGTGGAGCGTAAGGCCGAACCCGCGCTCGTAGAAGGCAGCCAGCGAGACTATTTCCCCGTCTCCCACCTCGGGGACCTCGGTCCCGGCCGGCGGCGTCCGCCAGCCGAACTCGACTCGCGGAGGAAGGAGTTCCTTCCTCTCCAAGCCGAGGAAGCGACCCGCCGCGGACGAATGCGGAATCAGTGACATCTCCGATGCGGGCGGGGGGGCAGAGCGCGACGCAAGGAAGCAGGGAGCCTTTTTTCTTCCCTCGTGCTTTCTTCCCTCTTTTTTGCAGAAGATGCGACCAGAAGCCTCTGCCCACCGCGCCGCCCTCTCCTTCCTTTATAGGCGCTAGGCGGGAACTGATACGCTTTGGCGCCCAACCGACGCCTCCTCACGCAAACCAACGCGGTCGACCGTCCGCTTGCCACCTCGCCCACTACTCCGGTAACGTGCCGCGGCCCATTTAAATCCCACTGAGCATTAATCGCCGACAGACGCCGCGCCAAGACGCTGCACGCCCGTCTGCGCACTTCGCCGGGCAAGAGTGGGCCAAAACGACCCGGAAAAAGGTATGAAACGGCCCGCTGGGCCGCCCGGCCTCGGGGATCGCCTTCGGGCTCACACCTGAGGCCCGGCACCGTGTTGGGGTTACGAAGGCCAAGTCCGGCCGACCGGAGCCAAAGCCGCCCCAGCACGAAAAAACAAAGCGAGGGGCGGGCCGGGGTGAACTCCCAGTGGGCCTCCGGTTGGGTCGGCGGACTACCCAATCACCCTAGCCCACATCCGGAGCCATACCTCACATTCTCCCGCGGAGCTCATCCATGAGTAGCGGCCAGCCGCGCCCCGGGTCGGCGGACGACCCGGTAGCCCGACACGGGATCGAGTAAGGAAAGGTTCTCATGGAATGTCCACGATGGGTCGGACGCCCCACGCCGGGGATTACATCCGCTTGGGAACGACCCCTTCAGGGGATCGCCAAGATTTCGCCCGGATTACCCATTTGTAGCTCGCGCAAGCACGGCGTTCAAACCGACGTAGGTAAATGCGCGTTCGCTCACAAAGACTGTAAAAAAGGTCCCGTAACCGTGGCCGACCAGGGTCCGACCGGGCAAACCCCCGACCGGCTCTCTGACCCGCTCGGGGGCTCGGGGGCTACACCTGCGCTGCGCGCAAGAGCCCTTTGACAAGCGCCAGCCGCCGCGCCACCGAACGTCGCCGACCTCCAGGCTGGCGTCACCTCCGACCGGGCAAACCCCCGACCGGCTCTCCGACCCGCTCGGGGGCTACACCCGGGCCCTTTGACAAGCGCAACTGCCCAGCAGCCGCGCCCACCGAACGTCGCTGACCTCCAGGCTGGCGTCACCTCCGACCGGGCAAACCCCCGACCGGCTCTCCGACCCGCTCGGGGGCTCGGGGGCTACACCCACCGGGTGCGCTCGCGCGCACCCGGGCCCTTTGACAAGCGCAGCTGCTCAGCTGCGCCCGTCGAACGTCGCCGACCTCCAGGATGGTGTCGCCTCCGACCGGATAAACCCCCGACCGGCTCTCCGACCCGCTCGGGGGCTACTGACGAATACCCATACCATGGGTACCTCCATCAGCCCGAAACCATGAGCGGGCTGACATCCGAAAAGCCCAAGTCCTGGCGAAGGTTCGCGGGCCGCAAGGGCTCGGCCTACCACCGACCGGAGCCAGTCCCAGGCGGCCGGACCGACCCCGACCTCCCGAGTCAAAACGTATGGCCGGCCGTCTCCACCAACGTTCGAAGGGCCAATTGCTCCGTGTGAGTGACGTCCTCTGATACCCGTGCCGGAGTAGGCGGCTCCTTCCCGAGGGCATCAGAGCGTTCGCCGGGAGGTCAAGTCCCGGTCCCGTCACCACTGACACAACTGCAGAGAAGCGCCCCCTCCCGAGACCAAGCCGAGGTCAAAGATCATTAAATGCCGGGCTGACATCCGCCCGGTATGACGCGTCGCCTCGACAGCACGACTGAAGACTCCCCGACCACAGGGCTACCAACCCGGCGTGGCGACTAGTCAGGGCCCAGTCAAACGACAAGACAAGAAGACCAGACTCCAAGACGTACAGTACCCCCTCCTCTTTTTCTCCAACTCCGACCTGTAACCTGCAGCCTCCGGATATATAAGGAGAGGCAGGACCCCGAGAGAGACAGAGAGGAGTGACAAAAAAGAAACACCCATCTAGACCAGCTCTCATTGTATCCCACGGAAATTGTTCGACGCCAAGGGTAATATACCTTGACCGAGTGAACTGGAGTAGGGACGTTCGGCCCGAACCAGTATAATCCTCCGACTTCCTGAGTCGACCATTCGGGGAGAGGGAGCGCGCGACCCCCATCCGACCATAAATTCGTATTGCCGGTGCACGAAACACCGACAAATTTCAATTACAATGTAGAACCACACAGGTGTCTACACTTCATATCATCATGTGGTAATATTACAACATTTACAAAACTCGTTCCATATATCATTAATCAATATTCTTTTTGTAATGTGAAATATCATTTCACGTATAAGCAAGACTAAGCAACTATTCACTGTCTAGCCTCCCGTGTTGGCACAATGGTACATCCAAGTAATTAAACCAAACTAAAGGTGACAAGGAATTCATGGCATACAAATATTAACATCAAGGTGGTATTAACAATTAGGTTGATTAGCTACTTGACCCAAATTGATTTGATCCATTTTAATCAACATAACATGCATAATTTAAATAAAAATACATTTCAAAATTTAGAAGCAACATGGTCAAAGCACAACTTACCTTCAAAAAGCTGATGATCTTGATCTAAGGCTTGAGCTTGGTCTTCAACTTCCGCACTCTCGCACAGTTCAACGCCTACAAGTAGCAGATATCCAAATAAACACACATTTGGAAAATACAACAAATCAAACTAGTTCATAATTTCACGAAAACTTCCAGATAATTAGTTTAGTATTGTCTAAGATTTATAAAATTTATTTTGGTATTTTTGGGCGTATAGTTTAAGAGATACAAAATTCGTAATTTTGGACTTTTCATGAATAATTTAACATTATAAATTATTTTATAAAATTCCAGTAAAATTATCGTAGGAAGGTAGTCATTTTTACTAATTAATAAAATTTGTTGCTAGTGTCTTGGACTTAAAATGAATTTGTAGCGAAAAAGACAAAATTCACAATTCCTGAAAATTATTACGTGCAACTAGTTTTAGTTTTCCATGCATGCACTGTTCACAGCATATACACATATTCTTCATGCATGCATTCCAGAATGATTTGGTACACGATAAAATACATATGGAGACATACCTACATACTAACACATACGTGGGGATGCATATATACTGGTTCGGCTAGAAACACGTTAATATATTTATATACACACATGCACGTAAACTTCCTAATGTATACAAGACTACGTACAACATATATATGCATATACATGCATCCGAAACTATAGTATATAGATATATACTTGCATGCGGCCTAACCTATACGTAGAGGTGCATTCGTACTAACATATATATATATATATATATATATATATATATATATATTGATTGGATGATCTCGTCGTGTGTATTTATATATATATAGGGAAACAGACATGCGTATTATCATATATATGCGCAACTGCAGATGATGAGACCAACTGATCGATGGCGACAGAGTGTGCGCATAAGAGAAAAAGAAGTACCGATCGACGGCGGCAATAGCGCAGACCGTCGGCGCAGGAAAAGGGGTCCAAGAAAGTGCACCGACGGAGGCGACGTCGACAACGGTGGCGGCAACGACGGCGATACCAACAGCGAAAAAGGAATGAGATCGGTAGAAGAGACATGAAGGCTGAAGAGGCAAGAATGAACGTGACTAGCAACTTATAAAGGAGAGGTAGAAGAAACGGTGGCTGTGGCTAGAAACTGATTTGTGACTAGTAAATAGAAACGACCGGAAGTTGAAATGCTCATGTGTGGGAAATGGAAACTTGCTAGAGAAATGGAAACGTTGTTGGCAGAGGAAACGGCTGCTAGTAATGGAAATGCTATTGCATGGGAATAAAAACAGCAGGAGCATGGTTCGTGCATTGCTAAATGGAGAACGGCTGGAGGGTAGCTTTATAGGATGAAATGGCTAGAAGAGGTAAAATGTGAATGCATGAAGGGAAACGTACAGGCATTGCTAGGAATAGGAGAAACGGTTAGCAAAAGAAACGGCTGGGAACTTGAAGTGGCTGAAGGAAAATTAATAGAAAGAGTAAGTGATGAGAAACGGCTGTATTATTGAAGGAACGGATGGCATGCAAAGGGACTTGTAACGTACATGCACACCTACACACGAGCGGCTGGAAAAATCAATCGTCCATTCATGCATGTAGGTATATACGCATATACGTTCCAAAACGTGTTTAGGGAAAAAATAGCAGAGGGGTTCTAAAAATCTAAAAAATTCCTCTAAAATACTAGGAACTATTTGGAATTTAACAAATTAAGTTGGTTTCAAGATTTTTCAACGTATAGATTTTTCGTAAAAATTCTTTTAGTGAATCAGACACCTGTACATATTTTTATAAAATCAACGACTTACGTTATATAACATGTTTTTCGAAAATATTTGAAGATAACTGTGGTGGCGTTGAACCACCGAGTCTCAGTGTGGTGGCGTTGAACCACCGGGTCTCCCTCTCTTTTCTTTGTGGGATTGTTTCTTGTTGTTCGGGGAACCTCCCTCTTCTCTTTCTTCGTCTCCTCTTTATAGGGCAAGCCTGGGAACAGGCACGTATTGGTCGGCCTTCTTTTTCCTTCCTGTTCCTTGCCAAGGACTAACTTGACTTTTCCTTGAGTCACGTCCCACATGTATTGGGTTTTTTGCCCTCTATTCGTACACCTTTTATAGGGGTTCGACGGGGATTTCACTTATGTTGGGGTCTCAGATTAGCCTGACACGTCCTTGTGTACTCGGGAGGGGTTGCCGGGGGATGTCAGACCTTGGTAGTTCGTGCTATGCTTGCTCCGGGAGGAGACGTAGCCGAGGGGAGTTTCCTCCGTTTTTCTCCCTCACTACGGAGGGAAACTTCCCCTCGTCGCGGAGGGGAGTGGTCTTTATTCTTTTTCACCTTTTTCTGGAGAATGGACTCCCAGGGTATGAACTCATTGCTTCGCCGGTGGGAGAGATTTGACGATCACAAACCCATTCGTATGGGTCACCAGGTAATGGGAGCCTCGCTTCGCTGATCGAGGGGAGATGAGCCTGTTTGGTCCACAACACTAGCCCCGCATGTCAGCGGGTAGACGTCATTCTGCCTGCTGAGATGTTATAGCAAATATCCAAATTCTTCCTCCTTTTGTGCATATTCTGTGGGGACAAGGTTTTCCGACTTTTGGGATGCCCTATCTGCTTCGCGTTCCTTCACCTCTTTTTCTTGTTCGTGTTCTCCTCTAGTGTCGTCTCCCTGATTCACCACTGATTTAGATCTCCATGGGGCCTCGGCGCGCTCCTAAGATAAAGCCGGTTTTGAGCGAGGAGGATGCTGCGGGATTATCCCCCGTTTTAGGGCGGTCGACCTTGAGCTCTGCCGACCTTGACATATTAGCAAGGGATTTTGGGGTGATGCGCCCTTCCATGCGTCTTCCTGGTGATGAGGAGACCCCTCGGCCCCGAGAAAATGAAGCAGTGGTATTTGCGGCGTTTCTTCAAGCGGGTCTTCATTTTCCGTCCGCTCCTCTATTAGCATCAGTACTCCGGGTTTTCCAGGCGAAGCTTTCGCAACTTACCCCCAATGCAATTGTGCGATTAGCAGTACTGGAATGGGCATTTCGTCCGGCTGGGATCAAATTGACGGGGCGCTTGTTTTCCCTTATAGAAGATGCATTCTGGCAACCGAAGCAACAGAAAACAGGGAGCGAAGGCCGCAGATCGTGTTTTGGTTCTCTGAACTTTCAGACGAAGAGGTCCCTTGTAAAAGAAATCCCAGTAGCGGCTGCCAAGGGGAAATGTGATTCGGGGTGGATGTCACGATGGTATTACCAAGTCCTCGAGGGTCCAAACTCTCCCCTTCATACTTCAATGGGTCCAGTTTGTGCAATTCGGTCCCCTAATTGGAGCACAACGGTGGAAGAAATTAGGTGTCTTGATTATTTGAAAGCTCTTCGCGGTCAGAGCACGATGCGGGACTTGGTTGAAGAATATTGTTTGTGTCGTATTGACCCCTTGGCCAGGAGTTCCGCCGTTATTCTAGAGCGGTCGTTGGGAGGCACGGTATACGTGGTTCGACCTGAGGGGATACAAGATCTGGGGCGCGGGGCAGTTGAGAAATTGGCTCGCAGGCTTCTTGGTCCTTGCCAGGCAGTTGAGTACGAGGCCGCTATGAGTGCTATTGGGGCCACCCGATGTTCTCGTTTCACTGATTGGGGGCGCCGGGCGATCCCTCATCCTAGAGGGTCAATCGGTTCTCCTCGTCCTACTAAACGGGCGAGGTTGGCTCGTGTGGCTCTGCCCCAGGTCGCGGCTACTTCTGGCGGGAGCGAGGATCTGGAAGGTGACGACGATGAGGATGAAGATTGGGATGAGGAGGACCCAGCGACGAAGGTGATTCTTCCGGCTCCATTGCGGCTACGTCTCTCCTGCCGCCGCCCCTTTCTGATCCTGCTGACGCTATGGGGCCCTCTGAAGCGCTTCCCTCAGCTGTCGCGGACGAGACCTCAGGTATGCCGATTATTCCCGAGGCGGGCCTACCCGAGGCTACTTCAATCCCAATTGTCACGGAGGTGGTTCCTTCGGTCCTTATACTTGATTCCTCCGTGGATACACGTGTTGGCGGGGGGCAATCCCCCGGGTATTCGTTTTTAGCGATTCCCGGAGTGGAGACTATTGATTTGGGCGATGGAGATGACGATGATTCTCTGGCCTCGGAGGGTGCGCAGGAGCAGCCTGAAGGTATGGCCGGCCCCGTGATAGGGGAGACTCGTGGTCTTCGACTAAACGTTTCCACTCCTGATACCCCCATCGGGGCAGAAGGTCGTACTCCTCACACCTTTCCTGCCAGCTCGTTAGGGTGTGATGTCATTTCAGGTTTTGATGAAGTCGATGCAGGAGGTGATAATGCGGAGGCGGCGGAGGCATTAAAACCGTTGGAGCAGGTCCAGACTGGGACGTCTGCCGCTCCTTCGCCTGTCGCGGAGGAAGAGAATCGGGGGCCTCCGATTCTTACTCCTCAAGATGATTCCCTCTTGGGCGGAGGAATTTTGCCTTCGAACCAGCAGACCCCCGCGGGTGGTACTGGTTCCTCTTTTGTCTGGTTTGATTTGTCAGATTTTTCAACTTCAGATTTTGAGAGGGGGGCTGTTACAGCCCCGACTTTAAGGAAAATGCGCGCAACCATTTCTCCCTATAGCAAATCTGTGGCTCTATTCGAGGGAGTTAATGACCTTTCTCTTTGTGAAATCGCCATGGATCATCATTTGAAGGTATTTTCCCTTTTGAGCTTATATTTCTGATCTCTTTGTCTTTCAACATTTTTCTTCTTCATTTCTAGGGGGTTGTCGTCGCTTCGGAAGTATCGCGCCGATTTCGGGCGTATTTTGACAAGTTTAACAAGGGGGTCCAGGATTGTGATGCGGCGAAGGAACGGGTGGCGGAATTAGAAGCAGAGAAAACTAATCTTTCAGAGGCGCTCCGAGACTCCAAGGAGTCATTGGCTAAGGTACAGGCCGAAGCATCTCAGAGTCAAGACTTAGCAGCAAAAAATGCAGAGCTTGAGGGAGTAGTTTCCTTGATGCGGAGCCGTCTTGCCGAAGAGGAGCGGGCTCGCATGGCAGCGGAGCGAAATGAGAAGAAGAAAGATGACCGGATAGAGGAATTGAAGAACCTGTTGGCGGTTGCAGAGGAAGGTAAGAACATATTGAAGAAGCAAGCGAAAGAATTCCCTTCTCAAATTGCAACGGCACGGAGCGAGGTTCAAACGCATCTTCGTAACACTCAACGAGCGGAGGAGCGTTACGAAACGGTCCAGAAGGAATTAGAGTCCATTGTCTCGGGGGTTCACGGAGCTACGGAGGCCTTTCTGCAGCAGCTTCCCCGGTTTGGCATTGATGCAGCCCCGAGCCGTATTCCTTCATCCAGCTTGGAAGCTGTCTCCTTCCTTGAGAAATCGACTAAGATATTTGGGGATTCGGCGCTGACTTTCGGTGATTACTGCGCGAGACTGGGCTCCGTCAAAACTGCTCAATTGTTGGAAGCGAAGGGATGTACACACATTCATGAGCACTTCGGTTTTTCTTCTGCTGCTCCGTCGCTACCAGGGTTTGGATATATTCCTCCGTATGGGAAGCCTTCCTCCGCCGCATCCCGACTATCATCAAGCTTTATGTCGGATTTCTGGAAGCAACACGGTGAATCCACTGCGAGGGAGTCAGTACGTCGAGCTCGTGCCGTAATGCGTGACTCAGCGAAGGGCAAAGAGAAGCCGCCTCCTTCTTAGCTCGTATATTTTTGTATAATGGAATCCTCATGAACACCTGAATTGGATTTATCCATTCTGCCGAATGCGTATGTACATTCGCTCGCTTTGTATGTCTGTTCGCCTGAAGAATGTTCAGGTGCTCCCAACGGAGACCAGATTGTCAGTGACGAGTATTGGGGGGATTTAAGGATTTGATTAACTTCTCGGGGGACGCAGGGACGCCTTGGCTTCCTGCGTCTGTATTTAACCCAGGCCCTTCGCCTCCCTTGCTCTGGTCGACATTGCTGGTTCCAGAGTAATCGGTTACTCTCCAACTCTATTTTCTCTTATTTTTTCGATGGCCGATATCCCCTAGGACTTCCTGGAGGAAGATCTCATTTTCGCTGACCTTGGTGAGGAGCCGCCAATGGCGGAGGTCCCGCCGCTGCTGGGGGAGGAAGAAGCCCCTATCTTGGTCCTTTACTTTCGAGATGACGCCCCCGCTCTCGAAGACCCTCCGCCCCCCACGATCATGAGGCTTTTATCGAGGGGCTGTGGGCGGACTTCGACATGATCATGGCCGAGGAAGAAGCGCTTGCCCGTGATCTCGCCAACCTCGACGTGTTGATCGGGATGGTGCCGAGGTTGCTGGAGGCCAAGGATGCTCTTGCGAAAGCTGTGGCGCGTGCGCATCGTGTTTAAATCCATTTTATCACATATATAAGCTTTGGTTAGATTATTATATCATGTATGACTGGGATGGCACTATGTAGCCCTCTGCTGTGGGTTTCTATCAACGTTTATTTTTCATCCTACTTTCTTAAATTCTGTTTGGTCATGCATTCTTAGCCCCCTACTGAATTTCGATCAGCAGCGTAAAACAGTCTTGATTCTTCACTCAACCCGGTACCGGGTTAGAGTATGATGACAGGTGTGACCACGTAACGTGCGAGCACCTTCTCCTTCCCAGCCGAAGGAAGCATAGGATATTGGCCTGGTTGTGTGTTCTCAACTGTCTAGGTGACGCAACGCGGTGTGTTCTCGGGGCTGGGGGTGACTAAGGTTTGTTAGCTTTCGTAGGCTCCTTGCTAAATCCTATACGGAGCGGAGCCCCTATTCTTCGGAGCGAAGGAGAGGGTGGGGCATTAGCCCGACCAATCGTCTCGCTAAGTGGTAGCCGGGGCAAAGGATGAGTGGCTGCGTTGGCCCGACCAAATATCCGGAGCGAATCCGCGAACTCCTACCCGGCCCGAGGCAACGGGTCTCCGGTTTTGAATATCGGGGAATATAGAGATGACCTTCATTCTCAACGTCTTCTCATTATTTCATTGATAAAGACCGGTACACACATTTTTTTTGCTTTCATATCCCATTATCTACGGGTAAAATTTCTTGAGTGCGTCGGTGTTCCATGTTCTTGGTATCTCCTCACCATCCGGAGCGATGAGCCTGTGCGCTCCCTTCGCGGTTGACTCTCTGATAATGTAGGGCCCTTGCCATGTTGTTTCCAGTTTCGCGAAGGCCGGAGCAGCTCTCTTTAGCACCATGTCCCCAAGATATAGCTCACGTTTCTTCACCTTCTTGCTGAAGCTTCGAGTTGAGGCATTTGCATAGGCTTTCATGGTCTTCAAGGCTTGGAGTTTTTCTTCTTCCTCTAGATCGCACGTGATGTCGACTTCCTCGTAGGTCGGAGTTTTGATAACTCGCAAGGATTTTGCCCGGATTTCTGTAGGTGAGACGGCCTCTTCCCCGAAGAGGAGCCGGAATGGAGAGAATCCGGTTGCTCTTGAGGCTGAGGTGCGGGTTGCCCATAAAATGTGGTCAAGCTCGTCGGGCCAGAGTCCCTTTTTAGAGTCGTACAACCTTTTTTTGATGCCATCAAGGAGCAACCCGTTCGCTCGTTCCACCGCCCCGTTTGACTGAGGGTGACCTACTGAGGCGAAGCAAATGTTCGTCCCGATATTGTCACAGTAATCGCGAAATTTCCTGGAGTCAAATTGGGACACCATTGTCGGTCACGATCTGGAAGGGGACTCCATATCTACAAATGATTATTTTCCATAGAAATTTGATGGCAGCGTCAGCGGTTATCTTTGCCACCGGCTCTGCCTCGATCCAGCGGGAGAAGTAGTCAATGGCGACAATTACGAACTGGAAATTTGCCCGGGCTTTAGGAAGCGCTCCAACAATATCCATCCCCCACTTGGCGAAGGGCTAGACCGGGGCACCACATGCAGTTCGTTGGGCGGGGCCCTTTTTTGCTTGGTCATCCATTGGCACGTGTGACAGTGTCGAACCATCTGTTCGGCGTCTTGTAATGCCGTGGGCCAGTGAAGTCCCATTCGGAATACTTTTCTTATAAGATTCCTGGGGGCCTGGTGTGCTCCGCAATCTCCCTGGTGGGCTTCACGCAGAGCCTGTGTCCCCTCCTCTCGTGAAATGCAGCGGAGCCATGGGGCGCAGAGGCTGCTGCGGAATAGAAACCCATCAATGATGGCATATTTCTTCGCTCGCCTTTCGAGGCGTCTCGCTTGTGCCTCATCATCAGGTAAAATTCCCTCTAGGAGATAGTTGTATATCTCACTCCTCCAATCCTCGCTGGTTGCTCGAGCAATGAGGTTTATCTGGGAGGGAATGGAGGCGATGCGAAGTATCTCAAAGAATACTGTCGAAGGTAGACCTCCGCTGGTGGTGGCGGTTTTGCCAGCTCATCGGCTCATTCGTTCTGGGATCTGGGTATTGCATTAATGGTGAACCCGATGAAGCCCTTCTCCATTGTTCGGACCACCTCGACATACCTCTGGAGCTGTTCGTCCTTCACCTGATATTCTTTGGTGATATGCCCCTAAATAAGCTTCGAGTCGGTGTACAAGATTGCCCTTCTCGCTCCCATGGTCTTCGCTTTCCTGAGCCCCAACAGGAGTGCTTCATATTCGGCTATATTGTTAGTTGAGGGAAACTCCAGCCTTGCTGCGAACTCAACCTTTTCACCGCTAGGCGCTTGTATCACTGCAGCTATCCCCGCTCCACTCGCTCCCCATGACCCGTCGGAATTGATGAACCATATCGCTGAAATTTCGTTATCCTCAGGGACCGGAGAAGTCCATTCCACCATAAAATCGGCGAGGGCTTGGCTCTTGATAGCAGTGCGAGGCATTATAGTTAGCTCGAAGGGGCTAGCTCGACCGCCCACTTTCTGATGCGGCCAGTGCTTTCCTTGTTGGATAGCATAGATCCAAGAGGGTACGTAGTTGGTACTTTGATGTGGTTGGCCTGAAAATAATGTCGGAGCTTTCGGGAGGCCATTAACAGAGCGTATGCTAACTTTTCCACTTCCGAGTACCATAGCTTCACTCCTTGGAGGGCTTCAGAGACGAAGTAAATCGGTTGTTGTTTAGCGCCTTGGGGTCGCACTAGCACAGCACTAACGGCCGAGGGGCTAGCTACTAGGTATAGCAGAAGCTCCTCATCTTGCTTCGGACTTTGCAGAACAGGGATCTCCATAAGGCTTTGCTTCCGGTCATCGAAGGCGCGTTGGCACTCCTTTGTCCAGACGAAGACATCATTTGAGCGTAAGGCTTTAAAGACCGGCAAACTTCGCTCTGCGGATTTTGGCAAGAATCGACTGAGTGCTGCTATCCGCCCTGCTAGCCGTTGTACTTCTTTTAGATTTCTTGGTGGAGCCATGTCTTGGATAGCTCTTATCTTTTCCGGATTCGCCTCTATGCCTCGTTGAGAGACCAGGAAACCTAGTAGCTTTCCCGCGTTTACACCGAAAATGCATTTGGATGGATTGAGTTTCACCTTCCCCTTTATTAAGTTCTCGAAGGTTTCCCGGAGGTCCCCGACGTGGTCTTCTTTCTTTTCTCTTTTGACAATGATATCATCGACATAGGCTTCCACGTTTCTTCCTAATTGGCCGGAGAAGATCTTCGTGATGAGCCGCGCGAATGTAGCGCTTGCGTTTTTGAGCCCGAAGGGCATCCGCACGAAGCAATAAGTACCGAAGGGAGTAACAAACGCCGTCTTATCTTCGTCTTCTTTTTGCATGTATACCTGGTGATAGCCAGAGTATGCGTCAAGGAAACTCATCCTTTCTGACCCGGAGGTTGAGTCGACAAGTTGGTCAATGCGGGGCAGGGGGAAGTCATCTTTTGGGCATGCTTTGTTTAAGTCAGTAAAGTCGATGCACATCCTCCACGCCCCGCTGGCCTTCTTGACTAGGACGATGTTGGCCAACCACTCCGTGTATCGGGCTTCACGGATGATCCCCGCATGAAGCAATTTGGTCACCTCCGTCTTCGCGGCTTCTTGTCTTTCTACCGCGAGTTTTCTTAGTTTTTGCTTTTTAGGCTTCGCATTTGGGCTAATGGCAAGGACGTGTTCGATAGTTTCTCTTGGGACTCCAGGAAGGTCTTCAGGCCCCCAGGCGAACACGGTTTCGTATTCTTGGAGGAGCAGCATCATGCGTTTCTCTTCTTCGGGGGGCAGCATGGTGCCGAGGATCACTGCCTTACTACCTCCTGGCCTGAGCAATACTCGTTGGGTTTCTCCCTGAGGCTGTGGTTTAGGGAGCCACCGACTACGATTCATGGGTACAACTGGGTCCAACTCCGTGGTGTAGACATGCTTGACCTGGGGTGGGTTTTCCATGTCTATCTTCCTTGCCAGGGCTTGATCTCCTCGCACCGTGACGACACCATCTGCGGAGCGAATCTTCATACATAAGAACCCGTGATGAATTATGGCCCCCATGGTCGTCAACGAGCCCCTGCCCAGGATCGCATTGTATTGAAACGGCATGTCTACTACGTCGAATGTGACACGACTCATGACGCTGGCTTGTGGCGTTGCGAATGTGACTTCTAGCTCCAGCTGCCCCAGGGTGTTGACCATGCTTCCTCCAAAACCCATCAGTGGCACCTCTGATTTTTTCAATCGGTCTTGTGGAATCATCATTTGCCGGAAAGCCTTCACGGACAGAATGTCCGCCGCACTTCCCCCATCTACCAATATGTGACGTACTTCGCAATCGGCGATTATAGCGGTTACTACTAAGGAATCTTGATGCGGGAAGTGCACCCCCGTGGCATCCTCCTGCGTAAAGGTGATTGGCTCGAACTTTACCGGAGGAGGGGTAGTGGGGGTAACCGCAATGTGGTTAATTTGCCGGGCATAAGCCTTCCTCTGCCTTTTCGATGAGAGGTGTGACGAGGAGCCCCCTGCGATGACGTTGATAATGCAACGGAGATGATTTATCCCTACCCGAGGGGGGTGTTGTCGTCCGACTGAGGGTGCTCCCGGCGGTGTAGGGTGCGTCTCCACTTCTCTTTGTTTGGCCTCAAACCGCCGATATCCATTAATCACTTTGCACTGGGTGGTGCCGTGGGTGATATTTTCTCCATGATATTCACAAAAGTACCGCCGGGGCTCTGTCCCTTCCCTTTTGTTTACTCGACTTCCTTCATCTTGCCTTCCTCGGCTTGGGGGTGGTCCTCGCCTCTGTTGCTCCGCTAGCCTGTCGCCCGTGACTTGCCGATTTCTTGGTTCGTCAATGTGGTGAATTCTCCTCCTTTCGTCTCTTCTTCCAGGCTCTGGGTATCGCTCCTTCGCTTTAGTATTGGGTGGGGGTCTTTCCCTCGCCCTCTCTTGCGTGGGATGAACTCTTGGTTCTCTTGTTGGGGCCTATATTCTCTTCGGAGGTTGTCTTCCTTCGCTCGCGCATACTCCCTCATCTTCACAAAGAGTTCTTCCACCGCGCGCACCTATTTGCGAGCGAGCCTGTCTGCCAATGGTCCCCTGCGCAGGCCACAGTGTGCCGCGTTGATGATAGTGGTGTCGCTTACCCCTCGTATTTGGCACTTAACCCGGGAGAAGCGTTGGAAGTAACTCTTAAGGGTTTCTCCTTCGCGTTGTTTGACCGCAAATAGGTCGCTTTCCTCTTTCATTCCGTCGAAGTTGCCCTGGAAATTGCCTTCAAGCTTGCGGCGGAGTTGCGACCAACAGGTGATCGACCGGGGCTCCAACGAAGAGTACCAGGACAGGGCTATGCCTTCAAGTGCCAGAAGGATCCCCTTCGCCTTGATATCATCATCTCCTCTCGCGGCTTCGATCGTCGTGTCGTAAACGCGGAGGAACTCCCTCGGGTCTGTCCGACCATCATACGGCTTAATGGTGGGAAATTTGAAGCTTCCCGGGGAGGGCCATTTTTTGGCCCGTAGACGAGTGCTGAGGGGGTTTGGGTCATGGTCTTCCCTGTGTGTCGTCGCAATCACTGGGGATAGCACCACGCGGCTCGGGCTTTCGTCTTGTGACTCATATTGCTCCCCATCTGATCGTCCTTGCAGGCACTTCAACTCTGTCATGAGTTGCTCGTTAGCTTCCATCAGCGCCCGCACGTTGGGGTCAAGCTCCCCCTGAGTCCTAGTCCCTTCTCCAAGGGCTTCCTCGTTCCCATAGGTCTCTTGGCAACGGGTCGGATGTGTCAACGCTTCTGCCGCATCTCCTCCTGGTGTCGAAATTGTTCGACCTGTCGCCGGAGGCCGTCGTTTGTGGGCTCTCTTGCGTATGGCTACCGGGGTATGTGGAGGTAAAGTTCCCACCATGTTTCGGGCCTCTGTTGTGGCTGGCCGCCGCGTCTCGCCATCCAGAAGTCGAGGTGGGTCTCCAGACTGGCTCCTCGCACGCCGTCTTGATTCTTCTGCTCCTACCGTTGTTGTCTCCCCCTTGGACACTGTCTCCTTTCCCTTCTTTGGTGGCATGGCTATAGAAAACTTACCCTTAGTCTTGATCGGTGGGCGGCGGTTTCACCTCGCGGTTAGGGTTCCCCACGGACGGCGCCAGTGTGGTGGCGTTGAACCACCGGGTCTCAGTGTGGTGGCGTTGAACCACCGGGTCTCAGTGTGGTGGCGTTGAACCACCGGGTCTCCCTCTCTTTTCTTTGTGGGATTGTTTCTTGTTGTTCGGGGAACCTCCCTCTTCTCTTTCTTCGTCTCCTCTTTATAGGGCAGGCCTGGGAACAGGCACGTATTGGTCGGCCTTCTTTTTCCTTCCTGTTTCTTGCCAAGGACTAACTTGACTTTTCCTTGAGTCACGTCCCACATGTATTGGGTTTTTTGCCCTCTATTCGTACACCTTTTATAGGGGTTCGACAGGGATTTCACTTATGTTGGGATCTCAGATTAGCCTGACACGTCCTTGCATACTCGGGAGGGGTTGCCGGGGGATGTCAGACCTTGGTAGTTCGTGCTATGCTTGCTCCGGGAGGAGACGTAGCCGAGGGGAGTTTCCTCCGTTTTTCTCCCTCACTACGGAGGGAAACTTCCCCTCGTCGCGGAGGGGAGTGGACTTTATTCTTTTTCACCTTTTTCCGGAGAATGGACTCCCAGGGTATGAACTCATTGCTTCGCCAGTGGGAGAGATTTGACGATCACAGACCCATTCGTATGGGTCGCCAGGTAATGGGAGCCTCGCTTCGCTGATCGAGGGGAGATGAGCCTGTTTGGTCCACAACAATAACACTCTCGTATTCCAATTATCTTTATTTTAAACAAAATTTTAGATTTTATGCTCAGGCAAAACGCATGATTTAAATTTTATATAATTAATTTAATAAAGCTAAAATTCCAATTAAGTCCAAAAATTCCGTATAAATTCCAAATATTTCAAAAATACCATAATTACATTTTAAGCAAATTTTGCGATGTTATAGATGGTGGCTCGGTCTTTAATGCTAGGGCTACGTGCACGACGTGACGAGCCAAACCCAGTGGGGTATTTGTTAGGCTTAGGCGGTCGTGTCCAGCCCAGTTTCCTTGACATATCTAACGCGGCGGCGGAGTCCCAGTGAAACACGATGACAACGATGTGTCTCCATCTCAAGCGTCCACGCGGCCTCTATCGCACAGCTGACAAACCACTGAAACGTGGATCAACCGCAGCTGTTGATTCGAAATCGAACGGTCACGGCATTAGGGTTAGGGTTTGAATGGGTTGTAGTGCGGGTTGGGCTGGGATTGGTGGTGTAATGCCCCAATTTTTGCTTCTCTTGCATTTAATGTGTATTTGCAATTTTTGGAATTTATTTGGATTTATTTGGAATTAATTTGAATTAATTCATTTATTGAATTATTTAATGTTGGAAAAGTTTATATAAAGTTTTGTTTAAAATATTTTATTTGAGTTCAAAATGTCTCAAAATATTTTCTAGAATTTTTCTGGTATTTTTATTGCCTTAAATGAATTAATTGAATATCCATATTTATTTTAATTAGAAAATCGCTGGAAAATGCTATGAACAGTAGTGGGCCGAGCCCAACACTATTCATTGCACGTCAATTGTTCGATCTGAGCTGTTTTTCATCTGAATTCATTTTTCTTTCGGTTTCCTTTCATGGCATGACTTTCCAAGCCTATATAAGTATTCCTAGACCTAGGGGGTGCAAACGGAGCGGATACGGATGGATTTCGTTCATCTTGTATCCTATTCCAAATTTTTTTCTCGGATAAATAATCGGATACGGATAGTGCCGGATTCGAATACGAACACAGATTACGTCAGTCACGAATACGGAGCGAATACAGGTCATTCCGGATACGGTTAGTCTCGGTCACAAATAGTTAGTTGGATAATGCGTGAAAGCAGAAACCATATATGCCACGTATATTAGGATCAATCAACCATACACAAAACTTTACTAGAACCTTCAAGACATGTAAGTGTTTCAAATTCAATAATAGTTGCATTCCCTACATAAGAATAATGTACGACCAAGTACAATTCCAATCAACATATGCACTTGTATGATGTAGCACATCCAACTACAATCAAGTGTTATGTAGTGCAGTTATAAGAGCTTGCTGTAGAAAGTAGTGTAATTATATTACAACTTGCTCACATTATATCAAAGGCTCACAACAGCACTATGTTTCATATTATATTACAACTTGCCTAATCAGATAGCACATAACCAACACGCAACATCCAAAATACAACTAGCAAGCAGTGTAATTCAAATACACACATTATGAACAATATTGCAAGGGAATCGTGTCGGATATTTACCGGGTATTGGGTCGGATATTTACCGAATATCGGGTTGGATATTGCTCTTCCCATATCCTAACCCATATTACACGAGATTTTCCGGATACGGATCGGATATTGCTCTTTCCATATCCTAACCCATATTACATGAGATTTTCCGAATACGGATACAGATAACATCGGTATGGATTTTTTTCGAATACGGTATCAGATCGATCGGGAATTATCCGCTCCGTTTGCACCCCTACCTAGACCCCTCCCACGCACCCCTAATCTCCAGAGCACTTCCTAAACCCTAAAAATGCCCGCGATGGCTGCAACTTGGCATCGCGTTCTTGGTCATCTCGATGAGTTTTTCCAAAATCCATTCTTGTCACTTTGAGCCATGCACTCCCATCTACCTCTCCATCAAATGTGGTGCAGTTTGATCCACAAAATCAAAAGTTACGGCCATTCCAATCTCTAATCTTGATGTCGCTCGTTCTCCTTTGTTTTTGCAAATTTGACTGTGCCCTTTTTACTGTAGGCTCATCTTGATGTCCTCTATAGGTGCTCACCCTAATTCAGGGTTTTGTCCACGGGATTTCTGTAGAAAATTCAATCTCTCTAGATTAGACTACGCAGACAGTAGAAAACTTCATCGCACGTTCCCCGTTGATCCAGAAGGTAAAACTTATATCCGTTCACGTCGTATTGTGTAATAGGATACTAGTTAGCTCTCTATAAATTTTGGTTAGGTTTCATCTATTATTTTAATAGTTATGATCGTTCAAACTTTTAGCTTTAGAAGTAGTTCATCGGTAGTTTGTCATCTGTCCAGTGGGTTGCCACCGAATCCGCCTTTATCATTGAGTTTGTCTCTCCACGTTCTACGCAATGCTCACTTCCCCTTTGCTGTTCCATCAACCAAAAAATTTAATATTAGTTAGTCGTCGTCTTTTGTCACCACCGTGCGTCATCTTTTGCCGCCAACCATATTTGTTCGTCATGGCCATGTCATCCTGTCCAGTAGGTCAATATCACATGTTTATCCCATATTTTGAGTTCATTTGGTCTTCGCTTGCCATCAAAGCCATCTTCTAGAATCTACCCGTCGTCTTTCGATGTAGTCCCTTTTGTATCGGGTTCTATTTCGGTTAGTGTAACACCCCAAAATTTTGCTTTTCTTGAATTCATGTGTGATTTGGCACTTTGGTGAATTTTTGGAATTTTCTGGAATTTATTTGGATTTATTTGGAATTTATTTGAATTTATTCCATTTTGAAATAATTGAAGAATTTAATTTTGCAAATAAATTTTTGTTGGAAATATTTTATTTGAGTCCAAAATGATCCAAAGTATTTTCGAATTTTTCCGAATTTTTCGAGTCATTTGCTATTTTTAATGAATTAAATGAATTATCGGGAATTATTTTAAATATTAAATCGCTGGAAAATCAAACTCGGGTCAAGCATCGTTCATCCGATCGAGCCCGAGTCGACTTCGAGTTCGAGTCCGACCGAGCCACGTGACTCGACCGAACCCACTCCTAACCCTAATCAATCCCAACCGTTGGATCAAGATCCAACGGTGAGATCCGCCCGACTCGACCCGAGCCGTGTCCGACCGACCCGGCCGCGCGGCGATCGTGGGCCGTTGATCGTGCCACGTGTACGGCTCTCCGTCGTCGTCTCCGCCCGAGTCCGAAGCCGGACTCCGCCCGTGTCCGCCGCCGGGAGAATTAGGAGTCTCCGTCGTGACGGACGCCGAGGTTATTTAAAGCCGGGCATACCTCGAGGACCGCCGTGATCCGCGCCCTCCCTTCTCTACTTCACCGAGGCAAAGCCGCCGCCCGTTAGCCGCGGCGAGCTCGCCGTAATTGCTGCGCCGGCCGCCACGGTCTTTGCCCGTTCGCCGCCGTCCGCCGTCCCTGCCGCCTCGTTGACCTCAGATCCGGACTCACCGCGACGAGACGCACCGAAGGACATCTCACCTCGCCGGAGGAGGCCGCATAACGCCGTTGGCGTGTCGCCGTCCCAGCTCGGCGGCCAGCTCCGCAAGACGCCATCGCCGTCGCCGAAGCTTCTCGCCGTCCGATCAAGATCCAACGCCCCAGACAGTGCCACGCCACCGCACGGTGAGATCCCGCCCAAAATTTCAGATCTAATCTCGACCGCCGATCTAGATCCAACGGTCCAGATCAAACGCATTAACTCAAACGCGTGAAAGCCAGATCTAATCTGGGCCGTCGATTTTCAAATCAACGGCCAAGATTGCGCCACGTGTCGGGAAGCCTGACCGCCGCGGTCAGCGCACCCGTGCGTGTGACGCTGACACGCCGGGCCCGCGTGTCAGCGACGTGACCGAACCGCACCATGATGTCATGCTGACGTCATGGCGGGCCCGCATGTCAGCGGCTGTCTCAGCCGAGCGCTGACGTCACCCATGACGTCATCGGTGGGACCCACCTGTCAGCACCGTGGGCTGAGCTCCGCTGACGTCAGCGATGACGTCACCCGAGTGGGCCCACATGTCAGTGACACGTAGAGTCGTGGACCGAGTCCACGGTGGACCCAAGCCGAGCGTGGACCAAGTCCATGGACCGGCTGACGTCAGCCGACCAATCAGAGGCTGCCACGTGTCATTGCTGACGCAATAATTAATTTCCGAAAAAGAAAATGATTTATTAATTCGAAATATTGATTCAAATTTAGATTCAAACTTCAAACGCTTATAACTTTTGCGTTTCAACTCCGATTTGAGCGATTCAAATTTCTAAATTTGTATAAAATTGAGATCTACCTAAATATGAATTTTATTTAATTTTTGGACTAAAGTTTTTCTCTGTAATATTATTTAATTGATTATTTAAACTTTAAATAATCATAACTTTTGCGTTTTAACTCCAAATTTGACGATTCCAGTTTCTAAAAATCCAGAAAATTATGTTCTCTCTGTTTATGGATTTTATTTGGAGTTTTGGGATCTTTTGCATAGTGTTTATTTGTGTATTTGCTATTTGCACGCTTTTACGAGTAGACGTTGAAGTGCCTAAGGATTCGAAGGAGAAGTGTTGACTCAGGATCCAACTCAAGACCAAGAGCAAGTGCTTTTTGAAGGCAAGTTGTGCTTTGACCATATTGATCCTATTTGAAATCTATTTTGATTTAAACTATTGCATGCTAGTTCAAATAGAAAGATACTTTGTTTACACATGGGGGTTAGATAAACACCAATTTGCTGTATGACACCTTGATTATTTAAGTATGTGCCATGACCCTTGTCACCCTAGTTGTGGTTTACTAGTTGGACATTATTAAATTGCCAACATGGGTTTAGATCGTTGTAGTATCTTTGCTTAGACACCTTTACGTGCTCATGACATGATTTTGGATAATCAAATGCTAATATTGACTTAATGATATATTGAACCTGTTTTGGAAAAGTATCATGTGATGTTGATGGCACGTGGTGCATGGTAATCAAGCGGGGTTTGATAAATGATTTCGACTGGGGCATGTGGCAAGAGTAATCAGGTGGGCCAGTTGTGGCATTGGGGATGTTGATTTGGTTTTTCGGGTAGTCTTGCCCTGGTCACACTAAGGACTTAACCTTGCAAGCCTTTGAACTGGGTCATACTTGCAACCACATGGCTGGAATGGGACGGCCCTAGTTGACTAAGTCGCTAAGGACTCACTTGTGGAGCCTCAGGGTGTCGATTACACCGTTTGTGTGATTATGCGGGAGCGTATCGTGGTCGTGGGCCAGATACCCATCTAACGGTGTGTTGGTCCCATACTTCGCCTTGGCTAAGGGAAGGGATGGTGTAGAGCACGAACCGGAGAGGACCACCTGTGTTGTTTGAGGCTTCCGAAAGGCTTTGTTATGATCGCTCATTCGCATACTTTTGTATGGCGATTCACGGCTGACGTGGTGAGTGGATTGTATCTTGTGGGTAAAGTGCATAACCTCTGCAGAGTGTAGAATCTATTTGAATAGCCGAGTCCACGGTACTGGACAATGCTCGGGGATTACAGTCAAGGGTTAGATTTTCTGAAAATAACTTGGATTTGAAAAGTTGGGTTGGTTTAACAATGAAGATGATGGAAATATGGTTTAGGATGGGAAAAATGTTTGTTAAACTTCTTGAAAAGTTATTTAAGCTTTACTTAATTCTACTGCTTTCGAATCTACTTTTATTACTTGTCAAAAGTCACATCGCAAATATACCTTGAGCTATTCCTTTGTACCAAGCCATGCATATAGTATATTAGCTTGCATTCTGTGCATGACTTGCTGAGTACCAAGTACTCACCCTTGCCTCAACACAATACCAGTTGAAGAGGAGACTACGCCAGTTTCGGAGGAGGAGTTCCAAGAGGACCCGTCTACTTAGGGATGCGAGCCCGATCGATTGCCTGTGGTATACTGGATGGCGCCACGAAGTTTATTTGATTTTCCGCTGCTGTTATTTCTCTTTTAATAAGTTTCGCCTTGCAAGGCATATATTTGTAACTTGGCCATAAGGTCGAGTAACTAGTTTGGTTATTTAAATAAAGTACTTTGATAACATCGATTGGTATGATTGTGATATTTACCGATGTTAAGACTGTGTGCACTAGCGCGTTCCTGGACTAGTGCTGAATACACAGAGGGTCCGGATTTGCAAATTCGGGGTCCCGACAGAGGTGGTATCAGAGCCAGGCTTGACTGTAGGCTCAACCCTAGCTAGAATGGTCGTAGTGAGGATAAAACCTATTTTCTAAAGCTAAAAATTTGTGAAGACAAGAAATGACATCTCGACTTATCCCCTTCTCTCTTTTCTTGTCTCTTGCTGAAATTTTCCCTTACCTTGTCACAATTTAAAAATTCCGAGTTCTTACGTAAAGCACTCTTGTGACAGATGGAGGAAGAGTTCAACTACGTTGATCTAGGAGTTGGTCACGCCGCGGAACTTTGGCATATGCTTCAGATTCTCGGGGATTTTGAGAAGCCCCAATACCAAGTGGAAGTGATCAGACAAGCAGGATTAATCAAAGCTTGTGATGTGAAGATTGAGGTACCTGCTAGGAAAAAGGGCCCAGGCAATCGGCCGATACACTGCACTGCCAGGAGATCTACGATGCAGATGGGTATCCAAGAAGTATCACGACGCGCAATGCGGCACATTACCCGTATCTACGCCAGAGAGTTGGAGAGTACGGTGTTCCGTTATCATCCGCGTAGCGATAACCTTCTCGACCCGAAGGAGATTCAGGATGAGGATGCCACGGTTACACAGTTGGCACGATTTGTCGTCGCCCAGGAGGATGTACTAGATAATACAAGCAAGGAGCTACAGAAGGCCCGCAAGGAGATCACGACAGAGAAGAACAGATGGCGGGAAGCTCAAGAGTATGTGGCACACCTTCTACGAAGGATTGACGAGTTGGAGATGACTTTGTACGGACCAGACCCAGAGCCAAGATTTCGAGCTACACGAGCCAGATCCGTAAGAGTCGATCTCGATGAGGACATCGCTTCTTCGACTACCATAGAGGACACGATCATTTGGACATGGCAATCGTTTCGCGCCTATGCCACAAAGACCCGTACTCGTGCCATGGAGGTTTTCTCGATGAGTGAGCATAGGTTCTATAGTGAGACTCCTTCGCCGAGTCGAGTCATAGAATAAAGAGTCACCCTTTAGGCGTTAGACTCCAGAGTTAGTTCGATTTGGATTTGCTTTGTTTCTTTGAGTGTGCGGTATGTGTTGCAAGGCCCTTAGGCATTGTAAGCAGCCATACCAAGTTATTAATAATAAAGTTGGACCTTAAAGTTACCCCTTTCGCCCGCATAAGTTCCATATTACTTGTCTATTCTTGTTTCCCTCTCATCTCTAAACCTAGAGCAAATCGACAGGATGGTGAACACCCGTGGAAACTTTGGAAGCAATGGGAGTGGATCTCGCCAAACAGAAAACCCCAATGATGGAGCACCAAAGACCGCCACTTTGGATATGCAGAATTTGGGCGTTTCTTGCTGCCCAGACTCAGTTGATGCATGCTATGATGCAACAAATGCAGCACGTCCTCGCTCGAGGCCACTTTGCTAATCAAGTTAATCGTGGATCACGCTTGAGAATACAAGGTGTCGAGTTCATGAGGACTCACCCACCCACTTTCTTCGGGAATGCCAATCCATTGGAGGCCGATGATTGGTTAAGATCAATTGAGAGGAAGCTACACATAGCTCAATGCATAGGGAATGAGAAGGTACTTTACGCTTCCCATCGCTTGGAAGGAACACGCCGAATGGTGGGAGAACCTGTACACGCAGAGAACCCTCAAGATATCACTTGGGAAGAGTTCATTGCATTCCGACAAGATCACGTGCCTGAAGGAATCATGGACCTTAAGAAGGAGGAGTTCAGAGCATCAAGCAAGGTAATCAGCCAAAGGGTCGACTACCTAAACAAGTTCACACAGCTAGCACGCTACGCACTGAGGATGTAGCGACAGACAAATCCAGGCATGGGCCTCGCTTTATGAAGGGACTTAACTCAGGATTGCAAGTAGGGTTGATCACCCACACCTTTCCAGATTTCCAAGAGTTGGTGAATAAGGCGCTTATTCTTGAGGACAAGCGCAAGGAACTGGATGAGAACAGAAGCGCAGGATGCAACAAAGAAGGATCACGCCAGGAACGCAACAGCGCTGGATAGTTGCACCAAATCAAATCTTCAGATACAAACCACAGACAGCAACAAGGACACACTCCCCTGCACCAAGACCTGTCAATCAGAACTAACAGAACCCAGCCCCCGCTAGAAACGCTACCCCGTGCAAAGAAGGAACGGTGAGGCCATTACAACCGCAACGAGCCAGGACACTTCGCCAACAGCTTGTCCAAAGAAGACAAAGCAGGAGTGACCCGATTCGCTTCAACCTAGGAACCACCCCAGCCTAGGACGCCAAAGACAGTGAGCCACACCCTGCATCAGGTGAGAGGCCGAGTCAACCATGTCACCGCAGATGCCTTTGCAAAATGCTACTGACGTCAGATCGGGTAAGTTACTTGTTAACTCAAGACTGCAATAGCTTTGTTTGACTCGAGCTTCAGATTCGTTTGTTTCGCAAGGCTTTGCTACTAGAAATGATTTAAGGATTGCAAGACTTAAGTGCATGCTTTTAGTTCAAACCCCTGGATATGAACTCCGAACGGAAGAAGGATGTTCCGGTGAGAATACTAATAGATGGAATAGAGTTCCTAGCAAACCTTATAATTTTGGAGACCCAGACCTTAGATGTTATATTGGGAATGGATTGGTTATCCAAGCACAAGGCCGTATTGGATTGTGGACGAAGGACTATCTCAGTGGAGAGCCCGTGTGGGAAGAAAGTGGAATTTCAAGCCACTGCAGTTAGAGATGGACAGTTGATGGTTAACAGTACCAAGGCAATCAGCATAGAGGATGTCCCGGTAGTGAATGAGTACCCAGATGTTTTTCCCGAAGATCTACCTGGTATGCCGCCAGACAGGGACATAGAGTTTGTGATAGAGCTTGTACCGGGTACAGCACCGATAGCAAAGAGACCCTATCGGATGTCTACCGAGGAGTTGGTAGAGATGAAGAAACAGCTGGAAGAGTTAATGGAGAAAGGATTTATCAGACCAAGTTCGTCGCCGTGGGGAGCACCAGTTTTGTTTGTCAAGAAGAAGGACGGGAGTTTCAGGATGTGCATTGACTACCGTGCACTCAATGAAGTCACCGTGAAGAATAAGTATCCGCTACCCAGGATTGATGATTTGTTTGATCAGTTAAGAGGAGCCGGAGTTTTCTCCAAGATTGATCTCGAGATCGGGATACCATCGATTGAAGATCCGATCGAGAAGATATTCAAGACTGCATTCTCGTCAAGATATGGACATTACGAGTTCTGATTATGGCCTTTGGATTGACAAATGCGCCAGCCTATTTCATGAATATGATGAATAAGGTGTTCATGGAATATTTGGACAAGTTTGTCGTCGTGTTCATAGACGATATCCTAATCTACTCCAAGACAGAGGATGAACATGCCGAACACTTAAGGCGAGTTTTGGAAAAGCTGAGGAACAACGACTTTTCGCCAAGTTCAGCAAGTGTGATTTTTGGAAGGACAAGGTGGAGTTTCTTGGACATGTAATGACTGCAGAAGGAGTCGCCAGTAGATCCAAGCAAAGTAGAAGGCTGTGTTACATTGGGAGCGTAGAAGGCGTGACCAGCATTCGGAGTTTCCTTGGAATGGCAGGATACTACCGCTGCTTTCATCGAAGGCTTCTCGGCGATTGCGAAACCTCTTACGCAAATCTTTGAAGAAGGAAAAGAAGTTTGCATGGACGCCGAATGTGAGAAAGGATTTCAGGAGTGGAAGAAGCGATTGACATCGGCCCGGTGTTAGTTCTCTAGGATGTTGCTCAAAGCTTCGATATTTATTGTGACGCATCGCGCCAAGGACTTGGATGTGTCTTTGTCTGAGAATGGAAGGGTCGTCGCTTATGCATCAAGGCAGTTGAGGCCGCACGAGGAAAATTATCCGACACATGACCTAGAGTTAGCTGCCATAGTGCATGCTTTGAAGATATGGCGTCACTATCTGATTGGAAACAGATGTGAAGTGTATACGGATCATAAGAGCCTTAAGTACATATTCACGATCGGATCTGAATATGAGGCAAAGGAGATGGCTAGAGTTGATCAAGGACTATAATGTTGGAATCCATTACCATCCCGGGAAGGCCAACGTAGTAGCCGATGCTCTGAGTCGGAAAAGCCATACCGTGAGTACGTTGCTAGCCACAAGTCAGGATGAGTTATGTGAGGATTTTCAAAAGATGAAGATTGAGGTTGTACCTAGCGGATTCTTGGCCGCATTGGAAGTAAAGCCTACCTTAAAGGACCAGATCCGAGAAGGACAGAAGGATGATGACAGGATCCGTAGGATTAAGTCCAAAAAGGAGGAAGGCAAGGCAGAAGACTTCAAGTTGGATGAGCAAGGCACGTTGTGGATGAAGGATCGCATTTGTGTGCCTAACAAAAAGGAGTTAAAGCAGCGATTCGGAAGAAGCCCATGACTCCAAGTACTCGATTCATCCCGAAGCGCCGAGATGTATCAGGATCTCAAGGAGAGATTACGGTGGCCAAGCATGAAACGAGAAGTTGCCGAGCATGTTGCATTGTGCGACGTATGCCAGAGAGTCAAGGCAATGCATCAGAAACCAGCAGGATTGCTACAGCCGCTGAAAATACCTGAGTGGAAGTGGGAGGAAATCGGAATGGATTTCATTACCGGTTTGCCGAAGACTCAAGGAGGTTATGACTCCATATGGGTTATAGTGGATCGCTTGACTAAAGTAGCCCATTTTATTCCCGTAAAGACCACTTACTCGGGAGATAAATTAGCAGAATTGTACATGATCAGGGTTGTTTGTTTGCACGGAGTGCCAAAGAGGATTGTATCGGACAGAGGTACCCAATTTACCTCAAGGTTCTGGAATAAGTTGCATGAAGCCATGGGAACCCGTTTGAACTTCAAGACACCTTATCATCCATGCATCGGATGGACAGACCGAAAGAGTCAACCAGATTCTGGAAGATATGTTGAGAGCTTGTGCATTGGCTTATGCTACCTCTTGGGATAAGAGTTTGCCGTATGCCGAGTTCGATTACAACAATAGTTATCGAGGCTAGTTCTGAGATGTCACCTTTTGAGAGCCTTGTATGGTCGACCACTGTCGGATGCCATTGAATTGGAATGAGACCGGCGAGCGTGTCTTTGGGCCTGATATTCTTCAAGAGGCTGAGGAACAGATCGCTATGATTAGGGAAAGGTTGAAGATAGCCCAATCACGACAAAAGAGTTATGCTGACAATCGTCGCCGAGACTTGAGTTTTGAACCAGAAGACTTTGTTTACCTCAGAGTTACGCCTCGTGGGAGTTAAGAGGTTCCATGCCAAAGGGAAACTCGCACCTGCTATGTTGGACCATTTAAGATTTTGAGCCGCAGAGGCGAAGTTGCTTATCAGCTGGAGTTGCCACAGTCGTTAGCAGGAGTACATGATGTATTCCATGTGTCCCAGTTGAAGAAGTGTCTTCGAGTTCCTGAGGAACAGACACCGCTAGAGTCAATTGAGTTGCAAGAGGATTTGACTTATAAGGAGTATCCCGTAAGGATTCTAGACACAATGGATCGAGAAACTAGAAACAAGTCAACCCGTTTTTGTAGAGTTCAGTGGAGCAACCATGAAGAAAGCGAAGCGACTTGGGAGCGCGAAGAGGATTTGAAGAAAGAGTTTCCAAACCTATTCTGTAGTGAGCCCTGAATCTCGGGGACGAGATTCTATTAAGGGGGGGAGGTTTGTAACACCCCAAAATTTTGCTTTTCTTGAATTCATGTGTGATTTGGCACTTTGGTGAATTTTTGGAATTTTCTGGAATTTATTTGGATTTATTTGGAATTTATTTGAATTTATTCCATTTTGAAATAATTGAAGAATTTAATTTTGCAAATAAATTTTTGTTGGAAATATTTTATTTGAGTCCAAAATGATCCAAAGTATTTTCCAGAATTTTTCCGAATTTTTTCGAGTCATTTGCTATTTTTAATGAATTAAATGAATTATCGGGAATTATTTTAAATATTAAATCGCTGGAAAATCAAACTCGGGTCAAGCATCGTTCATCCGACCGAGCCCGAGTCAGACTCGAGTTCGAGTCCGACCCGAGCCACGTGACTCGACCGAACCCACTCCTAACCCTAATCAATCCCAACCGTTGGATCAAGATCCAACGGCTGAGATCCGCCGACTCGACCGAGCCGCGGTCCGACCGACCCGGCCGCGCCGCGGCGATCGTGGCCGTTGATCGTGCCACGTGTACGGCTCTCCGTCGTCGTCTCCGCCCGAGTCCGAAGCCGACTCGCCGCCCGTGTCCGGGCCCGGGAGAATTAGGTCTCCGTTTTACGGACGCCGAGGCTATTTAAAGCCCGGGCATACCCCGAGGACCGCCGTGATCCCGCGCCCTCCCTTCTCTACTTCACCGAGGCAAAGCCGCCGCCGTTTAGCCGTGCGAGCTCGCCGTAGTTGCGCGCCGCTCCGCCACGGTCTTTGCTTCGTTCCGCCGCCGTCCGCCGTCCCCTGCCGCCGTTGACCTCAGATCCGGACTCACCGCGACGAGACGCACCCGAAGGGACATCTCACCTCGCCGGAGGAGGCCGCAAACGCCGTTGGCCGTGTCGCCGTCCCCAGCTCCGGCCAGCCAGCTCCGCCAAGACGCCATCGCTGCCGCCGAAAGCTTCTCGCCCGTCCGATCAAGATCCAACGCCCCAGACAGCCACGCCACCGCACGGTGAGATCCCGCCCAAAATTTCAGATCTAATCTCGACCGCCGATCTAGATCCAACGGTTCAGATCAAACGCGTTAACTCAAACGCGTGAAAGCCGATCGACCGGGCCGCCGATTTTCAAATCAACGGCCAAGATTGCGCCACGTGTCGTGAAGCCCGACCGCCAGCGATCGCAAGACTCAGGTAGGACGCCGACACGCCGCCCGCTGCGGTCGGGCCGACGCGGACCGAACCGCACCATGATGTCATGTCGACGCCATGGCGGGCCGCATGTCGGGCCGTCGTTCAGCCGAGCGCCGACGTCACCCATGACGCCATCGGTGGGACTCCACTGTCAAAGACTGCGGTCGAGCTCGCCGACGTCGCCGATGACGTCACCCGAGTGGGCCCACATGTCAGTGACACGTAGAGTCGTGGACCGAGTCCACGGTGGACCCAAGCCGAGCGTGGACCAAGTCCATGGATCGTACCGACGCCACCGACCAATCGAGGCTGCCACGTGTCATTGCTGACGCAATAATTAATTTCCGAAAAAGAAAATGATTTATTAATTCGAAATATTGATTCAAATTTAGATTCAAACTTCAAACGCTTATAACTTTTGCGTTTCAACTCCGATTTGAGCGATTCAAATTTCTAAATTTGTATAAAATTGAGATCTACCTAAATATGAATTTTATTTAATTTTTGTACTAAAGTTTTTCTCTGTAATATTATTTAATTGATTATTTAAAATTTAAATAATCAAAACTTTTATGCTTTAACTCCAAATTTGACGATTCCAGTTTCTAAAAATCCAGAAAATTATGTTCTCTCTGTTTATGGATTTTATTTGGAGTTTTGGGATCTTTTTGCATAGTGTTTATTTGTGTATTTGCTATTTGCACGCTTTACGAGTAGACGTTGAAGTGCCTGGAAGGATTCAAGGAGAAGTGTTGACTCAGGATCCAACTCAAGACCAAGAGCAAGTGCTTTTGAAGGCAAGTTGTGCTTTGACCATATTGATCCTATTTCGAAATCTATTTTGATTTAAACTATTGCATGCTAGTTCAAATAGAAAGATACTTTGTTTACACATGGGGGGTTAGATAAACACCAATTTGCTGTATGACACCTTGATTATTTAAGTATGTGCCATGACCCTTGTCACCCTAGTTGTGGTTTACTAGTTGGACATTATTAAATTGCCAACATGGGTTTAGATCGTTGTAGTATAACGCTTAGACACGCTACGTGCTCATGACATGATTTTGGATAATCAAATGCTAATATTGACTTAATGATATATTGAACCTGTTTTGGAAAAGTATCATGTGATGTTGATGGCACGTGGTGCATGGTAATCAATTGGGGTTTGATAAACAGATTTCGACCGGGGCATGTAGCAAGAGTAATCAGGTGTGCCAGTGTGGCACTGGGGATGGTGATTTTGTTTTTCGCGAAGTCTTGCCCTGGACACACTAAGGACTTAACCTAGCAAGCCTTTGAACTGGGTCATACTTGCAACCACATGGTCGGAATGGGACGGCCCTAGTTGACTAAGTCGCTAAGGACTCACTTGTGGAGCCTCAGGGTGTCGATTACACCGCTTGTGTGATTGTGCGGGGAGCGTATCGTGGTCGTGGGCCGATACCCATCTAATCGGTGTGTTGGTCCCATACTTCGCCTTGGCTAAGGGAAGGGATGGTGTAGAGCACGAACCTGAGAGGACCACCTGTGTTGTTTGAGGCTTCCGAAAGGCTTTGTTATGATCGCTCATTCGCATACTTTTGTATGGCGATTCACTACCGACGTGGTGAGTGGATTGTATCTTGTGGGTAAAGTGCATAACCTCTGCAGAGTGTAGAATCTATTTGAATAGCCGAGTCCACTGTGATCGACAATGCTCGGGATTACAATAAGGGTTAGATTTTACGAAAATAACTTGGATTTGAAAAGTTGGGTTGGTTTAACAATGAAGATGATGGAAATATGGTTTAGGATGGGAAAAATGTTTGTTAAACTTCTTGAAAAGTTATTTAAGCTTTACTTAATTCTCTGCTGAATCTACTTTTATTACTTGTCAAAAGTCACATCGCAAATATACCTTGAGCTATTCCTTTGTACCAAGCCATGCATATAGTATATTAGCTTGCATTCTCAGGCATGACTTGCTGAGTACCAAGTACTCACCCTTGCCTCAACACAATACCAGTTGAAGAGGAGACTACGCCAGTTTCGGAGGAGGAGTTCCAAGAGGACCCGTCTACTTAGGGATGCGAGCCCAGTCAGTTGCCTGTGGTATACTGGATGGCGCCACGAAGTTTATTTGATTTTCCGCTGCTGTTATTTCTCTTTTAATAAGTTTCGCCTTGCAAGGCATATATTTGTAACTTGGCCATAAGGTCGAGTAACCAGTTTGGTTATTTAAATAAAGTACTTTGATAATATCGATTGGTATGATTGTGATATTTACCGATGTTAAGACTGTGTGCACTAGCGCGTTCCTGGACTAGTGCTGAATACACAGAGGGTCCGGATTTGCAAATTCGGGGTCCCGACAGTTAGCCATCCTTGGTAATAGTTTGTCACAGAGCCAACCCTACCTATCATATCCCTATGCCAAGTGGATCTATCTGTGAGTCGTTTCGCTTAAACCCTAACCTAACCCTAGATCTAATTTGTCATTGATGTTGCGTCATAACATGTAGACCCCATAGCCACAAATCAACCTTGAGCCATATCATAACATCACTGCCATATCATCGCACCAATGGTCTACACCTTGGTATTTCATGAGTGTACTGTCATAGATTCATCATTAACGCTTCGCTGTTATCACCTCGCTGTTATTGCATGCGTGCATACAAGCAAAAGTCCTAGTGCGATATCATCATCTTTTCTATTGCCATAATGTGATATACCCCCATCACATGTGAACCTAGCCTCATCTTCATATCATCTACAAAGCCGAACTAAAACCATAACCTAAGATCGGTTCGATGGACTGAGTTCATCGTGAGCCGTGTTGCTATCATTGTGATCTTTCTTGTGGCATCAACCATAGCAAAGAAACATTTGTGCTCTATTTTATGCCATATCATCGTCACTACCTAGTAATCATATCATCACCGCCTCATCATCGTCAAGTCAGTGCATCGATGTATGACTGAACCCCAGATCGAATCACATTGGATGTCGATCCCATTTGTCCATATCTTATCCTTGAAAACCTAATCTGCCATTAACTTGGAAATCATTCGTGGAATTGGTCGATAGACCATTGGCCATGTGTCATATCCTTGTGCCCATATCTAATCTATCAGTCTATCTTTCTTTTGATTGATAGTGTATTCATTCAGTCCACAAAAGTTAACATCGAGCATCAGCTTAGTTCATGGTGAACTAACGTATCTTCATGGACACGGTCTATAGACTGAGAGCCCATATGTCAATAACTATCTAATCTAGTTAATAAGTAAGGAAGAAATATTCTCTGGAATATTATTCTCTCTTTCTCTGCTATCAGTCTTTCTCTTTTCAGGTTATTTTCCGAAAGCTTGTTCTCTTTTGTCTAATCTTCGATCTAATCCATTCAAGTTCCTAAATTCATTTAAGCTGTTGTGATCCAATACTATCCATTCTCAATTTGGAGTGTTTTTTAGGCAAGTTGTGTTTTGACCATGTTGATCCCACATTTAAACTTTATGTTGATTTAAACTATAGCATGCTAGTTTAATTAAAATGATTTCAATTAATTATGGGAATAGCTATGCGACCTAATTGATGTATGCAACCTTGTCTTTAATAATTGTATGCCATGAATCATTTTATCACCCTAGGTATTAATTGCCAACATGGGATGATGGATCGAATGTAGATGCTTATTCATGCAATGTGTCGATGACATTGCTTTGGGTTATTAAATGTTAACGGTAACACCCCGACATCTAGTATTCCCGAATGCTACCAAACATAGACTAAACATCATCTAAATACCATAAATAAAGATAAATTACAGCAAAGGCACAAATGCTAAAACCGAAATTTCGGCAGCATCTCCTTTGTTTTAACATGAATTGAAGCAATAGCAATCACATAGCAAGTTATATCATAGCATAAGACATCTAAAACATCAACATCAAAGGATAAAGCATCAACATAAACCAATAAAACAGAATCCAACCACTCCATAATCTATAGCTAAGCAAATAAGGATCACAAGCACACTAAACTATTCCATACACCAAGTTAATGACACTTATTATGATCATGACTCAAAATGGTAAATGTGACTGGAACTACGTGAAGATGTGTAGCTATTGCCCCTTCCCACATGCCGGTGTCATGGTACCTAAAACAACATAAAACACAAGCGTGAGTTCATCACTCAGCAAGTATATTGCAATGGGTCATACAGAACAATTCAATATCTTCATCACTACATAACAAACTTAACATCATGATTAAGTCATACTTCATATGCAACATCATATTCATATCTCAACCTCATTGAAATGATTTCATCATCAGAGCCGTTGGTCTTCGAACCTAAGTGTCTTGTCATCGAGTATCGATCAGTGTAATTCTAGTGGTTTTAGTTAGTGAGAGAAGTGACCTGGGAGTTTGAAGTCTCGCGTGCGCGAGAAGTACCCCGAGCTTTTCACCTCAAGTATGAGATGTGAAACCTAGCTATCTTTTGTTTTGCTGGGTCGCATAGTACTGTGTCTTGGATTCGAGGTCGAATCCGGTTGAAGGGGGGAAGAATGTGACACTACGGAACGTTGAAACATTATAAAATGTGAAATCGGAGGTTAAAACTTTACGCTATGAGTTTTAATCGCGTTTTCGGGTCGATTTCGGGAGTTTGGGCCTTTCCGGGGCTAGTTGGGCCTTAGGGGGACCCCTCGTGGGCCAAAAGTGGGGCTCTCTGGCCCAGCCCTAGCAGCCCTCCCACTTCTCCCCCTTGGTAGCCGCCACCCCCCTCTCTTCCTTGGTGCGCCCCCATCTCCTTCCCCCTTGCGCCCCTCCCCTCCCCTCTCCTCTCCACCATCCTTGCTGCACTAAGGGAGCTCTCCACCACGCCACCCCGCTATTTCATCCATCGAAAGGCCCCGCGACGAGGAGATCCGGCGTTTCCGGTGCGAGGAGGACGATCGGGGAGCCCGGGAGGAAGGATTTCGGCGTTCATCGTTCGTCGGGCGAAGGTATGGCATGGGGAATCCTTGGGGTTGGTCTAGGGTCTGTGCTAGGGGGTATTTGGATGCTTTTAGATCAAGTGATGGTGCTGTGATTGGGTAGATTAGATGAAAACTAGAGTTGCCACGTTCTCTGCTTCGGGCATATTGTGCAGTCGACCTAGGGTTTGAGTTTTAGCGACCTTAGATTCGGATTTTGGTCGGCCGCCTGTTGATAAAGTTGTAGGTAACTTCAATACCTTTCAGTGGACATAAAGAACGTCCAATTCTGCCCAGCCGTTTGAAAGTTATGCTCTATTTACCGAACGTGTTCAAATCTGTGACGCAGCTGGGACAGAACGTAGTGTTTTTTAGATTAAACAACTTTAGATTCCGAATCAGCTTTTCCGTATACTTAGAAAAAGTTAGGAAATTTCCTAAGCTACGCGAGGATGTACTCGTTTAATCGATTCGGAGTCCTAGATCTAAATTTATGATAGTTTGAAGTCTGTTGTCCCGGGGGACAGATTCTCTGTTTTTTGTTTTTGGGAGTAGTTTGCGATATCGGGGTAGATTGGCAATGGCGTACTGTTTTGTGGGCACGTTGTGATTGTGTGGCATCTATGTGCAGGTGGTGTGACCCCGGGAATGCCCTCCTCATCCCGCCAATCCGTCGCCCGAGGTTAAGGCAAGTGTATTGGGATGGGTAGCATGTGGTTTATTTGCTTGTCTTGAGTAGATGTAATTGTTTCCATGTTAAGCTATCTTGCCATGCTTAGTATTTGACATGATATGATAAAAAGGGTATGTTAAGATGCTATGCAATGGTTTATGGTTAATGATTATTTATGGTATTTAGATGATGTTTAGTCTATGTTTGGTAGCATTCGGGCATACTAGATGCTGAGGTGTTACATTAACATTGACTTAATGAGATATGGAACGCGTTTATAAAAGATGTGACATGTGTTATTGATGAAGTTGATGGCACGTGGTGCATGGTAATCAACTGGGGTGATTAAATTATTTAGACTGAGGCAAGTGGCAAGAATGTTTATGATGGGCTAGGTGTGGCACTTGGGCAGTCACATTTGGTTTTTAATGATTTGAATATTGCGAACTTTTCTGGAAGTCTTGCCTTGGTCAAATTAAGGACTTAACCTTGCAAGAATTTGAACTGAGCCAAACATATAACCACAAGTCTGGAATGGGATAGACCTAGCTGACTAATTTGTGATGTCTAGATTTCGTTGCTGTCGTAGTGGTGTGGGTTCCAGGTGTATGGGTAGACTCACATGGCGCAAGAGGGGGGCCTTGTTGTGGTGGTGTAACCCTTTAGCGTTGAAACCTCAGCAGGCAGTACTGGGTGTAGAAGGAGCATTGTAAAGGCTTTGTTATGATCGCTCATTCGCATACTCTTCTGTGGCGATTCACGATTAACGTGGTGAGTTGATTATATCTTGTGGGTAAAGTGTATAACCTCTGCATAGTGTCAAAACTATTCGAATAGCCGTGTCTGCGGTATTGGACAATGCTCGGGGATTACAGTCAGGGTTAGATTTTCATAAAATGAACTTGGGCTTGGAGGCAAGTTGCCTGTGGAAAAGTGTGATAACTGGTTAAGGATGTGGGATGGTTTACTCATGAAATAACTGTGAAATTTATTAATGTTGTTAATCGTTTTATCGCTTTACAATCTATTGTGTTTATTTGTGAATGCTGTTTTATCGCAAATAACCAATTCAGCCATTCCTTTGGAATAAGCCATGCATATAGTTATCAGACTTACATTCTGTGCATGTCTTGCTGAGTGCTTTAAGTACTCACCCCCTTGCAACAAACAATCACCAGTTGAGGAGAAGTCTACATCTTCAAAGGAGGAATTCTGAGAAGAGGCGAATATCTAGGAGTTGAACCTTGTCAGTTGTCTGTGGCATATTGATGGGAATCACCGACGTTCTTCATTCCACTGCTGTTTATTTATTTGGAGTTGAAGCTATGAAGGCCTCACCTGTCGGGACCCGAATTTGTAAATCCGGACCCTTTGTGTATTCAGCACTAGTCCAGGATCGCGCTAGTGCACACAGTCTCAACATCGGTAAATATCACAATCATACACAACGATAGTAATAAAGTACTTTAATTAAGATAACAAAACTGGTTGCTCGACCTTATGGTCGAGTTACAAGAGTACGCCACACAGGGCCAAAACTTATTAAGAAATAAATTGCAGCGGAATGAAAGCATCAACGTGGCGCCATCCAGTATACCACATGCAACTGACTGGGCTCGCTCCCTAAGTAGACGGCTCCTCCTGAAGTTCCTCCTCCAAAGCTGGCGTCGCTTCTCCTTCAACTGATGTTGTATTGTGGCTAGGGTGAGTACTTGGTACTCAGCAAGTCATGCACAGAATGCAGCTAATAATCTATATGCATGGCTTATTACAAAGGATAGGCTAACAGGTACATTTGCATTAAAACAACAATTAACAAGTTGCATAAGTAGATTCGAAAACAATTAACCGCGATGGTCCAACTTCCGGACACGTGGCTTGATCTAGGCCATTGATTTGAAAATCAACGGTCCAGATTGGATCGGGATTTCGCACGTTGGGGTTAACGCGGGTGATCTGGATCGTTCTATTTCGATCGGACGATCCAGATCCGATCGGGTTTAGCCTCACCGTGGGGTGGCGTGGCACGACCCGAGTGACGACATGTGGCTCAATCTACACCGTTCGATTTTGATTGAACGGCAGAGATCGCATCTAACGCTACAACACGGTTAACGCTAACCGTACGATCTAGATCTAACGGCTGAGATCTAATCTAGGCACGGTGCAGTCTACGGCTACATGGCTCTATCTAAACCATTGGATCTAGATCCAACGGTTGGGATTAATCTAAAAATTGAAACGTGAAACTTACCCGCGGTGACGTGGACGAATCCTGGCCGTGCGATGATGATCCAACGACGGAGAAGCTTCGCGGGTTCGGCGATGGCTCGGCGGAGCAAAGACCACCGGAGATGAGGATGACGACACGGGGAACGGCGCTGCGGGCGTGCTTCGGCGAAGTGGATTGTGATACTACGGTATGGTGTGACATTATAGAATGTGAAATTAGAGAATAAAACATTTCGGCTTGAGGTTTACTCGCGTTTTTGGGCCTTTTGAAGAATGTGACACCACGGAGTGTCGTATCCTTATTTATTGAGCATGATGAGGTTAAAAACTTTATGAAATGTGGAATTAAGGTTAAAACCATAGGGTTTGGGGGTTAATAGCATTTCTGGGCCGTTTCCGGGGTTTTGGGCCTTCCCGGGGGAGTTTGGGCCTAAAAGAGGGGGTTGTGGGCTTTGGTGGGATGGATTGGGAATCCATTTAGGATTAGGATTAGGTGTGGGGGCTGGTAAAAGGCCTCCCCCCTGCCCCTTGCGCCCCACCACCCCCTTTGGGCGCCCTCCCCCTCCCTTGGCCCTAGCTGCCCCTCCCCTCCCCTCCCCTTGAGCCGTGCGCACCCCCCTTGTCCCCTTGCCTCCCCACCTCTCCACCACCTATCCTACACCCCCTTGCTGCCCTAGGGTGGCCTCCCCACCCCTGCACCTCGTGGATCCATCCATTGGAGCGAGGAGCGAGGAGCGAGGAGCGAGGAGCGTGGAGCGAGGAGCGATCTGGGAGGAGTTTCGTTGGGATTTCGGTCGTCGGGCGAAGGTATGGCCATGGGATTCCTTGGGGTTGGGATAGGTACTGTTCTAAGGGTGTTTATCATGATTTTAGATCAATTGGTGGTGCTGGACTTGAATAGATTGGATTAGATCTAGATGTTGCCACGTTTCTGTTTTGGGACAGCATAAGCAGTCGACCTAGGGTTAAGTTTTTCGCCAATTTAGATTCCGAATCTGGCCGTACGGATGTTGAAGAAGTTGTAGATAATTTCATTATATTTCAGTGGATATAAATAAGGTTAAATTACGCCCAGCCGTTTGAAAGTTATGACTGTTTTACCGAGCGTGTTAAAATCTGTGACGTGATTGGAACAGATCACGGTATTGTGTAGATTAAACAACTTTAGATTCCGAATCAGTCTTTCCCTATAACTAGAAAAAGTTGGGAAATTTCCTAAGCTACGCGAGGATGTACTCTTTTAATTGATTCGGAGTCCCAGAACTCAAGTTATGCCTTTTGCAAGGCTGCTGTCCCGACGGGACAGAACCTCTGTTTTTAGGATTTGCGAGTAGTTGGCAATGTCAGGGTAGATGAGGGTTTGCGTACTGTATTGAGGACATGATTGTGAGTGTGTGATGCCTATGTGCAGGTGGTGCAACCCCGGGAGTGCCTTCTACTTCCCGCAAATCCGTTGCCCGTGGTTGAGGCAAGTGTGTTGTAATGGATAGCGATTTGTAGGTTGCTTGTTGAGAATAGATGAAATTGATTACATGATATATGATCACTTGCCATGCTTTAATGATTGCCAATGATATGATGAGCATGTTTATTATGATATGATGCCATGTGTTAATGTACGAGTTAAATATGATGTTGGCATAATTGCATACATGGCATGTTACATGGCCCGGGCGGTGAGAAAGTCATAACTAGTCCGGGAAGGTCGGTGAGAAAGTTATGACTAATCCGGAGAGCCAATGAGTAAGTCCTATATCGTGATTCCATTCACCGCGGTGAACGGAAGCGAGGAGTAGGCACCTCCATCTTCGGGATGGAAGGGGGGAGAGGGTGCACACCGACGGGTGTGTACTCAACCATACCGGTATGAGTTTCCAAGGAGACATGAGCATCGCATTGCATTGCATACATAATGATGATGATAACGTTATGTGTTCATGAATGAGATGGTTTACATGATGTGAGATATTATTGCCATGAAATTGTTCTTGTTGTACCATTGCAATATACTTGCTGAGTGATGAACTCACGCTTGTGTTTTATGTTGTTTTTAGGTACTTTGACACCGGCATGCGGGAAAAGGGCTTAGCGGCACTTCATCACATAATTTTCCACACATTTAGACTATAATTACCCTTCAGAGTTGAGATCATGATTCTACTGTGATGAAACTAGGATTATGTTTTGTTCGTATGCTTGATTACATCCTTCACTTCGTATTAGATTATGAGTTGGTTAATTCCATTATGGTAGACTTAAATTGCTGCTATATTACCCATTGATGCTGCCTTGGATGTTTTCCATTATGATATATCATGTGATATTTTGCTATTGTTCAAATCATGATAAAACAAAGGAGATGCTGCCGAAATTTCGGTGTTTAGCATTTGTGCCTTTGCTGAAATTTATCTTCATTTATGGTTTTTAGTTGATGTTTAGTCTATGTTTGGTAGCATTCGGGCATATTAAATGCCGGGGTGTTACATGGATGGTGGCCTCCGACGCGTCTCATCGCGACGGTTCCGGATCTGGGTTCGGTGACGGCGGAGGACGGCGGACGGCGGCGGAAACAACGGAAAACTGCGGTGGTGTGCACAACCAACTACAGCGAGCTCTAGCAGGCGAACGGCGGCGGCTCGAGCTCGGTGGGTTAGGGCTACGGGTGTCCACGGAAAAGGAGAGCGCGACACGGGTGGCGGCGCATTAAATAAGGCCCTCGACGTCCGTGAAAATCGTGGAAACCGAGGCCCATACGCGGACGGCGGCGACACGGAGAGGGTGACGTGGCGCAATCCTAGCCATCCACGCGGTGCGATCAACAGCCGGGATCGCTCGGGCGCGAACGGGCTCGGCCCGATCCCCACGTGGGCGACGTGGCTTGATGCTGGCTGTTGCATCTTGATCCAACGGCTACGCGGTTAGGGTTTGGTTGGGTTTGGGTCGGACTCGAGTCGGACTTGGACTCGAGTCTGACTCGAGCTCGGTCGCATGAACAGTAAAACCCACTCGGCATTTTCCCGCAATTAAATAATTAAATTAATTTCCAGAAATCCATTTAATTCCAGAAAAATAGCAAAATACTCAGAAAAATTCTGGAAAATATTTTAGGGCATTTGGGACTTAAATAAAATATTTCCAACAAAATTTTATTTATAACTTTTAATTCTTTAATTATTTCAAAACGGAATATTCAAATTAAATCCATCCAAATAAATCCAAATAAATTCCAAAAAATCACCAAAGTGCAAAATTTCATTTAAATTCATGAAAAGCAAAAATTAGGGTGTTACAAACCTCCCCCCTTAATAGAATCTCGTCCCCGAGATTCAGGGCTAACTAAGGAATAGGTTCATAAATTATTTCTTCAAATCCTCCTCGCGCTCCCAGGTCGCTTCGCTCTCTGCATGGTTGCTCCACTGGACTCTACAGAAACTGGTTGACTTATTTCTCGTCTCTCGATCCATGGTGTCCAGAATCTTCACAGGATGCTCCTTGTAAGTCAGGTCCTCCTACAACTCCATCGATTCCAACGATGTTTGTTTGTCTGGCACTCGAAGACACTTCTTCAGTTGCGATACATGGAACACATCATGAACACTTGCCAACGACTACGGTAACTCCAACTGGTAAGAAACTTCACCTCTACGGCTTAGGATTTTGAACGGGCCGACATAGCGTGGCGCGAGCTTTCCTTTGGCATGAAATCTCTTAACTCCCTTGAGAGGTGTAACCCTAAGGTACACGAAATCTTCTGGTTCAAAGCTCAAGTCTCGGCGACGGTGATCCGCGTAACTTTTCTGTTTTGACTGAGCTATCTTCAGTCTTTCCCGGATCATGGCAATCTGCTCTTCGGCTTCTTGAAGAATGCCCGGCCCAAAGACACGGTGTTCACCTGTCTCATTCCAATTCAATGGCATCCGACAAGGTCGACCATACAATGCCTCAAACGGTGACATTTGTAGACAGGCTTGATAACTATTGTTGTAGCTGAACTCAGCATATGGCAGACTTTTATCCCAAGAGGTAGCATAAGCCAATGCACAAGCTCACAGCATATCCTCCAGAATCTGATTAACTCTTTCAGTTTGCCCATCCGTCTGCGGGTGATATGCAGTACTGAAGTTTAAATGGGTCCCCATGGCTTCATGCAACTTATTCCAAAACCTTGAGGTAAATTGGGTACCTCTGTCTGATACAATCTTCTTCGGCACTTCGTGCAAACAAACGATCCTAGTCATGTACAATTCTGCTAGTTTATCTCCTGAGTAAGTTGTCTTTACAGGAATAAAATGGGCGACTTTAGTCAAGCGGTCCACTATAACCCATATGGAATCATATCCTCCCTGAGTCTTCGGCAAACTGGTAATAAAGTCCATGCCGATTTCCTCCCACTTCCACTCAGGTATTCTTAGCGGCTGCAGTAATCCTGCCGGCCTCTGATGCATTGCTTTAACTCTTTGGCACACATCACACAACGCAACATGTTCGGCAACTTTACGTTTCATACTCGGCCACCAGAATCTTTCCTTCAGGTCTTGATACATCTTGGCACTTCCTGGATGAATGGAATACTTGGAGTCATGGGCTTCTTCCAGAATCAACTGCTTCAGTTCCTTCTTATTCGGCACACAGATGAGATCCTTAATCCACAACGTGCCTTGCTCATCCAGTCAGAAATCCTTAGCCTTGCTTTCATCCATCTTGGACTTAATTCTGCGGATCTTGTCATCATTCTTCTGTCCATCTCGGATATGTTCTTCTAAGGTAGGCTTCACCTCCAATGCGGCCAAGAATCCTTCTGGTATCACTTCAATCTGCATCCTCTGAAACTCCTTGCATAGCTCATCCGGACTTCCTGATATCATCATATTCATAGTATGGCTTTTCCGACTCAGGGCATCGGCCACCACATTGGCCTTTCTGGGATGGTAATGGATTCCGACATTGTAGTCCTTGATCAATTCTAGCCATCTCCTCTGCCTCATGGTCAGCTACGATTGGGTGAAGATGTATTTAAGACTCTTATGGTCTGTATACACTTCGCACATGTTTCCAATCAGGTATTGTCGCCACAACATCAAGGCATGCACTACAGCTGCTAGCTCTAGGTCATGCGTCGGGTAATTCTCCTCATGCGGCCTCAACTGTCTTGATGCATATGCGATGACCTTCTGGTTCTGCATCAGCACACATCCAAGTCCTTGGCGCGATGCATCACAATATATATCAAAGCTTTGATTAACATTCGGTAGGACTAACACCGGTGCTGATGTCAATCGCTTCTTCAGCTCTTGGAAACCTTTCTCACATTCCGGCATCCAATTAAACTTCTTCTCCTTCTTCAACAATTGCGTAAGAGGTCTAGCAATCGTCGAAAAGCCTTCAATGAAGCGGCGGTAGTAACCTTCCATTCCAAGAAAACTCCGAATCTGGGTCACTGTCTTCGGTTGTTCCCAATGTAACACAGCTTCAACTTTGCTTGGATCAACATCGACTCCTTCTGCGGTCATTACATGTCCAAGAAATTCCACCTTGTCTTTCCAAAAATCACACTTGCTGAATTTGGTGAAGAGCTATTGTTCTCTCAGCTTCTCCAAAACTAGCCTCAAGTGTTCTGCATGTTCATCCCTCATCTTGGAGTAGACTAAGATATCATCTATGAACACAACAACGAACTTGTCCAAATACTCCATGAATACCTTATTCATCATATTCATGAAATAAGCTGGCGCATTCGTCAGACCAAAGGACATAACTGTAAACTCGTAATGTCCGTATCTTGACGAGAATGCGGTCTTCGGGATATCTTCTGATCGGATCTTCAACTAGTGATATCCAGATCTCAGATCAATCTTGGAGAAAACTCCGGCTCCTCTCAACTGGTCAAACAGATCATCGATCCTGGGTAGCGGATACTTGTTCTTCACGGTGACTTCATTGAGTGCACGGTAGTCAATGCACATCCTAAAACTCCCATCCTTCTTCTTGACAAACAGAACTGGTGCTCCCCATGGCGACGAACTCGGTCTGATGAATCCTTTCTCCATCAACTCTTCAAGCTGTTTCTTCATCTCCACCAATTCTTCAGTTGACATCGGATAAGGTCTCTTTGCTATTGGTGTGGTTCCTGGTACTAACTCAATCACAAATTCTATGTCTCTGTCTAGCGGCATACCCGGCAGATCTTCTGGAAAAACATCTGGATACTCATTTACTACTGGAACATCCTCTATGCTGACAGCCTTTACACTGTTGACCATCAATTGTCCATCCCGAACGGCGGTCGCTTGAAATTCCACCTTTTTCCCACACGGGCTCTCAACCGAGATGATCCTCCTTCCACAGTCAAGCATGACCTTGTGCGTGGATAACCAATCCATTCCCAAGATAACATCTAGGGTCTGGGTTCCCAATATAATAAGGTTCGCTAGGATCTCTACCCCATCTACTAGTATTGTAACACCCCAGCATCTAGTATGCCCGAATTCTACCAAACATAGGTTAAACCACACCTAAAATACCACTAATAAAGACAAATTACAGCAAAGGAGCAAATGCTAAAACCGAAAATTTCGGCAGCATCTCCTTTGTTTTAACATGATTTGAGACAATAGCAATAACAGGCAAGTAATATCTTATCATAAGACATCTAAGGAAGCAATGTAAATAGATATAGCAACAACATAAGGCAATAATATCAACTCCAACCACTCCATAAACTATAACGAAGCAAATAAGGGACACGACCACACAAATTAATCCATACACCAAGATTCATGGCACTATTATTATGATCATGACTCAAAATTGGTAAATATGACTGGAACTACATGAAGATGTGTAGCTAATGCCCTTTCCCACATGTCGGTGTCATGGTACCTAAAAAAACAGACAAAAACACAAGCGTGAGTTCATCACTCAGCAAGTATATTGCAATGGTACAAAAGAAACAATTACATGGCTACAACAACTCACATCATGTCTATCATCTCATTCATGATCACTTATCATTTTCACCATCATTATGTATGCAATGCGATGCGATGCTCATGTCTCCTTGGAAACTCATACCGGTATGGTTGAGTACACACCCGTCGGTGTGCACCCTCTCCCCCCTGCCATCCCGAAGATGGAGGGTGCCTACTCCTCGCTTCCATACACCGCGGTGGATGGAATCACGATGTAGGAATTACTCATTGGCTCTCCGGAATAGTCATAACTTTCTCACCGACCTTCCCCGGACTAGTTATGACTTTCTCACCGCCCGGGCCATGTATCATGCCATGTATGCAAACATGCCAACATCATAAATAACTTGTACATTAACACATGGCATCATAACATAATAAGCATATTCGTCATATCATTGGCAATCATTAAGACATGGTATGAGAACATATCATATAATCAATTTCAATCTCAACCAATCTAGCAAACTACAACCCGCTACCCATTCCAATACACTTGCCTCAACCACGGGCGACGGATTGGCGAGAAGTAGAAGGCACTCCCGGGGTCACACCACCTGCACATAGGTACCACACACTCACAATAATGTCCACAAAATATTACTCAAACCCTCTTTTACCCCGACATCGTAAACTACTCGCAAAACCAAAAAACAGAGGTTCTGTCCCGTCGGGACAGCAGCCTTCCAAAAGGCATAACTCGGGTTCTAAGACTCCGAATCGAATAAACGAGTACATCCTCGCATAGCTTAGGAAATTTCCTAACTTTTTCTAAGCATATGGAAAGACTGATTCGGACTCTAAAGTGGTTTAATCTACAGAATACCGTGATCTGTTCCAATCACGTCACAGATTTTAATACGTTCGGTAAAACGAGCATAACTTTCAAAAGGCTGGGCGGAATTGGACGTTCTTTATACCCACTGAAAGGTATTGAAGTTACCTACAACTTCTTCAACAGGTGGACGACCAAATTCCGAATCTAAATTGGTGAATACCCAAACCCTAGGTCGATTGCTCATGCTGCCCGAAACAGAGAACATGGCAACTTCTAGATTTCATCTAATCTACTCAATTCCAGCACCACCAATTGATCTAAAAACATGATAATAACCCTTATAACAGATCCTAGACCAATCCCAAGGATCCCCATGGCCATACATTCGCCCGACGACGAAAAACCAACGGATCTCCTCCCGGTTTGCGCGATCTCCTTCCTCGCTCCAAATCCACCGGATCTCCTCGTCGTGGAGCGCTCCAATGGACGGATCTGCAGGGTGGTGAGGTGGAGAGGCTTCCCTAGGGCAACAAGGGTGGTGGAGAGGGGAGGGGAGAGGTGGTGGCGCCATAGGGGAAGATGGATAGGAAGGGGAAGGGTGGAGGCGCATGGGGGGGGCTAGGGGGTGGCGGCTAGGGTTGGGAAAGGGAGTGGGGGCGCACCAAGGGGTGGGGGCCAGATTTGGCTGCCCAAAAGTCCCCCCCATTGGGCCCAAACCCTTCCATCGGAGGCCCAACTCAACCCCCATGGCCCAAAGTCCCTTGGAGAGGCCCAAACACCCGAAAACGGCCCAAAAACACGCTATAAACGGCATAACGTAAAGTTTTAACCTCTATTTTCACATTTTATAAAGTTTTGACCTTCCGTAGTGTCACAAGTATTCTCACCCCAGAACATCCTACTTGAGATCAGAGTTCTGACCCAGGGGTTTGAACTACAAGCATGCATTTAAGATCCACAATCTCCAAATCATTCTGAGAAACAAAATCTCGGGAAACAAACGAATGCGAAGCTCCAGAGTCAAACAAAACGGTTGCAGGCACTGAGTTGACAAGTATCTTACCCAGTATGACGTCCGTGGCATTCTGAAGTGCATCTACAGCCACGTGATTGAATCTTCCTATCACCACAGTCTGGGGCGCGGCTCTTGGCTGTGCTGCTCTGCGGTTCACTCCTAGTGCGGGTGTCCTAGCTGGTGTGGAGCCCAAGTTGAAGCGAACTGGGGTCACTCCTGCTGTCTTCTTGGGGCAATTGTTGGAGAAGTGCCCTGGCTCGTTACATGTATAGCAGCGCCACACTGTACCCTGCTGGCTATCCGTAGCGGCGTTTCTGGCTAGAGCCGGGGTTTGGAAATTTTGATTGACGGGTCTCGGTGCTGGCAACGGTGTTCTTCCTGCATTCTGCGGCTGGAACTTGAAAAACTGATTCGGCGCAACCCTCAGACGCTGCTGTGCTCCCTGGCGTGATCCCTGCTATTGCATTCTGCGCTTCTTGTTCTCATCCAGTTCCTTGCGCTTGTCCTCATGGATGAGCGCTTTGTTTACCAGCTCTTGAAAGTCGGGGAAAGTGTGGGTGATCAGTCCCACCTGCAGTCCTGAGTTCAGTCCCTCTATGAAGCGAGACTGTCTGGCCTTGTCCGTTGCTATGTCTTCAGGTGCGTAGCGGGCAAGCTGTGTGAACTTGTTCAGATACTCAGACACTGGTTGATTACCTTACTTCAACGCCCTGAATTCTTCCTTCTTTAAGTCCATTATTCCTTCCGGTACGTGATACTAGCGAAATGCAGCAGTAAATTCTTCCCATGTGATGTCCTGTGGATTCTCCCGCATGGCGCAGAAGTTCTCCCACCACTCTGCTGTGATCCCTTCCAATTGATGAGAGGCATAGAGCACCTTCTCATTTCCTACACACTGGGTGATATGCAGCTTCCTCTCAATTGACCTTAGCCAATCATCTGCCTCCAATGCATTGGCATTCCCAGAGAATGTGGGTGGATGAGTCCTCATGAACTCTGACAACCTTGAGCCCTGACGCTGTCCTTGATTGACTTGATTAGCGGCAGCCTGAACAGTGATATGTTGCATCTGCTGCATCATAGCATGCTTTAGCTGAGTCTGCGCAGCAAGGAAAGCTCCAAAGTTCTGCATGTCAACCGGTGGTGCTGGTTGGGGTGCAGGTGCTCCATCATTAGGGTTCCTAGCTGGGCGAGAACCACTTCCGTTGCCTCCAAGGTTTCCGCAGGTGTTCACCATCTGTCGATTGTTCCAAGTTTTAGAGACGAGAAGGAACAAGAATAGACAAGTAGTAGAGAAAATTATGCGGGGAAAAGTGTAACTCAAAATCTAACTTTATTAATTAATAATAACTTGGTATGGTTGCTTACAATGCCTAAGGGCCTTGCAACACATACTGCACACTCAGCAAGCAATGAAAATCCAAATCAACTAACACTGGAGTCTAACGCCTCTAAGGGTGACTCTTATTCTGTAACGCGACTCGACGAAGGAGTCACAACTGCAAAACCTACGTTCACTCGTTGAGAAAACCTCCACTGCCTCCTTGCGGCGGGTGCGGCGGCATAGGCGCGAAGCGATCGCCATGCCCCACAACGGCGGTAGTCGAAGAAGCGAAATCATCCTCAGGCTCAAGCTTCGGCTGCGGTGCTGGCTGGTGCTCCTGCTCAGGTGTTGGTTCCTCCGGATCTGGGGCGTCCAACTCCAAACTGGCTCTGGGCCCTGCCCATACAACGCGGTCTCCAGCTCTTCGATTCTTTCCGCAGCATGGGCGACGTACTCCCGAGCATTCTCCAGGTGCTTTTTCCCTTCCTCAACCTGCTCGCGAGCCTTCATCAACTCCTGGACTGTGTCGTCAATAAGCTCTTCCTGGGCGACGACAAATCTGGCCAAGTGCATGACGGTAGCATCCTCATCTTCTATCGGCCTTCGCTGAGCTCTGCTGTCTCGGCGTGGGTGATAACGAAACACTATGCCTTTCAGCTCTCTGGAGTAAGTGCGAGCAATCTGCCGCATCGCTCGGCGTGACACCTCCTGGATTCCCATCTCAAATGTAGATCTCCTGGCAGTGAAGCAAAAAGGACGACTGAACTTCGCCTTCTCTTGAGCATACACTGTGATCTTGACATCCCATCCTATGACCAGTCCTGCCTGCACGATGGTGGTCCCTCGGTAGAGCGGTCTCTCAAAACCTCCAAGCAACAGCAGCACATGCCACAACTCGGCAGCGTAGCCTCCCACACGCTCGGCGTAGTTGTTCTTCATCAACATCTGCCAAAAGACACTCACGTAAGAACTCAAAAGTTTAAAACCAAGGGATGGCAAGAGAAATTCAGCAAAAAGGGGTATGAGAAGAGAGAAGGGGATGAGTCGAGATTTCATTCATTGTCTTGTCACATTTTAACTTTATAAAATAGGTTTTATGCTCACTACGACCATTCTAACTATGGGTGAGCCTACAGTCAGTATGGCTCTGATACCACCTCTGTCGGGACCTGAATTTGCAAATCCAGACCCTCTGTGTATTCAGCACTAGTCCAGGATCGCGCTAGTGCACACAGTCTCAACATCGGTAAATATCACAATCATACACAACGATAGTAATAAAGTACTTTAATTAAGATAACCAAACTGGTTGCTCGACCTTATGGTCGAGTTACAAGAGTACGCTACACAGGGCAAAAACTTATTAAGAAATAAATTGCTGTGGAATGAAAACAACAACGTGGCGCCATCCAGTATACCACAGGCAACTGACTGGGCTCGCTCCCTAAGTAGATGGCTCCTCCTGAAGTTCCTCCTCCAAAGCTGGCGTCGCTTCTCCTTCAACTGATGTTGTATTGTGGCAAGGGTGAGTACTTGGTACTCAGCAAGTCATGCACAGAATGCATCTAATAATCTATATGCATGGCTTATTACAAAGGATAGGCTAACAGGTACATTTGCATTAAAACAACAATTAACATGTAGCATAAGTAGATTCAAAAGCAGTAAAAGTAAAGATTGTATCAATAACTTTTCCAGGAGTTAAGTAAACACTTTTCCTCTCCTAATCCACATTTCCATCAACGTCATCATTTAACCCAACCAGCTTTCCAAGCCCAAGTTGTTTTCATGAAAGTCTAACCCTTGACTGTAATCCCCGAGCAATGTCCAGTGCCGCGGATATGGCTATTCGAATAGATTTTTACACTCTGCAGAGGTTATGCACTTTACCCACAAGATACAGTCAAACACCACAAAGGCGAGTGATCGTAACAAAGCATTTCAGACACTGCAAACTATACAAGTGAACCGCTCCAGCTTTTGTCATACACCATCCCTTCCCTTAACAGAGGCGAAGTATGGGACCGACATACCGTTGGATGGGTACCATGCCATAGCACTGGTACGCTCCCCTTTCAAGCTACACAAAAGGTGTAGTTGACACCCCGAGGTACCACATGCAAGTCATTAGTAACTTACTCAACTAGGTCCATCCCATTACAAACATGTGGTTGCACGTTTGACTCAGATCAAAGGCTTGCAAGGTTAAGTCGTTAGGATGACCTGGGCAAGACTACCCGAAGAACCAAAATGACATTCCCGGTGCCACTCATGGCCCACCATATCATCCTTGCCACTTGCCCCGGTCTAAATCTATTTATCAAACCCAGTTGATTACCATGCACCACGTGCCATCAACAATCACAACACATGATACTTCTCCAAAAACAGGTTCAATATATCATTAAGTCAGTATTAACATTTGATTGTCAAAAACCATGTCATGTGCACGTAGCAGGTCTAAGCAATATACTACAACGATCTAAATACCCAATGTTGGCAATTCACTACTGTCCAACTATATATATTCCACAACTAGGGTGGCAAGGGTTCATGACACATAATTAAATAGTCAAGGTGTCATACTGCAATTTGGCATTTATCTAATTCCCGAAAATAATTTAAACAATTTCTAATTAAATTAGCATGCAATAATTTAAAATAAATTAATTTCAAAAATGGGATCAATATGGTCAAATCATAACTTGCCTTCAAAAAGTACTTGTTCTTGATCTTGAGCTGGCTCTTGGGTCAACACTTCACCTTCGAAGACTTCGGGTACTTCAACGTCTACTCGCAACGCGTGCAAATAGCAATAAATTAAAAAACAATACACAAAATTGTTCAAAAGTTCAAATAAAGCCCATAAATAGAACGATCATAATTTTACAAATTTTTAGAAATTTGAATCGCCCAAATCGGAGTTAAAATGTAATAGTTATAATTGTTTAAAGTTTAAAGAATCTATAAATTAAATATAAACAGAGACAATTTCATATTCAAAAATTAATTAAAATTCATATTTAAGTAGATCTAAATTTTATACAAATTTAGAAATTGGAATCGTTCAAATCGGAGTTGAAACGCAAAAAGTTATAAGCGTTTGAAGTTTGAAAATTCAAATAAAAGAATAAACCGAATTAATTCATTTATTTTTCTATTGAAAAATCCGATTTATGACGTCAGCGTGGAATTTGAATTTCCATCGAATTATTTTTCTATTGAAAAATCGAATTATTGCATTAGTCGATCCATGGACTTGGTCCACGGTTCGGGCTCGGTCCACCGTGGACCCGGTCCACGGGTTCACGTGTCACTGACACGTGGGACCCACGGGATGACGTCAGCAGTGACGTCACCGCGCTCGGCTGACGGTACTGACATGCGGGCCCCATCGTGACGTCAGCGGTAACGTCATGGTGCGGTTAGCTATCAACTAACACACAGGTCCCACGCTGACGTCACGCGTGACATCACCGGCGACCGTGGCTGACCCGCGTGGACCGCGACGGTCCAACTTCCGGACATGTGGCTTGATCTGGGCCGTTGATTTGAAAATCAACGGTCCAGATTGGATCGGGATTTCGCACATTGGGGTTAACGCGCGTGATCAGGATCGTTCGATTTCGATCGGACGATCCAGATCCGATCGGGTTTTGCCTCACCGTGGGGTGGCGTGGCACGACCCGGGTGACGACACGTGGCTCAATCTACGTCGTTCGATCTATATCGAACTGCAGAGATCGCATCTAACGCTACAACGCGGTTAACGCTAACCTTACTATCTAGATCTAACGGCTGAGATCTAATCTAGGCACGGTGCAGTCTACGGCTATGTGGCTCTATCTAAACCGTTGGATCTATATCCAACAGTTGGGATTAGATCTAAAAATCGAAACGTGAAACTTACCCGCGATGACGTGGACGAATCTTGCACGTGCGATGAAGATCCAACAGCGGAGAAGCTTCGCGGGTTCGGCGATGGCGCGGCAGAGCAGAGACCACCGGAGACGAGGACGACGACATGGGGAACGACGCTGCGGGTGTGCTCCGGCGAAGTGGATGGTGGCCTCCGACGCGTCTCGTCACGACGGTTTCAGATCTGGGTTCGGTGACGGCAGAGGACGCGGACGACGGCGGACGACGGTGGAAACAACGGAAAACCGCGGCGGCGTTCACAACCAACTACGGCGAGCTCTAGCGGGAGAACGGCGGTGGCTCGAGCTCGGTTGGTTAGGGCTACGGGCGCGCACGGAAAAGGAGAACGCGACCCGGGTGTGGCGCATTAAATAGGGCAACTCGACGTCCGTCAAAATTGCAGAAACCGAGGCCCACAAGCGGGCAACGGCGGAGTCCGGCGGCGACACGGAGAGGGTGACATGGCGCAATCCTAGCCGTCCACGCGGTCCGATCAACGGCCGGGATCGCTCGAGCGCGAACTGGCTCAGCCCGATCCCCACGTGGGCGACGTGGCTTGATGCTGGCTGTTGGATATTGATCCAACGGCCACGCGATTAGGGTTTGGTTGGGTTCGGGTCGGACTCGAGTCGGACTCGGACTAGAGTCTGACTCGGGCTCGGTCGCATGAACAGTAAAACCCACGCGGTATTTTCCCGCGATTAAATAATTAAATTAATTTTCAAAAATCCATTTAATTCAAAAAAATAGCAAAATACTCAGAAAAATTCTGGAAAATATTTTAGGGCATTTGGGACTTAAATAAAATATTTTGAACGAAATTTTATTTATAAATTTTAATTCTTTAATTATTTCAAAAGGGAATAAATTTAAATTAAATCCAAATAAATTCCAGAAAATTCCAAAAATTCACCAAAGTGCAAAATTTCATTTAAATTCATGAAAAGAAAAAATTAGGATGTTACATCACCATTGTAAGGTTGATCGTAAAGTCGTTAAATAGTTGATATTCAATAATTGAGTTACTTTTATACTTCTGTCGTGTATGATTGTGATATTCATCTATGATGAGACTATGTGCACTAGCGTGATCCTAAACTTGTGCAGAATACACATTCTGGTCCAGATTTGCACATTCGGGTCTCGACAGGTGGGCTGGCCAAGCTCAGTTTAAATGGGCTCAGCCCACTAGTTTTTAACTAATTTTTCAACCTTTTCTAATTAAAACAATTCTAGAAAATAGTTTAAGTAATGAAAAATAGTAAAAATATCAGAAAAATTCAGAAAAATATTTCAAGACATTTTGAACTCAAATAAAATACTTCGAACAAAACTTTATATAAAATTTTCAAATATTTAATTAATTCAAATAAAAGGCTTAATTCAAATTAATTCCAAATAAATTCAGATAAATTCTAAAAAATTCTCAAAAACTCAAAAGGCACAAATGATATAAGAAAACAAAAAATTGGGATGTTACAGGGTAGCCACAACTTCAGGACTATTGGAAAACTACTCAATAGGTACTCACGTTTTCTCCATAGATAACTCTCCTGTAGCTTGTGGAATGGCTGAGGCTAAATTTTTTGGAATCACATAGCGCGTTCAATGTGTATAGAGCTCGTGGAGGGCCACACAAGGACTCATTGAAGCTGAAACATGAATTTGACATTTTGGTAGCCGCTAGTACACAATAATCATATATCACTTCATAATAATGCCCATCGAACTAACTAATTCTATTTTCGCATCCAGTGCGCCCCAGTAGGGACAGGAAAATAACCTATGTGCCTTCTACGTTTGCCATAACATGCAAACCCTCATCGGTATAAAGAAGATCAGCAATGCAACTACGTTGAAAAAGGCCCATCTGGAGGCAATTCGAGAAAGCATGTCTAACTTCTTAATGCGTGAGGTCACAGCTCCAGAAAGCACATTCCACGAACGTAATTTGTGAAACTTGAGCATTTTATTTGTTAATTGAATATGTGAATTGTAATTGCGCATTTCATTGGTTAGTAAATAATACAATGTTTGAGTTTATTTCTAAAATGGTTGTGTAATATGTGATATATTGATTAATATAACATTTGAGTTGATTTTTGAAGTGGTTGTGTAATCTATGATGTGTAATCTGCTTGTTTCAGATGGCATGGCTAGCATTTCCTGAGTCTAGCCAGTATATAAAAAAATATTTTGTAGTAAAAACTAATATCACAAACGGTTCCATATAATGAACCGTCTACGATATATCACTTATCACAGACTATTCTAGTAAAGAACCATCTGTATTGTGGGCTACATAATAGATGGTTATTTAACTGAACGATGCGTGATATGAAACCACATCATGAGCGATTATTTAATAGAATAAATGCGTGATGTGGATTTCACTGGCGGTTCAAGAACCATCAGTGATACATCGTTGTCATCGCTGACACATGTTTACAGACGGTTCACCTTTTAGAACCGCCTATGAAGACCTTTGTCTGTAGCAGAGTGATTTGGTTGTTGTAAGGAGGTGAGTACATAAAGCACTCAACAAGTTATGCACAGAATGCAAATCTATTATACTACATGCATGGCTTATTCCATGTGAATGGCTGACATGGTTATTTTCCATAAAGAAAAATTTACAAACGAATACTATAATTAGATTAAAATAATAGTAAAAACAAATAACAGCAGTAGTAAATTTCTCAGTCGTTTAACAATGTAAATAGGCACACAGCCCTAACCCACTTCCATCACTTTCATTGGCACACAACCTCCCTTCCCAAGTTTTAATTCACAAAATCTAACAACTGACTGTAATTCTCGAGTATTGTTCAATACCACTGATATGGCTATACGAATAAGTTTTTACTCTGCAGAGTTTATACACTTTACCCAGAAGATAGGATAACTATACTGCCATGCCATGTCACGTACCCATCGACGTGTGGCTAGCATATCATAACAAAACATTTCGGAAAACTTTATCATAACATAGACTCTCTATCCCTTCCCTCACACATAGCCGAAGTATAGAACCGATATACTGTTGGACTGGTGTGAGGCTACGTCACAACACATCCAAATCCCCCATAACCATACACTAAGTTTGGTTATCATCTTCATGAGGCTCCAATGCTAAAACTCGATAAACTTACTTGGTTAGGTCCAACCCATTCCAGATATTTATTTGTACGTTTGACCTAGTTCAAAGGCTTACAATATTAAATCTTTAATTGACCAAGATAAGATTTACAAACTCTCCAATGACAAATAGCTCTCGCAACCACTCATTAGTCAAACCCGGCCACAATAGTGAAGGAGGTGCGACAAAGCGCTCTCCGAGGGGGCATGTGACTGCGCAGCCACAATAGTGAAGGAGGTGGTCATGAGGTGGATGATTGCCGGGACCCGAATATGCAAATTCGGACCCTCTGTGTTTTCAGCACTAGTCCAGGATCACGCTAGTGCCCACAGTCTCAACATCGATGAATATCACAATCATACACAGCGGAATAACAAATAAGTCTTTATTATAACAGAAAGTAGTTGAGTCAACCTTAGGGTCAACTTACAAAAGTATGCCTCACAGGGCAAAGTCTTAATTAAATAAAATGCAGCGGAATAGATAACTCAAAGCCTCGGCGCCTCGAATCCCGTGTGCTACGTGGCACGCGCGGGTTGGCTTGCGTGCGGTGTGATCTAAACCGTGCATTCAAAATTTGACGGATCGGATCCAATCTACCCCGCACGGAAGAATGCGCTACGTGGCATGACCCGGTGCTCGCCACGTGGAAGCATCTGGACTACACGTTACGGATCGAACGGCTATGATTGAATCTAGTGCTAATTCGCGAATCAAATCTAACCATACGATCTAGATCTAACGGCTGAGATCTACTCTGGTACACAATAGTTCGAATCTACGTGGATCAATCTAAACCGCACGACCTTGATCCAACGGTTTGAAATAGATCTACACGATAATACCCGATCTAATCCAAACCGTACAATCTAAATCCTACGGTTGAGATCCAATCCAACTCGCAACAGTATGGGGCTATGTGGATCAATCCAATCCCTTGGATCTACATCGAACGGCCCCGAAACAGCCTAATAGATTCTACGCTAAACGATCTAGACCGCACATTTTGGATCCAACAGTCTAAATTGGTTTGGTCTAAACTCCAGATTGCATCTACGCAATCAAATCTGAGCCACACAATCTAAATTGGACGGCCTATATCTAACCCAACATAATCGATGAGATGTCTACGTGGACGAACCTGAGTCGCTCAATTGAGATCCGACGGTCAATGGAGCTCGCGGGGTTCAGTGATGGCGTGGCGAGGATGTTTGGCCGAAGGTGAGGATGACGACCAGGCCAACTACGTTTTGTGCGATCTCCAGTGAAGTGAAGTGTTAGCCTAGACTCGTCGTGTCGCGCTCTAACCAGATCCGGTCTCGAACGCAACAGGAAGGCGTCGGTTCACGGCGAACAACGAAGAACTCGTGGCGGTGCCACTCAACTTCAGCGAGAAATTCTCCTCAGGCCCCGGCGGTTTGGACGAGGAGTCCTAGGGCAAGATGATCAGCGCGGGACGGCGAATCCGACGGGGTATTTAGGCCCTATTTGGCAGAGCTCCAGATCCCAGCTCCACCTCGGAGCTGAAACTTGTAGACTGAAATAAAATGATTTAAGTTTATAATTTTATTCTAAAATATAAACAAGATGACCCACCTAAACACTATTAATTTACCTACAGCTCCAGCTCCACGAATCTGGTGAATCTAGGAATACCCAGCTTCACCAACTCCACGAATTTGATGGAGCTTGAGCTCTACCAAACACCCCTTTAATACCCTCGATATCCGTGAATATCGCGGATCCCCCAACCAACATTGCGGCGTGGTCCAAGTCTGACTCAGCGAAGATGACGCAATCCTGGTCGTACACGTGCCCCCATCGGATGGTTCCGATTCGATCAACGCGACTCGATCTGGGTCGTCCGCGAAGAGGCGACGTGGCCCGCTGACGGCCGTTGGATCAAGATCCAATGGTCGTGCGAATTAGGGTTTGCGGATTGCGGGCCTTACGGGTTAACGGATCCGTTTGGCGGCGCGGGTTGAACCCGTTAGGTTTTCCGATTTTAAATTCTTTTCATTTTTATTTCTTAAAAAAACTCCAGTAATTCATTTAAATCGAGAAAAATAGAAAAATGCTCAGAAAAATTCTGGAAAATACTTTGAGACATTTTGGACTCAAATAAAATATTTTTAGCAAAACTTTATTTGAAATTTTTAAATATTTAAATAATTCAATAAAGGACTTAATTCAAATTAAATCCATATAAATTCCAGAAAATTCCAAAAATTTGAATAACTCAATAAATTCAATAAAAACAAAATTTTGGGATGTTACAAACCTCCCCCTTAATAGAATCTCGACCCCGAGATTCAAGGCTAACTATAAAATTTGTTTTGGAACTCCTTCAAATCTTCTTTACGCTCCCAAGTCGCTTCACTTTCTGAATGGTTGCTCCACTGGACTCTGCAGAAGCGGGTCGACTTGTTCCTTTTCTCTCAATCCATTGTGTCCAAAATCTTCACAAGATGCTCTTTGTAAGTCAGATCTTCTTGAGCTCGATCGACTCTAAAGACGTTTGTTCATCTGGCGCTCGTAAACACTTCTTTAGTTGCAATACATGGAACACGTCATGCACTCCCGCCAATGACTGCGGGAACTCCAACTGATAAGCGACTTCACCTCTGTGGCTCAAAATCTTGAATGGTCCAACATATCTTGGCGCAAGTTTCCCTTTAGCATGAAATGTCTTAACTCCTTTGAGAAGTGTAACTCTTAAGGTATACGAAATCCTCCGGTTCAAAACTCAACTCTCGACGACAGTTATCGGCATAACTCTTCTGTCTTGATTGAGCCATCTTCAATCTTTCTGTGATCATGGCAATCTGCTCTTCCGCTTCTTGAAGAATATCCGGTCCAAAGACATGGCTCTCACCTGTCTCATTCTAATTCAATGGCGTTTGATAGGGTCGACCATATGAAGCTTCAAAGAGTGACATTTGTAAACTGGCTTGATAGCTATTGTTATAGCTGAACTAGGCATACAGCAAACACTTGTCCCATGAAGTAGCATAGGCTAGAGCACAAGCTCTTAACATGTCTTCCAAAATCCGGTTGACTCTTTCTGTCTAATCATCGGTCTGTGGATGATAAGCTGTACTGAAATTCAGATGGGTCCCCATGGCTTCATGCAACTTATTCCAAAACCTTGAGGTAAATTGGGTACCTCGATCCGACACTATTTTCTTCGGCACTCCATGTAAACAGACAATCCTTGACATGTAAAGTTTCGCCAAGCGGACCCCTGAGTATGTAGTCTTCACCGGTATGAAATGAGCGACCTTGGTCAGGCGATCCACTATGACCCATATAGAATCATATGCACTCTACATTTAGTTTTCCATGCATGCACTGTTCACAGCATATACACATATTCTTCATGCATGCATTCCAGAATGATTTGGTACACGATAAAATACATATGGAGACATACCTACATACTAACACATACGTGGGGATGCATATATACTGGTTCGGCTAGAAACACGTTAATATATTTATATACACACATACACGTAAACTTCCTAATGTAGTACAACATATATATGCATATACATGCATCCGAAACTATAGTATATAGATATATACTTGCATGCGGCCTAACCTATACGTAGAGGTGCATTCGTACTAACATATATATGCTAAAATGTCTAAACATAGGTTAATACACACGACGAGATCATCCAATCAATCTATATATATATGCGGGTATATATATACATGTACCGACCATAGTATGTATGTTCAGGCATATATAGAATCATACATGCTAATATTCCTAATATATACATGCGAATTATAATATATATATATATAGGGAAACAGGCATGCGTATTATCATATATATGCGCAACTGCAGATGATGAGATCAACTGATCGACGGCGATAGAGTGTGTGCATAAGAGAAAAAGAAGTACCGATCGACGGCGGCAGTAGCGCAGACCGTCGGCGCAGGAGAAGGCGTCCAAGAAAGTGCACCGGCAGAGGCGACGTCGACAACGGTGGCGGCAACAACGGCGATACCAATAGCGAAAAAGGAATGAGATCGGTAGAAGAGACAGGAAGGCTAAAGAGGCAAGAATGAACGTGACTAGCAACTTATAAAGGAGAGGTAGAAGAAACGGTGGCTGTGGCTAGAAACTGATTTGTGACTAGTAAATAGAAACGATCGGAAGTTGAAATGCTCATGTGTGGGAAATGGAAACTTGCTAGAGAAATGGAAACGTTGTTGGCAGAGGAAACGGCTGCTGGTAATGGAAATGCTATTGCATGGGAATAAAACAGCAGGAGCATGGTTCGTGCATTGCTAAATGGAGAACGGCTGGAGGGTAGCTTTATAGGATGAAATGGCTAGAAGAGGTAAAATGTGAATGCATGAAGGGAAACGTACAGGCATTGCTAGGAAATAGGAGAAACGGTTAGCAAAAGAAACGGCTGGGAACTTGAAGTGGCTGAAGGAAAATTAATAGAAAGAGTAAGTCATGTGAAACGGCTGGATTATTGAAGGAACGGATGGCATGCAAAGGGACTAGTAACGTACATGCACACCTACACATGAGCGGCTGGAAAAATCAATCGTCCATTCATGCACGTAGGTATATACGCATATACGTTCCAAAACGTGTTTAGGGAAAAAATAGCAGAGGGGTTTTAAAAATCTAAAAAATTCCTCTAAAATACTAGGAACTATTTGGAACTTAACAAAGTTGGTTTCACGATTTTTCAACGTATAGATTTTTCGTAAAAATTCTTTTAGTGAATCAGACACCTGTACATATTTTTGTAAAATCAACGACTTACGTTATATAACATGTTTTTCGAAAATATTTGAAGATAACACTCTCGTCTTCCAATTATCTTTATTTTAAACAAAATTTTAGATTTTATGCTCATGCAAAACGTATGATTTAAATTTTATATAATTAATTTAATAAAGCTAAAATTCCAATTAAGTCCAAAAATTCCGTATAAATTCAAAATATTTCAAAAATACCATAATTACATTTTAAGCAAATTTTGGGATGTTACAGATGGTGGCTCGGTCTTTAATGCTAGGGCTACGTGCACGACGTGACGAGCCAAACCCAGTGGGGTATTTGTTAGGCCTAGGCGGTCGTGTCCAGCCCAGTTTCCCTGACATATCTGACGCGGCGGCGGAGTCCCAGTGAAACACGATGACAACGATGTGTCTCCATCTCAAGCGTCCATACGGCCTCGATCGCACAGCTGACAAACAACTGAAACGTGGATCAACCGCAGCTGTTGATTTGAAATCGAATGGTCACGGCATTAGGGTTAGGGTTTGAATGGGTTGTAGTGCGGGTTGGGCTGGGACTGGTGGTGTAACGCCCCAATTTTTGCTTCTCTTGCATTTAATGTGTATTTGTAATTTTTGGAATTTATTTGAATTTATTTGGAATTAATTTGAATTAATTTATTTATTGAATTATTTAATATTGGAAAAGTTTATATAAAGTTTTGTTTAAAATATTTTATCTGAGTTCAAAATGTCTCAAAATATTTTCCAGAATTTTTCTGGTATTTTTATTGCCTTAAATGAATTAATTGAATATTCATATTTATTTTAATTAGAAAATCGCTAGAAAATGCTATGAACAGTAGTGGGCCGAGCCCAGTACTATTCATTGCACGTCAATTGTTCGATCTGAGCTATTTTTCATTTGAATTCATTTTTCTTTCGGTTTCCTTTCATGGCATGACTTTCCAAGCCTATATAAGTATTCCTAGACCTAGGGGGTGCAATCGGAGCGGATACGGATGGATTTCGTTCATCTTGTATCCTATTCCAAATTTTTTCTCGGATAAATAATCGGATATGGACAGTGCCGGATTCGAATACGAACACGGATTACTTCGGTCACGAATACGGAGCAAATATAGGTCATTCCGGATACGGTTAGTCTCGGTCACAAATAGTTAGTCGGATAATGCGTGAAAGCAGAAACCATATATGCCACGTATATTAGGATCAATCAATCATACACAAAACTTTACTAGAACCTTCAAGACATGTAAGTGTTTCAAATTCAATAATAGTTGCATTCCCTACATAAGAATAATATACAACCAAGTACAATTCCAAACAACATATGCACTTATATGATGTAGCACATCCAACTGCAATCAAGTGTTTTGTAGTGCAATTATAAGAGCTTGCTCTAGAAAGTAGTGCAATTATATTAAACTTGCTCACATTATATAAAGGCTCACAACAGCACTATGTTTCATATTATATTACAACTTGCCTAATCAGATAGGACATAACCAACACGCAACATCCAAAATACAACTAACAAGCAGTGTAATTCAAATACACACATTATGAACAATATTGCAAGGGTATCGTGTCGGATATTTACCGGGTATTGGGTCGGATATTTACCGAATATCGGGTTGGATATTGCTCTTCCCATATCCTAACCCATATTACATGAGATTTTCCGGATACGGATCGGATATTGCTCTTTCCATATCCTAACCCATATTACATGAGATTTTTCGAATACGGATACAGATAACATCGGTATGGATTTTTTTCGAATACGGTATCGGATCGGTCGGGCATTATCCGCTCCGTTTGCACCCCTACCTAGACCCCTCCCACGCACCCCTAATCTCCAGAGCACTTCCCAAACCCTAAAAATGCCTGCGATGGCTGCAACTTGGCATCGCGTTCTTGGCCATCTCGATGAGTTTTTCAAAAATCCGTTCTTGTCAATTTGAGCCATGTACTCCCATCTACCTCTCCATCAAATGTGGTGCAGTTTGATCCACAAAATCAAAAGTTATGGCCATTCCAATCTCTAATCTTGATGTCGCCCGTTCTCCTTTGTTTTTGCGAATTTGTATGTGCCCTTTTTACTTTAGGCTCATCTTGATGTCCTCTATAGGTGCTCACCCTAATTCAGGGTTTTGTCCACGGGATTTCTGTAGAAAATTCAATCTCTCTAGATTAGACTGCGCAGACAGTAGAAAACTTCATCGCACGTTCCCCGTTGATTCAGAAGGTAAAACTTATATCCGTTCACGTCATATTCTGTAATAGGATCCTAGTTAGCTCTCTATAAATTTTGGTTAGGTTTCACCTATTATTTTAATAGTTATGATCGTTCAAACTTTTAGCTTTAGAAGTAGTTCATCGGTAGTTTGTGATCTGTCCAGTGGGTCGCCACCGAATCCGCATTTATCATTGAGTTTGTCTCGCCATGTTCTACGCAATGCTCACTTCCCCTTTGCTGTTCCATCAACCAAAAAAATTAATATTAGTTAGTCATCGTCTTTTGTCACCGCCGTTCGCCATCTTTTGCCGCCAACCATATTTGTTCATCATGGCCTTGTCATCCTGTCCAGTAGGTCAATATCACATGTTTATCCCATATTTTGAGTTCATTTGGTCTTCGCTTGCCATCAAAGCCATCTTCTAGAATCTACCCGTCGTCTTTCGATCTAGTCCCTTTTGTATCGGGTTCTATTTCGGTTAGCCATCCTTGGTAATAGTTTGTCGCAGAGCCAACCCTACCTATCATATCCCTATGCCAAGTGGATCTATCTGTGAGTAGTTTCGCTTAAACCCTAACCTAACCCTAGATCTAATTTGTCATTGATGTTGCGTCATAACATGTAAACCCCATAGCCACAAATCAACCTTGAGCCATATCATAACATCACTGCCATATCATCGCACCAACGGTATACACCTTGGTATTTCATGAGTGTACAGTCATAGATTCATCATTAACGCTTCGCTGCTATCACCTCGCTGTTATTGCATGCGTGCATACAAGCAAAAGCCCTAGTGCAATATCATCATCTTTTCTATTGCCTTGATGTGATCTACCCCCATCACATGTGAACCTAGCCTCATCTTCATATCATCTACAAAGACGAACTAAAACCATAACCTAAGATCGGTTCGATGGACTGAGTTCATCGTGAGCCGTGTTGCTATCATTGTGATCTTTCTCGTGGCATCAACCATAGCAAAGAAACATTTGTGCTATATTTTATTCCATATCATCATCACTACCTAGTAATCATATCATCACCGCCTCATCATCGTCAAGTCTCTGCATCGATGTATGACTGAACTCCAGAACGAATCACATTGGATGTCGATCCCATTTATCCATATCTTATCCTTGAAAACCTAATCTGCCTTTAACTCGGAAATCATTCGTGGAATTGGTCGATAGACCATTGGCCATGTGTCATATCCTTGTGCCCATATCTAATCTATCAGTCTATCTTTCTTTTGATTGATAGTGTATCCATTCAGTCAACAAAAGTTAACATCGAGCATCAGTTTAGTTCATGGTGAACTAACGTATCTTCATGGACACGGTCTATAGACCGAGAGCCCATATGTCAATAACTATCTAATCTAGTTAATAAGTAAGGAAGAAATATTCTCTGGAATATTATTCTCTCTTTCTCTGCTATCAGTCTTTCTCTTTTTAGGATATTTTCCGAAAGCTTGTTCTCTTTTGTCTAATCTTCGATCTAATCCATTCAAGTTCCTAAATTCATTTAAGCTGTTGTGATCCAATACAATCCATTCTCAATTTGGAGTTTATTCGATTTATCTCTTGAGTTGGTTTTTATTTGCTTCTTTAATCATTAGACGCGTAGTCCGGAAGTCGTTTGAAGGCGCTAAGGATCAAGAAAGTGGAGATTGAAGATCAAAGATCCAAAATAAAATATAAAGAGTAAAAAGCAGTAAAAAATAGCAAGAGCAAGGGTGTTTCTGAGGCAAGTTGTGTTTTGACCATATTGATCCCACATTTAAACTTTATGTTGATTTAAACTATAGCATGCTAGTTTAATTAAAATGATTTCAATTAATTATGGGAATAGCTATGCGACCAAATTGATGTATGCATCCTTGTCTTTAATAATTGTATGCCATGAATCATTTTGTCACCCTAGGTATTAATTGCCAACATGGGATGATGGATCGAATGTAGATGCTTATTCATGCAATGTGTCGATGACATTGCTTTGGATTATTAAATGTTAACTGTAACACCCCGGCATCTAGTATGCCCAAATGCTACCAAACATAGACTAAACATCATCTAAATACCATAAATAAAGATAAATTACAGCAAAGGCACAAATGCTAAAACCGAAATTTCGGCAGCATCTCCTTTGTTTTAACATGAATTGGAGCAATAGCAATCACATAGCAAGTTATATCATAGCATAAGACATCTAAAACATCAACATCAATGGATAAAGCATCAACATAAACCAATAAAACCGAATCCAACCACTCCATAATCTATAGCTAAGCAAATAAGGATCACAAGCACACTAAACTATTCCATACACCAAATTCATGGCACTTATTATGATCATGACTCAAATTGGTAAATGTGACTGGAACTACGTGAAGCTGTGTAGCTATTGCCCCTTCCCACATGCCGGTGTCATGGTACCTAAAACAACATAAAACACAAGCGTCAGTTCATCACTCAACATGTATATTGCATTGGGTCATACAGAACAATTCAATATCATCATCACTACATAACAAACTTAACATCATGATTAAGTCATACTTCATATGCAACATCATATTCATATCTCAACCTCATTGAAATGATTTCTTCATCAGAGCCATTGGTCTTCGAACCTAAGTGTCTTGTCATCGAGTATCGATCAATGTAATTCCAGTGGTTTTAGTTAGTGAGAGAAGTGACCTGGGAGTTTGAAGTCTCGCGTGCGCGAGAAGTACCCCGAGCTTTTCACCTCAGGTATGGGATGTGAAACCTAGCTATCTTTTGTTTTGCTGGGTCGCATAGTATTGTGGCTTGGATTTGAGGTCGAATCCTGTTGAAGGGGGGAAGAATGTGACACTACGGAACGTTGAAACATTATAAAATGTGAAATCGGACGTTAAAACTTTACGCTATGAGTTTTAATCGCATTTTCTGGCCGATTTCGGGAGTTTGGGCCTTTTCGGGGCTAGTTGGGCCTTAGGGGGGACCCCTCGTGGGCCAAAAGTGGGGCTCTCTGGCCCATGAGGGGAGAGGGGGCAGCAAGGGGCCTTTGGTGCGCCCCCCATGCTGCCCTAGCAGCCCTCCCACTTCTCCCCCTTGGTTAGGGGTGGGCAGAAAAAACCGAAAACCGAAAAACCGAACCGAACCGAAATAGCAGAAATTATTAGTTTTTTCGGTTTTTAGAGTTCGGTTCGGTTTTTTTTTCAAGTATAGATCGGTTTTTCGGGTTCGGTTCGGTTTTTGGAGCCTAGAAACCGAAGAACCCGTTCAACCCGAATTTAGAAGAGGGGAAGGAGCAATGGGCCGGTGCGACAGGGTCCACAGGGAGGGAGCAAGGCAGTCTAGGGCTCCAGGCATCCAGGCTTCAGCCATGTAGTCAACTCGCACACAACGCCCAAGCAGCCGCCCCTAACCCTAACCGTAACCCTAGGAGCCGCTCCAGACTCCACTCGGTGTCTCCCTCTCCCGACTCCCAAGCGGCGGCGCCCCGTGCTCCTCAAGGCCGCCCGAGCTCCCCCAGCTGCCACGCCTTGCCTCTGCCTCGCGCCGCCGGAGCACTGTCCCTCGCGCACAGACGGAGCTCTGGCCCAGCCTGGGCCAGTGCTCATCCTCGCTGCCCTCCCTCGCTCGCGCCACCCGAGCCTCTGGCCTGGGCTGGCCGTGCTCCCTCGGCCCTCGGCCGCCCGAGCTCTCTGCCCTCGCGATGCCCTACGCCGTCCCGCGCCACCCTGTGCTCCCCCGTCCCCGCGCCGCCTCGTGCTCTCCCGGTGGCCGTGTCTCCCCCGTCCACAACGCCTATGGCCGTGCTCTCCTGGTGGCAGCAGCAAGAGTGCAAGACCACAGATCCAATGGCGCCCGAATCTACACGTTGTAGTGTAAGTTTTGATTGATATCCTTGCTTTGTTGTTCGATTTGGAGGTTCCATTCTCTGATTTGTGTTTAGATCTTACTCAATGTGTAGACGGCTGAATCATCTGGGACAGCGGAGGGTGACAAGGATACCCAAGTGGCTGAGCGGACAGAGGGTGACGAGGTCGATAAGAAGAAGGTGGTGAAGAAAACGAAGGCAATTGCACCAAGGTCAGATGTGTGGGAGAGTTTCACCAAGATTTTGGAAGGAGATGTTGCGAGGAAGGCCAAGTGCAACCATTGTGGGCGTGAGCTTCGCTGTGAATCAAAATTGAATGGTACATCTTCGCTAAGCTCTCACCTCAAAATCTGCAAACGTAATCCTAATAGGAATAAAGACCCTAAGCAACCAACCTTGCAAGTAGAAGCGGTAGCGGGGGATAGTACAATTTCCACTTGGAGGTTTGATCCTGATGGTATTAGAGAATGTGTTGCTGAAATGGTAATTATAGATGAACTGCCATTTTCATTTCCTGAGAAGGAAGGTTTCAAAAGGCTAATGACCAAATCTTGTCCACGTTTCACTGTGCCATCTAGAAGAACAAGAATTAGGACTGTGTTCGCATTTACAACAATCAAAAAGCAGACCTCAAAAAATTTCTTAAGGATTCTTGTGAAAGAGTTTCTATCACAACCGACACGTGGACTTCGAACACTCAACAAAGTTACATGTGTGTCACTGCACATTTCATTGACAATGATTGGAAGCTCCATAAAAAGATTATTGGTTTTTTCTTGGTAAAGGGTCACAAGGGGGACGACATTGGAAAAGCATTAGAGAAATGTTTGGTAGAGTGGGGAATACAGAAGGTTTTCTCCATAATAGTTGATAATGCTAGTGCTAATGAAACTGCTCTAAGTTACATGAGGAAGGTTCTAAATAAAGACAGTTGTAGTATTGCTAAAGGCAAGTTTCTTCACATGCGTTGTGCTGCACATATCATTAATTTGATAGTTTGTGATGGTCTTAAGGAAGTATCACTTTCAATTCAGCGTGTTCGTGCTGCTGTTAAATTTATTAAGTGTTCTCCAACTAGATTGGCTAAGTTTAAGACATGTGTTGAGTTGGCTAAAGTGGATAGCAAAGCATTTTTGACTCTGGATGTTTGTACTAGATGGAATTCTACATACCTTATGCTAAATTCTGCTATAATCTACGAGCATGCATTTGAAGGGTATAATGAGGAGGACCCATACTACTTCATAGAATTATCACGTGAAAAGGGTCCTGGGATTCCAGAAACTGTAGACTGGGATAATGCTAAAAAGATGGTTGAGTTTCTAGGACATTTCTATAGGCTCACTCTCCATGTTTCTGCCACACAACATGTCACATCTAACATTCTATTCCATGACATTGTTGATGCCTTGCTATTGATGAGAGAGTGGTGTCATAGTGATGACGGTATGCGCAATGAGATGGGCCAAAGGATGTTAGAAAAGTTTTATAAGTATTGGGGAGATAAAGACAAGGTCAATATGATCATTTTTGTTGCTGTTGCACTTGATCCAAGGTATAAGCTCTCCAAGTATACAAACATAGGTATCTTGGAAATGTTTGGTGAGCAGCAAGGAAAAGAAGTTTGGGAAATTATAAATGATACTTTTCGTTGTTTATTTGAGGAGTATAGGAAGTTATATGCTCCAAATGAAAAGGCTCCACAATCTGGAGAATTGCTTGAACTAGGTGATGGGAGCAATAGGTATAAGTCATTGGTTGCAAAGAAGATGAGATTGAGCAGCTGTGGAATGGGCACAAGCAAATCTGAACTTGACAAGTACCTAGGCGAAGACAACGAAGAAGACAGTGCTGATTTTGATATTCTTGCTTGGTGGAAGTGCAATTCTCCTAGATTTCCAGTGTTATCTCACTTGGCTCGTGATGTATTATCTATTCCCATATCAACAGTTGCATCTAAGTCGGCTTTCAGCACAAGTGGCCGTGTTCTCGATGATTTTAGGAGCTCGCTCACTCCTTTTATAGTTGAATGTCTTATTTGTTCTCAAGATTGGTTGCGACGATCCCATCCCACCAAGAATGAAGAAGATATTGCTGATTTAACCAAAATTGAGGAAGGTACTTGGTTTGTTGTATTGTTTTTTCCATTAATATCTTTCCTTAACTCTTTATGATGTAAATGTAAAGCTTTTTTTATTTCCAGCTGTTGTGGTTATGACCACCTGTGTGTGTTTTTTGTGGGTTCTTTCCTTTCTTTTTATAGGAGGGGAACATGGGGGATCCATCCCTTCGTGCGCGTCCCATTTTACTCTTCCCGACCGGCCCCGACAGGATCTTGTCGTCTTCTTCTTCTCTTTTTGCTGGGTGTCAGATTTATTTAATGGTGTTGTCGGGTGTGTCCTTGTGGATTGCGAGGGTGCGTTCCTCCGTTGCCTCTGCCGCTACCTTTGCTTCGCTCCGCATTGTAGGTTCGTCCGAAGCAATGCCTCGTTTGCTTAGCTCACCGGATAAAACATGGGCCATGCTTCATTCACCCGATGGCTCGGGATATGATGGGCTAGACTTTGTAATCGAACCACTACAATAGCCCCGCATGGTCGTGGATTGATTTCATCTTTTCCTCAAGAATGACATTCGAGGCCCAAATATTATCCATTGGCATTCGGGTGTATGAAGGGGGCCATCTTTTACGGTTTCTGAAGACAAGCGGTTTCCTTTGGTGAAGATAAGGATAGTAGTGGGGAGGTTCCATAGAGCTTATTCCACTCTGGCATTTTTGGCTCCTCTCGACTCCATCCTCTTCTTCATCTTCGTAAGCTTTTTCCCTCCAATGGGTCCTCGACGCGCCTCGAGCGAAATTGGTTTTAAGCGAGAGGGACGCCGAGCTTTGTCCCCTTCCTCGACGCCTGTTTTGACTTCCGGCGAGCTAGATCTTATGGCCGGAACCCGGCATAACCCGCATATCCATGCGTTCCTGGCGCGGATGAAGTTCCCGCCCTCGAGCCACGGAGGTCAGCCGTGTTCGCCGCCTTCTTAGAAGCCGGACTTCGATTCCTCGCTTCCCCTCTAGTGGGATCTATATTGCGGGCCTTTCAAGCGGAGCTGCAACTCACTCCGAATGCTATTGTCCTGATGGCGGTGTTAGATTGGGCATTTTGAGCCGGTGGATTCAGATTGATCGGCCGCTTTGTTTTCTCGATAGAGGACGATTTTGGCAACCTAAATTTCACCGGTTGGGGAGGAGGACCACCGATCTTGCTTCGGCTCCTTAAACTTTCAGATTTAAAAGATCTTTGGCCAAAGAGATCCCCGTGGCCGCCGCTAAAGGTAAATGGGAGTCGGGTTGGATGCACCGGTGGTACTACCAGGAGCTAGACGGCTCGGACTCCCCCCTTCGCACTTCCTTGGGGCTTGTGAGGACTATCCGTCGCCGAATTGGGACGCAACTGCAGAAGAGGCCCGACTGCTCGATTTCCTGAGGGCCCTCGACATCAAAGCTCTATGCGCGACTTGGTGGAGGAGTATTGTTTATGTCGCATCGATCCTCTGGCAAGGAACCCCGCAGTTACTTTGGATTGGTCCCCTGGAGGAGATATCTCCGTGGTCCGACCCGAGGGGATGCAAGACTTAGGGCGCGGAGCTGCGGAAAAATTGGCTCGCAGACTTCGGGTCCGTGCAAGACGGCCGAATATGAGGTCGCTATGAGTGCCATTGGGGCCAGACGATGCCCTCGCCGCCGAATGGGGACTTCGAGTCGCTCCTCATCCTGCAGGATCGGCGGGTTCCCTCGTCCCCGCCGGCGAGCGAGACTGATTCGTCTTGCTCCGCCTCAGGCCACCAATGCTTCCGGGGGAAGTGGAGGCTCAGAAGACGATGGCGATGAGGAGGCGGACTGGAATGAGGAGTCCAGTGATGAAGGTGATTCCTCTGAATCGGTTGCCGCCACATCTCTGTCCCCGCCGGCTCCATCTGATCTGATTTGCAACACGGGACTTTCTGGAGCATTGCCGGCGATCGAGGAGAGCAAATCCCCTGGGACACCTCTTGCTTCGGATTCTCCGCCCGGCCGTGGGGCTACGACTGGGTTACATTCTTTGGGTGGGGCTGAGCCTCTCGCCCCTTCCCGGACCCCGGTCTCTGTCTCCGAAACGGGATTGCCTGAGACCGCCCCCGTCCCGCTTTCGTCAGACACAACACTTCCGGTCCCTCGCTCCCACTCCGTCGGCGAGTAGGCAAGCCGACGGGGCAATCTCTGGTACTCTTTCTTGGCCATCCTGGCGCCGATCTTGTTGACTTGGCGGCGATGATGAAGGTGATACTTCGGTTATGGAGGATGCAATCGATCGCCGGAAGGTGGTCGACGTGGCGGCGGAGGGAATTTATGCTCCTTCGGCGGATTGTCAAGCCGTTGGTTTTGAAGCTCGCGACCTTCGCTAAACATTTCTACTCCCGATACCCCGTGAGGGGCGTAAGGTCTTACTCCCGATACTTTTCCCGCCAGCTCATTAGGGTATGATGTCTCTCTAGGGCTTGACGGTTGGTGCAGGGGTGATAACGCTGAGGCGGGAAAACTTTAGAGCCATCGAACAGGATCGGGCAAGACGCCTCCGATTCCTTTGGCTCACATGAAGGAAGGGGGTATAATCCCCGCGGAAGCTGCCCCCCAGGAGGCTCCTTCCTCCGGCGGAGGGGCTTTATCCTCGCGTCAGGCGGCCCCTGGGGGCAGCTCTGGTTCCTCCTTCGTCAGGTTCGACCTGTCAAACTTTGTGGCTTCAGATTTTGAAGGAGGGACAGCTGCGGACCCCACCCTGAAGAAAATGCGTGCCGCCTTTTCTCCTTATAGTAAATCCATAAATTTATTTGGGGAAGTGAACGATCTTGCCCTTTGCGAAATGTCGATGGATCATCATCTTAAGGTGTTTATTTATTTCCGTTGTTCTCGTTTGTCTCTGTATTCCTACTAGCTGCTTCTTCACCCCGTGATGTCTCTTTTACAGGGGGCTGTCGTGGCTTCGGAAATGGTTCGTCGCTTTCGGGCATATTTTGATAAATTCAACGAAGGGGTTCAGTATTGCGAGGCGGCTAAGAAACGAGTAGAAGAGCTGGAAACGGAGAAGGCCCATTTGTCAGAGGCGCTCCGCAGTTCTAGTGAGTCCTTGGCTAGGGCCCAAGTCGAGGCGGCACAAAGCCAAGACTTGGCGGCGAAAAATGTCGAACTTGAAGGGGCTATCTCCATGATGAGGAGCCGCTTGGCCGAAGAAGAACGGGCTCGCTTAGCAGCCGAACGGAATGAGAAAAAGAAGGAAGATCGTATAGAAGAGCTGAAGGGCCTCTTAACTGTGGCGGATGAGGCCAAGAATATGCTGAAGAAGCAAGCAGAGGAGTTTCCTTCCCAGCTCGCGACGGCGCGGGGCGAGGCTCAGATGCACCTCCGCAACGCTCGACGTGCAGAGGAGAGTTATGAAACGATCCGGAAGGAAATGGATTCCATCGCTTCCGCAGTTCATGAAGCGACTGAAGCCTTTTTGCAATAAATTTCCTCGATTTGGCATCGACGCGCCTCCGAGCCGTATTCCCCCTTCTCACCTGGAAGCTATTTCTTTTCTCACGAAGTCTACTAAAATTTTTGGGGACTCGGCGTTAACCTTCGGGGACTACTGCGCGAGGCTAGGCTCGTGAGGATCGCCAGCTTATTGGAGGCGAAGGGATGCACACATGTTCGCGAACATTTTGGTTCTTCCTCCGCTTCTGTATCTTCGCCCGGATTTGGTGACCTCCTTCCCTCCGTGAAGCCCTCCGCTGCTGCTTTCCGGTTGTCCTCGAGCTTTATGTCAGATTTCTGGAGGCAGCATGGCGATAATGTTGCGAAGGAATCAGTCGCGTCGTGCTCGGGCCGATGGTCGAGTTAGCGAAGGAGCGGAAAAACCGCCGTCCACTTAGTTTGCCTGCTTCTTGCATTATCGCTAACTTTGGAAATGTAAACGCTTCGAATTATCGTGTTGCATTTATTTCAGACTTTCCGCCTTCTCGTCTCTTCGGCTTCCTGGGTTGACATTTACTGCAATTCCTCGAACTTTGTTGCTTCCGTAGTGTATATACGCATGACGATTGTACCATTTGGGGTCCCCTCGAGCACCCTTTCTCTCCCTGCATACTTTGTTCATCTTAGCGCCCAACATTCCGAGATGGACGGCCAAGCTCCACCCCCTGCCGTCGTCGACGACCTCCCCTTAGTTTTCAACTTCGGGGACGAGGCTCCGCCACCCCCACCGGCGGTGGTCAACGAAGAAGATGAACTCTGGATGGAATACGATTTGGCCCTGGAGGAGCTGGCGCGGGAGGAGGCCATCGCTCGTGATATTTCAAGCGTTCACCTTCTAGTGGCGGCGTTCCCGCTTCACGAGGTGACGGATGCTCTTGTTGCGCAAGACACCGTGCGCACAACGAGTAGTATTGGGCGTATGTGTAATGGACCCTGTTTCCGGTGGCACCGATATATATATATAAAAAGAATATCATTTTCTGCACTGCTTCTTTTATCTCTTTTTGCCGTTCCTGCTTCATTCTCGAGACTGGGATCAGCAACGTGATCGCCCATGTTGATCTGTATATATATATATGTATATACTTATACATACATATTTTTTGAAGCTTGTCGTGTCGCATTGTTCGAGCGGTTGTTACTGTCTAAGGATCTGAGGGTCTCGATTACCCATGGAATAGGACGGGGTCATGGTCGCCGGCCTATTTTCGGGGTTTTTCCAGGGACTTTTAGCCGTAGGCTTGGGGGCAGAACCTCGGGCTCCTTGGAAAGATGAAGCAAAGTATAAGCCTAACTTATCGCGTGTCAAATTCCCCTCGGGGCTGAGCCCCGGGCCGTAAGATCCCATCGGGGGAGGGTTATGCTTGCACCTAACTTCTCCGCGTTCGTCTTTGACCGTAGCCCCGAGCATTTAGGACGAGTGGACAGGTGGGCAGTTAACTTTATTCTACATCCATAAATTCCTACCCGACTCGAGGCTGCGATCCCCCGGAACGGAGGAGCGAGGCGCGAGGCTGCGGGTCTCCGGAGCGAGGGAACGGGTGGGCTTTGGCCCGACTGTCAGAGGCTCCTACTGGCGAGGTCATGGGTCTCGGAGCGAGGAACGGGTGGGCTTTGGCCCGACCAAGCGTCAGAGGCTCCTACCCGCGCGAGGCTGCGGGTCTCGGATGAGGAACGGGTGGGCTTTGGCCCGACCAGCGTTCGCTCAGAGGCTCCTACCCGGCGAGGTCTGCGGTCTCCTGAGCGAGGAACGGGTGGGCTTTGGCCCGACCAAGCGTTGCTCAGAGGCTCCTACCGGCGCGAGGCTGCGGGTCTCCGGAGCGAGGGAACGGGTGGGCTTTGGCCCGACTGTTGCTCAGAGGCTCCTACCCGGCGCGAGGTCATGGGTCTCCTGAGCGAGGAACGGGTGGGCTTTGGCCCGACCAAGCGTTCAGAGGCTCCTACCCTGTAGCGAGGCTGCGGGTCTCCTGAGCGAGGAACGGGTGGGCTTTGGCCCGACTGTTGCTCAGAGGCTCCTACCCTGGGCGAGGCTGCGGGTCTCCTGAGCGAGGAACGGGTGGGCTTTGGCCCGACCAAGCGTTCAGAGGGCTCCTACCCTAGCGAGGTCATGGTCTCCTGAGCGAGGAACGGGTGGGCTTTGGCCCGACCAAGCGTCAGAGGCTCCTACCCGGCGCGAGGCTGCGGGTCTCCGGAGCGAGGGAACGGGTGGGCTTTGGCCCGACTAAGCGCTCAGTAGGCTCCTACCCGGCGAGGTCGCGGGTCTCCTGAGCGAGGAACGGGTGGGCTTTGGCCCGACTGCGTTCAGAGGCTCCTACCCGGCGGCGAGGTCATGGGTCTCCTGAGCGAGGAACGGGTGGGCTTTGGCCCGACCAAGCGTTCAGAGGCTCCTACCCTGGCGAGGTCATGGGTCTCCTGAGCGAGGAACGGGTGGGCTTTGGCCCGACCAAGCGTTCAGAGGCTCCTACCCGCGCGAGGTCGCGGTCTCCTGAGCGAGGAACGGGTGGGCTTTGGCCCGACCAAGCCGCTCAGAGGCTCCCGAGTGATGTCACCAAACCTTTGCTTGAGGGAGACTTTTTCTTCTTTATTGATGGAGACACGCTTTTATACACACGCACTCACATTACGTAAAAGTAACTACGGGTAGAACCTTTTCATGTCCGTATTCCAAGTTCTCGGCACCTCCTTGCCTTGCAAACAGTAACGAGCTTATGCGCCCCCTTTGTCGTGGACTCTTGGATAATATACGGTCCTTCCCACGTTGTTTCCAGCTTGGCAAAGGCTGGTGCCGCTTTCTTTAGCACCATGTCTCCGGGGGCTAGGCTCCGCTTCTGGACCTTCTTGTTGAAACTCGGGTTGAGGCTTTCGCGTATGCTTGTATGGTGTCTGTGGCTTGAAGTTTCTGTTCTTCCTCAAGTCGCAAGTATCCTCTATATCTTCTTGTGCCGAGCTTTAATCACGGGAGCGACTGCTTGTATCTCTGCGGAAACGGCTTCTTCTCCAAATACAAGCTCGAAATGGAGAGAAATTCACGCTCATGAGGTCGATGTCCGAAGGGCCCATAAAACATTAGGGAGCTCGTCCGGCCACGAACCCTTGGCCGAATCGTGGAGTCTTTTTTTAATGCCGTCGAGGATCAACCCATTTGCTCTTTCAACGGCCCCGTTCGACTGTGGATGTCCAACCGAAGCAAAACAGATTTCTATCCCGATACCCTCGCAGTACTCCTTGAACCTCCAGGAGTCGAATTGAGACCCGTTGTCGGTAACGATCTGAAAAGGGACCCCGTACCTGCATATGATTGTTTTCCACAGAAATTTTACTGTCGCCTCAGCCGTGATTTTCGACACCGGCTCCGCTTCGATCCACCTAGAGAAATAGTCAATTGGCGATTTATCACGAATCGAGACTCGCTCGGGCTTTGGGCAATGCTCCCACTATGTCCATTCCCCACTTGGCGAAGGGCCAGATTGGCGGTATCGGGTGCAATTCGCTGGGGGGTGCCTTCTTCTGCCTCGACATCCACTGGCATGCGTGGCAATGCTGGACCACCTCTTCCGCGTCTTTTAATGCCGAAGGCCAATAAAGTCCCATCCGGAAGACCTTTCCAGCGAGGCTTCTGGGGGCTTGGTGTGCTCCACAGTCCCCTGGTGCGCCTCTTGTAGGGCCTCAGATCCCTCTTCGCGTGAAATGCAACGAAGCCATGGAGCGCAGAGTCCATTACGGAAGAGCAACCCTTCTATTATGGCATATTTCTTTGCTCGCCTTTCCACACGCCTTGAAGATGCCTCATCATGAGGTAGCTTCCCTGTAAGAAGGTAATCGTACACTTCGCTTCTCCAGTCCTCGACCTCGCTCTAGTGACTACATTCACATGCGAAGAAACCGAGGCGGCTTGGAGTTCTTCAAGAAAACCGTGGGTGGTAGGGTCCCTCCGCTTGCAGCGATCTTTGCCAATTCATCTCGCTCTTGTATTCGAGTTCTCGGAATAAGCGAGGACAATGAAACCCTCAAGCCTTTTCCAAAGGCGCGAACCGCTTCCACATACTTTTGGAGTTGCTCGTCCTTTACTCCGATATTCTTTGGAGATTTGTCCTTGGACCAACTTTGAGTCGATCTGCAAGATGGCTCTTCTTGCCCCCATGGTTTTTGCCTTCGTAGCCCCAAAGAACAATGCTTCATATTCCGCCATGTTGTTAGTCGAGGAAATCAAGTCTCGCCGCGAACTCAGCCACTCCCCGGGAGCTTTCACGATCGCTGCAATCCCAGCTCCTTTTACTCCCCATGATCCATCCGAATTGATGGTCCATACCGGCCGAATCCTCCTCTTCTGAGGTCGGCGACGCCCATTCTACCACGAAGTCGGCCAAAACTTGACTCTTGATGGCATTGCGCGGGATTATCCCCAACTCAAAAGATTCTAGTTCGACCGCCCATTTGCTGATGCGCCCCGTACTCTCCCTATTGGTCAACATCGAGCCGAGGGATATGCGGTTGGTACTTTGATACTGTGGGCTTGGAAATAATGGCGGAGCTTCCGGATGCCATTAGCAACGCTGTACATCAACTTCTCCATTTCCGTGTATCGCAACCTCGCCCCTGCAGCGCCTCGTAGACGAAGTATATTGGTTGTCGCTTTGCCTTGCGGTTGCACCAATACTGCACTCACAGCCGAGGGGCTTGCTGCTAAATACAATAAAAGCTCCTCGCCTTGCTTCGGGCTTCGTAAGGTTGGCACTTCCATAAGACTTTGCTTCAATTTGTCGAAGGCTAGCCGCATTCCTCTCGCCTGCGAAGGTGCCGCTGTGTCGCAGTGCTTTGAAGATGGGTAGACTCTGCTCCGCGGACTTAGGGAGGAAGCGGTTGAGGGCGGCAAGCCTTCCTGCTAATCATTGTACTTCTTTCACATTCCTGGGCGGGGCCATGTCTTGGATAGCTCTTATCTTCTCGGGGTTCGCTTCGATGCCTCGTTGCGACACCAGGAATCCCAGCAATTTTCCCGCATCTATTCCAAAGACGCACTTGTTCGGGTTGAGCTTCATCCTTTCAGCTCTTAGGCTGTTGAAAGTCTCCCTGAGGTCGGCTAAATGGCCTTCCTTCTTCTCGCTTTTAACGATGATATCATCGACGTAAGCTTCCACGTTCCTTCCTAATTGGTCCACGAAAACCTTGGCGATAAGACGTGCGAAGGTAGCACCTGCATTTTTAAGACCAAACGGCATCCGAACAAAACAATAAGTGCCAAAGGGGGTGATGAACGCCGTCTTATCCTCGTCCTCCTTCCGCATGTAAATTTGGTGATACCCGGAATAAGCATCAAGGAAGCTCATCCTTTCTGACCCGGAGGTTGAGTCAACGAGTTGATCGATGCGGGGGAGGGGGAAGTCATCTTTAGGGCACGCCTTGTTGAGGTTGGTGAAATCGATACACATCCTCCAAGCCCCGCTGGCTTTTTTGACCAGGACCACATTGGCCAACCAATCCGTATGGACTGCCTCCCGTACGATTCCGGCTTGGAGGAGCTTCACCACCTCGGCCTTGGCCGCAGCTTGCCTCTCAGTGGAAAGCTTTCGGAGCTTCTGCTTCTTTGGTTTGACACTCTCGCTGGTTGCCAAGGCGTGCTCGACGGCCTCTCCTTTAACCCCCGGAAGGTCCTCCGGTCCCCATGCGAATACTGTCTCGTATTCCTGGAGAAGCTGCATTAAGTGTTTTTCTTCGCTGGGGGTGAGGGTGGCGCTGAGAGTTATAGTCCTCTCTCCTCCTGGGTGGAGGGGCACTCGTCTTGTTTCACCTCAAGGGTTGCGGTTTGGGGAGCCATTTCCCCCGAGGCATTGTTGTTAGGTCCTGCTCGGTGGTATGAACATACCCAACCCGCGAAGGATTTTCCATGTCTATTTTCCTGGCGAGGGCTTGGTCTCCTTTGACCGTGATAACGCCACTTCCCGACGGGATCTTCATACATAGGAATCCGTGGTGGATAACTGCTGCCATGGCCGTCAGCGATCCCCGACCGAGGATGGCGTTATACTGGAAGGGTATATCCACTACGCCGAATGTGACTAGGTTGGATATTTGACTTTGTGACGCTATGAAGGTGACCTCCAGCTCCACTTGCCCGAGGGTGTTAACTGTGTGGCCCCCGAAGCCCACCAATGGTACCTCCGACTTCTTCAGTCGATCGCGGGGTATCATCATTTGTCGAAAAGCCTCCGCCGAGAGAATGTCCGCAAGACTTCCCCATCAATCAACACTGACGAACTTCGCACTCGGCGATGATTGCCGTTACGACCAGAGAGTCTTGATGTGGGAAATGCACTCCCGCTGCATCTTCTTGTGTAAAAATGATTGGTTCAAATTCCTTCGGGGCGGAGCCGACGGGGCTGAGACCTACGTGGTTAATTTGCCTTGCGTAAGCCTTCCTTTGTCTTTTCGACGAGAGGTGTGAGGATGACCCCCCGGCGATAACATTAATTACGCGTCGGAGCTGATTTACCCCCCCGGGAAGGGGAGGAGGAGGACGGTGCTCCGCTGGGGGCGATGCCGGCACTGTGGGGTGAATACCCGCGTACCTTCGCTTTCTTTCGAAGCGACGATAGCCTTCAATTACCTTACAATGTGCGGTGTCATGTGTGTTGTTGTCGCCATGATATTCACAGGTATACCCTTTTTGGCTTTGCTCCTCCTCGCTTGTCCAAACAGATTCCTCCCTTTGGCCTCCCCGCTCCAATCGGTGAACTCCATTTTTGCTGTCCTCCAAACCTTCCTCGATTCGCCTGATTTTCCACATAGTGAATCCTCCTTCCCTTGTCTCTTCTCGTTGGTTGGTTCTGGCTGCTCCTTCGCGCGGCCCTCGAGGAGGATCTTTCCTCCGGTCCCTCTTGCGTGGGTTCATCTCTTCTGTTTCTCGCAGTGGCCCGCCCTCCCTCCGGAGATGATCTTCCTCTGCCCTGGCGTATTCCCTCATCTTTGCGAACAGCTCTTCCACAGAGCGTACTTCCTTGCGTGCAAGTCTCTCCGCCAACGGCCCCCTTCGTAACGTTGATTATGGTTGTGTCGCTAACCCCTCGAACTTGGCATTTGACTCGAGAAAATCGCTGGAAATAGCTCTTTAGGGTTTCGCCTTCACGTTGTTTAATTGCAAACAGGTCGCTTTCCTCTTTAATCCCGTCAACGTTGCCTTGAAAATTGCCTTCAAGTTTTGCCCGGAGCTGCGGCCAGTTGGTGATAGAATTTGGCTCCAAGGAAGAATACCAGGATAAGGCTATCCCCTCCAATGCCAATAGCAATCCTTTGGCTTTGATATCGTCATCACCTCCGGCAGCTTCCATGGCCGTATCATAGACACGGAGAAATTCTCTTGGGTTGGTTTTGCCATCATACGGTTTTACTGTGGGGAGTTTGAAGCTTCCTGGTGAGGGCCACCTTTTTGTTCGAAGCCTGACGCTGAGAGGGTTCAAATCGCTTTCTTCCCTTTCCGTTCTCATGTACGTTGGAGAAGATACCTCCCGGCTTGGGCTGTAATCTTGAGATTCCTCACATCTCCATTCTTGTTGTTCCTGCAAGCCGCTTTACTTCGCCATAAGCCTTTCGTTGGCCTCCATCAGCCTTTGTATGTTAGGGTCGATCGCCTCTTGACTCCTGGTCCCCTTCAAGCCCCCTTTCCGCCCTTTTCCGACTTGGCGATTTAGCCGGGGGTTGAAGCCTCTGCTATGTCTCCTCCCATGGTCGGCGTGTACACTGCAGTTGGGGACGCTGTTTGGGGCGCGCAGCGCTGCGCCGCCGGAGTTTGAGGAGGTGGCGCCCGAGCTTCCCTTGTTGTTGCTGGGGCCAAAACGCGATCCTCCTCGTTTAGAAGTCCGCGCGATTGACTTCTGGTGGATCGTCTGGATCCGCTCGCTCCGACCGTTGTCGTTGCTCCCGTCGGCGGCGTCTCCTTAGACGCTGCCTCTGCTCCCTTCTTTGGTGGCATGGTTTTTTTGGAAATCGTGTTCGTCGTCTAGACTGGTGAGCTTCACGTTCTTCCTCTCCCCACGGACGGCGCCAGTGTTGTGGTTATGACCACCTGTGTGTGTTTTTTGTGGGTTCTTTCCTTTCTTTTTATAGGAGGGGAACATGGGGGATCCATCCCTTCGTGCGCGTCCCATTTTACTCTTCCCGACCGGCCCCGACAGGATCTTGTCGTCTTCTTCTTCTCTTTTTGCTGGGTGTCAGATTTATTTAATGGTGTTGTCGGGTGTGTCCTTGTGGATTGCGAGGGTGCGTTCCTCCGTTGCCTCTGCCGCTACCTTTGCTTCGCTCCGCATTGTAGGTTCGTCCGAAGCAATGCCTCGTTTGCTTAGCTCAGCTTCGGATAAAACATGGGCCATGCTTCATTCACCCGATGGCTCGGGATATGATGGGCTAGACTTTGTAACTGAACCACTACACCAGCTATACTTGTGCAAGAGAAAGAAAGTTCTTCCAAGGACTGCACATCTAAATCAGTCACCAAGCCTACTAAGTAGATAAATGTGGTGAGTTTATGGCTTTCTGCTGTACTTTTTTTATTTCCAGCTATACTTAATACTTGTGCAAGAGAAAGGACTAAGAATGCTTGTGGTAACCTGGGAATCATTCGCCATTCAATCATATAGAGTAGTCACTGACTTACTAAATTATGATCTTTTAAGTTTGTTAGAACACAGAGCTTAGTGCATTACAACAAACAGTTTGGCTTGTGCTACTTAGATTCAAATGCACTGTAATGTATTATCCTTCGTGGGTGTTGGAACCGGCACAGACCTTGTCTATTTGATGGTTGGCTAACAATAGCTTCCCTTTCTAACTAGCAGTAGCTGTCAAAGCTGGATGAATCTATTGCATGTCCTGCTGTCTTCAAGACTCTGAATAGTAGTGGAGTTTAAAAATGATTCTTGCTTTGTTTATTAATTTCTTCCAAGGACTGCACTAAGTTTATAGTATAAAACCTGTTTCTATTGTTGCCCTTGGTGATTTTTGGGATAGGCATTGTTCCATATCTACAAACTAATGTATAACTTGCCAAATAAAGGACTTCCTTAAACTACACACAGTTTCTACCTTTCAAATGCTAGCTTGAGCTCCACCTGAATGAATACATCTGGTCACGGTAAAACCTTTTGCTTGATTCCAGCCTTTTACCAGTAGACTAAAAAAATCTATTTCACTGCCTTAACACAATGTGTCACAGAACCATGTCAAACAAATTGGAGGCAAGCCCATAAACTATTCCCATAATACATATAGGACTATAGCTACACTCGATGTTCAGTGTCTGACTACTACATTTCCTGCTTTGCAGTAATCTTAAATTCTTGATTCTTGATAAGTAAATATTATAGCTAATACCTAATCAAGTTATGGCAATAACAAATATATAGCATGCATGAAAATTATTCTGTATGGGCTATGCTGCATTGTAATCTCTTTTTTTTTCTGAAAGACAGTAGAAGTTGTGAATATATTAGCATGAAGCATAAACTTTACAGGGTGCATGATACTGCGCCATATTTATGTACAAAATCGAAAGCAAAAATACCATGTCAGGTCTGCGCGTGTAGCCGTGCTACTAGTTTCTTAAGTCCCATTGTTCCTGCAAAACTCCAGTTTGACGTCTCATGTTTGATTGATTCAAGTATTGCTCTATAGGTCAGCCATCTATTCTCGAAGATTTTAGTTTGTACACTCCTAATAGTTTATACACTCTTTAATTTTTCAGGATTATCTTTCCTAATGCTGGGCTGCTGGCGAGGCTGAGGCTCTACAACTATAAAGTCCATTTCAATTGAACTATTACTATTATTTGCATGTTTGATGTACTGTTTGATGGACATGTAATATTCTATGTATGAGTCAAATTGCTGAATTGGTCCCTTTGAAGTCTGATTCTAGTCTTCTGGACATGTAAAATGTTCTAGACATTTATGTTCTATGCATTCTGGACATGTAATGTTAAGAGTTAGTGAGTGTTAGTCTTATTGATATCTTTGAAGTTTGATGATTTGGACATGTAATGTTCTATGAATTTTAGACATGCAAATATGTACTGTTCTATGTATTAGTCTGATTCATGTGTAATGTTCTATATTTTGGACATGTAGTGTGGCCCCTTTGAAGTTCGGTTAAAAACCGAAAACCGAAAAAACCAAACCGATTTTTTTTTGTTAATATGGTTCGGTTTGTAAAATTTATAGACATATTTCGGTTTCTAGTTTTCGAAAACCGATATTTCAAAAAACCGATTAAACCGAACCGAATTAACCGAATAAATTGAATGCCCACCCCTACCCTTGGTAGCCGCCACCCCTCTCTCTTCCTTGGTGCGCCCCCATCTCCTTGCCCCTTACGCCCCTCCCCTCCCCTCTCCTCTCCACCATCCTTGCTGCCCTAAGGGAGCTCTCCACCACGCCACCCCGCTGTTCCATCCATCGAAAGGCCCCGTGACGAGGAGATCCGGCGGTTCCGGCGCGAGGAGGACGATCGGGGAGCCCGGGAGGAAGGATTTCGGCGTTCATCGTTCGTCGGGCGTAGGTATGGCATGGGGAATCCTTGGGGTTAGTCTAGGGTCTGTGCTAGGGGGTATTTGGATGCTTTTAGATCAAGTGGTGGTGCTGTGATTGGGAAGATTAGATGAAAACTAGAGTTTGCCATGTTCTCTGCTTCGGGTAGATTGTGCAGTCGACCTAGGGTTTGAGTTTTAGTGACCTTCGATTCGGATTTTGGTCGGCCGCCTGTTGAGAAAGTTGTAGGTAACTTCAATACCTTTCAGTGGACATAAAGAACGTCCAATTCTGCCCAGCCGTTTGAAAGTTATGCTCTATTTACCGATCGTGTTCAAATCTGTGACGTAGCTGGGACAGAACGTAGTGTTTTGTAGATTATACAACTTTAGATTCCGAATCAGCTTTTACGTATACTTAGAAAAAGTTAGGAAATTTCCTAAGATACGTGAGGATGTACTCGTTTAATCGATTCGGGGTCCTAGATCTAAAGGTATGATAGTTTGAAGTCTGTTGTCCCGGGGGGGACAGATTCTCTGTTTTTTGTTTTCGGGAGTAGTTTGCGATATCGGCGTAGATGGGCAATGGCATACTGTTTTGTGGGCACGTTGTGATTGTGTGGCATCTATGTGCAGGTCGTATGACCCCGGGAATGCCCTCCTCATCCCGCCAATCCGTTGCCCAAGGTTAAGGCAAGTGTATTGGGATGGGTAGCATGTGGTTTATTTGCTTGTCTTGACTAGATGCAATTATTTCCATGTTATGCTATCTTGCCATGCTTAGTATTTGCCATGATATGATAAAAAGGGTATGTTAAGATGCTATGCAATGGTTTATGGTTAATGATTATGGCATATGTTGCAACATGGCATGAAACTTGGCCCGGTCGGTGAGAACGTCATAACTATTCCGGTAAGGTCGGTGAGAAAGTTATGACTAATCCGGAGCACCATGGATGTAAGACCTACCTTGTGATTCCACCCACGCGGTGAGTGGAAGTGATAAGTAGGCACCCTCCATCTACGGGATGGAAGGGGGACGTGGGTGCACACCGACGGGTGTGCACTCGGCAATACCGGTATTTGCGTCGAGGAGACATGTGCATTGCATTGCATACATGATGATGATGATGATGATGATGAAATGATTTCAATGAGGTTGAGATATGAATACGATGTTGCATATAAAGTATGACTTAATCATGATGTTAAGTTTATTATGTAGTGATGATGATATTGAATTGTTCTGTATGACCCATTGCAATATACTTGCTGAGTGATGAACTCACGCTTGTGTTTTATGTTGTTTTAGGTACCATGACACCGGCATGTGGGAAGGAGCAATAGCTACACATCTTCACGTAGTTCCAGTCACATTTACCAATTTGAGCCATGATCATAATAAGTGCCATGAACTTGGTGTATGGAATAGTTTAGTGTGCTTGTGATCCTTATTTGCTTAGCTATAGATTATGGAGTGGTTGGATTATGTTTTATTGGTTTATGTTGATGCTTTATCCATTGATGTTGATGTTTTAGATGTCTTATGCTATGATATAACTTGCTATGTGATTGCTATTGCTTCAATTCATGTTAAAAAGAAGGAGATGCTGCCGAAATTTCGGTGTTAGCATTTGTTCCTTTGCTTTAATTTATCTTTATTTATGGTATTTAGATGATGTTTAGTCTATGTTTGGTAGCATTCGGGCATACTAGATGCCGGGGTGTTACATTAACATTGACTTAATGAGATATGGAACACGTTTATAAAAGATGTGACATGTGTTATTGATGAAGTTGATGGCACGTGGTGCATGGTAATCAACTGGGGTGATTAAATTATTTAGACTGGGGCAAGTTGCAAGAATGTTTATGATGGGCTAGGTGTGGCACTTGGGCAGTCGCATTTGGTTTTTAATGATTTGAATATTGCGGACTGTAGGATCAAAGTATACGAATATAGCAATCAGAGGGGGGGTGAATGATTGTGCGGAAGCTAAAACCAAATTCTTGATCTACTAAAAGTTCACCCCAAAACAGAACCAAATAATTGCCTCGTTTTCGACAAAAACAGAATGATAGAGGTTCGGTAAAACAAAAATTCCCGGAGATCCAACCGTCGAAACGATCTAAAATTTGGACACAAGAAACTAGATTCCAATACGAATCAAACCCAAAAAGAATCAGCTCGATCGGACTTACGGATCAAAAGTTATAAGCTTCGCAAGCTTAGGACAGTGTATAACCTCTGCATTGTGTCAAAACTATTCAAATAGCCGTGTCTGCGGTATTGGACAATGCTCGGGGATTACAGTCAAGGGTTAGACTTTCATAAAATGAACTTGGGCTTGGAGACAAGTTGCCTGTGGAAAAGTGTGATAACTGGTTAAGGATGTGGGATGGTTTACTCATGAAATAACTGTTAAATTTATTAATGTTGTTAATCGTTTTACCGCTTTACAATCTATTGTGTTTATTTGTGAATGTTGCTTTATCTCAAATAACCAATTCAGCCATTCCTTTGGAATAAGCCATGCATATAGTTATCAGACTTACATTCTGTGCATGTCTTGCTGAGTGCTTTAAGTACTCACCCCCTTGCAACAAACAATCACCAGTTGAAGACAAGTCTACATCTTCAAAGGAGGAATTCTGAGAAGAGGCGAATATCTAGGAGTTGAACCTTGTCAGTTGTTTGTGGCATATTGATGGGAATCACCGACGTTCTTCATTCCACTGCTGTTTATTTATTTGGAGTTGAAGCTATGAAGGCCTCACCTGTCGGGTCCCGAATTTGCAAATCCAGACCCTCTGTGTATTCAGCACGAGTCCAGGATCGCGCTAGTGCACACAGTCTCAACATCGGTAAATATCACAATCATACACAACGATAGTAATAAAGTACTTTAATTAAGATAACAAAACTAGTTGCTCGACCTTATGGTCGAGTTACAAGAGTATGCCACACAGGGCGAAAACTTATTAAGAAATAAATTGCAGCGGAATGAAAGCATCAACGTGGCGCCATCCAGTATACCACAGGCAACTGACTGGGCTCGCTCCCTAAGTAGACGGCTCCACCTGAAGTTCCTCCTCCAAAGCTGGCGTCGCTTCTCCTTCAACTGATGTTGTATTGTGGCAAGGATGAGTACTTGGTACTCAGCAAGTCATGCACAGAATGCAGCTAATAATCTATATGCATGGCTTATTACAAAGGATAGGCTAACAGGTACATTTGCATTAAAACAACAATTAACAAGTAGCATAAGTAGATTCGAAAGCAGTAAAAGTAAAGATTGTATCAATAACTTTTCCAGGAGTTAAGTAAACACTTTTCCTCTCCTAATTGTTTAACCTAACAAGTAGCACAAGTACCATCAACGTCATCATTTAACCCAACCAGCTTTCCAAGCCCAAGTTGTTTTCATGAAAGTTTAACACTTGACTGTAATCCCCGAGCAATGTCCAGTGCCGCGGACATGGCTATTCGAATAGATCTTTACATTTTGCAGAGGTTATGCACTTTTCCCACAAGATACACTCAAACACCACAAAGGCGAGTGATCGTAACAAATCATTTCAGAGACTGCAAACTATACAAGTGAACCTCTCCGGCTTTTGTCATACACCATCCCTTCCCTTAACAGTGGCGAAGTATGGGACCGACATACCGTTAGACGGTACCATGCCATAGCACTGGTACGCTCCCCTTTCAAGCTACACAAAAGGTGTAGTTGACACCCCGAGGTACCACATGCAAGTCATTAGTAACTTACTCAACTAGGTCCGTCCCATTACAGACATGTGGTTGCACGTTTGACTCAGATCAAAGGCTTGCAAGGTTAAGTCCTTTGGATGACATGGGCAAGACTACCCGAAGAACCAAAATGACATTCCCGGTGCCACTCATGGCCCACCATATCATCCTTGCCACTTGCCCCGGTCTAAATCTATTTATCAAACCCAGTTGATTACCATGCACCACGTGCCATCAAATATCACAACACATGATACTTCTCCAAAAACAGGTTCAATATATCATTAAGTCAGTATTAACATTTGATTGTCCAAAATCATGTCATGTGCACGTAGCAGGTCTAAGCAATATACTACAACGATCTAAAAACCCAATGTTGGCAATTCACTACTGTCCAACTATATATATTCCACAACTAGGGTGGCAAGGGTTCATGACACATAATTAAATAGTCAAGGTGTCATACTGCAATTTGGCATTTATCTAATTCCCGGAAATAATTTAAACAATTTCTAATTAAATTAGCATGCAATAATTTAAAATAAATTAATTTCAAAAATGGGATTGACGAGTGCACATACCATGGGTACCCCCATCAGCCCGGAACCACGAACGGGCTGACCTCCTTAGAAGCCCAGCTCTGGCGAAGGGCCCACGGGCCATGAAGAGTGGACCAGGCCCTGATTCGAACCAGCTCCGGACGGTCGGCAGGCCCCGACCTCTTAGGTCGGAGCACGCAGTCGGACGGCTCAACCTGCGGTCGAAGGGTCAAGCCCTGCGCTGACGTCTGGCCAACTGCCCTGCGTACGCGGCGCCCCATCACGTCCGTACCAGGGTAGGCGGTCCCTTCCCGAGGATGTGAGAGGACTCGCTAGGAAGTCAAGCCCCGGTCCCATCATCCTGACACATCACGGAGGAGAGCGCCCCCTCCCGAGGCCACACTGAGGTCAAAAACAATTAATTACCGGAGCTGACGGTCGTACGAAGCAGTGCGTCACCCCGTCAACCCGGCCAAGGACCCCCTGCCGCAGGACTACCAACCCGGCATGGGGGTAGGCGGAGCCCGGTCGGATGACAAGACAGAAGACCAGACTCCCAGGCGTATAGTACCCCTTCTTTTTTCTCTCCAAACTCCCATGTAACCTGCCCCCTCCGAGTCTATAAGGAGAAGCAGGGCACCCGAGGGCGGGGGAGATCGATCAATCGAAACCCCGGCCTCCTCTGTAACCCCTTGGTATTCATTCGCCTCAAGAAAAAATACACGTCGATAGCACGAACTGGAGTAGGGACATTCAGCCCGAACCAGTATAAACCCCTGACTTCCTGAGTCAACCATTCGAGGAGAGGGAGCGCGCGACCCCCACTAACCAAAAAATTCGTATTGCCGGTGCACGAAACACCGACAGTTGGCACGCCAGGTAGGGGCGCTCGTGCGTCATCACAACCTTCGTCTTCGGATTCCCACTTTTTCGTCCTCGATGGCCTCTTTTTCGTGCACCAGTGGCGCACCAGCGCCGAGGGACTGGATCCGTTTCGGCGCCATCGGCTTCATCGCTATGACGGCGGGAGAGCTCGTGCTCATCCCCGCCACGGTTCGCGACCAGGTCTTCTCCGGGAGCCTGGGCGCGGTCGCCGACATTCTCGGAAACCTCTGCCTCGAGTCCGCGGCATGGGCCTCAGGGGCGGGCCTACCACGCACTAGCATCGCCCCAGTTGATGCTGCGTGCGAATCACGACGGACGACGGTCCCGCCTTCCGCGGGCTCTCGGCTCGTGGTCATGACCGGCTATATGCCAACTTCCCTCCACGACCTGCTGGGGGACTCCTCCAGTCACAGCTCCAGCTCTGACCGGGAGCACCCCCCGCGCAGGACATACTCCCGTGAGTGCAACATGACGGGCGCGGCGGAGCCATACGCCACCCCCGCAACTCTCGGAACCCTCCGCCCGCACGGCGAAGTACGGGGAGGCAAGTCTCGGCGGGAAGACGAGGCGGGCCTCCAGGTTCGCGTCGCCGACCTCCAACGGCAGCGCGAGGAGCTGGAGGCCTATAAGGCCGAGCTCGACAAACTCCAGGCCGACCTGGAGCGACGTCAGCCCGAGCCACCGCTGGTCTCTGGCGCGCGCCCGCGCGCCAGGTCCATCACCAGTTAGCTGAGGGGACGGACAATCTCCCGTTCTTCCCCACGCCAACCAAAACGTTGCTGCAGCAGCAATGCTGCTTCGCGGGCTGCCTGAGCCGACGGACTCGGATGCCAAGGCCACGTACCAGAACCTTTGGGGGCTGGTGGAGCGTGCTGTCGTCCAACACGCCCAGGGTTCCGGCTCCCGACACTCGGGCACAGCCTCGGGTCACCCGGGCCACTCCCCTTCGCGGGGTCATCTGAGCCCGACCGTGACGGCCCCGCATCACGAGCTTCCCCAGGCATCGCGCACCCCGGTACAACACCGCCTGGGGGACAGCCGTGACCTTCGCGCCACCCTCGAGGCACGGAGGAGAGTTGCCGACGTGGCGGCGTCATCACAGGTTGCGGACAGCGGGCGGCGCGACCACCGCGATCCAGGTCCCGATGGCCCCGGGCCGCGGGCGTTCACCCGCGCCATCTGCAATGCCGATTTCCCGGTCACGTTCCGGGCCCCAGCCAATATAGCCAAATACACAGGGGCGACGAACCCAAGTGTTTGGCTAGAAGATTACCGACTCGCCTGCCGGGCGGGGGTTGCGACATATGATTTCTTTGTCATCCAGTACCTCCCCATCTACCTCACGGACTCTGCCCGAGCCTGGCTCGAGTACCTGCCCGCGGACACTATCGGTAGTTGGGCCGACCTGACGAACCTCTTCGTCGGGAACTTCCAGGGCACGTACAAACGCCCTGGCAACTCCTGGGATTTGAAGAGCTGCAAGCAGCAACCGGGGGAAACCCTCCGGGACTACATTCGCCGCTTCTCCCAGCAGTGCAACGAGCTCCCCGACATCCGCGACGCCGACGTCGTCGCGGCGTTCATCTACGGCACTACCTGCGAGGCTCTGGTCCACAAGCTAGGTTGCGCCAAGCCCCGGACCACCAAGGAGCTCCTCGACATCGCCACCAACCACGCCACCGACGAGGAGGCTGTGGGGGCCATCTTTGAGAGGAAAGTGGCCCACTAGGCATCCGGCTCCGAGGCCGGCACCCCTTCTGCTCGCTCCGACAAAAAGAAGCGAAAGGGGAAGCAAGGCCAAGACGGCCGCATGGTCGCCGCTGCCGACCGCCCTGCTAAGCAGCAGGCTTGGCAGGCGCCCAACCACTTCGAGAAGGTTATGGATAGTCCGTGCCCGAACCATGACTATCCCGTCAAACATAAGTACCGGGACTCTGAAGTCCTGAAGCGTTTGCTCTCCGGGAACCCCACGACCTCGCGGGGCAAGGGGAAGAAGCGTGACCCGGCATCCGACGCCAGGGCAAGGGGAGACGAGACGACCGACGAGTTCCCACAACTCGACGGTTGCCTCATGATCTTCGATGGGGCGGCATGCTACGCCGATAAGCGTCGGATGAAGCTCGCCTACCGGGAAGTTCACACGGCGACCCTCGTCGTGCCCAGCTACCTGCGGTCGGAATGCCTGATCGCCTTCGATCGGACCGACCACCCCGACCACGTCCCGCACCCGGGGCGCTACCCACTTGTCGTCGACCCCATCATGGGGACGAAGCGCCTGACCAAGGTGCTCATGGATGGCGGCAGCGGCCTCAACATCATGTATGTTGAGACCTTAGACGCCCTGGGAGTCCCTCGCTCCACCCTTCAGCTGAGCAAGGTGCCTTTCCACGGCGTCGTCCCAGGCCAACAGGCCCATCCGCTCAGGCAGGTCGACCTGCCCGTCACCTTCGGGAGCCCGGACAACTTCCGCACCGAGAGCCTCACTTTTGAGGTCGTGGATTTTCCTGGCTCCTACCACGCCATCCTGGGGAGGCCATGCTACGCGAAGTTCATGGCGGTCCCCAACTACACCTACCTCAAGCTAAAGATGCCGGGGCCACGGGGCGTCATCACCGTGGCCTCGTCTTTTCAGCTCGCTTACAACTGTGAGCAGAGCAGTTGCGAGCTAGCCTCGGCGGTCGTCGCGTCCGCCGAACTTACTCGTTTCCAGGGAAGCGCCCCCGACTCCGCCCCCGACTCCTACAGGTCGGGGCCGATCTCCTTCAAGTCCGCGGAGGACGCGAAGGAGGTCGCGGTCGATCCCGAGGATCCTACCAAGACGGTACGGATCGGGGCCGCTCTCCCCACCAAATAGGAAAGCGCGCTCGTCGACTTCCTCCAAGCAAACCGAGACGTCTTCGCCTGGAGACCCTCGGACATGCCAGGAATCCCCAAGGAAGCCGCCGAGCACTCCTTGAACATCCGACCAGGCTCTAGACCGATCGCCCAATGCCTGCACCGTTTCAACGAAGAAAAGCGCAAGGCCATTGGGGAAGAAATCGCCAAGCTTTTGGCCGCTGGCTTTGTAAGGGAAGTGCGTCACCCCGAGTGGCTCGCCAATCCCGTTCTTGAAAAAAATAAATCCGGGCAATGGAGAATGTGTGTTGACTACACGAGCCTCAACAAGGCCTGTCCGAAAGACTCGTTCCCATTGCCTCGTATCGACCAAGTTGTAGATTCCACTGCCGGGTGCGAATCCCTTTCTTTTCTGGACGCCTACTCGGGCTACCACCAGATCGCGATGAGGGAGTCCGACCAGCTCGCGACCTCCTTCATCACCCCGTATGGCTCGTACTATTACGTCACGATGCCCTTTGGTCTGAAGAACGCGGGCGCTACATACCAGCGATGTATGCAAGCGTGTTTCTCCGACCAAATAGGCCATAACATCGAGGCGTACGTCGACGACATCGTCATCAAAACCAGGAAGGCCGACTGGAGGCAACCCTTCATCGACCGGTTGACGGATGGATCACTCCCCGCCGACCCCACCGAGGCCCGACGACTCGCTCGGCGGGCCAAGTCCTTTGTCCTGGTCGAGAATATCATCTACAAAAGGAGCCCCTTCGGGATCCTCCAGAAGTGCATCCCGGCCGACCAAGGGAGACACCTGCTCATCGACATCCACGGCGGGGTCTGCGGGCACCATGCCGCGCCACGGTCCTTGATAGGAAAAGCCTTCCGGCAAGGCTTCTACTGGCCGACCGTTGTGGCTGACGCTACGTAGATTGTCCGCACTTGCGAAGGCTGCCAATTCTTCGCCAGGCAAACGCACCTCCCGGCACAACTCCTGCAGATGATCCCCATCACATGGCCCTTCACGGTCTGGGGGCTCAATCTGGTCGGACCCTTCAGAAAGGCGCCCAGAGGTTTCACGCACCTGCTCGTCGCCGTAGACAAGTTCACAAAGTGGATAGAGGCCAAGACGCTAGCGACCATCACCTCCGCGCAAGCGGCGAGCTTCTTCCGCGACATCGTCTACCGCTTTGGCGTCCCGAACTCCATCATCACTGACAACGGGACGCAATTCACGGGGAAGGAGTTTCTCGAATTCTGCAATGACTTCAATATTCATGTCGACTGGGCAGCGGTAGCGCACCCCCGTGCCAACGGCCAAGCCGAGTGAGCCAACGACATGATTCTCCAAGGGCTCAAGCCGCGAATCTTCAGTCGACTAAAGAAATTCGCGGGACGGTGGGCGGCCGAGCTGCGCCCCGTTCTTTGGAGTCTGCGGACCACGCCTACGCGGTCGACTGGATTCACACCGTTCTTCCTGGTGTTCGGAGTAGAGGCCGTCCTCCCGACCGACTTGGAGTACGGCGCCCCAAGAGTGCAAGCCTACGATGATGCACGGGGGTCGGAGGCACAACAGGATGATCTCGACCAACTCGACGAAGCACGAGACGTCGCCGTCCTGCGGTTGGCCCAGTACCAGCAGACATTACGGCGGTACCACAGTCGCCTGGTTCGCGGCCAGTCATTCAGCGTTGGTGACCTGGTTCTGCGCCAAGTCCAGTCCAGCAAGGACAGGCACAAGCTCACTCCGCCCTGGGAAGGCCCCTTTACCATCGCAGAGGTCCTCCGACCCGGCACCTTTCGTCTTAAGGACGCCGAGGGTAACCTCACCGCCAACGCATGGAACATAGAGAAATTGAGGAGATTTTATCCTTAGAAGACCTCTCTTCTCCATGTACCGCTCAAGAAGTTTCTGAACCGAGAAATCACGACGGTCGGTTATCCGACCGAGCGTCCGTTTCCTCCTCTCAGTACCTTTGTCGACCCCAAACACTACGACCTCCACCTCGGCGACAGAGGTCCCGAAGTAGTGTGTGAAATCATGTGCTGAAAAATTGGCTTATTTTTGAATTTGCGAATATTGCTTTAGTGCTCGTACGTGTTTGATTTCAGAAAAAGAGATTCTTCCTTTGGCGCCGGACCAAATTTCGCCTTGCGCCGGACCAAATTTTTTGGTCCGCCATCATCATTTTTTTTGAGGATTCAAGTTAATTCAGAAACATCATTTTCCCATGTACGACAAACCAAGTTTTTTGGTCTGTCATAAACATGTTTTGGACAACCTCATTTTCCCATGTACGACAAACCAAGTTTTTTGGTCTGTCGTAAACATGTTTTTGAAACCTCATTTTCCCATGTACGACAAACCAAGTTTTTTGGTCTATCGTAAACATGTTTTTGAAACCTCATTTTCCCATGTACGATAAACCAAGTTTTTTGGTCTGTCGTAAACATGTTTTTGAAACCTCATTTTCCCATGTACGACAAACTAAGTTTTTCGGTCTGTCGTAAACATGTTTTTTGGCAACCTCATTTTCCCATGTACGACAAACCAAGTTTTTTGGTATGTCGTAAACATGAATCTGAGTCCTTTTGTGCTAGACCAAGTTCTTGAAAAACAGTAAGTTTTACATGTACGCCGGACCAAATTTTTTGGTCCGTCGTGAATGGGTTTCTGAGTGACTTTTTCTTGTGTACGCCAGACCATATTTTTTTGGGTCCGTCGTGAATGCGTTTTTGCTTGATTAGGGTTTTGAGCAAATTTGGAATTGAATTCTGGTTTGAATTTGAGATTATGAAATTTGTGAGAATTTCATGATGCTTGTTTTGAAGTGGAATTTATGCAATGCTCATGTGAGTAGTTGCATGGATTGACCTTGAGTCAAGTCGTGGACTTGTGCTCGAAATCGTTTTGTGGTTTGTTCATGTGCAGGTATTGCTCGTGGGCGAATGTGGTCGATGACGGGACCGGAACTAGGTTCATGGAGGAACTGAGGTTCGGGACTAGGTTAAGGAGGAACTGAGGTCTTGATGGTCAAGATTGTAGAGGTGGCTAGGTCAAAAAAAATAATTTTTTGAGGAGTTTGGATCAATCCCGGCATTAAACCGAACACTTGGTGTGCACAGCCAGATTAGGGGTGATGTGGCACGTTCTGGGGCATCGGATCTGCTTTGGATGGTGCGGATCGAGTGGCAACGTGGCCTGTTTGGTGGTTGGCGCGTAGCTTGGTGCGACCTGGCCCAGGCGTCCCGCTCGGCTGGAGCACGCGCGCGCGCATGGGCTGGCTCGGCCCAGCCGGCGAAGCGCGTGGAGGCAGGCGGCATGGTGGGCTAGCGCGGGAAGATGTGGCCCGGCAGGCGGTGTCGGCCTGCGGGAGGAATGGAGGAAGAGATTGAGCCCAACGAAATCCGGATTTTCCAACCATTTTACAATAAAAACAAATCGAGAAAATGAAACTAATTATTTAGGGCAATAAAAATACCGAAAAAATTCTGGAAAAATTCTAGAAAATATTTTTAGACATTTTGAACTCAAATAAAATATTTGCAACAAAAATTTATATAAACTTTTTAAATAATTAATTGATTTCCATAAAAAGGCTTAATACCATTCAATTCCAAATAAATCCGACAAATAGCAAACGAGCTCCGAAAAATCTCAAAAATTACAAAAAAAATTCCTTGGAGCACAAGGAACCCAAATAAAACTAAATTTATTTTATTTTAAATATAAAATAATCAAATTAAATTGTTTTAGCTTTTAGAAAATCCAGATTACACTTTAGAAATGCGAGAAAATCAACGGAAATTTTTGGGAAGCTAAACTAAACTAAAATTTTTTGAAAACCCAAATTTTGGGATGTTACAGCTGCCACAGCTGGTACAAAGTGGACAATGTTGTTGAATTCCGCCTCATACTCAACTATCGACTTCCTCCCTTGAGAGAGGGTGGACAATGCATGCTCCATCCTCTCGAAGAAGGACTTCGGATAGAACTTCAATCAAAACTGCTAAGTGAAGTCCTCCCAAGTAACAGCACCGTGGGCGGGGGTCCTAGCAGCAAGCACCCACTCCCATCAAATGTCCACCTGGCCTTTCAGCTGAAAGGCCATGAAGCGAGCCCTTTGCTGAGAGGTCATCTCCAAAGCCCTGAACTGCCTCTTCATATACCGCAGCCAGTCTACTGCCTGGATCGGCATGCCTGCACCATCAAATATGTCCAGGTGGAGAGGCATCTACTCCGGGAGACTTATTCCGCGCTCTGATACGGTAGGGGCGACATTAGGGACAGCCGTAGGTGGAGGCACTACTGTAGGGGCTACTTGAACCTGCTAACACAGCTCCTGAACCTCTCTTTGGAGAGCTTGCAACAAGGCTGCAGACGCGGCCTCTGTCCTTGCTTCGGCCTACCCAGCCGGAACACTATTCTGGGCTGACTCCTAGGCATTGAGCGAGCCACTTCCCTCAACGACCAACTCAACAGCCTCCTGTGAAGCTTGACTACCACCCCGACCACGGCCTCCACAACCACGACGACCATGACCTCTACCCCTTGGTATCACTACAACACACCAAACAAACTTTCACAGTCAATACAGGCATCAATAGAATTTCTCACGATAACATAACAACACTCTACAACACAAATTAAATCAAATAATAGAGCACAATGCAATGATTCCCCATACCCTTCCTATTGTGCAACATAGTGTGTCAAGTTTTAAAATTATTTAACCATTCTATGTCAAATTTTAGATTTATTTACCTATGGCGAAATTTTATTAGGACAATCCTAAGCCATGTTTCTAAATTGAACAAGTAATATTTTAATTCACTCTAGAGTAATTTACTAAGTTATACACCACGGACCTGAAACCCACTCTGATACGAACTATAGCACCCTGGCACACCCGGTGCCTAGAATGTCACCAAAACAGTCACAAATAATAACCATTACTCAAACTATAAAGCAATTACAGCAAGCAACCTAATTAAGATTATCTCAACCATAAGATATCAAGACCACAAATATGGACATAAACATATAGGCAACTACGAAGCATCGATCTCAGGCCGAAAAGCTACTAGAAAAGCATTCTACATTTAAATTCAGCAACATAACATTGCAAAGATAATCCAACAAATAGGCACATCACAAAACTCTATTGTTCGCATGACCAAGACAGTAAGAAATAAATAAGTTCAATACGAGCACAACCACAAGATAAACCAGGTTCTACGTTCAAACGAATAAATTATTCTCTAAGATGATATTTTCCAACTCTAATTATTTTGTGTGGCATGACAGGTGAAGCGGCGAAGCTAAGTCTCATCTCGGAATGTCGTCAATGAAGTACCTATGATAATAAACAACAACAAGCGCGAGTTTAAAACCTCAACAAAGTATAACTTACAATAAAGATCATACAACAGTTCATTCGATAGCGTATTGCAACCTTGTTCATGAGCTTGCGAATAGTGACAACAAAAGAATGTCTATCAGTATTTCATCCATGCAATGCATCATGCTCTTATGCTCAAGAATGCTTCCTCTTAAGTCTATACCGGTATAACTTAAGTGCACAACTGTCAGTGTCACACCCTATCATTCCCTTCTATCCCCGTGGAGGTGAAAGATCGAGATGGCGATCAGAGGGGAGTGAATGATCCCAATTTCAAAATTCCCACCTTTTGGACAAGATTGATGCTTTCTTCAACAACAAGCCTCATGAACCAAGTCAAATAATCAAACCCAGCAATGAACTCTCAAGAATTAAGAACAACCATCTTAAAGACAGCAGCACATCGCCCTAGTAAAATTACCATGAATAAAAAATTCATGGCTCATATGGTCATGGGGATTTTTTTCTGTGGTACTACTGATTGTTGAGAGTCCACCAAAAAGGGAATCAATTCAAAATCACCTTTAGATAAAGAAAGATAAATAAAACAAGCTTTGCTACTTTTGAAAAGCAAAACAGAATTTTCAGCACAAAAGTAACTAGGTCAAAAGGTGATCTCTCCAAATCTGTGGATCATTTGAATTTCAGAATTTTTATCTAATGAGAGAAAGTAGTCACGAAGCTACTCACAAAAAATCAGATCCAGATCAATCATAGAAACAATCTAATGAAAATCACAATATCTACCACACAAAACTCATACAAAAAATTTGGGGCTCGATAAAAACATCATAGCTCCAAAACTGTAATTCATATGAATGTCCCATTAGGAGGAATAATGGGTATGAAAGTCGCGCAACTTATCCAATAAGAATCACCCAAATATTAGATCATATGAATTTTATATCAAATAATCAAGGACTATTGCACAGAGAAAACAGACAGCGGAAAGAGGCTGTGTAGAAACCTCAAACACGATCTAAAAAAGAAATCTTTATGGAAGAGCCAAAAGATCAGTTTCTTGCAAAGATAAAATCAAATTTACCTAGAGGATTGGGGTGTGATCTCAGAGAAGATTCATCCAATCAATCACTCATCTTCGGCAAGAAAAAGCACAAGTAAGTGAAGGAGGGGGGCAAATCCAACTTCCATGAAAGTAAATACGAAATTTAAATTACGTAAAGTAAAGACATAATGTAAATGCAGAATTTAAATTCAAAATAATGTAAAGGAAATATTTGTATTTTCTGGTTGAAAGGTTTACAAAGCCTCACTTGATGTGAGCAAAGCTCAAACGAGCAACTCAAACCTACAAGAAGGAAGGCTACCCCTACCCCTCTATTTATAGTGTTTATGGGTTATCCTCCACTCTTGGATGAGTTGCTTCTATCATAAGCTACCCTCGAAGGACAGGATTTGATCCCACACAATTACCCATTGGGCTAACCCAAAACCTAATAACATAACGGGTTTTGCACATGTAACACCCCGGCATCTAGTGTGCCCGAATGCTACCAAACATAGACTAAACAACATCTAAATACCACAATTAAACATAAATTACAGCAAAGACGCACATGCTAAAAACCGACATTTCGGCAGCATCTCCTTTGTTTTAACTTGAATTGAAGCGATAGCAATAACAAGCCAGTTCATAGCAAAACATAAGGCATCTAAAACAGCAATATAAACGAATCTAGCATCAACATAAGACAATAATACTAAAGCCAACCACTCCATAAACTATGGCTAAGCAAATAAGGATCACAAGCACACAAAAGTTATTCCAAACACCTAGTTCATGGCACTTAGTATGAACTTGATTAAACAATAGTAAATGTGGCTGGACTACGTGAAGATGTGTAGCTATTTCCTCTTCCCACATGTCGGTGTCATGGTACCTAAAATAAACAACATAAACACAAGCGTGAGTTCATCACTCAACAAGTATATTGCAATGGTACAAACATAAACAATTACATGGCTACAACAACTCACATCATGTATATCATCTCATTCATGATCACAAATCATTATCATCATCATTATGTATGCAATGCGATGCGATGCTCATATCTCCTTGGAAACTCATACCGGTATGGTTGAGTACACACCCGTCGGTGTGCACCCTCTCCCCCCTTCCATCCCGAAGTTGGAGGGTGCCTACTCCTCGCTTTCGTTCACCGCGGTGAATGGAATCACGATGTAGGACTTACTCATTGGCTCTCCGGAATAGTCATAACTTTCTCACCGACCTTCCCCGGACTAGTTATGACTTTCTCACCGCCCGGGCCGTGTAACATGCCATGTATGCAAATATGCCAACATCATAATTAACTTGTATATTACACATGGCATCATAACATAATAAGCATACTCATCATATCATTGGCAATCATTAAAGCATGGCAAGTGATCATATCAAATAAGCAAAGTCATCTAGTCTCAACTAGCAACCTACAAATCGCTATCCATTACAATACACTTGCCTCAACCACGGGCAACGGATTGGCGGGAAGTAGAAAGCACTCCCGGGGTCACACCACCTGCACATAGGTACCACACACTCACAATCATGTCCACAAAATAGTACGCAAACCCTCATCTACCCCGACATTGCCAACTACTCGCAATAACCAAAAACAGAGGTTCTGTCCCGCCGGAACAGCAGCCTTCCAAAAGGCATAACTCAGGTTCTAAGACTCCGAATCAATTAAACGAGTATATCCTCGCGTAGCTTAGGAAATTTCCTAACTTTTTCTAAGTATATAAGGAAGGACTGATTCGGACTCTAAAGTTGTTTAATCTACAAAATACCGAGATCTGTTCCAATCACGTCACAGATTTTAACACGCTCGGTAAAACAGCCATAACTTTCAAACGGATGATCGGAATTTAACGTTCTTTATACCCACTGAAAGGTATTGAAATTACCTACAACTTCTTCAATAAGCGGATGTCCAAATTCGGACTCTAAATTGGCGAAAAACCGAACCCTAGGTCGACTGCTCATGCTGTCCAAAACAGAGAACGTGGCAACTTCTAGATCTAATCCAATCTACTCAATTCCAGCACCACCAATTGATCTAAAAACATGATAATGATCCTTATAACAGTACCTAGCCCAACCCCAAGGAGTCCCATGGCCATACCTTCGCCCGACGCACGAAAACCCAATAGATCTCCTCCCGGATCGCTCCTCGCCCTCGCTCCTCTCTCCAACGGATGTATATTCAAGGTGCAGGGGTGGGGAGGCTACCCTAGGGCATCAAGGGGGTGGAGGAGAGGTGGTGGAGAGGTGGGGAGCAAAGGGGGCAAGGGGAGGGGGCGCACGGCCACAAGGGAGAGGGGGGTGGGGGTGGCGGCTAGGGCAAGGAGGGAGGGGAAGGGGGCGCACATAGGAGGGGGGTGGGGCGCATGGCAGCAGGGGGAGCCCTTTTTTACCAGCCCAAACAGGATTCCTAATCCTAAATGGACTCATACTCCATCCCACCAAAGCCCACAACCCCTTCTTTTAGGCCCAAACTCCCCCGGAAAGGCCCAAATCCCCGGAAACGGCCCGGAAACGCAAATAAACCTCATATCGTAGGGTTTTAACCTTAATTCCACGTTTTATAATGTTTTTTCCCTCAACATTCACATTTTGTAATGCCACCATCTCTAATTTCACATTTTATAAAGTTTCGGCATTCCGTAGTGTCATAGCACATTTCTCAAAGCAAACTAGACTTAACCACTATTCTATCTTCTAAACCCGCGATCCAACGGCTCTCCTTGATCCGAGCAGTATTAAGCTAACATCTCCACTATTCCCTTGCCTCCATGACTTGCTCTGACTTCATCTTTGGCCATCTTCCAGTGATCCCCAGCCATCTAGACCTCTGACGCACCTCGCCTAGTTTCGGCTATTCTTCGCCTCACCATGCCATAATTTGAAGCCCTGTAATCATCAAAGAGATGGAAACCCATCACATAGCATTGTCCAATAATAATTGCAATTATCATCATAAAATCTAACATAGTTCATATAGTCGGTTCTATTGCCTCCACAAGGCCGGTAGTGCTGCCTAAAGCTGACACAACTCAAATTGTTTCCTTTTGAATTCCAATTCAAATCAAACTCAAACCTGAGCATACCTTGCTCAAATAAAGTCAAATACTCATCACAAATATGGATGGACCTCCACAATGTCCTTCAAGAGGGGCCTACTCTTAAGGTCTCGCTCCTATCCATCCCTGTGGATGGGACTATGAGGTTGGACTTTCCAAGAACACTCCGAATCAGTCATATATCCACATATGACTTTCTCACCGACCAGGCTCATATCTGTTTTCATGATATGAATGCAAATGATGCAATAAAGCACTAAACTTCATTTTTGCCATTAATCATCTTTACAAGCATGGGCATAAATGGTATCAACAATTGCAATACACACCTAATTCATCAAGGTGCGAACTTAACAATAATTACTATCGCTCATCACAAGACATCCTCAATAGTATGTTATACTTGCCTTTTTACCATGCGACGAGGTAGGGCGGGAGCTTGAGGCCTCACCCGGAGTCACACCACATGCAGCAAACACACCCACAAAACAAGCCACCAAAGCACATACACCAACAAAAAAAATGATAACAACACGCAACTGTCGGGACCCCGAATTTGCAAATCCGGACCCTCTGTGTATTCAGCACTAGTCCAGGAACGCGCTAGTGCACACAGTCTTAACATCGGTAAATATCACAATCATACCAATCGATATTATCAAAGTACTTTATTTAAATAACCAAACTGGTTACTTGACCTCATGGTCAAGTTACAAATGTATGCCTCGTAGGGCGAAACTTATTCAGAGAGAAACAATAGCAGCGGAAAATCAAATAAACTTCGTGGCGCCATCCAAAGATACCACAGTGCAATCGATCGGGCTCGCATCCCTAAGTAGTCGGGTCCTCTTGGAGTTCCTCCTCCAAAGTGGCGTAATCTCCTCTTCAAGCGGTATTGTGTTGAGGCAAGGGTGAGTACTTGGTACTCGGCAAGTCATGCATGCAGAATGCAAGCTAATATACTATATGCATGGCTTAGTACAAAGGAATAGCTCAGGTATATTTGCGATGTGACTTTTTGACAAGTAATATAAGTAGATTCGAAAGCAGTAGGAATAAGTAAAGCATAAATAACTTTTCAAGAAGTTTAACAAACATTTTTCCCATCCTACACCATATTTCCATCATCTTCCTTGTTAAACCAACCCATCTTTTCAAAACCAAGTTATTTTCAGAAAATCTAACCCTTGACTGTAATTCCCGAGCATTGTCCAGTACCGTGGACTCGGCTATTCAAATAGATTCTACACTCTGCAGAGGTTATGCACTTTACCCACAAGATACAGTCAAACACCACAAAGGCGAGTTCCCGTAACAAAGCCTTTCGGAAGCCTCAAACAACACAGGTGGTCCTCTCCGGTACGTGCTCTACACCATCCCTTCCCTTAGCCAAGGCGAAGTATGGGACCAACACACCGTTAGATGGGTACCTGGCCACAGCCACGATACGCTCCCCCGTACAATCACACAAACGGTGTAACTGACACCCTGAGGCTCCACAAGTGAGTCCTTAGCGACTTAGTCAACTAGGGCCGTCCCATTCCAGCCATGTGGTTGCAAGTATGACCCAGTTCAAAGGCTTGCAAGGTTAAGTCCTTAGAGTGACCAGGGCAAGACTACCCGAAAAACCAAATCAACACTCCCAATGCCACAACTGGCCCACCTGATTACTCTTGCCACATGCCCCGGTCGAAAACTGTTTATCAAACCCCAGTTGATTACCATGCACCACGTGCCGTCAACATCACATGATACTTTTCCAAAACAAGTTCAATATATCATTAAGTCAATATTAGCATTTGATTATCCAAAATTATGTCATGAGCACGTAGCAGGTCTAAGCAGTATACTACAACGATCTAAACCCATGTTGGCAATTTAATAATGTCCAACTAGTAAACCACAACTAGGGTGACAAAGGGTCATGGCACATACTTAAGTAATCAAGGTGTCATATAGCAAATTGGTATTTATCTAACCCCCATGTTTAAACAAAGTATCTTTCTAATTGAACTAGCATGCAATAGTTTAAATCAAAATAGATTTTCGAAATAGGATCAACATGGTCAAAGCACAACTTGCCTTCAAAAAGCACTTGCTCTTGGTCTTGAGTTGGATCCTGAGTCAACACTTCTCCTTCGAATCCTTCCGGCACTTCAACGTCTACTCGTAAAGCGTGCAAATAGCAAATACACAAATAAACACTATGCAAAAAGATCCCAAAACTCCAAATAAAATCCATAAACAGAGAGAACATAATTTTCTGGATTTTTAGAAACTGGAATAAATCAAATTTGGAGTTAAAACGCAAAAGTTATGATTATTTAAAGTTTAAATAATCAATTAAATAATTTTACAGAGAAAAACTTTAGTCCAAAAATTAAATAAAATTCATATTTAGGTAGATCTCAATTTTATACAATTTTAGAAATTTGAATCACTCAAATCGGAGTTGAAACGCAAAAGTTATAAGCGTTTGAAGTTTGGATCTAAATTTGAAATCATTATTTCGAATTAATAAATCATTTTCTTTTTCGGAAATTAATTATTGCGTCAGCAAGGACACGTGTCGGCCTGTGATTGGTCCACAGTGACTGCGGCCGACGCCAAGATCGAACGGTCTCACGATGACGCCAAAGATGACGTCATCATGCCACGTGGCATGCTCCGGGTGCTGCCACGTGTCTCGGTCCATGGACTGGGTCCACGGTGACGCCCGGACCATGGTGGACGCGACCTACGGCTAAAGAGGCTGACACGCTGGTCCCACCCGTCAGTGGGTCACGTGCACGGTGAGGCTCTCTCGGGCGAGGCACTGACATGCGGCCCCGCATGTCAGTGACACGCAAATACGCCAGGTTCGGCCGCACGGGCCCGGCTGTCCGCTGACTCAACGCACGGCGCGGCGGTGGCTACGTGGCATGATCACGGCCGTTAGATCTAGATCCAACCCTAGGTTAACGCAGTTTCCAACACGTGACGATCGTGGGCCGTTGGATCTTGATCCAACGGTCTAGATCCAACCTGGTCTTCTAAAGCCTCAGGGAAACGTGGACTCACCGTGATCGTCGGATGGTGATCGAACGGCGGACAAGCCATGGTCGCGGCGGCGCTGGTTGACGAGGTCTGGCCGGACTTGAGGACGACGACACACGGGACGGCGCCACGGAGTAGATCCGGCGAAGGGAGAGGTCGGGGTCGGTGCGTCTCGGTCCGGGGATCACGAATCGGGACTTGGGTGCGGCGGAGGTGGCTCGACGGCGGCAGAGCCGACCAAAACCCGCGCGGCGCGCAAAGCAACCGGTGAGGAATCGCGGCACGGCGAGACGCGCAGAGGTGGCGGTGGGGCAAGTTGTGCGCAGGCAAGGGCGAACCTCGGCCGCTCCCGGCATTAAATAGCCCGGCGTTTGCTGAAACCAAGCCCTAACCGTGTCCCGCCGGTCACGGCGGAGATCACCGGCTCGGATTCGGATGAGGACGACGACCGGATGCCGCCCACGTGTCCCGCATCGGACGGTCCACACGCTCGCTGACGCGGCAAGACGCCGCGGCCGTTGGATCTAGATCCAACGGTCGTGGTCCAGGGTTAGAGTTGGGTTCGGCGACGCGGTTCGACCGAATCAAAAGGCTCGGTCGGGTTCGGGTCGGACTCGAGTCCGACTCGGACCCGAGGAATAGTAACCGAACCCGGTCGGTCCTTTTCCAAATAATTAATATTTAAAATAATTCCCAGTAATTCATTTAATTCATTAAAAATAGCAAATGACTCAGAAAAATTCCAGAAAAATTCTGGAAAATATTTTGGATCATTTTGGACTCGAATAAAATATTTCCAACAAAATTTTATTTGCAAAATTAAATTCTTTAATTATTTCAAAATGGAATAAATTCAAATAAATTCCAAATAAATCCAAATAAATTCCAGAAAATTCCAAAAATTCACCAAAGTGCCAAATCACACATGAATTTAAGAAAAGCAAAATTTTGGGATGTTACAGCAACTATGCACCATTCCCCGATATGCACTACCACTCTCGGCAATTGCAACCCTTTGCTGTCCTAACGATCCAAACACCATAATTCCAGTCCAAGAGCCCCAAAACTAGGAACCCACTAACTATATAGACACTATACAAGAATACCAGCAATATTCTAGTTTCTAAACATTTTTAAAGACTACCCTCAATCCCTCAAATTCAATCCAAAAAACCGATCTGTCCACAAACTGGACAGCAACATTCTCAATTTCATAACTATTTTTAGAACACTCCAAACTCAGTAAATGAGGACATTTTTTATATCTACAGAAAATTCCCCAACTTTTTCTAAGTATTGATAAATTTAATTTGGTCCCTAATTAACCCTAAAGCACCAATTACCGTAGGTGCTATCAGCAGTGACAAATTCCAAGGTCTTTATTAAAATAGCCATAACTTTTAAATGGCTAAACCAAACTTCATGTTTTGATCTCTAATAAAAATTAAGACGATGATCTACAACTTTTTCTACAGTCAAATCCTCAAGAAATGAACTTAGATACCCCAAACACGCTCCTTAGACAGAACAAGAAACCTGCGTGAATCTGAACCTTCTCCTAACGCATTCTAGCAGTCAATCTGACCCACCACCACCAGGAAAAACACCCTAGCATCATCCTAAGGCAGGCACAACAACACCAAAGGTTAGCCCTAGGGTTATACCTACATAGAGTGGCACGAAGATGCGATCCTGACAAAAGCTCCTTCCAGATCGCGCGTTCCTCGCCTTCCTCGCAGTCTGTCTCCTGACTAAAATCCCCCAATCCTTTCTCCACCTCTAAGGCAGCAGCAATGGTGGTGACGCAGGCTCTAATCATCGAGGTGGGGGGGCGGCCATGGTGAAGAGGGTGGTCAGCTAAGGGAGGGAAGAGGGAGGGAGGTGGCGCAACAATGGAGGAGAGGGGAAGGAGGAGGCGCAAAGGGGAAGCATAGGGAAGGGAGGTGCGGCCAAGGGGGTGGGGGAAGGTGTCTAGGGTTTGGGGGGGAGATCCCCCTTTACAGGCCCAAACGGCTGGTCTGTTGGCCCAAAAATTGATCTAAATTGAATTTTTTTTCTTCAAAAATTTAGATTTTTTTTCCCTTTAAAGTTCACCCTAAATATTACATTCACCTATCAATAACATATGGAATAGCAAATCCTAAAATAAAAAGGATGGCAGATACTTAAATATTTGTCAGTTTGTATATACTCTCTCCGCTTCTGAATAGATGACATTTTAGGATTTTACACTTCAATCAAGATATGCAGCGAAATGACTAAATTGTCTTCCTTTATTAGGCCACTTATTGCTCTTGAAGGGTGTGTGTTACTTTATTATACATTAATAAATAATATTAGGAATAATGAATGGTAGGGATATATAAAGAAAAAATAGTTAAAAATTATTTAAAAATTATAAAATAATATGTATTTAAAAATAAAATTTAAAAAATTAGAATAATATGAATTAAGAAACAGAGAAAGTAAATACACCTATTAGTCATTATACCGTGCTCTTCCTTGCCCATGAAAGGATGCAACTAGTTCATTAGTTGCTGTCGTGTCAAATACAAGCCCCTAGGCATTCGTGTTACTCCTTGTTACGTCCCATTAAAGCACGACTACGTGAGACATCAGAAATTGCCAATTGAGATCTGAGTGTATCTCGAAATTGCCAATTGAGATCTGAGTATATCTCACGGTGGATTAGTAAATGCAAGTCGCATCCGCGCGTGTTTGCTGCACCAAGTTAAAAAAACAGCAAGAATCTTTCGGATATCGGAATCAATTTTTTGGATTAGTAAATGCAATTAAGTAGCATCCGCGCGTTTTTGCTGCACCACGTTAAAAAAACAGCAGAAATCTTTCCGATATTGGAATCAGTTTTTTGATTAGTTAATGCAATTCGCATCCGCGCGTGTTTTCGGATGCGCCTGTTTGCTGCACCGACGCCACGCCAACGACTTGCAAGTGAGACAAGAGATTCAACTATCTTTTATTTGGGAATCTTTACATTAATTCGAGCTATCATATCTTTTTTAGAATTTATGAAAAATTTTGTGCTTATCTATAAGAAATTTTTATCATGCTGTAAAAATATCAGCCCCAAATATTGTATATAAAAATTATAAAAATTCTGACAATCTCTGTGTCCAAATTTTGCATTCTTTGTTTTTTTATTTTTCTGAGGATCAAAACATTGTTAGAAATTTTTAAAACTGTGTATGGAGGTTCATTATGCTTTAAGGATGCTACTGTACAATTTTGAGATGAAGGACACTTGTATTTATTTTATTATAATTTTTACATTGAATTTATGGAATTTCTAGGGTTTCAGTTTTTTTTAATTTTTAGTGGCATCAAGTTATATTTATTATATTTGATAATTATTTGTACAATAATGTAGTCATGTAGGTGACATGGTATAATTTTTAGATGAAGATAAGGTTCGTACAGTTTTAATAAATTATGACTAGATTACTATTACTAGTCCAAAGTTATTGTTTTTTAATCCCTTATCCATATTAAATGTGTTCATATCGCTTTGGGATTTGATAAGATGTTCCAAAGATTTCTTATATTTTAAATATGATTTTTGTAGATTTTGTTATCATATGATTTTATATTTCTTAGTTTAAAATTCAAAAATCAAATACGAATAATGTTTTTCAAAGAAACCAAAAATGCAAGAAAATACAGAAAAGAGAAATAAAACAGATTAAAACACAATGTCAAATAAATTTGTTTTATTCTATGCACTATTGATTTTTTATGATGTTACAGATACTTGTCAATTCTTCTAAGTATGGGAGACAATGGCATAGATAACTATCATATAGATGGTACGGAGAGCATCGATGATGTCTCTTACCCTCTCGAGGGGCCGATCTCCATGCCGAACCCCGATGCCATTATATCGGTGCAAGTAGTGGCCGGACGTTCCGCCAGTCGATAGGTATGGTGCTGGTAACATATTGATAGAATCATCGAAATAGGGAGTGGCATGAGGTAGCGTATACTATTTATGAACATTATCAAACTAAATTGTGTGCATGTGCACGTAGTATAACATGTCATCTCAAGCAACAAGCGGAGACATGCTTGAAGAAGATATTGACTAGACATAGGCCTGGAGAGGGCATACAAATCCAGCTTAATTTCAATATTGACGGTTCGGTAAGCACATGAATATACACGCCGATGTAGCTAGAGAGGAAATTGCAAAGTATATAGTTACCGTAGATCTTCCACAAAGAATAGGAGAGCTCTTGTCTTAAAAAAATGATCCAACGTGATTTTTTCCTATAATACCAACGCGTTAGTAGAAGAACAACTACACGTGATATATACATAATGTACAAACGTAAACTAGCAAGCTTGAAAGATAACTTCACCTGAGTTAGTTTTTTCTTTGCTTTGAACTCAGACATATGGACTTCATCCCACCAAGGGACATCATATTTTAGTGTTGGTGTACATTACATGGTCAATGACTACACCCTAAACAAAAAGGATGATAGGGTTTAGGCTAATCGATGAGGCATACACAGGAAAGGTTATCGCTACATGTGTATTCGAGGTTATTAGTGAATTAAAATAGAAAGTAGAATTATTACCATAACTCTTGACAATGCATCGCTAATACGACTGTCATGGAGCATCTCTCAGCGCACCTAGAGACTTATATTGGAGGTTCCGTACTCCACCAAAGATGCATATGTCACATCATTAATCTCATCACGAAGGCAGGTTTGAATGTAATCAAATCTAGATTGGAGCAAATACACGATGCTGTCCAATTTATGTCCAATTTATTACAGCTTCGACTGTAAGATACATCTCCAATTCGTGGAGTTCTTTAAGGTCAACAATAAGAGGCCAATAAGATTCAACCTTGACATCAAGACTAGTTGAAACTCTACATATACTATGCTGGAGCGGTGCAACAGCTATGAGCACACCAGCACTATCTTCATCCATTGTAATTTTGGTAAGCAGTTGGTTAATGATACAGATTGGGAAGTTGTTGTTGTTTTTCATAATTTTTTAAAGTTTTGTACAAAGCAACCAATCTTTTCATTCGATGTGTACTACCCAAATTATTGCTTAGTCATCGAGTGGCTTTAGACTTTTGCTAATTCTTTTGAAGAAAATAGAGATAATTCTGTTTTACAACCGATTCTTCAACCAATGTAGAAAAAAAATTAAAATATTTTACAGCTATTCCACATATATATTGTTTTGGTACCATTTTGGATCCTCGAAGAAAATTATTTGATTTGTAGGGAGCATTCGAGACAATCATTAATGTATTTAATCTTGATTTTTCTGAAGCCTATACTTTCATAATGAGTTTTTCATAGTTTCTGACAAAATATTATGAAAAGTTTGAAAGTAGAAGTGAAGCAAGATTAACTGCCTCAATAATACAACAACTACGACATGATTTGATCCCTTCAAGTGTGTGGAAGAAGCTGAAAGGAAATGCCTCTAGTGTTGGGGAATGGGTAGGCTAGTGTAGCACAAAATTAAAAATTTCTACTCCATAACCCAGGAACCGCTACATGTAATAGATCATAGAAATACCACTAGACACGTAGACCCGTAGCGGAAGTAGAGTCTATGTAGCACGTCCCTCACCGACCAACTCCAACCACCTCACCAACTAGGTTAGATTAGCTCTGACCAGCTTCTCGACCAAAAACTATCAGCACCGACTAGTCTGCCGACTAGATCGGATCAACCCCAACCAGTCTGCCGACCAGATGATATAGACTTGAGCCTCATTCATGAACCTTTCATGATGGACTCAGGTTACAGATCGTCCTTAAGTTGAAGCGTTGCAGCAACTCCTCCAAAGTATCCACACATACAGGGAGGAACACCACACGTTGGAATACTAGTTCCAGCTGTGCGGATTAAACGAGAAGAGAGAACGATGGCTAGGGTTTCAAGAGTTCTGAAATTCTGATGTATCTAGCACAATTATCCTTTTTTTTCTTCTTCTTTATCAGCCACCACCCCTCCCTTTATATAGATGTTCCATAATGGGCTCTACATTAGAGGCCCATTACGAACTCTAAACTCACACGAATTCTACTCCAACTCTGATCACCATCAGAGTTCGATGGTGGGTCCGCGTAATGATGGCGGTGGGTCGACACAATGATAGAAACCATGCCGACAGTGACGACGACAAAGCCCATATAGCGGGCGACTCATAGGCCACAGGCCAGTTGGGCATTCCCCACCTGTTCCCACAATAAGATAGGCCCGTGCTTGAGCCGGCACGGTCCAAAGAGTTCTTATATGAATTCGGACTGTGCCTTAGCTAGAGGTGGGCGTCGTGCGTCGCGTCTTGCGCCGGCCCGCCCATCGTGGCCGGTCGAACTGCCGTGCCACGCCGGCCCGTCGTGCCCACCGTGCCGGGCCGTGCTGGCCCAACTGGCTTTTGACGAGCCCAAGCCGAGCCCATTTGTGCTTCGTGCCGGCTTCGTGCCGTGCCGGCCCAAGCCCAGCCCATTTGTGCTTCGTGCCGGCTTCGTGCCGTGCCGGCCCAAGCCCAGCCCATTTGCACTATTGCAATGAGAGAAAAGAACACAGAGACGCACGGAGCTGAGGCAATGAAGACAAATGTTGGGGGAAAATATTAAATTTTATTCAATCGTGAATATGTACAAAGTTACTGCCTCGTTAAAAACCTTACACCCCGGTGTGGGGTACCCCCGGTAAGGAAATGAGTACAGTAACTACGTAAACATACATTAATACGTAAACTACTCGAGGTTGAGATTGTCGAAGTCAGCAACTGCCTCCGTAATCTCCGGATCCTCGGGCTCATGTTGTGTCCTCTCTTCTGCACGCTCCCAGTCCTTTAAGCATGTAATTGCCTCAACCAACTCAGGCCGAAGAGACGACCTCCTCGGCTCAAGTACCCTTCCCATCAAACTGAAAGTGGCTTCCGACGAGACAGTGGACACCGAAACAGTAAGTACATCCCGTGCAAAATGGGATAGCACGGGGTAAATACGTTCGTTATTCTTCCACCACAAGAGCAAGTTGAGTTGATTATCCTCGTCCACGTCAAGGTCGGTCTCCACAAAAGGCGTGTTGAGGTAGTGGTTGAGTTCTACTCGTGGATTCCACGTCGACCTGGTCGACGATTGGGAAGAGCCGGATGCCTTGCCTTTTAGCTTCTTCCAAATATTTGAAGCGGTCGAGCTGCCTCGTGCTTGTTGCGTTGTTGAAGTAGATCTTCTTGCTTCACTTCTAGTGCCAAACTTGTCGTAATATTTGTCAAAAACACTGAAAAACTCGTTATAAACATGAGTATAGGCCTCGGAGAAATCAAGATCGAATGCCTCACCTATTCCGTGGAAGGCGCCCTGCAAGTCAGATAATTTTCTCCGAGGATCCAAAATAGTAGCAAAGCAGTAAAGATGCGGAATAGCTTGAAAATATTTTAAATATTTTTTCTCCATTGGTTCTATAATGGGTTGTAAAATAAATTTATCTCTATTTTCTTTAAAAGAATTAGCAATAGTCCAAAGCCACTCGATAACTAAGCAAGAAGTTGGGTAGTACACACCGGATAAATTTTTGGATGCATTGTAAAAAGTTTGTAAAAAATCATGAAAATAACCGGCAATGTGCCAATCCGATTCAGTAACCAACGACTCACCATTATTGCAATTGACGAAGACAATGATAATATGCTCATAGCCCTTGCAATTGTCCAACATAATATACGTTGAGTTCCACCTAACCTTCATATCAAGGTTAAATTTTTTTGGATCCTTACTATTGGCCCTGCAATAATCTGAGAATTGTGCAAACCTTACGGGCGAAGCAATAATGAAATAGATAGCTTTGCGTATGTTGTCTAAACTAGGTCCCATTACATTCAAACCCGTCTGCATAATGAGATTAATAATATGGCATGCGCATCTCTGGTGGAGTACAAAACCTCCAATATAAGTTTCTAGATGCGGTGAGAGATAATTTATAGCCGTCGTGTTAGCCGATGCATTATCAAGAGTGATGGAAATAATTCTACCTTCTATTTTAAAGTCGTTAATAACCTCGAGCATGTGGTTAGCGATAACCTCTCCGGTGTGTGACTCGCAGATTGGCTTAAACCCTATGACTCTTTTGTTTAGTAAGTAGTTCTCGTCTAAGTAATGCGCAACAACACTAATATAAGCTATTCTTTGATGGTGAGAAGTCCATATATCCGATGTTAAGGCAAAAGAAAGAAAGTCTGTTTTAACATTTCTAGTTTTTTTCTAAACATTTTATAAATATCACGTGTAGTTGTTCTTCTACTAACATGTTGGTATTGTGGACAAAAACCACGTTGCACCATTCTTTCAAAACTAGAGCTCTCGCCCATTCTAAGTGGAAGATCCTCTGTAACTATGTACCGTGCAATTTCGTCCCTAGCTACATCGGCGTTGTATATCCACGTACTTACCGAACCGTCGGTGTTAAAGTTGAGCTGCGTCTGGACGCCCTCACCCGCCCTCTGTCCTGCCGATATCTTCTTCAAGCATGCCTCCGCGTGTCTCTTCAGATGACCTGTTCCAGCAGATGCACGTGCAGATAATTTAGTTTGACAGTATTTGCAAATAGCAGACACCACCTCACTTCCGTCTACAATTTCGACGGTTCTGTCCATGTGTTGCCAGCACCACGCCCGTCGAGTGCCGGATATGGACGCCCGTCCCGGTTGCGGTTGCGTCGATGTCGTGGCATCCGAGCTCGGTGCCGATACCGACGCCCGTCCCGGATACACCGATGCGGCGCCGTCGAAGCTCGGCGCACCCGGAATGTACGAGGCATCCTCGATGCCGTGCGTACCGTCCAGATGACGGTCATCCATGCCGTAGTCTCCCATGCTGGGGCAGAGTTGGCGCGGATCGATCTCGTCATCTCGGCAAGTGGGACTTGGAGAGCGAGGGCGTGCTCTCCTGCTCTTGCTCTTGCGAAACATTTTTTTTCGTGGAGGAAGAGCGGGCGAGATGTTGTAGAATATGCTAAAAAATGATAGCGCGAACGGTTGTTTTGAGCAAAAAATTGAAAACGAGTGGGATGTTGAAATGAGAGCGCGTTGTTAGATTTTATAGCGATTATGAAGCTAACGGTCGTTCGACATTCAAAATTTGAAATGCATGCGCTGCACGGGAATCACGCCTCTTTACATCGTGTCCATTCATTTTAAGTCGAATCGTGTCACTTTACGTCGCATTCAACCGTTTTATATCACTTCATGTCACTTACTGCATGAGCCGATGAGCGGGAGAATATAATCAAAATTTTCACTACCTCTTTCCCTCTCTTTTGCTACTTTTCCCACCCGGACACTCTCCTAGACTCCTACTCTCTCTCCTATCTATCTGAGAGTGGCAGAGAGTTGTCCGGCTGTCCCCTCATGAAACCCCCCGGCCCCACCCGCATGCCCCGGCCCCCCACGCCTGCGTGGCCACGTGGGCACGCCCCCTGCCCTCTCGATCTCCGCGGCGCCCAGTGCCCACGCGCGCATCAGCGCATGCCCCTAGCCCCACGCCCCACCCGCATGCCCCTGGCGGCCTGGCAGCCTGGCCGCCTCGCCCCCTGGCCCCTGCTGCCCTCGATCTCTCCGCCGCCCACGTCCAGTGCGCCCTGGCCCCTACCTCCTCTCCAGTCTCCTCTCGATCTCCATCACTCGTGAGACCATGCGTCGCCTCCACGGCTCAGCCGCCGGCCCCCAGTGCCAAGCCGCCAAGACGTCCCGTCGCCTTTGCCGGTCCGCCCCCACCGCCTCCCCGCGCCTCCTTCCTCCCCTCCGTCATCCGCCTTGCCGCCCCGCTCCTCGCGCCTCGCCATCGCCACTCCGCGCGGGCCTCGCCACCGCCGCCCCCTCCACCCCATCGCCCCGCGCCTCCTTCCTCCCCTCCTCGTCACTTTGGCCGCCCAGCGCCTCGCCGCGCCGCCCAGCGGTCGTGCCTCGTCGCCTCCTCGGACCCGCGCCTCGCCGCCTTCGTGGGCCGCGCCGCTGCCGCCCCGGGCCGTGCATGCCGCGCCGCCCTCCGTCTTGGGTCCGGGCGTGCGTGCCGCCGCCCTCAATCTGCCGTGCCGTGCCGGGCGGCCCACCGTGCCACGTTTCCCGGCCCGGCACGACCCGATGTACAGTAACGTGCCGGCCCGGCACGGCCCACCTCGTGCCGGCCGGGCTACGGACCGGGCCAAATCCCCGTGCTTCGGGCCGGCCCACAGCGGCACGGCCCAGACGCCCACCTCTAGCCTTAGCTCACCGGACACAAAGTAAGCCAGATCGGCATGGCGGGTTGGCTGAGCCTGACCACCACGGCATACGGCACAATCCTAACTTACGGCACATCAGACTCGTGCCATTCCGGCCGGAATGGCCCAATGCCGTGGTCTACTCTCCAAAGTCTGAACAAACCTCGTGGAAGTACGCAACTTGCGTGCCCTCAGCTTCTATAAAAGGGCACCTTTTAGAGTTGCCTGCTTGTCCACACGCACTTAATTGGTACTACTAACCAACAGATCGATCGGCACCATGTGGAGGCTAAAGATCGGCGAGGGGGGAGGCCCGTTGCTGCAGTCGCCCAACAACTTCCTCGGCAGGGAGGTGTGGGAGTTCGACCCGGACGCCGGCACGCCGAGGTCGACAGGCTCCGCCGCGAGTACACACAGCGCCGCTTCACGCACAGGGAGTGTGGTGACCTCCTTATGCGCATGCAGGAACGTACATAATAACAATGCTTTCTATCAGGCGCTTAGTTTGCATGTTTATTTCTATCAGACGCTTAGTTTGCATGTTTATTCCATTACTACTTGCTGATGTGTTTCAACTATTATTCCTATAATTCTTGAAACTCTTACATGAGTCTTATAGTGTATCACTCGCGCAGTATGCAAGACAAAATCAGCACCAAAAATACATTCCGGGCATCAAGCTTGAGGGGAATTCAGAAGTCACGGAAGAAATTATATTAACTGCGTTGAGGCGCGTTCTTAATCAATATTCTACTTTGCAAGCACACGACGGACATTGGCCCGGTGGTTATAGCGGGGTTTTGTTCATCCTCCCTCTCATGGTATGCATTTTATTAATTGAAGGGGATATTTGCTCAATAACATGGCAAAGTAATAAAAAATTAGGAAAATAGATCCGGAAAGAAATTTAAGAAATGACATCATAATAACTATTTATTTTGGGCAATAATAATCCTTTGGTTCCAATGATGTTTTCCCCTGCTGGCCTTTCTCAAGTCGCAAGAGATCCATGGTACTTGTGACATAATTTTTTCAAAAAAAGAACTGAAGGGATACTCCATGATAGTGTCATTTTACATAATAAACGGTGGTTGTGACGTGATTTGAGCAATCACGATTCGTTGTGATCCTATTTCTCTCGTTTCACATTTTTGCAATACAAGACCGAGCGTTTGCTTAGGTGATGAGGCACGTCAGTGAGCGATCCACCCGCCAGCATTTGAGCTCGCTCGACACGCGCGCTAGTGACAGCTAGATTTAGTCTAGCTGTTATTCTCTCTTCTTAAGCGAATGCACTATATGCCCTTTTATGTTGACCCAGTGAATGTTAGAAAACACTGTATGCTTGCAATATCACTCAACATAGTGTTCCCCGCGCTCTCGTGCCAATAAAAATATATTTCACACATATGCTTCGATTGGTCTAATTTTAACCCTAAACTATTTGTGTCACAATTTTATGAGAGAAAAAACTGAGAATTTTCGATGATAGTGTTATTTTTCCATAATAATAAAACTTAACTGATGATTGTGATGTGATTGATTAGTTATGATTCTTTGTGGTCCTATTTCTTTGATTTCACATTTTTGCGATGTAATCGAAGTAATTGTTTTTATATTTATTGAAATATGATGCATTATGACCTAGTTAATGTTAGACCTTAGAACCATGATCAAAATCCTGGTGAAATCTCGGATTCCCCGAGATTCATAATCCAGTGGAATAAAAAAATAGGAAAAAAATTCAAATTGCTATTCAGCAGTATGAAAGCATTCAGCAAGCTTTTCCTTTGACCGTAGGCACGGCTATTCAAATAGTTTTAACTCTGCAGAGGTGTACAACTTTACCCACAAGACATGATATTCCCTTGATGCCAAGCTATTAGCACACTTCCTTAGGTGTGCCGGCAGGGATATCATGACAAGGCCTTTATAATGTATACGTCTAACCTGACCCACCCGCTGAGGTTTCACCACTGTTAGGGTTATATCCACCCAGTACAGAAGCCCCCTCTTGCGCCGTGTGATCCGAGAGCGGTTAGAACTCTCGAGTGTGCTTCTGGCGGCTAAAGCCAGGTAGGTGGAAGGAACCTGATTTTGTGAACCGTGGCAGACAGAGCCATGTGATTGGATTAAACCCTGGTCTTGTTGAGATGTGGCGGATAGAGCCTGTATATTAGTGAGTGGTGGTTAGAACCTTCACTACCATATTACATAATTCAATTATTAAAAAGAATTGCTCAAATATGCTTTGTGAAAATTATTAACAAGTATGATTTGATGAAACTTGGCTTTATGCAAAAGAACCATATTAAGTCATCCTTGGATTGAAGATTGACCCACCGGAGAGAGCTCTATGGCCAAGAACACGAAGAACATCAAAATAGCTACCCGGCATTAGTTTTCTTGATCTCCCGGGCAAATGAAATAAAGAGGTGGAGAATGGGTGCTACCACCGGGAAGAGGGTAGCAATACGAAGATGTGGGAGGTGGAAGTGCGAGCTTTGATGAAGAAATGCCCAAGTTATGAGCAATCAAAGCCATTTCGGTTTTTCTTTAATGCGACGGTTTCTGGCGAGATTAGCGACGATTGATGGTGGGGAATGTCAAGAGGGCGTCGCTACGGATTGAACAGAACCGGCCGTTCGCGTTTTGGAGTTGAAATGAGGAAGATATGAAGGTTTAAAGTGAGCCCTAGCCATGAGAGAGCTTGCTTGAGTCTTCTCTGTACACCCATGGCTAGAGGTTGAAGATGACACTATTCATGCCACGTGGCGACTTGTGATTGGCCGGTGATTACGCAAATGAACCACCCTAGAGAAAAATTAGGAAAAATGGTCTAAAAATTCCGGAAAAATTCCTAGAACCATTTTGGAATATTTGGGACCCAATAAATTGGTTTCGCGGAATTTGGATGAAATTTGTGGAATTAAATATTCGGGCGCGGATTGCGGGCATTAAACAAAAGCCGCGCGAGATAAAATAGGAGCGAAGGTCCAAAAATCCGGGGAATGATTCCTAAAATCATTTAGGAATATTTGAGACACAATTGAAGTGTTTTTGGGATTTTTGGAGCATTTTTGGACTCGGGTGAAATTTCGGGTACCGGCGGGACTTTGGAAATTCGATTTTTCGAACGAAAGGGAATTGAATCCCGATTTTGGATGGAAAAGGATGCCAGGTTAACATAAACACCAAGGAAACTCCAATCTTTGAATTTAATTAATTTAAATTAGATTTTCCTCCAGAAGGCAAAAACTAGGGCGTTACAAAAACTGAGCTGCAAAAACAGGCAGAAATATGCTCGAAAACAGTAAGTGGTTTCCTCCAATGTAGAGCTAGTTTTTCTCCAAAAATTTCAACCCTAGAACCCTAGAACCACATCTAACCAGGCTAGGGACTCCAGATCTGAGCTCACAAGGAGTATCCATGGGGGGTAAAACACTAACCTTGGACGGAGGCAAGGAAGGAGCCGCTGCTGCCGGCTTGGACGAGTGGGCGCCATTGGAGGGAGATTTGGCTTGGGGGGAAGCTGCAGCCACCAAGTGGGAAGAGGAGGCGCCATGGAGCTGCTTGGAGCTTGGAGAGGGGAGGAGAAAACAATGGGGGGAGCTGCTGCCCAAGGCTTGAAGCGTGGAGGGAGGAGAGCCAGGAGGAGGAGTTTAAAATGCTGAAATTAGGTGGGGAAATCAAGAAAAATATTTAAGTGAAACAATCTCTCTCTCTCTCTCTCTCTCTCTCTCTCTCTCTCGATCTCGAAAACACTCCAAATGAAAAGAGAGATGCACTACTACATAATAGGACATCACAATCGGTTCTTTTTCGTCATCACAATCGGTTTTGATAGCGATACAAAGTTCAACGACAGTGATAAACAGGCTCTATTACAGTCGGTTCTCACCCGACAGTAATAATCTATTATCACAGTCGGTTCCTAACTAGAACCGACACAGATGAGGGATCATCTCAGTCGGTTCCCACCTAGAACCGACACAGATGAGGGGACATCTCAGTCGGTTCCCAACTAGAACCGACACAAATTACCCCCTCATCTGTGTCGGTTCTAGGTGGGAACCGACACAGATGTGTCATATGATGGTTTTAACACAACACGAGGACTTTCCAGGTCCTCTCTATCGCCGATTTTAACACAATACAAGCAATTCCCAAGAGGTCACCCATCCTAGCACTACTCTCGCCCAAGCACGCTTAACTTCAAAGTTCGTATATGGTCTGGTACTATAGTGTTAGTATGATCGCATCTGAAATATAACACGCCCCATTCCTTTTAACCTCACAGAGCACCTGAACATCGATTTTAGTATTCTCATACTCCAAACACGGGTTGAGCATATATATATAGCAGAGTTATCTATGATCACGAAGAATACGGTTTGGAGCACACGAAAAAGCAAAAAAGAGAGACCGAAATGGCTACAAAACTTCGGAGGCCATTTTGAGGCCCTAAACGATGTTTTTTTGGAATTCTAATTTTCCCGCACACACGCACTTGCCCAAAAGTTTAAGATCCAACCATCTAATTTTTTAATACTATTTTTCATTATCTTTCTAACGAGCCAAAGAACGCCCCGATCGGAGTTACGAGTCAAAAGTTATGGCCATTTTACCAAACATACTCAAATGAGGGACATCTCCTTATCTGTATTGGTTCTAACTTAAATATTTTTACAGCTTTGAGTTGCTTATAACCTCATAATTCCAACAAAATTTGTTTCATTAAATTTGGAGTTCATTTGTTCAAATTCTACAAAATAGCATGCATGTTTTAACCTAATCTTTAAATTCAAATCTGAATTTTAAACAGAGGTAAAACATAGAGTATTTTTGCATATTTCGAATCTACAGGATTAAACATGAATTTAAAAATTTATTTCATAATTTTTGGACTTAAAACGTGAAAGTTATGTGAATTTGAATTTAGATACTGATTTTGGTCATCAGTGTCGGTTCTAGCCCAGAACCGACACTGTTGAAACGCGATCATCAATGTCGGTTCTTTCCCAGAACCGACTGTGATGAGGGTGCACCTCATCAGTGTCGGTTCTTGCCCAGAACCGACACTATTAACATACTATCATCAGTGTCGGTTCTAGACTAGGGTGCACCTCATCAGTGTCGGTTCTTGCCCAGAACCGACACTATTAACATACCATCATCAGTATCGGTTCTAGACTAGAACCGACTGTGATAAGGGTGCTCCTCATCAGTGTCAGTTCTATCCCAGAACCGATACTATTAACATACTATCATCAGTGTCGGTTCTAAGCTAGAACCGACTGTGATGATGCCCATCATCACAGTCGGTTCTGGCCTAGAACCGACACTGACGAGTGCCCCTCATCACTATCGGTTCTAAGCTAGAACCGACACTATTGACCACGTTTCTAAAAATGATTGGTTACGTACACATATCACAATCGGTTTTTCCATCACAAGTTAGGAACCGACACAGATGAAGCGATAGTGATGTACCATTCTGTAGTAGTGATGAAAGAAAATCACCTCCTCCAAGAAATAAATTTAAACCTACAAGAAACAATGACTTCGCTAATTAGGGGGCAAAACAAAATTGGATATCGACCGTTAAATCAAAGACGAGAAGGGAAACAAATGTTTAACTGCAAAAGCAGTATTACAGAAAATGTAAATAAAATACTACACATGCGTGAGATAGCCCCACAATTGAGCAGATTTAAGGCCAGGTTGTTAAAGATGGTTAGCCTCAACCCTCACTGTAAAGGAGTATGTGCATGTGGGCATGTGGAGAGTGTGGAGAGTACACAATATAGATGTGTACTCAGGGGTGATTCTCAGTATTTGTTGTATATATAGTGTGTTGACGAGAGTGTCAATCTTGGCAAAAAAAAACTCAATAAGACTCGAATCAAAATTGTTTCTTTTACAACAGTTAATGAGCTCAAAACTGAAATGAGACCATGTTAAACAAAAAATGTTAATGTGGCTTGTTAGATCCAATTTAAAATAACCACTTAAATGATAAATAAAATAATTTTATATAAAATTATGTTGATTTCAAAAGAAGCTCAATAATAGCTTGTTAAGCTTGATAGACAGCTCTAATCTTTTGGAGTTGTCTATTGATAAGTTGTTTGATTTGTTTTTCAATCTCAGACACTTTTTTGAGTAAGAGGATTTACATCTGATAACTACTATGTTTTATCCACCTCTCACTTCTACAAAATACAAAAACATTAATAAAAAATTCCTAACCTAGACAATAATAAAGCAAACTTATGTGAACCACTACAAAATACAAAGAAAAATTCTAACCTAGAAAAAATAAAGTAAACCTAGGTGAACTCTACAAATATAAAAACAAATAGAAATAAAAGTTGCAATAGAATTGTACTAAAATTATACACAACACTTCAATTTTAGGCTCAGTCTTATGCAATTTTAGGTTACTGAGATAAGAAAATTCTAGACGACTGAGAATTAGCAAACCCACAATCTTTAAGGGAGTGATTGTAATACTACGTCTATTAATGTGGTGGCAAGTGTGGCCAATGTGGAGTTGTGATAGGATTAATTCTACAATATTGCTTGTATAAAATGAGTTGTAGTAGTATATAATGCTTGTAAGATTTAATCGTAGTATCTTCAAGTTAACCATTTTATATGCAACGAGAATAAAAGTATAAATGATGTGCTATGTATATGTAAGCCTACTCTATAGTGAACTAGGATTTGAGTGAATTTTATGGCAAAGTGTTACAGATGTAACTGAAATATTTTTTTATGTCTATTTAAATACGAGCATTATGGCCTTTACGCTGACCTAGTGAACCTTTGAACACATAATATGCTTGTAGTAATAGTAAAGATGTAATTTTTAAGGAAAATAGGCATTTTAACTCTAGGATTCCATTATTAGGAGGTAAGTAAACCACCGGAAAACACAGAAATTACACATAAGTCCTACATACACAGGAAAAGGACTCAAAAATAAAATATAAATTACCGCGAAGCCCTCGTAAGAATTTCCGAATTTCCTGGTAGTCTTTTCGTTATGGATGCCCCGTGCTTAGGCTTGCAGACCAGGTCGGCGGAGGAGACGGGACCTCCCTTGATTGAAGATTGAGACGGGGTCTCGAGGATCAGCGGCGTATGACGGGCGATGGACTCGAAGACCCACGAGCCACCGGGGAACATTTTTTTTTTTTTGTGGTCTTCAAACCTGGTGGCTTTAGATCTTGCACGGAAGTGTAGTGGTGGCTCTCGGAGCTTGAATCCAGAGGAGAAGGGGGGGGGGGGGGGGGCTTCGAACAGGACTAGCCAGAAGCAGATCCGGCCTTCCATACGAACGGCGACTAGCAAGCAGACGAACTGAGTTAATCTTTTTACACCAAAGCATGATGAAGTGCAAGCGATGTGCTAAGTATATATGGATCCACCCCACGAAGGGCTAGAAACATTGAGCAAAATTTAAGCCATGATGTTACACATAGTATCAACCTTCGAAGGCATGTGTGGGATAGGAGCGTGAGTATACGGCGCATAGCGTGTGTGAGCTCAGAGTGAACACACAGCATGGTATATGCACTGGTACTAGACGCACGGACATGTACAAGGGATGTTTTTGGGTATCTACCGCGTGTATGGTGTGCTGTCGAGTGTATCAACCCTTAGGAGTGAGTGTAATACACTGGTCTTTTAGTGTGAATGCCAATGTCGCCCATGCAACGATGGTGGAATTAGTCTAAATTGAGTTGTAGTAATATATAATACTTATTAGGTCCAAATGTAGTACCTGCGGGTTAATTCTTTTATAGAAAGCAAAGACAAAAGTGTAAATAAGGTGCTATACATACATAGATTCGCCCCATGATGAACTAAGATATTGAGGGACATTTATGTCACAGTGTTACAGGTAACCTATAGATCTACTAGGGATGGGACCCCTCGCGCTCGATGCTCTTGATTAACCGGGGAGGAGATAGGGAAGAGGCCGGAGAAAGTAGAGGTTTGGAGAAGGAAGGAATGCAGAAAATAAGAGAAGGGAAATAGATCAGTTAGGTTATCTTTATAGATATATGTCTCGTTTGGGATTGATTCTGATTGTATAGATTCTGGATTATACGAGAATCAGTTGACAACCAACTCTGATTCTACGTAGAAGCTAGCGCTGATTTTGATTGTGAAGAAACTGTCCAAAATCCTTCTGTTAGCAAATAATTCGCTTTTTCTTTAAGCAGAAGTTGTCCCAAATAAACCACAGTTTACACCTCTTCTTTGAGTGGTCTAATTTTAACTCTAAATTCATGAACTTCTGTACTATCAATTCTGGACCCTCGAGTTATCAAAACTGTCTAATATACACCTTAGTATTGAATCCATCCTGTTTTCATCTGACGTGACGGCCGATGTATCAATGATTTCGACATGCACTACAGGAATTCGATCTATTTACGTCGGCTAAATATATTTACATCAGCTTAAGAAAAACCGACGTAAATATGGGTCTATTTACGTCAGCTACGCTAAACCGACGTAAATACTGATATTTACGTCGGCCAGGCCGACGAAAATAGCTTCAAACCCTGCCGAAAAAAATTTAAAAATCCTACTAACATGTTTTCGTCGGCCAACCGCTATTTACATCAGCCAGGCTGACGTAAATAGACCACATGGCTGTTTTTTACGTCAGCCTGTCCTAGCCGACGTAAATAGGCTAGGGTTCCTTACCCAGGTGGCTCGTGGCCCTTATGCCCCTAGCTCCCGCTGTTTTATTCCCCAACAGATCTCCTCTCCACCGGCCGACGCCGCGCACGGCCCGTCGCCGCCCTCCCTCTGCATCTCCTCCCCACCCCGCTCAGCGGCGCCCCTGGCTCTCCCCCACCCGGCCGACGCCGCCGCCTCCCCCTGGCTCCCTGCTCCGGGCTCGGCGTCGCCCCAGCCCGGCCTTCTTCCTCAGCCCGGCGCCGATCTGTTGGGGTCTGTGCACGGCTACCTGACGTTCGCTCTGGGGAGCCGGGCTGCTTCGACCAACAGGGTGGGGAAGATTGGGGACTGGAGGTGCCTGCTGGCCCGCTCGCAGTTCCGGCGGCTATTCTCCGACCAGTCAAACTAGAGTAAATCTCTCTCTGCGGGTTTAGGTGGTTGTTTGGTCTGCTTAGTCCATCTGTTTGAAATATGGTCCTTCCTTCATGATTTAGATTACAAGAAGTATTTACCAAAGGGGAAGAAGGAGAAGCCGAAAGGGGATGGGAGCGACAAGTCTGACTCGAACAGTAAGTTGTGATTTTAATTTGCATTGCACACTTGTGTAGATAGATGGTTACTTTGTTGTGTGTTCTTCAGAATTGTTTGTTAATTGTGTAGCTTTTCTTACATCAGTACCAACTTGACTTACTCGACGAATATAAAGAGAATGCTACGCTAAAACTAGGCCAGCATAACGTTGTGATTTGTACACATATTACCTTGGTTTTGGTATATTAATAATAGATATCAATGGATAAGCAGATGATTAACAAAGCTTTTGCAGTGGAACTGCATGATGGATGGAGATGCTCAGCACTTGTTTATAGTTGGGGGAATCCATGGAGATGTTTTACCAAACTTTTATTGCACAAATGTCCCCAACAGTATTGAAATATCATATATATCTTAAAAGATAATATTGGCGTGTTAGTGCCACATTTGCCGGCAGCCCGCCTCTAAAGGGAGGGTGTACTGTCATGAACATTGCGAATTTGCCTGCAATCTTGAAACTTTCATCAGTTCGTGCAGCTGAATGCATTTGGCCCTTATAACTTTTGGCGTACAAGCCATGCACTTCATGTGGTCACTTCTTTTGTGCAGAGGAATCCAATTCAGATGATCAATGGAATTTTCAGGAGAATACTGTGAAACTATTCCAAGACATCCTTGCTCCTCCGCTCCTTCTCGGTCTATTACTATCATCTGTATCTCACGATTCATATGAGCAGGAGGTACACTTCTTACTGGCAAACTGACTGATTGTAAAACATGCTTATAATAGTTCATTACTTGTTTGCTTCATTGTTTAATTTACCAGGTCTATTGTGCATAGAAGATAACTGGTAGTCAAATCTGCATGTGCTTTCTTTAAGGTCTCCACCATTGATCTGTCTTGTAAATGTCAAAAAATACTTGTTTTAATTCTGTGCGGTGTATAAGTTATTTGCTAATGGCCATTTTTTAGCATCCAATTTGAGTGCTGGCAGGCAGTTGTGAAAATATATTGCACTTTCTTGAAAAAATTATTTGGTGGTGTGGTCTAGCAAAGTGGTAGAGAAAACATTTGTGCTTTCACCTTTAGATGTTCTTGGTTTATGGGTATTTGTAACACACTAGAGGTGATGATTAGTTAGCAATCGCTAAAGTACTAGATGACTGAAAAGAGGTAATTGCATAGTTGTACTAATGGAGATGGTATGTTGTTGCTTGATAGCAATAGCATTAATGATTCTTTGGCACAACAAAATATCCTAGTAATTCATAACTGATGGCATATCCTACTATCCTAGTTAAGATTTTGATGTGTGTGTGTGTTATATCGTGTATGTGTGTTATCGGGTGATATCCTAGTAATTACATTTGTTTGGTTATATGCTTTAATTTTAGTTATGTATTCATGCTTTAATTTTAGTGATATGTCAATGATTCATGCCAATTACATTTCTTTGGTAGGAATATATGGCGCAGAAGTTCGGAAGACCGCTAAATCTTCCCCTGTTCCAACCTCCACCCTTGTTTACCCCGCAATCTCCCAACATGGTATCATCAATTATTTAAATTTGTTTTAACGTAATCTAGCCATCTCTAACATATGTTTGTTGATATAGGGTTCGGCGGACCGTACACCGGATGCACATGTTGGAGGCACCGGCACTTCTTCGAGGACTCCGCCGTCGGTTGGTGGCTACTTAAACTCGGGGGGTGATGCCGGTAGTGGGCATCGCTTTGAAGATACTCCGCCAAATTGATGTTTGTATGAACAATGAGTAGTATGGTTCAACTGTGTCATATGTCATGTTTGCAAATTGAAGTTTCTATGTGTTGTATGTCATGTATGCAAATTGAAGTTTCTATATATCATATGTTATGTTTGCAAATTGAATTGTGTCATCTGAATGCATGGATTGATATTGGTTTATATGAATGTATGATTGAATGGCTTGAATTGATATTTTTGCTGCCCAAATCCAGCCGGCCATAATCGATATTAGGATGCCTGGTTGTTCCAGTATTTACGTCGGCCTGGAGTGGCCGACGTAAATAGCCCCCGTATTTACGTCGGCCTGGGAGTGGCCGACGTAAATAGCACCCGTATTTACGTCGGCCTGGGAGTGGCCGACGTAAATAGCCCCCGTATTTACGTCGGCCTGGGACTGGCCGACGTAAATAGCCCTTATATTTACGTCGGCCCGGAGTGGCCGACGTAAATAGCCCCCGTATTTACGTCGGCCTGGATTGGCCGACGTAAATACTTGTCAGGTGACGTGGACATTGTTTACGTCGGCCTCTGGCCGACGTAAATAAGTGCCACGTCACCTCCACTCAAGTCGGATGAGGACTACTATTCCTATTTACGTCGGTCTCATGGCCGACGTAAATAATGGTTATTTACGTCGGTCCCGACGTAAATAAGGGCTATTTACGTCGCTCTATTTACGTCGGCCTATTTACGTCGGCAGCTATTTACGTCGGCTTCTGGCCGACGTAAATAGATCGGATTCCTGTAATGATGCATGTATGCTTTTTTTTTTTTTTTTTTGCTAATGTGGCATGACGGTCAGAATTCACGGGTGGCCTACACACAAACGCACACACACGAAACACCAAGGATCCACCAATCACAACACAATAAGTATCGTGACGCTGATGTATCAATTGTTTCTATCAGAGTTTTCATACCATGTTTCTCAGCTGTATTTCCCTAAGGGACAACTATTAGTACCAATAGATAGATGGTGCTCCTTCAACTGTTCCATTTCAGTTACTTTTTACTTCAATTCACTAGTTCCGTCTATGAGTTCATACCATCATCCTCGTAAACATGCTTTGATTTGGGAGACAAATGTTACATTCACAAATACTGCCATTTGTTTTTTTTTAATCTCCTACAGATATTCGGTTTACATGTCACTGGATCACTTAATGATGTGCTATCATCAGAGCATATGCGTGAGATATGTCGTTACATCTACAACATCCAGGCATGCATGGCAATGTTTTCTTATGGTTTCATTATAATAACCATTTTTATGTTAAAATCAAAGTATAACAAATTTTATACAAAAATGTAATACATGTAGAATGAAGATGGTGGGTGGAGCACAAACACTCTTGGACCGAGCTCCATGTTTGGCTCATGCGTAAACTACGCTACCTTAACTCCTTAAGGCTCCTAGGCGAGGAGCTTGGTGGAGAGAACGATGCATTATCCAAAGGGCGTGCTTGGATTTTATCTCATGGAAGCGCGACTGCTGCACCACAGTGGGCAAAGATATATCTCTCCGTATGGATTGTGACAAAATAAATGACAAGAACTAAGTTTTAAGCTACCACTATGAAAAGTGAAATGAAATTTGAACCTAATTCTAATTGCATGAGGTTCTTTGAACAGACGGCCAGTGCTTCCTGTTTTAGATTTACCATATTAATTACTCACTTTATCCTGAATATCATGGAAACGTTATTGACCACCACCAAAATACTCACGTAGAGGCATACTCCTATAGAATTTTTCTTATTTGTCTCTAGAAATTGCTATAACATATTGTAATGACTTTTTTGGTTTTTTAGAACGTACCTTAAATATAGAGTCACTATTTTGAAATATTTTCAATAAAGAACTTGGAATGTGGACCGTAGAGACGTTTTTTAGGCCTTTTAAAATTGTCAAAAAAGTCATATAGAGGAATTTTTTAGGCACTTCTTAAATTGACATTATTTCGTAAAGACATTATTTGAGGTATTTTTTTATTATCTACGGACATTCACTACTACAGAATGATACATCACTATCGCTTCATTTGTGTCGGTTCCAAACTTTTGACTAAAAAACCGATTGTGATTCGTGTATCTCATTTGTAAATTTTAGAAACAGGTTATCACAATCGGTTCTTAGAAGTAACCGATTGTGATAAGGGTCCTCATTACAATCGGTTCTTACAAAGAACCGATAGTGATAAGGAAAAGGGTCATCACAATACAATCGGTTCTTACAAAGAACCGATTGTGATAAGAGGGCCATCATCACAATCGGTTCTTAGAAAGAACCGATTGTGATGAGTGAGCCTTACTATCACAATCGGTTCTTAGAAAGAACCGATTGTGATGATGGCCCACTTATCACAATCGGTTCTTACAAAGAACCGATTGTGATAAGTGGGCCATCATCACAATCGGTTCTTTCTAAGAACCGATTGTGATAATATACTCATCACAATCGCTTCTTTGTAAGAACCGATTGTGATGAGCCTCGTTAGGTTTTATATATATCCTCTCGGGATGAACTCTCCTCTGTTGGTGTTCTACAGCCAAAAAAACCCGTCGCCATCTCAAAAAACAGAACATACTCTCATTGAGACTTAGGCTTGGAGGAGAAAATCTGAAATCCTTGAGGATGTGTGTTGAGAGGGTAAGTTAAAGCCCTAGCTTGAGGAGATTTATTTCCCCTCTATTTGCCCTCATTTGAGGTTTTCTTCAAAAGGTGTGCATTCCTTCAAATCGCTTCGATTTTGCATTAAGAAATTCGATTTTGATTTGGTGAATGTGTTATATGTCATTAATGCTATTATGGTTGAAACAATATTGGTGAGAAATTATAAAATCCTGAAGGAGAGATGGTGGTTAGGGGCTAAAGTTGAAACCCTTGCTTGAGTATATATATTTCCACTCATTTGTGGTTAATTTTCTTCAAAAGGAGAGCATGTGAATGACGTACATGTCATTATTGTTGCTATAATGTGATCTAGTTTAGGTTGCGTAACCTATGTGTCTCCCATTCGAGTGTGCTTGTTTATAAATATGCTAAAATAGCATATTTATAGATAAGCAGTCTCGAATTGTCCACGTTTTTTGGACAATTCGAGGATATGTGGTTCGGGCAAGTTCCTGAGCTATTGTACAACTCTAGAGAGTTTCGGTAGCATGCATCTCCCTGGTGTTCTCCAGATACACACCCTCTTGACCTGTTGTCGAGACATGTATTTGGAGAACAGCGGGGAGATGCTGCCGAAATTTTCTTTAGAGTTGTACAACAGCTTAGGAACTTGCTCGAACCACATATCCTCGAATGGGATTAGGACCTAACCTAATTGAAATTAGGAGTCATAGTTGGTACGTACTCAATTCCTCGACTTTGTTAATTCTTCAACCCTTATTTTCTTTCATTGATTAGTGCATGTCTCTCTATTGTGCGAAGGTCAATAAATAATATATTGGTATTTGACCTACATGCTAGTTGTCGCTCGTTGGCATTATTAATTTGTTGTTTATGGTTTAATTGTAGATGGACCGTGAAGAATGGATGTATCAAAAAAGCCGTGTGAGTGCCGAATTTCAGGAGGGAGTTAAGGAGTTCATAAGAATTGTAGAAGTAGATATGGTTATGAGGGGTGTAAAGTTCATATATTGTCCTTGCATTGATTGCACCAATCTCAGGAGATTTAACAACTCAGCTCAAATCGAAGGCCACTTGATTCGACGTGGCTTCGTGAGGAATTACACGTGTTGGATCCATCATGGGGAGACAAGTAGTACCCTCCATTACATAGAACGAAGACATGCTTCAAGCCGATCACGAGTTGGAGCATGATATTTTTGATGAGGATAATTTAGATCAAATGTTGCGAGATGTGGAGGGAAATTACACTAAAAGAGAGTTCAAAAATTTAAAAGATTGATGGAAGACGATGCCAAACCGTTGTTTTCGGGTTGCAAACAGAATCTGACAAGTTGGGTTCGGTCCTTGCATTGTTTGAACTGAAGGCAAAACATCGTTGGACAGATACAAGTTTCAATGCACTTTTAGTTCTTCTATCATATATGCTTCCAAAGGGAAACAAGTTGCCAACAAGTATTTATGAAGCGAAGAAGCTACTATGTCCCATGGGAATGGAAATAGAAAGGATACATGTATGTCCAAATGATTGCATATTATACCGCATAGCGTGCATAAGGAACTGTGCATTTGTCCGGTTGTGGTGTACCCGGTACAAACAAAAGGAGAAGCGTAATGACAAGAAGCGTAAGAGCCGAACCGGCGATGGTGAAGATGTGAACAAAGGGGCACCACCAAGGTATTGTGGTATTTGCCCATCATTCCTCGTTTAGAGAGGTTGTTTGCAAATCCCAAAGAGGCAAAATTGTTGCGTTGGCATTATGAATCTCGAAAGGAAGATGGCAAGTTGAGACACCTCACGATTCAGCTCAATGGAGAAACATTGATTGGCAACATGAGGAGTTTGGTGCCGAGATGAGAAACATAAGATTTGGATTGAGTACAGATGGAATGAATCCGTTTGGTAATATGAGCGATCGTCCACAAAGACTTGGCCGCTTTTGTTGTGTATCTACAATCTCCCTCCTTGGTTATGCATGAAGCGGAAGTATATCATGATGTCGTTGCTAATCTCTCGGACCCAAACAGTAGGGTAATGATATCGATGTGTACCTAGCACCACTAATTGAGGATTTGGTAAAATTGTGGAATGAGGGTCGAGGTGTGGGATGCATACAAAGAGAGAACTTCACCCTTCGGGCTATGATATTTTGCACCATAAATGATTTCCCAGCCCTTGGTAATTTGGCGGGCTATGACGAAGGAGCCAAAGCTTGTCCAATTTGTGAAGAGGAGACCGATGACTTGTGGTCGCCGAATTCCAGAAAAGCTGTACATGGGTCACCGTAGATTTCTACCTCGAAGTCATCGATATCGTAAGATGGATGCCAAATTTGATGGAAAGAGGGAAATTCGTGCGGCCCCCCAGCCTATGAGTGGAAGGCAAGTATATTCACGCGTGTCAGATATCGATGTTCAGTACGGTAAGAGCCGTAAATCTGTTCGTCCCAGGAACATTTGGAAGAAGAGGTCAATATTTTGGGACTTACCATACTGGAAGGAGTTAGATGTCCGTCATTGTATTGATGTCATGCACGTTGAGAAAAATGTCTGTGATAATTTGGTTGGTATCCTGCTGAACATACCTGGGAAGACCAAGGATGGTGTGAATGCTCGTCGCGATATGACCTACATGGGAATCAGGCCCAAGCTTGCAGTGATATGAGGCAGGAGATGGAGGAGGCATGGAGTATACGTGAGGAGCGCCTAAAGGCTGAGATGATGGCGATGATCTCCCAGAGTCAGGGTCATGTAGCCTCGCCTGTGATACGCCCTACCAGCTGCGTTTCCAGAAATGATCAGCCCGGTCTCCACTTCAAGGTAATAAGTGTTTCTGAGTAAAATGTACATGAGTAAGCTAACAAAGGTTATGATCAAGTTGTGCACTTCTTGTAGGATCCTGCTAAGTGCCAGCTAGTCTTGATCGAAGACGGATTATGCATTGAGGTTGGACGCGGGGTTGCATTTCCAAGAAAGGAGGATGACACGGTGCATGGTACACCTTTGGGGAAGGGCTACACGAGGGTGCAGGTGGACTATGTCCATGATGATTTCCTATCTTATGCACTGGAGTTCCCCCCGAACGAAGATATCACCACTCTCGGGCAAGCACGGATGTCGTTCATCAAGTGGCCCACAACGGGTATCATAGTGCAGAAGGTATAAAACTCCGCATCTTGTCCATCATTTCAATACTGCAACACGTCCTGTTACATATATGCATGTGCTTTACAGGTTACTGCTCATGCACCTGCTCCTACACTTGCTGCTACACTTGCTCCTATGATTGCTCCTTCTACTGCACCTGCTCCTGCTGCTGGTGCTCCTGCTGTTGCACCTGCTCCTCCTCCTCCTCTTGCACCTGCTCCTCCAGCTGCACCTACAACTTCTCTGGCTCCTAAACGGAGTGCACAGCTGGTGCACAAAAGGTCTACTAGCACGGTGACAAAAAATCCACAAGAGAGCTCGGAGAATCCCTCTGTGAAGAAGGCAAAGTTGTCAGAGACCACAGAGCCCCCTGATGATTCTAAGCAGTACGTACATGGAAAGCCTTTTCTCCCAAGTAATGAATTGAATGCTTTAGGCTTGTGCACTCGCTTGCTACATGGATGGTACATCGACAAGTCACATGAGGTCGAGCCTCGCATCGATTTCAATGTGAAGTATCGAGGGGGACACTTCCACCGCCAGGAGGATGGGACCTTCCCAGTGAGTTTTGAAGATCTGTTCTTTTTGTACAGCTTGAAAGCCATCGATATTTCTACTGTACGATGCTGGACGTTGTGAGTATCGCATCATACTCATCCCTATGACTATTTAATGATTTTGTATTATGTTTTTGAACAATTGACATGATTTGTAGGATAATGAGGCAGCGAGCCGTGACGGGTCGACACCTTGTCGGGTTTGTCGACCCCGAGATGGTGTCTGCGACTATGGCTAGGTTGCAATCGGAGTTCCTTGTAGGATACATCAAGCAGGCATTGCATGCTAAGGCGAAAAAGGACTTCATTCTCTTCCCCTACCACCAGGAGTACGTACTACTATAAAATTCAATTACTTATACGCACTTAAACCGTATGTGACCTTATTTTCTTGCATTCTGTACCGCTTAATAAGCAACTATTGGGTCCTACTTGTGGTTGTTCCGAGTGAAAACAAAGTCTACACATTTAACTCGCTCGAAAATAGACCGATGGACTACGCGATCCAGCCTATTTTGGAGAAGTAAGTACATTCCTCTAACTTAACACTGTACATATTGAACTACGTTAGATATTTTTTACCTCAATGTCATCTCTCCAATGTATGTAGGGCTTTCTTTTCTTACATTGCGGAAGGTGGTCGGCACAATGATAAACAAGGCAACAAATTGGAGTGGAAGCGCTTCAAGGTACAAGTGTCTATCATAGGATTTCTTTCTCACACCTATTATTCGTCTCCTAATTTAAGTTTCTTTGTTCACAGTGTCATCAACAGGGTGTGATGACTCAGGCGGCTTTTATGTGATGCATCACATGCTGATTACAGTTGGCGGCTCAAATCTTTTCCCTAAGGTATAGAACTGATTATTGCACTACTATCAATATAATAGTGCCAATGTGATATTTGTTTACATGCATAATACTATCAGTCTTTTAAAATCAAATTTTAAAACTTTCTTGCAGGACATTGATATCCCCCGGAAGAGCCTAAGCAATAAGGATCTCAAGAAATTACGAGACCACATATGCTGGTAGTGCTGAATGAAGTTATAGTGGAGGATGGTAGATTTAAAGACCCGACAGGCTCTTACTAGTCAATATATAATGTGAACAATATTAATGAGAATGTAATGTGTACTGAATGCGATATGCTTAGATATTTATGTGAATGTTCTGTGATAATGTATTAGAGATTGTGATGCATGTTTTGTGATAGCATATTGTGAATGTTGTGTGTCATATTGTGAATGTTATGTGATAATGTTATGTTCTGTGATAGCATATTGTGAAGAATGTGATATGGTCAGCACCACCACAATCGGTTCTTTGTTGGAACCGATTGTGATACTATCATCATCACAATCGGTTCCTAACAAGAACCGATTGTGATACTTCCTCATCACAATCGGTTCCGAACAAGAACCGATTGTAATAATACCTCATCACCATCGGTTCCCAACAAGAACCGATTGTGATACTTCCTCATCACAATCGGTTCCCAACAAGAACCGATTGTAATACTATCCTCATCACAATCGGTTCCGAACAAGAACCGATTGTAATAATACCTCATCACCATCGGTTCCCAACAAGAACCGATTGTAATACTATCCTCATCACAATCGGTTCCAAACAAGAACCGATTGTAATAATACCCCATCACCATCGGTTCCCAACAAGAACCGATTGTAATACTATCCTCATCACAATCGGTTCCCAACAAGAACCGATTGTAATAATACCTCATCACAATCGGTTCCCGACAAGAACCGATTGTAATAATGGGTCATCACCATCGGTTTTTAACAAGAACCGATTGTGATAATAGTCTCATCACAATCGGTTTCCAACAAAGAACCGATTGTGATGAATAATAATTACTATCGTTCCGGAACCGACTGTGATAAGGCTTCCTCATCTCTGTCGTTAGACTTTCTATCGCTGCTAGAACCGATGGTAATGATGAAAAAGAACTGATTCTGATGTGCATTCCTGTAGTAGTGATTATTTTAGGTGTTTAAGTCATGTTATGTACTACTGTAAGAATTATGTTGTGAGTATAAGCAAGTGATGTGAGGTTGAGATGCTTAGTCAGGCTACATGCTTTTATCCATAAGGTCTCGAGTTCAAAGATTGGTTCCAACATATTTTTAGAACATATTTTTCATTCTCTAGAGGGTGCTAGAGTATAGAGACACAATATAATGACTTTACAAAATGTCTTATATAGAATGTAAAGACATTTCAATAAATATTTTTTCTTCCGTAGTGACATTGTACATAGAGATATCATTGTAGCATTTTGAAAGATGCCTTTAAAACCATATAGAGACAAAAAAGTATGTCTCTATGTACAATAAAAACAACTGTACATTACGTTTTTGCTGTAGTGGACTAATCTGACAGAACAATTGTTACCTTGTACCTCTTTAATGATATAATTAAGCTCCATTCCTTCTCCATTTGAGTGAAATTAATTCAAGCCAATCTTCTTTTTAACCGAAGGTAATCGGTGTGTATGATTGGTCAGGGAATAATCCAATTATTCCTGAGTTATGGATGGTTCCACATTTTCTTCCAATTCATCCAGGTATTTGTTCCGAGTCTTGCACTAGTTAGGACAACAGTTTAACATTTTGTTGGAGAAAAACTATCCCCATTTTGCACTAGTATGCCGCTACTTTTGGCAAATATGTTCAAATCAATTCATCTAGGTATTTGTTCCGAGTCGTGCACTAGCTAGGACAACAATTTGACATTTCTTAGAGAAAAACTATCCCCATCCCTGTATTTTTCGTTCTATTATTATGTCACCAATTTTTTATGTCTCGCAAATATGATAAAATTAAAGCATGGATGTACTTATTTTTTATGCATGGATGTACTTTATGCCTACCCATTGAAGTAAAATTTGTTGTTTTTAGGAAAATTTTGGTGCTATTGCCGGATGGTTTACATGCCAATGGCTTATATTTATGTGAAAAAATTTTTTGGGCCCATCACTCCAACTATTTTAGCAATAAGAGATGAGCTTTACAATATACCATACAATGAGATCAATTGGAACAAAGCTCGGAGTTCATGTGCCAAGGTTTGTTACTATATCCTTTGAATCTCTAAAACTGTACTGATTCTAGGTATAATCCCGTTTATAGTATGCATATATCTATAATTATTGTTGAGCGAGCCAGTAGGGAGAATTTTCTATCTACCGCTACAATGTTGTGGTGTTGAAACTCCCTTTAGCACACTTTTGTTATTTTTGTATAGCGCAATAGGACTTTAGCAGGACATAGAAAATAGTTGGGCCCATCACTCCAACTATTTTAGCAGGTTCAGCATGACAATTTCAATAAATACCAAATAAATACCCTTAATTTGGAGTTGCTTTGTGTAGGCATATTTTGAAACTTATATATGAGAAGAGGTCATGGGATCCCGAAAATAAAGATACAACCCACCCAACAAATTGTTCTACTAGCACACATAAGAACATCACATATGGTTAAAAACTGTATTCACAGACGGTTACGAACCATCTGTGAAAAGAGTAAGTAATAATTAGAGGTCACCATTACAATAGATGGCTTTTAATCGTCTGTAATAAAAAAATTATAGGCAGTTCATTACCAATAAACCATCAGTGTATATTAAATATAGCTTGATAACTGCCATCAGTCAGAAGCCCCAACATCGTTGTACTTTACCATAAAAATTGATTTTAGTGATATAACATATGATTTATAGAGACAACGATAAGAGTCTTCTATGTTTTATATTGAAAATGAGTTTGTTGGGGGTAAAAGGTTTTTTCTATTTTATAAGAAATATATTTATTCCTGAATTAAAGCTTGATTATCTTTAATTTTATCCCTATAGGATGACCTTATCAATCCCCCTTCGTGGGTGCAAAATATGGCCATTCTTTGTTTGAATAATTTTGTGGAACCAATGTTAAATTGGTGGCCAGTTAACAAGTTAAGTGAGAGCATTGAGCAATCTTATGGAGCATATACACTATGAAGATGAAAACAGCAATTACCTTGGATTATGTCCTATTAACAAGGTAATGTCTTATTATCGGTTTCAAGTAGTTAAGGTCAGCTTGTATTATTCTTCCTAAAGTGATTGTTTGTTGATTATGCTACTGCCCAGCCCCTAGTAAACTTCATATGTAATTATCTTCTCGGTTCTTTTCTGAATTTTGGTTCTTGGATTTTGGTTGACATAATGTTCCTGGGTGCCTCACTCAGGGATACATATGAGTGCTGATTTATTTTTAATCAGCTAACGTGTGTGCTCTGTTACTTAGTTTAGGATAGCAGAACCATAAATAAATATGTCGATCCATAGGCTGCACATACCTCTTGTTTATCTAGCCGCCCCATCGATAGGTGCCTACATGCACAGCTTAATAATCTTTAATAACAAGTTGTTTATCCATAGGCTGCAGATACCTCTTTAATAATTATACACTACTACAAAACCGGGTATCACATCCGGTCTATTAGAAACGGTTTGGTGCGAATCGTTTGTAATGCTCGCACCAGAAGCGGTTCGTGGCAACAGGCCGAAGGGGATCTCTAGAAGCGGTTCGTGGCACGAACCCCTTCTAAAGCCCCAGCTTTAGAAGCGGTTCGTATCACGAACCCCTTCTAAAGCTTTAGAAGCGGTTGGGAACACGAACCGCTTGTAAAGATCTTTAGAAGGGATTCGTGTCACGAACCGTTTCTAAAGGTGGGGCTTTAGAAGGGGTTCGTGCCACGAACCGCTTCTAAAGACCCCATTCAGAAGGGGTTCGTGTCACGAACCGCTTGTAGAAACCCAGTTTTAGAAATAATAAAAGGAATGTGTGCCCTATTCTATCAGAGAGCACACGTGGGTGGGTTGGCTAGATGGATGAGGCGGGTCACAAGGATGGAGTGCTGGTCGTGGGTTCGAATCCCATTCCCACGATATTATTACCGCATTTTACCGCTTGATGTTGCACCACTACAAGCGGTTCTAGGAACCGCTTGTGATACCCCTCGCGGTTGCTTAGAAGCGGTTGTAAAACCGCTTCTGGAGGTGGTTTTCAACCGCTTGTGAAGCGCGGTTCTGTAGTAGTGTTAATTCATTTTGAGTCTTTTAAAAAAAACTTTATAACAAGTTGTTGAAGTGTTTGTATCTAAAATCTCTATCTCCTCTCTAATAGCAAACTTAAGTAACAGACTTTGGAAGTGCCCTAACCTGGCCATGATCATATATAAGACAATGTGTGTGCATGTGATTGGAAGAATCATGTTGGCACTTGGCGTGCATTAGAAACCTTCGCTTAGAAGAACTTTTTACCTTTTCTCATAAGGCTTTTTTGGTACCTCTTATCAATCCGTCATTTATAAATGTCTACTCCCAAGTTATGGAGTTCGAATGCATCAATATATCACCCTTTGCCACACCGCCATTGGTGGCAAGGGAACAGTTTATTTACCACACCACTGATGGTGGTACGGTGGGTATGGTTTTTTTCAGTGATACGTTATGAAGGGATTCTTCAAATATTATCAAATTGTATAAGATAATAAAAATAGTTTGCACCAATAACTTATCGTGCTGGAAAGTTTCTTGCCCGATGAAACTATATATATATACACACACACACACTTTTAAATTAACGTTGACATGTTATTTCTTTTTGAAAGAGTTCTAAGTTTCTTTATTAAGGCAAGGATATCCAAATTATTATCTTTGTATTACAATCTAGATAAGTTGAAACTAATTACTTACTCAATTATTTTTTGATTAGGTATTAAATATGATTTGTTGTTGGATAGAAAAGCCAAATTCCGATGAATTCAAGAAACATCTTCCAAGGATTTATGATTACCTGTGGTTTGCAGAAGATGGAATGAAGTCGAAGGTAGTGTTTGTGCAAGTCTTTATGCTTCGATGTGCTTTGATATGAGCGTATCTAATCAAAGGAGCCCGCAGTTAACTTTCTCGCAGACAGCGCGCCCCTCTTGCACCAAACAATTATTCATGCCCCACTTGCACCAAACAATTAATCATAAGTTCTATTTTACTTGACGTCCTTGAATACTTTCCCTCGTCAATAGATTTAAATCTATATAGACTAGTTATACAAAAATGATATTATTAGATTTGTCATTAAAAATACTTTCATAATATAGCAATTCTATTAGTACATATCTTAATGTAAAAATTATAAATAGTAATTGTCAAAATCACATCTCGAAAACCATAAAAACTCAAAAATGTCAAAAGTAAAAAAGAACCGAGTGAGTAGCACTCATCCGCCCATAAGTTTTGCATGTTCCACAGACCTCTGTGGTTCTCGTGGGCTTTTCTCCGTCACAAGATAAATTTTCCACCCAACAAATAAATGACTGTCCATCAAGTAACTAGGTTGTTCTTGTTATATATATGATTTTACAGTATAAACAAATAAATTTTCCACCCAACAAATAAATGACTGTCCATCTAGTAAGGTTGTTCTTGTTATATATATATGGTTTTACAGTATAAACCTTTGCTGTAAAAACTCTGCGAAGCTTTAGGCCCTGTTTGTTTCGGCTTTTTCACCGGCTTAAAAGCCAAAAAGCCTAAGCCGAAACAAACGACTGGCTTTTAAGCCGGGCTTTAAAAAAGCCAAAAGCCCCTGTATAACTAAAAGCCAAAAGCCAGACAAGAGGAGCTTTTTTGGGCTTTTTTGAATGAAATAACCATTTGCCACTAAAAGTCTCCAAAATTACCCACCAAATGCCATCATATATAAATTGAGAATTCATCCACCATCTCATTTAGGGTATTTTAGACTTTTCATCTATAAGATGTACCATCTAACCCATTAATAAGCCAGGATACCAAACAATATGTCTTGGCTTAAAAGCAGACGGCTTAAAAACTCATTAAGCCAAAAAGCTAGCTTTAAACCAAAAGCCAAAAAGCCTAAGCCGAAACAAACTAACTTTTATGTGAGAAAAAACAGTTTTGACCTTCCAAATGAAATAGATTAGCGTTGAGTTGAGTAATACAAAGTTTGACTTCTATACTATGATGTTACTTCTTTCAATCACAAATAGTTGTCATTTTAGACATAAGTGTAATCAAATTTTTGAAATTTTGACTGATGACAATATCTTGTTAAATATTTATTAGATATATGAAAAATCATATGTGTGGATTTGTCTCGAAAAGTAATTTCATAATATTATAATTTTATTGGATTTTATAAATATATTATAATAAAAATTAATTAGTTGGCAACACTGTGTTTTGGAGACCATGTCGATGTCTAAAACGATAACTATTTGTGACCGGAGGAAGTATATCGAAACTTTCACATGAGAATAAACATACTTCCTACTAATACAAACACTTGCATACTGATATACTATATCCGCACCCCCACGGCCCCACCCCGTGCGGCCGCCAACTCGCTCTTTCTCTCTCTTCCTATTCTTCCCAATGATGTGCTGACAAATTATGTGTTCTATTTCTTTGCTAAACTAGATATATGTCGGCTGCCATACCTGGGAGACGGCGCTTATAGTTCAGGCCTTTTGCTCAACAGGCCTTATCGAAGAGTTTGGTGCAACAGTTGGAAAAGCACACGAGTTTTTACAAAAAGCACAGGTTTATTGAGTGTGGTCGTCCCTTCTGTTGAAACATATTACATCAGTGCAGTTGACATTGATGTTCTTCTTGAAGGTTACTCATAATCTTCCTAGTTACAAAAGCTATTACCGTGAAAGAGCAAAAGGTTCATGGACTCTCGCAAATGGAGAGAACGGCTGGGCTGTTGCTGATACCACTGCTGAAGCCCTTAAGGTTATCTTTTATTAATCACTAATCCGAAGTTAATTTCGTTTAGGACACTGAACTCGCAAAATGCGGGATTTAGACCGCATATGTCAGCGAGATAACTACTTGGAAAAAAATATCCCCTTTATTGACCAAGCTAAGGCATGTTAAGAGCATCCACAATGTACTTCGCAACAAAAATAGAAATTAAACTAACACATACTTATTAGATGTTTAAGTTGGCATGTATTTTACTTAAAAACGCTTACTGGTCAATGTGGATTTTATGCTCATAGGTAAAATTCTGATCAATCTTTTGTATTTCATTTCTTCAGGCAATATTGTTGTTGTCAAAGATTCCTTCAAACCTCGTAGGGGATCCAATAAAAGAAGAGAGGTTGTATGATGCTGTTGATTGCCTCCTCTCATTTGTGGTACGAGAACTCTAAATTAAATTATATATCTAATTTGACTTATCTAGAACAGTATTTTATAGGAAAAAGTATTTCTAAACTGTTGGTCGGGTGAGTCTAAATACCCTCTGAACCTACCTGAGGTAGTTTTGCAGGTGATTTTACCATGGTAGCGAATCACGTGGCTATATACATGATAATGAATTATCAAATCAAATATATAAATATGCTTAGAAAATAGTCACACGTACCCGTGACTAAACTTTCTTCATTCTCCTTTTCCTCCCCTCTTTCTCCTCCCAAACCGTTTCCCAATCTTCTCTACCCCTCGTTTTGGCCAAGGACTGTAGTGGCGGCCCTACAGTATGTACAGAAAAAACACCTTTCTATCTCTATCATCTCAACCTGATCCCCAATCCTATCCGCTCCAATACACGCAATCAGCCCCTCCAGATGGCTTCAAGCAGGGAGGAGGTCCATAGCCACACATAGGGGTGAAAATGGTATGGATAATTTTCGACCGACCGAAACGCCTTGGATAGTGATTCGGATAATTTTTCAGATATCCGGATATTTTGTTCGGATATGGATCGGATACGGATAAAGTGTCACGAATACGGATACGGATATGGATATCTCGGATAATATCCGAGCATTTTTTCGGATACTATCTGTTGGATAATATCCGAATTCTCGCCTCTTTAGCTTAGCCCGCTTGGCCCATATGTCACCGGCCGTCCGGCCGGCCCAACTAGACTTGAGTTGAAGTGAAACCCTAGGTCCCTAGCTGACTAGCTGTCACTTTAATTCCCTCGTTCTCTGCCCGGCCCCTACCTATCCAGTCCACATCTCCAAGACTCTAACTCCAGGTCGTGGCGGCGGCGGCTAATGGCCATGGCCCCTAATGGCCTGACCGATGCTTAGTGCCATGCATGTGCTTTGTTACTTTTGTATACTTCTATGAATAGTGTGCAAGTTCTATGGATGATGTACAACAGTACAGGTGCAATTATGAGATGTGACTCAGTTTATTACTATAAACTGTATGGTTTTAACAGTCTTGATTATCTCTCAATGTCCTATACAATTTATGTTGGTTTCCTATCGACAATATTCGTTGTAGCCCATCACTCCGTTTTTTTTAGTGTTTACGCGTATTATTCGAAAAATATCCGTTCCAATGATTATCCGAAGTTATTTTATCTGTATTCGTTCGAATATTATCCATATCCGTATCCGGCACTATCCGTGTTCGAATCCGTATCCGGCATTATCCGTGTCCAAATCCGATCCGATAAAATTATATGGATCAAATACAATATGAGTGGTTTTCGATCCATATCCGATCCATTTCATCCCTAGCCAAACAGGAGAAAGGGGGAGAAGGGAAGAATGGAGAGTGCAGACAGAAAGGAAACACATCCACGATGGCAAAACCGCTCTCAACCATGATGCACTAATAGACTAGCAAACATAAACAGAAGCACACACGATATAGAGAACCAAAAATGTTATCTCTTTTTATTAGATTCATTCTCTTGTACAAGGGATGTCATTTATAGTAGAAGTCAACAAGAGAGATTCGAATTCGCCTACAATGAGATAGAGTCCAAACGTATTTGAACAACTAAGACTCAAAGTCCAACTATATCTCAACCCTCCCCTTGGACGAATACCGCATAATGCACATATCTCATCAAAAACTCCTCCAAAAAATCAATAGAAAAAAGATGGAGAAAAGAGCACATTGAACTCGCACACTGTTACACTAGTTGCCTCATTACAAACTTTATGTGAAAAAACTTTATAAAAAACTCACTAAGGGAAAAACAGTACAACTTAGAATTTTCTGGATTTAAAGCAGGATCTTCAAGATAATGTTAAGGGCCAAGGTTCAATGATTTACCCTCCCTGAACTATGTCTATCTAGATTTTGGCAAAAACATAGTAAATAAATCTTTTAGATTTTCACAAGACTTAGTTTACAATATCTTTACCTCACCATTCTTTTGGAGTTCATGAGGATGGAAAACTTTAGGGGCAATATGCTTCGTACATTGCTTTTAACATAATCCATTTGCATTTGTGCAACGTAAGCAACATTATCTTCATCGATAATCGTGGGCTATTAATGATATTGATGCCACATGACTTTTGGATATGACTAATCACACGTCACAGCCAGACACACTCACCTAAGGCTTCATATAATGCTATAATCTCCAAGTGGTTGGTAGAAGTAGCTACGAAGGTCTGTTAAAAGACCTCTAAGAAACAGCTGAACCACCACAGAGAAAAACAAAAACAATATGAGATTTGGCATTGGGGATCAGACAGATAGTTAGCATCCGTATATCCCACCATGGTTAAGTATTGGTCCTTCCGATAAAATAATCCAAGACCATGAGTACCTTCGAGGTATCTGAGTAAAATCTTGACACTAGCCCAATGTCTTCTGGCTAGTGCTGCACTTTATCTTGCTAGCAAACTTAATGTGAATGCAATATTAGGCCTTGTGCAATTCGTAAGATACATTAGTGCTCAGATGGCACTTAAGTATGGGACTTAAACCCTAAGACTTCCCCATTTTTCATCTTCGATCTGAAAGGGTCTTTATTCACTTCAAGGGATGTTACTATACCATGGGGTTTTTAAAGAATGAGATTTATCCATATTAAATCTTTTCAATACCGTTTTGGTATAGGTAGACTGGTGTACAAAAAAATTCCTTCTGGAAAATAATCTAGCTTCCTTTATCTCCTCTGTGGTTCCAATGATATTCCAATCATCAACATAACCTCAGATGATATAGAATCCATTCAAGTATTTCTTTATGAACACACAGGGATAATCGTCATTATTAGAGTATCATTTCTTTACGAGGAACTCACTAAGTCAGTTATACCACACTCTCCTCGATTGTTTTAATCTGTGTAACGATCTCTACAATTTGATGCTATACATATTGCTATTTCCTTTATTAGGATACAAAAATTTTGACTACTTTAGGGACTCTCATATAAATATCTGCATTTAGTGACCCATATAAATATGTTGTTACTACATCCATCAACAACATTGGTATATTTAAGCTAGCTGCCATTGAAATTAAATATCGAAACATTATTCCACTGATTACAGAAGATTAAGTTTTATCGTAATCGATGTCGGGTATCTGCATAAATCCTTGTGCTATAAGCCTCGTTTCATATCTCACCAATTGATTATTTTCATTTCTCTTCCGGATGAAAACTCATTTTGATCCTACAAGGAACACTTTAGGAGATGTTTAGTCAATAAGATCAAATACCTTCCTCTTGTTAATCGAGCACACCTCTGCTTCAATTTCTTATTTCCATTTAACCCAATCTAAGCGCTCCTAGCACTCTGCCATAGATTTTGGTTTTGGATCCAGCTCAAGTGTTTTAGCAATTTTAGAGGTAGAATATATATCAACAATTGTAGTCTTTCTTTTATACAACTCTCCTGAATCCACATAATTAATGGACATCTCTTCGTTAATTTCTTCCAGCTTCTCGTGATTGTGAGTCTGAGTGTTCCGACTTTCCAGCATTAGATTGTACGTGCAAATATTTGTTTGAGTTATCATCTTCAGGATGGATCACTTTAGAGATGCGGTTACCATCTCTAGGATGGCTCACTTTAAGGATTTTCTTAACATCAGGTTGAGCTTCTTCCATTATCTTAGATAGTGTTCTCACTTGATCAGTTTTCTATTTCTAGGATGTGTTCGTGGATTTAAGTCCCGTGCACCTGGAGGCTTCCCCATCTTTTTATCACGAGGGGCAAGAGTGAATTCAATATCCTTCTAGGGTATTTCTACTTTTTTAGGTGTATTTACTGGTACCACATGAGATATTGTTACATCCTTATGATTAGTAAAAACATCTAACAGATTATTATCTATTTGTTACAAATTTATTATCCTTTGAAATCCTTGTTCAGATCCTTTAGTGTGGTCAAGGGCTAAATACCAGTGACATTCCAATCTATTTCCTGGCATTATTTAATGTGGTACTTATCTCCCACTAATGCCCAAAAATTATCTTTATAAAAAATACAATAAGTGTACCGAGCCGTGTCCAGATCCCTGTCATAGTCTCTAGGTATTTAATAATTGATGAAGATTTATAACATACATAGATCCCCAACTTCCGGTGAGGACCCATGGTTGTATGTAGGGATGAAAACGGGTTGGATAATTCTCGCTCGATCCGGGACCGGATACGGGATCGGATTTTACTATCTGGTCGGATCCAGGACCGGATCCAGATATTTGAATTCGGATACGGGATTGGATACAGGACAACCAATATCCGATAAATACGGGACGGGATCCAGATATTCAGATATTTCCTATTCGGATATCCGGATTTTTCCTATTCGAATCGGATATCCGGATTTCCTATTCGGATATCAGCAAGGCCTAGCCCATATCATCTCTTTTTTTTTCCATAGACATCCCATTTATGTTGACAATGAGTTGGTTCTATTAATTCTAAAGTAGCATATTCTTTCTATGACGTATATTGGGTTTGACTGATATATATAACTTGTTACTATGGTCATGTACCCGTACGGTTTAATTCAAAATATATTACTCTATATATGCATGCATTATCCATATATATTTATCCGTTTTCGATCCGAATCCGTCACATATCCGTCCCGTATCTGTATCCTGATTAACCCAAATTCGTATCCGTATCCGGCTAGCCCGTATCTGGTTCCGAATCCGGAAAAAAATATGGGTTAGGATACGGGAAGAGCAATATCAGTCCGTATCCGACCCGTTTTCACCCCTAGTTGTATGCTGTGGTGGAAAGATTGGACGTATACAACACAGCCAAAATTTTACAGATAGAAAATACTTGGTTCTTTCCACTACTACACAAAAATTCTTCACAGACGGTTCATAAACGTACTTGGTTCTTTACACTACTACGCAAAAAGTCTTCACACACGGTTCAAAAACATTGTCACAAATGGTTTTCCGAACCGTCTGTAATCATGTGTCGGTGATAATAACGACGCACACGAATCTGTGATAAGCACCAATCACCAAAATCTGCATATAATAGACAATTCTATAACATTCATTGATAAGCACCTATCACAGAAATTTGCATATATAATACATAAGCGCCTGTTCTTTGGCAGGCTATTCAATGCATGAGTGAACACAAATAGGAGTGGAATAAAGCGCCATAGACAAATCAATAAAAACTTTTGATTTGTGGAAAGTGTCATTACCTCTAGTTCTTGCTTTAGTGTTGTTACTTCTCCGTCTCTACCATGTTTCGATTCCCTTGCAGCCTTTATTTCAGCCTGTGGACAAATAAATAGAAAGAATTGCAATAGTAGCGTTAAAATGTTGGCTAATGGATAAGAAAGTTTCTCTGCAACTGTTCAGTTCAACAGCTTGTAAAAATTATAGTACGTACTTTCATATGTTGCTCGGCAAAACTTTGAAATGGAACACAAGAAGAAAAACTAACCTCCTCTGTTTAGGTGCTGCTTCCTTCCTGCCAACATTCATGTAAATGTTATGCTCTTACCAGTTCTGGATTTGTGAAACATGCATATCTAGGCATGGAACAAACCAGTTTCTCAAGCTCCTTGGCTCTAGCTTCTTCTTCCTCACATCTTTCTTCAGCAAGTCGTAACTGTTGATCAAGATTCAGAAATAACTTATTAAAGCCTGGCATACAGACGATTACTAAATTGCACTATATAGTGATGATATTTGCTATATTGCCTTTTCTAGAACGCTCTCATTCTCCTCTCTGTAGCATATCAAGCTGTAGGACTGCATTGCATTAGTCTTCAAATAGCTGATATGCAAGCAACTAGTTTCTAGAGAAGGAAAACCTCATCTTGAAGTGCAGATGCCTCTCTTTGTGGTGCTGATCCTCTATAGTTAAGATGCCCTGTATCAAACCAAGGGACGGAAGTACATTCACTTACCCGATGTCCTATACAACTAGTTTCTAGAGAAGGAAAACCTCATCTTGAAGTGCAGATGCCTCTCTTTGTGGTGCTGATCCTCTATAGTTAAGATGCCCTGTATCAAACCAAGGGGCGGAAGTACATTCACCTACCCGGTGTCATAGGACATCGGGTCAAAAACAAATTAATGTATGTTAGCTTATATATATAAAAAAATTATTGTATGTTAGTCTGTATATATAATATATGTGAACCTCCTTGATCTAAATCTTGTGACACCGGGAGGCAAATAACAAGCAAATAGTAAGAATAATAAGTTGTTATCACATATATGATGAAGTGGTGAACCCCGATAATTTTTTCTCTAGCTCCGTCCCTGATCAAACCAGAAGAAAAAAAGGGTGAACAAAAACTATACATGGTGCCTGTTCTCTGGAAACAAATAAAAAAAGGATGAAAAGAGAAACTTTGATGTCAGGCTGGCTGAGAGGCATACTCACAGTTCAGCATAGCACAGTAATGTCAAGTTGGCTGAGAGGCATACCCACAATGTTGACCTACCGATTTAATTATATATCATAATTCATAATTTTGATGAGAGATTAAAATTTCAGTCAGATATTAACCATTGAGTACCTTAGCACATACAACTGAACTCAAAATTTCAATTCCATTAGACAAAAGTTTGGAGGCTCTCTGCTGTAAGAGCCAAAATTAAACACAAAACTTGGTGTTGATTCGACCTTACGATACCAATATCATTCCTAAAAAACTATAACTCGGAAGCACCTTAACATTTCTCGCTTATTTTCTCAGGTTGATTCATGGGCACCTCATGCTTTGGCCATACATTAATTGGGTGATACTTAAATGGGGCATTTGGATATTTGCCACTCTAGGAATTGGAAATTCGATGGCATGTTGAAAATCATGCCATTGAGTGGCATTTTTTACACATGCCATCGAATTTTCAGATTGAAGAGTGGCATATATCAGATTATTCCTACTTAAATTGATGTATCATAAATGGTAAGTCGAACTACGTAAATATATCGACCACATTTGAATTTCACGAGGCAAGTTCTGGAAAGACCTAACACCAAGTCCACTCAAACTAAGCCCATAGCAAGAACTGGCCTCCCGGCAAATGGAGGCACTAATCCAAAATTCCAATGCACTAATCGCTTCTTCCAATTCTCTGAATTCAAAATGCAGCATTACTAAAAAAAGACCTAGCATTAGCGAATGGGAACTAGCTTCATCTACAAATTCATCTACTAATTAAGCGTGCTTTCAAACCTATTTGACCTCGATTTGACCAATTAGGACTAGACTAGCTGCAGTTCAAAACAGCCAATTCCGAGATAGAGATGCAACGGGAAGCGGGAATAGCGAGTGATCCGGAAGCAAAATACCGTAGGGTAGGGAGATTGTAAGACCCTGGATCGGCTATCCGGAATCCCCTGTGTATTCTTCAATAATCCTTCTATTGCCAAAATTTTATAATCATAAGAATGATCCAATTCAATATAGTATCCAACAAGTAGGAAGTATATCATAGTACCATCATAACTCCAAAATCATATTAAACTACAATTATGTTTGTATATGAAATGTTTCCCTTGAACCATAATTTGCCTTGCTGGCTTATCCATCATTCACCCGGTGATCAATCTTATCATCTGCTAAGAATATTTTGCCAAATGACCTACTTAACCACCGAGAATACTTCACAATATTATCTCTAATCATCTAGAAAACAATCCACCGATAATACTTCATAATATCATATATTTATGGGAAAATTGGATATATGCCACTACAGAAACCGCTTATTCGAGATTTGCCATCGTTCCTTTGCTTTTTCGAACAATGCCATTATGAAACCGTGCTTATTCGAAATATGCCACTACTCGCGTCCGGTCACGACACATGTCCCGTATTAATTGGATATATGCCACTGTAGGAACCACTTATTCGAGATTTGCCATCGCGGACGGGACACGTGTCGTGACCGGACGCGAGCGGTGGTATATTTCGAATAAGCACGGTTTCATAATGGCATCGTTCGAAAAATCAAAGGAACGATGGCAAATCTCGAATAAGCGGTTCCTGTAGTGGCATATATCCGATTATCCCTATATTTAATCATTCACCTTATTACCTCTAGATTATCTACTTTAATCCTCCAAGAATACGTACTATCATCATTTACTAAACCACCAAATATTATTCCATAAAACTAGGATTTTACTAATTCATCGTCAATAGTAGTTTCCATTAACACCGATACCAAGTTAACTAAATAAGCTACACATATTCTGCATTATCCTTAATTCCACATAAGCGGTTATCGCGATACCATGTTTCAGAAAATCATCCACCAAACCCCCGAGTATGATCCTCAATATTATCCACTTAATCCGTCGAGTATATTTGATAATATTATTTACTAAATCGTTGAGTGTCATCCCCAATACTACCTATTGTAACCCTCCACATTGTCATCTCTAAATCTCATCGTATGCTTGTTAAGATCTACCGAAATATGATTCACCATTTATTTTATTTGATCCACAAGAACGACTCTCAATAGTATTTGTTTAACGGTACCGATTATTATCCGTAATGTCATACCTCTTCCACTACTCCGTCGACCCTTACTAATCATATTGCGAACTGCTATCATAATCCGACTCCTCATAATATTTCAACTATCACCATTCATAGATCAGTTTCATGATAACAAGCCCCACATCAACTCTAATATTCATCTAACTCCAATTTGCATTTCACACCATTTGTTCCATCGAACCAGCCTTCCCAATAGTCTTTCCCCCTAATTAAAGAATATTTTTCCAAAAACAGTTACATTGATGGATCACTGTACTAGGGCGACAAAGGATCATGGATAACAATGTCTAGGAGGTAGGAACAACAGGTATAACTAATAACCTAACGTTAACATCATCCATTTAATATAAATAGCGATGCAATTTGTAAAACATGGTAAAACATTTATAAATTGTAGGATCAACATGCGTCAAGGAGACTTGCCTTCGACCGCAGCGGGTATCTCGAGGTCTTGAAGTCCGGCGACGGGGTCAGCGGACTCGGCGGAATCGTCAGCTACGCGCAAAACGGAGCAACAAATAAATAACAATAAATAAATAAAAACAAAAAGTTATAAAAGTTATACTGGCAGGAAGATAATGAATTTAGGAATTTGAACGGAGTCAATCGGAGTTTGGACGGAAAAGTTATGAGCTTCCGAAGTTCGAAAACCCTGGAAAATCGAAAACGAGGGAATATTCCTCGGAATATTCCTTTTCTGATTTTTCTTGAATTTTGGATGGCTTTGGGTCTATGCCATGTGGGTCCACCATGTCATTGAAGGGAGCTTCTTCCTCATATTCTTTTGCCGTGGCATGAAACAGAGGATGGGGAGGAGATCATGGGGGCGTCGGCCGCGGCGGCATGGCGTGGCGACACGCCGCTGGCGCCTTGGCGGCGCATGGCGGCGGTGGGCGCGTGGCCGGAGAGCGGCGGCGAGGGGAGCTTCGGCGGCGAGCTCGGCGGCGCAGGCCCCCGAGGCGGCGGCGATGGGCGGGCTCGGCCGCGGGCAAGACGTGGTGGCGGCGCGTGGCGGCTCGCCGGCGGCGGGCGGGCGGCGCGGGGAAGGAGACCGGCCACGGGAGCCGGGCGACGGCGGCGGGCTGGCTGACGATGCCGCGCGCATGGGCGCACGAACAGAGAGCCCCCAAACACTCCCAAAATCCGAATTTCTCCAAAAATTTGAATGTGGCACTACCAATTGGATGAAGAATCAACTAGATAACATGTAGAGGGACTCAAGATTGCAAAGGATTGGATCCAAACTCACCGGAGAGGAAGAATTTGGTGATGAACTCGAGTTCGGCCAAATCGACAAGAACTCAAAATTGATCGCCCACACTTGACGAAACCTACAACCGATTGTTGGGTTAGAATCTAGACACCCATACGATCACAAGGAAACAAACGGAGGGAGGATTGACCCACCGGAGAGGGAGAAACATGGATGAACACGAAGAAAGCAAAAACCCGACGTTCCTCGCGGTTTTCTCGATCTCACGGACGATTGAGTTAGAGAGGCTAAAGGGGAATGACACAACTGGAAAGAGCACTCCCCTACGGAGCTTTGAGAGGTGGTGATGCGCCGTTTGGAGAAGAAACGGGCGAGTAATGTCCATTAATGTTGATTTCGGTTTTTACGTTGCAGCTCAAACTCCGGCAAGATTTGGGACTAATGATGGTGGAAAATGGAAGGGTCGCGTCGCTACAAATCCAACGGATCCAGCCGTTCGTGATTTGGAGGTGTGTGGAAGAAGTTATGAAGGTTTGAATGGGTGGAGGTTTGTATGGAAAGAGAAAAGAATCTCCTCTGTTGTTTGCCTGGTTGCTTGCACGAGTCCAAGGTAGAAGATGAACAGTACCGTCACGTGGCAGCGCGTGATTGGCCGGGAGTTACGTAAATGAACCGCCCTAAGGAAAAATGGTCTAAAAATTCCAGAAAAATTCCTAAAATCATTTTGGAATATTTGGAACCCAATAAAATTGATTTCGCGGAATTTGGATGAAATTTGTGGATTTGAATATTCTGGAGCGAAAAGCGGACATTAAACAAAAGCCGCGCGAGATAAAATAGGAGCGAAGGTCCAAAAATTCGGGGAATCATTCCAAAAATCATTTTGGAATATTTGGGACCTAATTGAAGTGATTTCGGGATTTTTTGGAGCATTTTTGGACTCGGGTGAAATTTCGGGTACCGGCGGGAACCGAAAAAATCGATTTTTCGAACGGAGGGGAAACAAATTCCGATTTTGGATGGGAAAGGATGCCAGGTTAAATTAAACACCAAGGAAACTCCAATTTTTGAATTTAATTAATTTAAATTAGATTTTCATATAACGCCGAAAACGAGGATGTTACAGAGATCTCGTGGTGCAAATGAGCAGAAGACATTCTATTGCCGTGTGCGGGCGGGCTATTGCGAACCTGGTGGGGCGGTGGCGTCAGGGGGAGGAGGCGTCGGAGTCAGTGCAAAGGGAGGTGGCATCAACGCCTAGGGAGGAGGGGTCGGGGGGAGGCGTTAGTGCCGAGGGAGTAGCCGGAGGCATCAAGAGGGCAAGGTGTCCAGACGGGCGGTCTCACTGTCTGGCTATTTACCGAACGGCACGGTTCAGCTTGTTTATCGAGCGGCCCGTTCATTTAGGTAGTCTGTTTAGACTAATAAATAGTTGTGCAGTATTGTCCATTGATGTCAAAAAAATTCCAAATTTAAAAAAATAAAAAAAATATTAGAAAAAATAGAAAATAAAAAGGTATGAAAAAATACATGAAAAATTGAAAAATAGGGAAAAGTTAGAATAATTAGAAAAAACTCAAAGCATGTAGGAAAACTTTTTAAAAAATACATATAAATTGAGAAAAAGCTAAAAATATGAAATAAATTCTAAAATAAGACAAATATTTGGAATTAAATAATAACATTTATTTATATTTAGCTGCCTCGATAAAAATTTTGTCAAGTAAAAACTCAACATGAGAAAAACTTAGCAAAGAAAAAAGAGTACAACCTATAGCTTAGTGGTATAGGAAAAAAAGTAAAGATTATAATTATTCTTCTTGATCGAGATAAAGATTTTCGCACGTCATGCACCCAACAGGGGTGTTGGTAGGTTGTGCGATGCATAGGGCAAAAAAGATGCAACAGAAGATCAGAAATCCATGAGTGTTGTCGACAGGGCAACGCTAGAGCCATGGGTGCAGCCAGTAGGGCGACATCAGGGGCCGACGGCACAAGGTTGGCACAGGGAGCCATAGGCGCGACCGACAGGGCATCGTCGGGTCACTGGCCGGTGGTGCAGCGCACGGGCCCGCTAGTGTGGCTGATAGTGCTGCGCCGGGGTAGCCGTCGGCAGGGCGGCGTACAGCCAGGAGCAACTTTCAGCCGATCGGTAGCGCTACAGGTGTAGCCTTTTGGAAAAATGTTCCTTCTTTTTTCACATGAATAGTAGCTACTCAAGAGAATAACCCTAATTTTCTAAAATTTAGATTAAGTGAGTAATCTCAGGCAATTAGAAAAAATTAATCTGTAGGATTAAATTTATTTGGATGTGATTAACTTACGTCGAACTTACGTATAACTTGTAGTAGGTTTAATTGCGTGATGCCAGTCGAAATTCAATGTAGTGTCGATTGATATAGGCAGATGATCTTGATCGGCCTCGACGGAGCTTCGCGTTGATAATGTGTTGTAAAAACATGACGCCCGCTTTGGATCAACCACGATGCACTAATAGCATAGCAAGCATAAAACAGGAGCGCACACACGATATAGGAAGGTAAAACTATTCCATCTTTTTATTAGATTGATTCTCTTGTACAAGGGATGCTATATTTACAGTAGAATCCAACCAGCGATAGATTCAAATTCGCTTATAATGAAATAAAGTCCAAACGTATTTGAACAACTAGGACTCAGGGTCCAACTATATCTCAACAAGTATATGGTTTTCTAGTTTAGGGTTAGAGCACACCACCTAATAATTCGGAGGGTCAAATATAAGTTTTCCTATTTATATATCTTTTGTTAGCAAGGGTACGAAAAAGGTAGTATAAACAAATTCTTTGATCGTAACGTATGAAAATTATTGCCATTAGCTTGACGGCTCAGTTACAAACAAATGCTTTGATCGTAGCGTATGAAAGCTTCAAAATAATATTAATTTTGATGTCCTTTATCAACCGAAATGATTGACTTTTTACTACAGAATGTTAATTTTACATGCCTTGAGAACTTATAATGCTAATAAAAAATTTAATTTTTTATGTGAATATGTGCAGTGTTAGACATGTCACATATATACAGCACACATTAACTTACGCATAGGAGTATTTCTCTATACGGTTTTTTTTTTGGAAAATTTTGTTTTTGTCACCAAGCAAACGTATATTCTCAACTATGCCATAAAAATTTCCACTTCTCATTTATACCATCGGTCCGTTAGTGCACTTCTAAAAAATGCCATTCCATTCAATATTCTATCCGCACAACCATATTTGATCATAAGGTAATATGTACAAAAATCAAACAAATGAAGAAAAATATAATGAAATTCAGAAACAAATCATAAAAAATACATAAAAAATTAGAGATCACTTCTAAATAAAAACTGACACTAAATAAAATTCTAGCGATGTTCTAGAAAAGCTGAGCAAAGTTGAAACATTTGCCTAGTCTAATACTTTCGAGAAATTTTTGTAGTGTGATTTTTTTAAAAAATATCAATTTTTGTTCAAAAGCGATCCTTTTTTTTTCATTTCTGGTATTTTTATGATTCTTCTTTGACTTTTCTATGATTTTCTGGTATTTTTGTTCATTTGTTTGAATTTGTTTTACAAATTACTTAACCACCGAGCATTATTAGCCGAATGGAATGGCATTTTTGACAAGTACACTAACAGACTGATAGTGTAAATGAGAAGTGGAAAATATTAGTGGCATAGATGAAAATAGACATTTGCTTATTGGCAAAAACAAAATTTTCCCTTGCCTATTTATTTCAGATGTGTACAACATGTACTTATGGCAGTGAAGAGCAGAACTAACAATCATACGTATATTGTCACAAATTCTATTCAAGTTGATCTTTGTGATGTTAGCTTTCCCTTCAAGTAGTTAACTAAATTTCCGTGGTGAATTTTATCAATTTAAGATTGCAAAAAAATTGTATTTTACATTTTTCTGAATGAAATATATTGGACTAACACAACTGATTTTGCCATTTGAAGAACAAAGATGGAACGTTGTCTTCAATTGAATCTAAAAGAACAACTTCATGGTTAGAGGTGAGTATCTCTAAGGTATAACTGTACATCAATCACCATATCATTTTTTTTTTGTCGTAGTTACCTTTTCCGTTAGATGGCAGTTGAGGGAAGCAATTACATTTCACTTTGATTAAGCGGCTCATTAGGGCATCCTTAGCAAGGTTACCAGATTCTCGATTCTACTCATATGATCCTACGTTTCTTTGACCTAGATTGATTGGACCGATTACATCCTATGATAGTCTTAATTTGGTAGAATCTTAATATTAATATAATTCTAACAAAAAAAATTGTAGGATGGTGATCAAAATTTTCATACGATCCTATAGGATTCTAGTGACTTATTATAAATAATTACTTGCACATGTCCCTTTATCTGTAAAATTTTACTTTTTATTTCTTCATGTCCATTGTAATTTGAATAAATAGTAAATGGTATTTCTTTTACACTACATTTTTGTAGACAAATGTTCTAAAAGTATAGTTTTGAAAATGGAGAAGTGTTAAAATACAAGGTAGATTTTAAAACTGTTTGGTTAGAATCGAATAGGATTTAAGATTCTACATCGATCATATGATTTGTGATCCTGCTGAAGAACCTCAAATCCTATTCAGGATCACGGTTCTGACCTTACCCTTAGAAGTGCTAAGGTGGACAATATCATTCTCTCTGTTTTGATATTGTCATGGCTCTGCGCCTCTGCCTCCCTACCTTATCATCCACTTGTGCCTCTAATGTAGTAAGGTGGTAGTAAATTAACCTAGGATTTGATTAATCAATTCCAAACAAAAATTAGTCGTTAATCCCTTGTTAGCACATATGTTAGCATGACCTGATGCATGAATTTGAGGTTCAATGCAAGGCACTATGTGTTAAAATAATTTTGATTTGCCTGTTGAACTATGTAACTTAGTCATGTTCACCGAGTACAAGTCTGTATTTGTTTGTTAAATTTTGTAACTTAGTTGTGTTTAATGAGAGTCAGGGGCGGAGCCAGCCTGTGGCCCAAGCCTCGGGTCAGGCCGTTGTTCTCGGGTCTAGATGAAGTTAGCCTGTAACATAAAACAATATAGCTTATAGTGTTTTGATCATAGGCCTTGGGCCACGGCCTGATTACCTCTATGTTGGATCACACATATACACAACTACATCCACCAGAGGTCAAATCGTGATGCCCATCTTTACACAAACATGAGTGCGCTTTTGGAGAAATTGTGAGGCCCAAGGCCGTTCCTGGGCATGGGCGAGAGGGATGACTGCCTAGGGCTCTAGGCCTAGACGGGCACATCGTGTACGCGTATTGGGATGGATCCGTTAATTACAAATATTCAATACATGCACCTGTATAGTACTAGTACTTAAAGCTCGATCCGGAATAAGGCAACTTTTCATCACATAGTTGGTTCCTTATTAATTTTCATAGTTGTGGTCGTGGCCATCAATCTACAGCACCTTTCTTTTAATGTGGTTATCAATTGAGGCTAATGCAGCTACAATACTATTTTTCCAACATTCTTTGTTGTTCCACATTAATTTTCATGATACAAATTCTATTAGTATATGGAAATGCTAGTTCATTATGTTTATTTAGAGGGCTAGTTCACAATGTTTAACTGTACCTGTGAATGGATGATTAGAGAATTAAGTTTTAACATTCGTGATTTGTAGAGTTCGTAGCAGTAAGATTATCTTTAGCACTAAAGTCCATGTTTCGACGGTTTTCTCCGCAACATCCCGCTATGGATGTGACCCGGAATTTTCTCACTGCCCTTCCTATATGTGTGATTCTTTTGTGTTTTTTTTACTTTTGTGTTTTTTTTTCTTGTTATTACACAAATAAAAAATTCAGAATACATGTGGTTTTCTTAACCTGTATTTTAATTGTGTTATCATGGCACACCTCTCAGAGCAAGTAGCTCTATTTTATTATTGTCCTGGCAGTATGACTTTTTGTACCAAAATTTTATAGCTACATATATAATACTAATTTGGATCTATTTGATGACCAAGTTTATCAATCCTTCTGAGAGTTTTCGAGACATCATCGTCGATTATCCGTAAGAGATTCGACTACCTGCCCTATTCGAAGTTCTCACAAGTTCACTTTCCAGCTTACATAAAAAATCTAATTCAAGTTATGCAACCACTATGCAGATACGTCGAATGCACATCATCATTAATTCAAGCACTTATAATGTTTAAAGAGATACGTCCTGGCTACCGTCGTGAAGAGATAGAAAAAAATATAAAAAGTGGTGCATTGTTCATAGAAAAAACACAACAAAAGGATGGCTCATGGTATGTAAGGATGTGTTACTGAGTGTTTGCAAATTATATTGATCCTATATCTAATATAGTGCAAAATGAAATTAACAGGTATGGCTCTTGGGCTGTATGTTTCACTTACGGGACCTTTTTCGCTATAAAAGGATTAGTTGCTGCAGGAAGAACATATCAGAACAGTTTGTCCATCAAGAAAGCATGCAACTTCTTGCTGTCAAAGCAGCAAAATACAGGTGGATGGGGAGAGAACCATGCTTGCTGCCAAACTGCGGTAATTCTTCTCTCCATTATGTCATGTAAACTTCGGAAATGGTCTTATCAATTGTGCTGTAAAGTTGCGGCATTGTAGAGTTTAGCCAAAGATTGGTTGGCACTTGGCACACAATTGCACTTCTCGCATCATTAATTGTCTGCCGCTATGCTTGGCCTTTGAAGTAAGATCCTTGTTTGTAAAACTTCTAGACAACAACTAGTGTTAAATGCAGTTTTTATCTTTTAAACAAAATTATTGACCCCAACAACGGCTATCAAACTAGAGACACAATTGAAATTTGCAAACCTATCCAATTGTTTGCAGAATGCGTAAGGAATGCAATTGTTGTAGCATTCCAGGCAATGTTTTTCCAACAAAGGAATGATAAAGATTTATGTTTTTAACATAGGAAAATTAAGGACAATCATTTTTATTTTCCTCTGCATATAGTTAATTACATCATAATCGAAGAGATCTAGGTTGTGATACTTAAAAGAGTGTAATAATTTACACTTAACATGTTTTCCCCTCTAAATTGAACAGGAGTATGTTGATAGTGGGAATCCTCATGCAGTGAACACTGCTTGGGCAATGTTAGGTTTAATTTATGCAGGACAGGTTTGGTTAAATTTTTTTAATTCCTGCTTCTTTGAATTTTCGTATTTGATACAATGTCGTTTTTTTTTGATAAGTTTCATATGTACGCATGTGCTGCTATTTCCGAATTTTGGATACTGTGAGCAGACTGAACGAGATCCAGCACCACTTTATCATGCTGCAAAAAAATTAATCAACATGCAGCTGGACACAGGAGAATTTCCCCAACAAGTGAGTGTTGAATTTAGTTTGGCTCATGATTTAATGTAGTGTACTGCTACAAATAAATTTGGAAGGGTATACTTCGTAATTAGCAGAAACTGGATCATTAAATAGTTTTGAAAGTACGTACTAGAAACACTATGCCTTTACCAGAATTGAATTACTAAAATTGACACATGTAGTAATTTCGTTTTTCCTATCTTACGTCTAAAAAGCATTAACATGTATAGATGAATAAATAGAGAACTCCAACTGGAAACAAATTTGGCTAGCTGTCAAATATAAGTCTTGTAATCGCAGTTATCGTACTATTGAGACTAACGTCCACTTCCATATTGTTCTCTTTTTATATAATTAGCTATATCTGAACTCAATCTGCATCATTGTTGTATTTGCATCTTGATTTTAGGAAGTCGTTGGAAACTTCAATTCCTCCCTCTTCTTCAATTACCCAAACTACCGGAACTTATTCCCCATGTGGGCTCTTGGAGAGTTCTACCGCCGACTTCTTGCAAAAAGGGGCTGAAGTGCACATTTACAATTATATTTATTGTAATAAAGGTGCCAAGGATACCGTGGCAAATACTTTACTGGTACAGTGCAGTCCACGCATAAGTATCTACTTATATTGTAACAGAAAGGACTTTGGGTACATTTGTAACACCCCGGCATTTAATATGCCCGAATGCTACCAAACATAGACTAAACAACATCTAAATACCACAATTAAACATAAATTACAGCAAAGGCGCACATGCTAAAAACCGAGATTTCGGCAGCATCTCCTTTGTTTTAACACGAATTGAAGCAACAACAATAATAACATGCCAATATAGCATAATGAACGATAGCAATAACATGATTAAACGGAGAAACAGCCACCATACCACTAAGGATATATATTCTATCCGTCACATGACAAATGTGGACTAATCATTTACTCATAACGACCAATGAATCATCGAAACCACAGTTTAGCTCAATGAATTAACCATAACTATGAGGGAAGGAACATGTCATTGTTTAAATGTGTGATGCTAAGTGATGACGTGTGACTAGCTCCCTTTCCCGCATGTCGGATTCATGGTACCTAAAAGAAAACAACATAAACACAAGCGTGAGTTCATCACTCAGCAAGTATATTGCAATGGTACAAACATAAACAATTACATGGCTTCAACAACTCACATCATGTATCATCTCATTCATGATCACATATCCTTTTCATCATCATTACGTATGCAATGCAATGCGATGCTCATGTCTCCTTGGAAACACATACCGGTATGGTTGAGTACACACCCGTCGGTGTGCACCCTCTCCCCCCTTCCATCCCGAAGATGGAGGGTGTCTACTCCTCGCTTCCGTTCACCGCGGTGAATGGAATCACGATGTAGGACTTACTCATTGGCTCTCCGGATTAGTCATAACTTTCTCACCGACCTTCCCCGAATTAGTTATGACTTTCTCACCGCCCGGGCCATGTAACATGCCATGTATGCAAATATGCCAACATCATAATTAACTTGTACATTAACACATGGCATCATAGCATACTCATCATATCATAGGCAATCATTTAAGCATGACAAGTGATCATATCATATAATCAACTTTCATCTAGTCTCAACAAGCAACCTACAAATCGCTAGCCATTACAACACACTTGCCTCGACCACAAGCAACAGATTGGCGGGAAGTAGAAGGCACTCCCGGGGTCGCACCACCTGCACATAGGTACCACACACTCACAATCATGTCCACAAAACAGTAGGCATACCCTCATCTACCCCGACATTGCCAACTACTCGCAAAACCCAAAAACAGAGGTTCTGTCCCGTCGGGACAGCAGCCTTCCAAAAGGCATAACTTGAGTTATGGGATTCCGAATGAATTAAACGAGTACATCCTCGCGTAGCTTAGGAAATTTTCCAACTTTTTCTAAGTATAGTGAAAGACTGATTCGGACTCTAAAGTTGTTTAATCTACAAAATACCGTGATCTGTTCCAATCGCGTCACAGATTTTAATACGCTCGGTAAAACGATCATAACTTTCAAACGGCTGAGCAGAATTTAAAGTTCTTTATACCCACTGAAAGGTATTGAAATTACCTACAACTTATTCAACATCCGTACGACCAAATTCCGACTCTAAATTGGCGAAAAACCAAACCCTAGGTCGACTGCTCATGCTGCCCGAAACAGAGAACGTGGCAACTTCTAGATCTAATCCAATCTACTCAATTCCAGCACCACCAATTGATCTAAAAACTTGATAAACACCCTTAGAACAGTACCTAGCCCAACCCCAAGGAGTCCCATGGCCATACCTTAGCCCGACGCACGAAAACTCCAATAGATCTCCTCCCGGTTCGCTCCTCGCTCCTCGCTCCCCGCTCCTCGCTTCCAATGGATGGATCCTCAAGGTGCAGGGGTGGGGAGGCTACCCTAGGGCAGCAAGGGGGGTGGAGGAGAGGTGGTGGAGAGGTGGGGAGCAAAGGGGGACAAGGGGAGGGGTGCACGGCCACAAGGGGAGGAGATGGGGGTGCGGCTAGGGCCAAGGGAGAGTGGGGGGCACAATGGGAGGGGTGGGCGCACAAGGGGCAGGGGAGCCCCCTTTTACCAGCCCCAAACCTATTCCTAATCCTAAATGGACTCCTACTCCATCCCACCAAAGCCCACAACCCCCTCTTTTAGGCCCAAACTCCCCCGGGAAGGCCCAAAACCCCGGAAACGGCCCGGAAACGCTATTAACCTCCATACCCTATGGTTTTAACCTTAATTCCACATTTCATAAAGTTTTTGTCCTCAACGTTCACTTTTTTATAAGGTTACGACACTCCGTGGTGACACATCACTTCATAAGACCCAAAAACGCGAGTAAACCTCAAGCCGAAAGGTTTTATTCTCTAATTTCACATTTTATAATGTCACACCATACCGTAGTGTCACAACATTTGAGTGTAACCTCAGCATAATATTATCGGCACAACAATACTCATGTATATCCTCTTTTACAACAAGATATTCATAGAGTTATAAAAATATATGAGATCAAATAAATAAGAGTAAATTATACTTTGCACGATATTAAGCTTTCATGTAACTAAAATAAAGTTTCAGTGTGCACTAGCGTAGTTGGGTCAAACCGGCTCCCCTTTTCTTTGGGATTGATCTCTCAAGCTCCCCTGTCATCTGGCACCGTTCCAACTGAGCTGTGAGGGACTATGGAGTAGATGTGGGTTGTGAACTTTCAGATATAACATGACTCTAAGGTTCGGTCGGTAAATTTCAAAACTACCCCAAAGGAGTTTTGGCTATAAATATAGCACCTCGTTATAAAAGAGAATCAATCTACAATCAATAAAAAGAGAGTTCGACTCATATATATTGTGTGTTTATCTTCACCATTGTTATTCTGGTTTCTCGATCCGTGCAATAGGATCGATCTACAGCCGTTGTCTCCATTATTCAATATGCTATTAGCACGAAGCTATCCAAGGTTGAATGGTATGTCGTCAATCCCCATACTAGAGAGGTGCTTATGTGCTTTTCTTTTTAAAAGTTGCACAAATATTAAAGCATGAATGAAGAGTAGATGGTGATTACTTACCCATTCGTTTGCTTCAAAATTTGTGCAACTTGTATTGGGGAAAGCATAAAAGCACTGCTCTTAGATTAATTATTGTTTGCTAGATTCTAGATCATTTACTTGTTAATTAGCTTTCTAGATAGGAAACTGTTCATACAGGTGAATGAAAAGGTGCTGAACACACCGTGAGAGCCCCTGACACTACATACCATAGCGTCACACACTGTCAAGACGTGCGCAGCCACCCCAGACACCAATGGATAGGCTAGCCGCTGTAACAACCCAATTTAAAAAGAAATGGAATTAAAAAAATTAAATCTGAAATTTTGACATTAGTTTGAATTTTCATCCTTTCATGAATTTCTCACAATTTTTGGCAATTAAGAGAATGCTTTTTAATGGCCAAGATGTGGTTTCTAAATTTCAAAACGTGAAATCAAATAACCATAAAATTTGAAGAAAATTTATTTAAATCATAAACCATCCCCAAAACACCTCTAAAAAGTTTTAGGAATTTTTGAATTGATTTAGTGTCTCTAGAAAATCAAAAACATCAAATCCTTGTAAAGATAGTAGCACCTCAGAACCTTGCATTGAAATTTTTATGGGAGCATCAGTACCGCATCGGAACCTTATACAAAAATTTTCATAGCGGAAGTAGTTTTACACATAATATTACACAAATCAAAATAAACTAGTAGTGGAATAATTTATCTTGCAGCGTGCCATTAAACCCATTATTTCCACAAGCAACTGACAAGGTTAATTGTAACATCCCCAATTTCGGTTTTTTGCCAAAAAGTAATTTAAATTAATTAAATTCAAAATTTAGATTTTTCTTAGTGTTCTAATTAACCTGGCATCCTTATCCTTCCGAAATTGGAGTTCAATCTTTCGTCGTCCGAAAATTTGAATTTCCGAATTCCAGTCAGTACCCGAAATTCCACCCGAGTTCCAAAATGCTCCAAAACTCCTGAAACCTATTGCATTAGGTTCCAATTATTCCAAAAACATTTTGGGAATTTTCCCAAGATTTTTGGAAACTCTCTGGTATTTTATCGCTCGTGGTCTTTCGTTAAAATGCCCTTTAATCGTCCCGGAATTTTCTAAATTCCAAATTTCATCCAAATTCCATGAAACCAATTTTATTGGGTTCCAAATATTCCCTAGTATTTTTGGGAATTTTTAGACCCTTTTTGCTATTTTTTCTTTAGGGCGTTACTTTTATGTAATTTCCGGCCAATCGGGAAGCGCCACGTTGTGGTTACTAGCATCATGTCACTGTAGCATCATGCCACTGTAGCGTCATGTTACTGTAGCACCATCTTCCCCACGATCGCTTCGTTTCCAGAGAGAGCTCGGTTTCAGCCATTCATGGTGCCTTGCCTTTAATCCCTCATAACTTCTTCAATATTGCTCCAAAACGCGAACGGCCGGATCCGTTACGAAGAGGGAGACGAGGAGATCACATCCCCCATGACCATTTGTTCCAAATTCCACTGGAAACGACACAATCAACCCAAAACCGAAATTAGGTTAAATGGAGATTACTCGACCGTTTCAACTCCAAATGACGTGCTTCCACCTCTCAAATCTCCGTCTTGGAACCCTCTTGCCCGTGCCCTCATTCTCCTGAAGCCAATCCTCCCCATTTCGCCGGAATCTCTCAAGAACCGACGACGTTCGTCCTCCATTGACGTCCCTATGTCATCTTTCAAACCGGTGAGCCAAACTCAATTCCGATCGCGTCGTTGTCCCGAGCAAAATACCTCAACTAATTCCGCTTTTCGTTGTAGGACGACGACGAATTTCGCCGTCGAAATCTTCGGTGGGAGCTCGGCTTTTCGTCGATTACTCTCAATCCGGTGAGTTACTCTCGAATCCGACCACACCGTTGAATTCGTCTTATTGAGACCGACGCGGTGTTCACCTTCTTTTTGTCGTTGCGCTTTCCGAATTTTTTTTTAATATTTTGGGTGTCCTCGCCATCGATATGACCGTGGCCGCCGCCGTTCCGGCGATCCTCCGGCCGAACTGATGCAAACGTCGCGTTTCCCCATGTCTGGCCGCACCTTCTCCACCCCTTCCCTGGCCGTGCGCCGCCCCTCCCATCGTCGGCGCCACACGCCGCCCGAGCGCCGCTACGCGCGCCTCCGATCATAACTTCGGCGAGCGTTTCCCAGTGATCCGCTAGTCCGATCGTCCTACAAATTGAACTCCAGAATACTCTCGTCATTCCCCACACAACCCAATTGGAGTTTCTCCAACCCAACCTACAGATCTCCCTGTAGAAGCCATTTTTTCCGAAACTTCGGCGAGCTCTCCCGGTCACTCCCGACCTCCGTTCGGCCTGAAATTAGTACAGGAGCTCCCTATTGGTGTCCTCTACCTCCAGTAAAATCAGATTTTCAATTTGATTGACAGAGCTCCGCCGGCAGCCATTTCTTCTCCAAGTCCGGCGGGAGGTTCGAAACGCTCGTTCTCTTTCGTCGTAACTCCGAATCGAAAGATTCAAATTCCTAAATTCATATAAAATCACCCTCTATATGTCGGTATTATTTTTATAATTTTTATAATTTATTTATTTTCTTTTATTTATTTGTTGCTCCGTTTTGCGCGTAGTCGAAGAAGCCGCTGTCGCCGCCGAAGAAAGTTTAGTCCAGCTGAGCGACGTGTCTCCTCGTCTGTAACACCCCGGCATCTATTATGCCTGAATGTCACCAACATAGTCTAAACAACATCTAAATACCACATCTAAATGTAAATCACAGCAAAGGAGTACATGCAAAAAACGAAAATTTCGGCAGCATCTCCTTTGTTTTTCCACGGTACGGAGCATCAACAATAATATCACAAGTTATATCATAATGGGAAGCATCTAAAGCAGCAATAACAGGTGATATAGCAACTATTTAAGTCTAGCATAATGAATTTAACCACTCCATGATCTAAAACGAAGTAAATAATATGACCAAGCACCCAAATAAGTCATACTCCAAGCTTTCAACGCATTAACTTATAATCACAACTACGAATGGCAAAATTTTATATATCTTAATGAGTGAAACTTTGTGAAGATGTGCCACTAAGCCCCTTTTCCCGCATGTCGGTTTCATGGTACCTAAAAACAACATAAAACACAAGCGTGAGTTCATCACTCAGCAAGTATATTGCAATGGGTCATACAGAACAATTCAATATTATCATCACTACATAACAAACTTAACATCATGATTAAGTCATACTTCACATGCAACATCATATTCATAACTCAACCTCATTGGAATCATTTCATCATCATAATCATCATGTATGCAATGCAATGCAATGCAATGCTCATGTCTCCTCGACGCAAATACCGGTATTGTCGAGTGCACACCCGTCGGCGTGCACCCACGTCCCCCTTCCATCCCGTAGATGGAGGGTGCCTACTCCTCGCTTCCACTCACCGCGTGGGTGGAATCATGATGTAGGTCTTACATCCATGGCACTCCAGATTAGTCATAACTTTCTCACCGACCTTACTGGAATAGTTATGACGTTCTAACCGACCGGGCCAAGTTTTATTCTATGTATGCAACATATGCCATAATCATTAACCATAAACCATTGCATAGCATCTTAACATACCCTTTTTATCATATCATGGCAAATACCAAGCATGGCATGATAGCATAACATGGAAACAATTGCATCTAGTCAAGACAATCAAATAAACCACATGCTACCCATCCCAATACACTTGCCTTAACCTCGGGAGACGGTTTGGCGGGATGAGGAGGGCACTCCCGGGGTCACACCACCTGCACATAGATGCCACACAATCACAATGTGCCCACAAAACAGTACGCCATTGCCCATCTACCCCGATTTCGCAAACTACTCCCTAAAACGGAAAACAGAGAATCTGTCCCCCCCGGGATAGCAGACTTCAAACTATCATAACTTTATATCTAGGACTCCGAATCGATTAAACGAGTACATCCTCGTGTATCTTAGGAAATTTCCTAACTTTTTCTAAGTATATGGAAAAACTGATTCGGAATTTAAAGTGGTTTAATCTACAGAATACCATGATCTGTTCCAATCTCGTCACAGTTTTGAACATGTTCAGTAAATCGAGCATAACTTTTAAACGGCTGATCGGAATTACGTGTTATTTATGTACAATTAAACGTATTGAAGTTACCTACAAATTTCTCAACAGGCGGTCGACCAAATGCCGACTCTAAAATAGCGAAAACTCAAACCCTAGGTCGAGTGCACAATCTGCCCAAAACAGAGAACATGACAACTCTAGTTTTCTCCCAAATCCACCCAATCGCAGCACCACCACTTGATCTAAAAGCATGAAATCGACCTCTAGAACAGAACCTAGACCAACCCCAGGGATCACCCACTCCATACCTCTTCAAGAAGATCCGAAACCAATGAAGTCTTCTTCCCGCTGGCCGCTCCTTCCTCCCGATCCGCAACGGTTCGCCGGAGATTCCCGAATTCCGACGATCCTCCGAGCGGGGCAGCGAGGAGCACCACGAGAGAGGACGTCGTGGGGCTGATAGGAGAGGGGTGGGTGGCTTGGGAAGGGAGGGGGAGGGTGGAGGCGCAATGGAGGGAGGAAGGGGGCGGCTAGGAGGGGGATGAGGCGGGCGGCTAGGGCAAACCAAGGGGGGGGGGGCGCACAACACATGAGAGGGGGGGCTAGCGCAAGCAGCCCTTGTGCTGCCCTCTTCCCCCTCATGGGCCAATTCATCCCACCCTAGGCCCAAGTGGGGTTCCCCCCTAAGGCCCAATTCGCCCCGGAGAGGCCCAAACTCCCGAAAACGGCCTGGAACGCGATTAAAACTCATACCGTAAGGTTTAAAACTTCAATTTCACATTCTATAAAGTCACATTATCTAATTTCACCCTTTTTCGGTGTCTCGACATCCCGTAGTGTCACATCGTCAACGAAGGCAAGTCTCCTTGACGCATGTTGATTCCATGACTTATAAATGTTTTACACTGTTTTACAAATTGCATTGCTATTTATATAAAAGGATGATGTTAACGTTAGGCTGTTTGTTATACCTGTTGTTTATGCTTCCTTGATATTGTTATCCATGATCCTTTGTCGCCCTAGTACAGTAATCCACCATAATAAATATTTTTGGGAAAATAATCTTTGATTAGGGGAATGACTATTTGGAAGACATTTTGGATGGAACAAATAGTATGGAATGTAAATTGGAGTTAGATGAATATTAGTGATGATGTGGGGGTTGTTAATATGAAATGGATATATGAATAGTGATAGTTGAAATATTGTGAAGTTGGATTATGATAGTAGTTCACACTATAATGGATTGGGGGGGATTTTGGAAGATGTATGGTACGGTGAAGTATTCATGATGGATTAAATAGATCATTGCAAGTAAATAATATGTTGAATTGGATTCCTTGGGTTGATAAAATAGTATCAAACGAGAATCAGAGTTAGTTGGATTATTAGTGTTTGTTGGAGATTATTATTAACGGACTGATTAAGAAATAGATGATTATGGAAATATAGATATGTGATAATCACTTATGGAGAATTGTGAATAATGCAGAATATGTGTGGTTTATTTAGTTGACTTGGTATCGGTGTTAATGGAAACTACTATTGACGATGAATTAGTAAAGTCCTAGTTTTATGGAATAATATTTGGTGGTTTAGTAAATGATAATATTACGTATTCTTGGTGGATTAAAGTAGATGATTTAGAGGTGATAATGTGAAGGATTAAATATATGATATTATGAAGTATTATCGGTGGATTGTAGCCTAGATGATTAGAGATGACATTGTGAAGTATTCCCGGTGGTTTAATAGATGATTTTATGAAATATTCTTAGTGGATGATAAGATTGATCGCCGTATGAATGATGGATAAATCAATAATACAAGTTATAGTTCAAGGGAAATATTTCATGTACACACATGATTGTGGTCTAATATGATTTTGGAGTTATGATAGTACCATGATATACTTACTACTTGTTGGATACTATATTGAATTGGATTATTCATATGATTGTAAAATTTTGGCAATTTAAGGATTATTGGAGATTACAAAATTGATTATAAGGATTGTAATCAAACACTGAGATTTGAAAACTATAAAATAAACTATTGGTGGAATAGAATAGTTCGGTAGAAATGCTTAGACTCGCAAACGGTCAGTATACACCTATGGGTGGGAATTTCTTATAACTCTTGAAAACTTGTATTGGAAATTATAGGCAAAAAGTATTGCCGTTGGTTTACAAAATAAAAATAAAATGAAAAATGTTTTAGACTTGGGCGGAATGGTTTGTTTGGCGGGTGCGGATAGAGCACTGGTCCTGGTTTATGCAAGTACCGCCCCAAGTCAATTAAGGATCGACGCTTATGACTGTCTCCATTCTAAGTATTACCGTACAACCACATGTCCATTATGGGTACGACCTGGCTGAATAATTTGTAGAAACCTAACTTAGACTCACCAGATGGTGGAATGTGAGTGCTGGATAGAGGCAAGACTGTTTTTCTCACACGGTGCAAGAGGGGGCTTCTGTACTGGGTGGATAGAACCCTAATAGCGGTGAAACCTCAGCGGGTGGGTCAGGTTAGGCGTATACATTGTAAAGGCATTGTCATGATATCTCTGTCGGCACACCCAAGGAAGTGTGCTAATAGCTTGGCATCAAGGGAATATCATGTCTTGTGGGTAAAGCTGTACACCTCTGTAGAGTTAAAACTATTCGAATAGCCGTGCCTACGGTCAAAAGCAAAGCGAAGAATGCTTTCATATTGGTAGACTTTTGTTTTTGTTTTAAAAAAACTGATGATTTGGGATCTGGGATTGGTTAGAACTCTCAGATGTGGTTCTGGCGGCTAGAGCCAGGTAGGTGGATTGAATCTGTTTTTGTGAACCATGGCAGACAGAGTCATGTGGATGGATTGAACCCTGATCTTTTTGAGATGTTGCGGATAGAGCCTGTATAGTAGTGAATGGTGGCTAGAACCTTAACTAGAAGTGATAAATAATTGCAAACGTACAAATAATTGTGAAAATGGCTTTGTGAAAAATATTACATGTTAGGTTTTTGAAAGTGTTGCCTTGCGCAAAAGAACCAGATTAAGCCTTCCTTGGATAGCCCTGCATTATGCATTTTTCCCAGACTTGCTGAGTACTTTATATACTCACATGCTACATTCTAAACATATCTCAGAAGTGATTAAAGCTGTCAAAGGAGATTCCGAGGACTAGGACGCGCTCCCCACTCGATTGCCTGTGGCATATGGATGGGTTACCACTTGGTGTTATCTTCTTCCGCTGCAGTTATTCAAGTTGTTTAGCCTGTGAAGGCAGTAATGGTAAACCTCGACCATAAGGTCTTTGCTTTTATTTGGTATTATTTTTAATTGGTTATATGTAATCGTGATATGGTTGTTGATTCTTCACTGTTTGACTGTGTGTACTAGCTACTGATCTGGGACTAGTACAGAAATACACAGGGGATTCCGGATAGCCGATCTGGGGTCCCACATTAATCCTAGAAAAGCACATCGTTATCTTCCCCGTATCTCGCGTTAAAGTGAGTATCATCGGGGAATTCTTAATCTTCACGTAAAAACAACAACAATAGCAAGATTGAGTACATTTCGTATTCAGCAAGACTTGAGTGATTGAATATGCAGGCTAATCCTAGAATAAGGCTTTTATAGTTATTTTGCATAAAGCTAATTTGAAATGTAAATATGGAATAGCAAATTGAAAGCGAAATTTATGAAAGCAATTTGACATATATATAAAATAACAAGTACGTAAGCATACATATAACAACTCAAAGTCCTCCATGACGTGGGCGACAATTCGAATCATTCCCATGCCAAAACATGGCATACAATCTAGTATTTGCCAACGCATGGCACAACAACTATAACATCCCCAATTTTGGTCTTTTGTCAAAAACTAATTTAAATTAATTAAATTCAAAAATTTGGTTTTTCTTCGGTGTTCTATTTAACCTGGCATCCTTATCTTTCCGAAATTGGAGTTCAATCCTTCATCGCCCAAAATTTCGAATTCCTGTCCATACCTGAAATTTCACCCGCATTCCAAAATGCTCCAAAAATCACGAAACCTATTGCATTAGGTTCTAAATATTACAAAAACATTTTGGAAATTTTCCTAAGATTTTTGGAAACTCTCTGGTATTTTATCGCTCGCGTCCTTTCGTGAAAAGCCCTTTATTCGTCCCGGAATTTTATAAATTCCAAATTTCATTCAAATTCTATGAAACCAATTTTGTTGAGTTTCAAATATTCCCTAGTATTTTTAGGAATTTTTCCGGATTTTTTAGACCCTGTTTGCTATTTTTTCTTTAGGGCGGTTACTGTAGCGTCGCGTTACTATAGCATCATCTTCTCCGATCGTTTCCTTTCCAGAGAAGGGGCAGTAGCTCCCGTTCATGGCTATTAGGGTTTTCACTACCATAACTCATTCATTCCTCCACCAAATCGTGAATGGCCGGATCCGTTGGAAAGATATCGACGAGACAAATCCATTCCCACTGGCCATTTGTCTTCTAACGCGCCGGATACGATTCAATCCTCCAAAAACCGAAATGCAATCAATTGGTGATTACTCATCCGTTTCTTGATGGATTGAAGTGCTTCCACCTCCCAAATGTTCGTGTTGGAACCCTCTTGCCCGTGCGGCCGTGCCCTCATTCTCCCGAAGCCAATCCTCCCCATTTCACTGGAATCCCTCAAGAACCGACGACGTTCGTTCTCCGTTGACATCCTTGTGTAATCTTCCAATCCGGTGAGCCAAACTCGAATCTGATCACGTCGTTGTGTTCGCATCGTCACCACGAGCAAAAGCCCTCAATCAATTTCACTTTTCGTTGCAGGACGACGACGAATTTCGCGGTTGAAATCACCGTTTGGAGCTCGGTTTTTCATCGACAACTCTTGATCCGGTGAGTTCCTCGCAAATCCGACCGCACCATTGGATTCGTATCATCGAGCCTGACACGATGCTCATCTACTTTTCGCAAATAAATTCTACGAATTTTTTTTTAATATTTGGGGTGTCCTCGCCGTCGACATGACCATGGCCGCCGCCGTTCTGGCAATCCTCAGGCCAAACCAGCATGAGCGGCGCGTTCCCCATGCCTAGCAGCACCTTCCCCACCCCTTCCCTAGCCGTGCCCGCCCCTCCCATCGCCGGCGTCACATGCCGCCCCGTGCGCCGCTACGCGCGCCTCTGACCATAACTTCGGTGAGCTTTTCCCGATGATCCGCTAGTCTGATCGTCTTAAAAATTGAACCCTAGAATACTCTCATCATCGCCCACACGACCCAATTAGAGTTGCTCCAATCCAACCTACAGATCTCCCTGTAGAAGCCATTCTTTCCGAAACTTCGGCAAGCTCTATCGGTCACTCCCGACCTCCGTTCGGCCTCAAATTTTTATTGGAGTTCCCTCTTGGTGTCCTCTACCTCCAGTAAAATCAGATTTTTAGTTTGATTTCTGGAGCTCCGCCGGCAGCCATTTCTTCTCCAAGTCCGGCGGGAGGTTCAAAACACTCGTTCTCTTTCGTCATAACTCCGAATCACTTCGTTCAAATTTCTAAATTCATCTAAAATCAAGACCTTTCTGCCAGTATAAATTTTATATTTTTTATATTTTATTTTGTTTTATTTATTTATTTGGTTGTGCCGTTTTGCGCGTAGCCGACGATCCCGCCGAATTCGTCGACGCCGTCGCTGAACCTCAAAGACTTCAAGACACCCGCTACGATCGAAGGCAAGTCTCCTTGACGCATGTTGAACCCATGATTTATAAATGTTTTATAATGTTTTACCAATTGCATTGTTATTTATATAAAATGATGATGTTAACGTTAGGCTGTTAGTTATACCTGTTGTTTATACCTCCTTGATATTGTTATCCATGATCCTTTGTCGCCCTAGAACAGTAATGCACCATAATAAATACTTTTGATAAAATATTCTTTGATTAGGGGAATGATTATTTCGAAGACATGTTGAATGGATCCTATAGTATAGAAGGAGAGTTGGAGTTAGATGAATATTAGTGATGATGTGGGGGTAGTCATTATAAAATTGAGCTATGAATGGTGATAATTGAAATATTGAGGAGTTGGACAGTGATAGTAGTTCGCAATATAAATAGTGTGGTTGGGGGAAATATTAGAAGATGTATGATATTAAGAATAATAGTCGGTAAAATTAAATAAACAGTATTGAGAGTCATACTTGCGGATCAAATAGAATGAGTGGTGAATCATATTTCGGTGGATTTTAACAAGCATACTATGTGATTTAGATATGACAATGTGAAGGGTTAAAATAGGTGATATTGAGAACAATACTCGATGATTTAGTCAATCATATTATCAAATACACTCCATGGAGTAAGTGGATGATACTGAAAATCATACTCGGTGGTTTAGTAGATGATTTTGTAAAATGTGGTCTCACGATAACCATTTATGTGGAATTATGAATAATGTGGATTATGTGTGATTTGTTTAGTCGATCTGGTATCATTGTTTTTGGAAACCACTATTGTCGGGGAATCAATGAGATCTTGGTTCTGAGGAATCTTTGTTAAAAGATGCTTGGGGATGAGATTATGAATTATTCTTGGTGGATTAAGTAGATTAGAAGATTAATCGATGTATGGATGATGGGTAATCAATAAGGAGACTTATATTTTGAGGAGATTGTTTCATATGCAATAATGTCAGTAGCTTAGAATGATTTTGGAGTCATGATTGCATATGTCAAAGACTCTACGTCTTGGAGTACTAGACTGGGCTGGATTATATAATGTCGTGATAATAATGTGAGATCTTGGTAACTTCATGATTCGGGAGGTTACAGAATGGACTATAATAATTAATTTTTATCAACACTGAGATTTGAAAATTTTAAATAAACTAATGGTGGAATAGAAAAGTTCGGTAGAAATGCTTAGACTCGTAGTCGGTTAGTATGCACCTATGTGTGGGAATTTCATATAACTCTTGAAAATTTGTGTTGAAAGTTATAGGCAAAGAGTATTGCCGTTGGTTTACAAAATAAAAATAAAATCAAAAATGTTTAGACTTGGGCGGAATGGTTGGTCTGGCGGGTGCGGATAGAGCACTGGTCTTGGTTTGTGCAAGTACCGCCCCAAGTTAGTTAAGGACCGACGCTTATGGCTGTCTCCATTCTAAGCATTACTATACAACCATATGTCAAAGTGGGCACGACCTGGCTGAATAATTTGTAGAAACCTAACTTAGACTTACCAGTTAGTGGAATGTGAGTGCCGGATAGAGGCAAGACTGTTTTCTCACACGGCGCAAGAGGGGGCTTCTGTACTGGGTGGATAGAACCCTAACAGCGGTGAAACCTCAGCGAGTGAGTCGGGTTAGGCGTATACATTGTAAAGGCCTTGTCATGATATCCCTACCGGCACACCTAAGGAAGTGTGTTAATTGTACATGGCACTAAGGGAATATCATGTCTTGTGGGTAAAGCTGTACACCACTGCAGAGTTAAAACTATTCGAATAGCCGTGCCTACGGTCAAGGGAAAAGCGAAGAATGCTTTCATATTGGTAGACTTTGTATTTGTTTTAAAAACTAATGACTTGGGATCCGGGAGTGGTTAGAACTCTCTGGTGTGTTTCTGGCGGCTAGAGCCAGGTAGGTGGATTGAACCTGATTTTGTGGGAACCATGGCAGACAGAGCCATGTGGATGGATTGAACCCTGATCTTCTTGAGATGTGGCGGATAGAGCCTGTATACTAGTGATTGGTGGCTAGAACCTTCACTAGAGTTATTAATAATTTCAATGGTACAAATAATTGTAAAAATGGCTTTGTGAAAATATTACATGTAAAGTTTTTGAAAGTGTTACTTTATGCGAAAGAACCATAATATGTCATCTTTGGGATAGCCTGCATTATGCATTTTCCCAGACTTGCTGAGTACTTTATGTACTCACATGCTACATTCTAAACTTATCTCAGAAGTGAAGGAAGCTGTCAAAGGAGATTCCAAGGACTAGGACGCGTACCCCACTCGATTGCATGTGGGCATATGGATGGGTCACCACTTGGTGTTATCGTCTTCTGCTGCGGTTGTTCAAGTTGTTTAGCCTGTTAAGGCCGTAATGATAAACCTCGACCATAAGGTCTTTGCTTTTATTTGATGTTATTATTATTTGGTTATATGAAACCATGATATGGCAGTTGATTCATCACTGTTTGACTGTGTGTACTAGATACTGATCTGGGACTAGTACAAAAATACATAGGGGATTCCGGATAGCCGATCCGGGGTGCCACAACAGCCGAAAACAAACTTGGCAACACATGGCAATGTATTGAATCATCTATAAGGTAAACTTATACATCCAATTTTTTTCCAATTCCATTCCATCTTTGTGAAAATATGAAAACATCTAACTAACTGATGACTTTACCAAGTGCCTTTGACCACGGGTGTGGCTTTTCAAAAAGTTTTAACTCTGTAGAGGTGTACTGTTTTACCCACAAGATATGATCAATTCTTTATGCCAAGCTATTTACACACTCCTTGGGTGTGCGACAGATTATCATAACATAACTATTACATTACTTAACCCTAACTTTGCACCAGCCCGGTGATGACAAACTCTTGTTAATGGCGGCAGAAGATATTTGTACACTCTTGTATGATGAACGGTTTCACATCCTGATGTCCCACTTCTCCTTATAATAAGGCGTAGACCGTTACATTGGCAGGTGTTATTCTCAACACCTCCATGAGGGCACCGGCCCCTTCGAGCAATCCAAAATGGAAGAGCCCATGCTACTACAACCTTCTAATGTGTAAAGTTAGTTTTAAGTAACTTAATAGGTTAAGGTTGTCCCATACCAACACTTATGGTTGTAAGGTTATCTTGGCCTGATAACAACACATTAGTTCATTCCTTAATCTGACCTGGGTGAGAAATCTCCCCATATCAACGTGCAAATCCCATGCACTTCTGGCTATTGCCAATACTCGCCCACGTCAAAACCATAATTTTATTTTCATTTTTATTAAAATACCATTGATCACAATATCCATCTTGTCCAACATTTATTTCCCAACACGAATAGTATAACCAGTCATTTGTGTTCCCAGTTCTAAAGCATACTAAGAAGATGCATGTATAAATGAGTATACCCATCATTGTGTGTCTATCCATAGTCTAGGGCTATCACCAATTACTATTGATTAAGGAAAGCTATCAACGAAGTTATATCTACCGGTACCCATAATATAGCAATTTTATGAAACATATCTATGCATAAAAATATTTGACAAAACATTTTAAAATGTTGGGTTCTACATGAGGGTGTTTGCCTTACTGATTATTGTCTTTGACGAAGTCGAGGTTGTAGTTGGTGCTGTCAGCGATAGTATCGGAAGTGTCAGTATCTACACATCATTTAACGAGAAGCATAGCAAATAGCAAAAAAAAAATTCAGTAAGGGAAAAACAAAATCAAATGTAAAATTAAAAAAAATTTCTACATAAAACAAGTGTGGTTTCGGGTTAGGGTTTCGTGATTTTACGAACAAGTGTTCTAATCTAACATTTCACTTTATTATTAATAGTCCTAGGTTTTGCTACCACAAAGGCACTATTTTTCATGATTGTCCTATTCTTATTTTTTGAATTCAAAAAGCTAAGATTATTTATTTAAATATATTTTACTTTGAATTAGAGAGGCTAAATTATTTGGGTTAGAATTAATAAGACAGAGTATCAGGGAAAGTAACATGTATAAACTCAATGGTATACCCTAAGTACTTTTGCATAATTAGGTTGTTCACTATCTTATTAGCACATAGAAATTGATTGCATCCAATTTAGACCTTATTTGAACAAGTTATACGCATATGAACAATTAATACATTGGAATTAATCCTAATTGGAAAAAGAACTAAAACAACTTAAGAATTAATCCTAATTGGAAAAAGATATAAAACAAGTAAAAATTAAAAAAATTGTATATTTGAGTTTCTGATGACATAAGGATTCTAACAAAATTAGTCTTACTCAATTTGGATTTGATTTGCACAAAATTTGTATGAGCACAATTCAAACCTTCTCTTTAAATTTGAATTTGAATTTTATCATTGGTTAAATTCAAAATATTTTTGCATATTCAGAAACTAAATGATTTATCATGAATTTACAAATTTGTTTTATCTAATTTGGAGCTATGGTTTTAAAGTTATGGCTATTTGAATTCAAATAGTTTGGAAAATACATGCAAAAATTGAAAATACACTTTTGACGTATTGAAAACACATTCTCCCTTTTTGCATGGGCTCTTTTGAATTTGTGCCATAGTCTCTGACCACTAGGACCCACTAGTTAGCGTCTGTGCATGAGGGGTGTACGACTGACAGCTTGGGCCCGCCAGTTCATGTGTATGCACAGGCTGACATGTTGGGTCCACGGTTCAGTTACTCGAATAGGGTGGGTGACACTGACACCCGGGCCATCTTGTTTATGGCGGTGAGCAGAGGAGCTACCGAGGCAGTTTGCCGGTGGTGAGCCATTACCGAAGGTGAGTGACAGCCAGCTCTGTGAGCAAGAGCTCAGTGAGGGGGATCATAGGGCTGTGCTCGCGGCGATTGATGGTGGCCAAAGGTTAGCTCTCAGCGGTGAGGGGTGGAGATGAGGTCAATAGCGAGGTGTAGTGGCAATTGGTAGTGTTTGAGCTTAGTGAGGCATTAGATGGGCTTCAGTGGGACCTAGTGATCCTTTTGCGGACTATAATCAAGAGAGAAAAGCACCAGGTTGAGTTCTCACTATGCAAGGGGTGACGGTGGTGTGCAGTGCTCGGTGCAGCAGCGGATGAGTGCACAAGAACTCAAATTGAGTGGGGGTTGGTTCCGAAGGTTATGAGATAGCTCTAGGCCAAAGCAATTTTAGTATGAATTCTCCCAGAGTGGCTAATTGGTTGGTTTCCCCTTTTCTTAGTTTTTTCACCGAACTCAGAGGAGACAGGTTCGAATTGAACGGTTTCAAGTTGGGTCGAGGTCGTGGATGAAGGGTGAGTGGGACAACACTTATTGGAGGACCGAGACTAGCCTTAAATAAAGGGGAGAGGTGGTTTGGCCAAGGTTTGAATGGAGAGGGAAATCGGTGGTCGGTCTTGTAGCTATATGGGCGGAAAATGCGAGCATGGATTTGACGCCAGTATGGGCAAGTTGGCCAAGGCGGTAGCGGCTTGTCAGACCTCAGCCTCAGGCAGTGTGGCTATGATGTGCTTGGATATAACACCCCAATTTTTTATTTTCATGAAATTAAATGATATTTGGCATTTTTGAGAATTTTTGGAATTTTATGGGATTTATTTGAATTTAATTTGAATTTATTCCCTTTTGAGATAATTAAATAATTAAAATTTTTACATAAAATTTTGTTGGAAATATTTTATTTGAGTCAAAAATGTCTCAAAGTATTTTCCAGAATTTTTCTGATTATTTTGCTATTATTCTTGAATTATTTGAATTAATGGAATTATTTTAAATATTAAATCGCTGAAAAAACCCTAACCGGTTTTACTATTCCTCCGACCCGGGTAAAACACAAGTTTGACTCGAGTCCGATCGAGCCCGACCCAAAACAGACAGAGCCCATTCGCACGAACCGTTGGATCAGGATCCAACGGCCAGGTTCAAGCCACGTGCGTGCGTGCACTCAATCACTGGATTGGGATCTTGTGGCTGCAATGCGTCCACGACGCGAGCACGTGCGAGCCACCGGATCTGGACACGTGTGTGGCCGGGATTTCATCGTCCCCACCGAGTCCGGGTCGGACTGCTCCACCGCGCTGTTTCCGAGTTCGTTAGGGTTTCGCGATTTTCACGAACGTCGAGGCCCTACTTAAGGGGCGACCCTACCGCAGTGTTCCTCTTTCCCTTGTGCACCGTTTTCCCTGATTCTTTTAGCTCGAGCCGCCGCCACGCCCGCGTAATCTCTCGCCGAAGTTGCCCTAGCGCTCTGCCATGGTTTGTGCCACCTTCCGCCGTCGTCAAGCCGTCTCGGGAGCCGTTGAGTCCAGATCTGGGTGCGCGAGGCCAAGCCGCGTCGGTTGGGACCTTTCACCTTGCCGGCAAAGCGTAGAAACGCCGTTCGGGAGGTCATCGTCTCCGACTCAAGCAAAGCAGCACTACCGCGGCACCATCGAGCCTCGCGAAGCTTCAAAGCCGTCCGATCCAGATCGGACCGTCACGGTGAGTCCACATTGCCCTGATCCTATAGAGAAACAGATTATATCTAGACAGTTAGATCTAGATCCTAGTGTCCAGATGCGTCCATGTCACCGTACGTGAAATTCACGTTACGGTTTTTAGATCTAATCTCAACCGTTGGATCTAGATCCAAAGCCTCATCTTGAGTCACATAGCCTTGAACCGTACCGTGCTAGATTAGGTTTCGGCCGTTAGATCTAGATCATACGGTTAGATTCGTTCCGCGTTTTAGCATTAAATGCGATCTTAACCGCTCGATCGAGATCGAACGGTGTAGAGTGAGCCACGTGTCGCCACCCGGGTCATGTCACGTCACCCCTAGTGATGCGGTAAACCAGATCCAATCTAAGCCCTCCGATTCGAATCGAACTGTCCAGATCAACCACGTTATTCCAAAATGCGTGAGGTTAGAACCAATCCGGACCATCGGATTTTGAACCGACGGCCCAGATCAAGCCACGTGTCTGGGAGCCGAACCGTCGCGGTCCATGCGGGCAACGCCGGTCGTCGCTGACCCACCGCACCGCACCCACCATGATGTCATCCGTGACGTCATGATGATGTCACGGTGGGGCCCGCGTGTTAGTATCGTTCGGCCGAGCATGATGACATCAGCGATGATGTCATCCGAGTGGGTCCCACATGTCAGCGACACGTGCACCCGTGGACTGGGTCCACGGTGGACCCGAGCCGAGCCATGCACCGGGTCCATGGACCCGAGGCGACGTAGCGGCTTTTGATTGGTCCACGTGTCATGAAGAATATCCCGTCCAAAGACATGGCTCTCACATGTCTCATTCTAATTCAATGGCGTTCGATAGGTACAAAGCTTCAAAGAGTGACATTTGTAAACTGGCTTGATAGCTATTGTTATAGCTGAACTAGGCATACGGCAAACACTTGTCCCATGAAGTAGCATAGGCTAGAGCACAAGCTCTTAACATATCTTCCAAAATCCGGTTGACTCTTTCTGTCTGACCATCGGTCTGTGGATGATAAGCTGTACTGAAATTCAGATGGGTCCCCATGGCTTCATGCAACTTATTCCAAAACCTTGAGGTAAATTGGGTACCTCGATCCGACACTATTTTCTTTGGCACTCCATGTAAACAGACAATCCTTGACATGTAAAGTTTTGCCAAGCGGTCCCCTGAGTATGTAGTCTTCACCGGTATGAAATGAGCGACCTTGGTCAGGCGATCCACTATGACCCATATAGAATCATATCCACTCTAAGTCCTTGGCACACCGGTAATGAAGTCCATACCGATTTCCTCCCACTTCCACTCAGGTATCTTCAATGGCTGCAATAATCCAGCTGGTTTCGGATGCATTGCCTTTACTCTATGACATATGTCACATAGTGCAACATGGTCGGCAAATTCACGCTTCATGCTCGGCCACCAAAATCTCTCTTTCAGGTCTTGATACATCTTGGCACTTCCCGGATGAATTGAGTATTTGGAATCATGAGCTTCTTCCAGAATCAACTACTTCAGCTCCTTGTTCGGCACACAGATGTGACCTTTAATCCACAGCATACCCTGTTCATCCAGCTTGAAGTATTTAGCCTTGCCTTCATCCATCTTGGCCTTGATTCTACTGATCTTGTCGTCATCCTTTTGTCCTTCCCTGATTTGGTCTTCTAGGGTAGGCTTAACTTCTAATGTAGCCAGAAATCCTTTAGGTACCATTTCAAGCTTCATTTTTTGAAAATCCTTGCATAGCTCAGCCTGACTTTCTGCCATTAGCATATTCACACTATGGCTCTTCCGACTCAAGGCATCGACTACTACATTAGCCTTGCCGGGATGGTAATGGATTCCGATGTTGTAGTCCTTGATTAATTCCAACCATCTTCTTTGCCTCATATTTAGATCTGTCTAAGTGAAGATATATTTAAGGCTCTTATGGTCCGTATAAACTTCACATCTATTCCCAATAAGGTAATGATGCCACAACTTCAAAGCATGCATTACGGCTACTAACTCCAGGTCATGCGTCGGGTAATTCTCCTCATTCGGCCTTAACTACCTCGATGCATAAGAAACTACCTTTCTATTCTGCATCTACACGCATCTAAGTCCTTGACGCGATGCATCGCAGTAAATATCAAAACTCTAATGCACATCAGGTAAGACCAACACTGGTGCTGATGTCAAACGCTTCTTCAGCTCCTAAAGCTCTTCTCGCACTCCGGTGTCCACGCAAACTTCTTCTCTTTCTTCAACAATTGTGTAAGAGGTCTAGCAATTGTTGAGAATTCCTCGATGAATCGACGGTAATATCTCGCCATTCCAAGAAAACTGTGGATCAGAGTCACCGTCTTCGGTTGCTCCCAATGCAATACCGCTTCTACTTTGCTTGGGTCGACTGCAACTCCCTCGGCAGTCATTACATGTCCAAGAAATTCTACTTTACTTTTCCAAAAATCACATTTGCTAAACTTAGCAAATAACTGTTGTTCTCGCAGCTTCTCCAGTACTAACCTCAGATGTTCGGCATGTGTTTCTCTTGTCTTGGAGTAGACCAGAATGTCGTTAATAAACGCAACAACAAACTTATCTAGGTACTCCATGAAAACCTTGTTCATCATATTCATGAAATATGCAGGCGCATTTGTCAGACCAAAGGACATAACTATAAACTCATAATGTCCGTATCTCGATGAAAATGTGGTCTTCAGTACATCTTCTGAACGAATCTTCAGTTGGTGATATCCCGATCGCAGGTCAATCTTGGAGAAAACTCCAACTCCTCTTAACTGATCAAACAAATCATCGATCCTGGGTAGCGGGTACTTATTCTTTATCGTCACGTCATTGAGTGCACGATAATCGATACACATCTGAAAACTCCCATCCTTCTTCTTGACGAACAGGACTGGCGCTCCCCACGGCGATGAACTGGATCTTATAAATCCTTTCTCCAACAGCTCCTCGATCTGCTTCTTCATCTCCACTAACTCATCAGTAGACATCCGATAAGGTCTCTTGGCTATTGGGGCTGTACCGGGTACTAACTCGATCATGAACTCAATGTCTCTGTTCGGCGCCATACCGGGAAAATCTTCAGAAAAGACATCCGGGTACTCACTGACCACTGGTACATCTTCAATGCTGACTGTCTTCACACTGTTGACCATCAGCTGTCCATCTCGGACCGCGGTTGCTTGAAACTCGACTTTTCTACCATCTGGGCTTTCGACTGATACGACTTTTCATCCACAGTCTAACATAGCCTTGTGCTTGCCCAACCAATCCATTCCTAGTATAGCATCTAGGGTCTGCGTATCCAATATAATAAGGTTCACTAAGAACTCTACCCCATTTATCAGTAACTTTACCCTAGAACATCCTACATTAGATCGAAGTTCTGATCCAGGGGACTAGACTAGCAACACATGTCTAAGGTTCACCATTCTTAACCCATTTTCAACAACAAAATTCTGGGATATAAAAGAATGCGAAGCTCCAGAATCAAACAAAACTGTTGCATGTACTGAGTTAACCAATAACTTACCCAGTACGACATCCGTTGTATTCTGGACTATGTCAGCGGTGATGTGGTTGATTCGACCTCTCACCGTTGCTTGGGGTGTAGCTCCAGCTTAAGCAGATCTATAGTTGGCTCCTAGCACATGTGACCTGGCAGGAGTCATTCCCAGATTGAAGCGAACTGGCGTCACACCTCCTCCTCGCTTCGGACACTGATTAGCGAAGTGCCCCGGTTCGTTGCAGCTGTAGCAACGCCTCACTTTTGCTTGCTGACTCCCTGCAGTTGCATTGTCGACTGGTGCTGGTGTCTGATAACTCTGACCGGCAGGTCTTGGTACTAGCGACGGTGTCTTGACCACATTCCTGGGCTGGAACCTGAAAAACTGGTTGGGTGCAACCCTCATCCTCTGTGCTCCTGGCCGAGCTCC